>CM023490.1:49873465-49904734 GCA_013339685.2 Hyalomma asiaticum
TGAATTTCGACCAATCTCTGACCAATCTACAATCCTTGATTAGTATATTTTTGCTTTCACAGGTAGAACCAACCAATCAGGACAGACCAACAGTGCATAGTGTAGCTTGGTGCAGAAAAGGACCCCGGAGTCCCTCCTGAAAAAACGCGTTCTGCTTTTGCTGCTTCATGCTCAGGCAATGCTAGGGAAACGAAGTAACTGCTTATACCATACTAAGGTAAAAGCCTGACGCTTGTGAAACCCGACTAATAACGACTGTGTCCAAACGAAGGATACAGATGTCCTACCAATCGTTCTATTCAGTTGTCTCCTAGAACACATTCTGTCTGTACACTATGCATGGATCATGCGTAAAGGCCTACCTCTTAGGCCACACTACTGCCTCCAGGAACGCGCACCGTGCGCCCCGTATGTGTACATTATATGCGTACACTATGCTTACAATGCGCGTACACTACGCATACACACGCGGTCCTGGGCTGAGCTGGTAGACATTCCTTAGTCTTACGTATCTGCTCCAGTATAGCCGACCGCGTGGTCACGAAAGCACCGCATTCCAGGCCTTTAGCCAACCGATGCATGCACACGAACACAAACCAATACTATCCATTCACATTGGCAGGCCAAGAGGAAAAGAAGATAAAGAGAGTCCTGGGTCTCCAGCCATGTGTCCTTGAGACGGATAAAGAATACCGAGTCAATTTCAGTGCCTACCGAATCACTGCATCGATCTGCCGCTACGCACACGCAAATCTAATCTGCCGGTTTCGGTTTCGCTTCTTGTTTTCTCATGCAGAATATAACGCACGGCGCTGTCTTGATTGAACGGTACCCTGTTGCAGGGTCTCTTTAGACGCGGTGACTGGCTCGCGGTACGCTTCCGCTCCCCTCTGCTCCCCTCTCGGCAAGGCGGAATGCAAGGAACTGGTTCAACGTCGCTCATCACTCCATCATGTGCGCGAATCACTCATGGCCTCCATCACCTGAGGCTGTTACGGTCAGCAAGCGTTTTATTACGCGTTTCACTCTTTAGTAAAGTGAAGCCCAAGGCGCCGGGATGAAGCGCATGTGGTTCACACCATGGGATTTTGAAAACCCACTGTGTTCCTTTGAATTGAATGGACCTGAAGAATAGTAACGTTTTGAAACTTCCTTTTGCCCGAGCTTCGTCACTTCGGCTAAGTCTCCAGACCTACAAGTTAAACGAATGCAACACAGCAATTTGTAGGATATTGTGGGAGTCTTGTCGGTGTGTTTAGAGTCGTTCCGCCGGCCTATATATGAATTACTGAACAGCAGTAAAGAGCAAAAATTCAGGAATACAAGGTGGGGCATCTGCATGTTATTTTAGCTCCGAAGCACTGGCAATACTAATTTAGTTTCTTCACCTGGCTGCCTTCTGATCCCTGTTAGCAGGTCTCTTGGGCATAAAAGGCCATATAATATCGCATGCGTTTTTATCTAAATGAGCTTATACGCTTTACAGCAAATTCTATGCTAATGATGTCATTTCAGGTTTGACATATAGCCCAACAAAATAGGATCACAACGTGTAGTCAGCTGGTATGTGCGAGGATTAAATAAATTTGTAAGCTTCATCCTTAAAAGCACACCAAAGGAAGATAATAAGCTTGGTTAGATCCATTTTTTAAATGCCAAGCATTTCTTAGCGAACTTCGGCGAGTTGAGCGTATCTATCTATCTATCTATCTATCTATCTATCTATCTATCTATCTATCTATCTATCTATCTATCTATCTATCTATCTATCTAGCCGCCTACGATTTTGTGCTCCTCTGACCGTTTCGCCAATCGGATGTTTACGACGATTGGTATGCCACATCATGACTACATGACGAACATAAATCACAGGTCATAACATGAAAATCATTTTTTGCAAGTCATGAGCGGCATGATTTACATGCCACGGTCTTGGTGCTCTCTTGGACGTTTCGCTAATGGGATGTATATGAAAATTAGCATGGCACAACATAACTGCCTGACGAAAATAAATGGCAGGTCATAACATAAAACTCACGATATGCATGTCATGAGTGGCATGATTTACATGCCACGGTCTTAGTGCTCTCCTGGCCGTTTCGCTAATGGGATGTATGCGAAAATTGGCATGGCACACCATGACTGCCTGACGAACATAAATGGCAGGTCATAACGTGAAAATCATGACATGAATGTGATGAGTGGCATTATTTACATGCCACGGTCTTAGTGCTCTCCTGGCCGTTTCGCTAATGGGATGTATGCGAAAATTGGCATGGCACAACATGACTGCCTGACGAACATAAATGGCAGGTCATAACATGAAAATCATGACATGCATGTCATGAGCGACATGATTTACATGCCAGGCGTTTCGTTAATGGGACGTATACGGAAATTGGCATGCCACAACATGACTGCATGACAAACATATATGACAGGTCATAACACGAAAATCACGAAATGTACGTCATGAGTGACATGATTTACATGCGACGGTCATGGTGCTCTCCTGGCCGTTTCGTTAATGGGATGTATATGACAATTGGTATGTCACAACATGACTGACAGGTCGCAACATGAAAATCATGATATTCATGTCGTGAGCGACATCATTTACATGCCACGCGTTTCGTTAACGGGATGTATACGAAAATGGGCATGCAACAAGATGACTGCATCACGAACGTAAATGACAGATCATAACATGAAAATCATGACATGCTTGTCATGACCGACATGATTTACATGCCACGGTCTTGGTGCTCTCTTGCCGTTTCGTTAGTGGGATGTATAGGAAAATTGGTATGCAACAATATGACTGCATGACGAACATAAATACAGGTCATAACATGAAAAGCATAACATTCATGTCATGGGCGGCATGATTTACATGCCAGGCTTTTCGTTAATTGGATGTATACCAAATTGCTATGGCACAACACGACTGCATGACGAACGTAAATGACAGGTCACAACGTTAGACTGGATCATGCGTAAAGGCCTACCTCTAAGGCCACACTACTGCCTCCAGGAACGCGCACCGTGCGCCCCGTATGTGTACATTATATGCGTACACTATGCTTACAATGCGCGTACACTACGCATACACCACGCGTCCTGGCTGAGCTGGTAGACATTCCCTTAGTCTTACGTATCTGCTCCAGTATAGCCGACCAGCGCGGTCACGAAAGCACCGCATTCCAGTGCCTTTAGCCAACCGATGCATGCACACGAACACCAACAATACTATCCATTCACATTGGCAGGCCAAGAGAAAAAGAAGATAAAGAGTCCTGGTCTCCAGCCAGGTGTCCTTGAGACGGAAAGAATACCGAGTCAATTTCAGTGCCTACCGAATCACTGCATCGATCTTGCCGCTACGCACACGCAATCTAATCTGCCGTTTCGGTTTCGCTTCTTGTTTTCTCATGCAGAATATAAAGCACGGCGCTGTCTGATTGAACGGTACCCTGTTGCAGGGTCTCTTTAGACGCGTGACTGGCTCGCGGTACCGCTTCCGCTCCCTCTGCTCCCCTCTCGGCAAGGCGGAATGCAAGGAACTGGTTCAACGTCGCTCAGCACTCCACATTGTGCGCGAATCACTCAGGCCTCCATCACCTGAGGCTGTTACGGTCAGCAAGCGTTTTATTACGCGTTTCACTCTTTAGTAAAGTGAAGCCCAAGGCGCCGGGATGAAGCGCATGTGTTCACACCATGGGATTTTGAAAACCCACTGTGTTCCTTTGAATTGAATGGACCTGAAGAATAGAAACGTTTTGAAACTTCCTTTTGCCCGAGCGTCGTCACTTCGGCTAAGTCTCGAAACCTGCAAGTTAAACGAATGCAATACAGCAATTTGTAGGATATTGTGGGAGTCTTGTCGGTGTGTTCATAGTCGTTCCGCAGGCTTATATGTGAGTTACTGAACAGCCGTAAAGAGCAAAAATTCAGGAATACATGGTCGGACATCTGTATGTTATTTTAGCTCCGAAGAACTGGCGATTATAACTTAGTTTCTTCTCCTGGCTGCCTTCTGATCCCTGTTCGCAAGTCTCTTGGCCATAAAGGGCCATTTAATATCGCATGCGTTCTTATTTAAATCAGCTTATACGCTTTACAGCAAGTTCTATGCTAATTATGTCATTTCAGGTTTGACATATAGCCCAACAAATAGGATCACGTGTAGTCGGCTGGTATCTGCGAGGATTAAATAAATTTATATACTTCATCCTTGAAAGCACACCAAAGGAAAATAATAAGCTTGGTTAGGTTTTTTTTTATGTGTTGGGCTCTGTTATCTCTCTTTATGAGCCAATAAATTGATTTTCGGCGTCGAATATATTTCCTCAACGTGTATTTTCTCAAATTAGTTAATGACAAATGACGTGGAACCTCCCGATGGGCAATAGCCGTATAATTGGGATGGAAATCCGCAGCCACATAAGCGAAGGCGTTGTATCAACATTTCCTGGATTGGTAGACGTTGTTCCTACGCCTACTGATGAACGTCACTTGCTATTCCACTTCCGTCTCACCTTTAATGTGTAACCTTTTCAAGAAAGGTCTCTTATGTAGAGAACCTCATTCAGCTATACTGCTTTCCTTTCTACCGATCACGCGCAGACACCTTCCAGCTGGCCGCTGTTCCCATGGCAAAGGCCAACAAGGGGTGTGCGCGCGTACGCAAACAGTGACCCCCCCCCCCCCCCAAGTCACGCCCGTTACCGTCGACAACCTGTCCCCAACTCCTGCTATACTGCCATGGCCGGAAGGGGCGCACTGCTGCGGACGTCGAAGGGCTTTGACGTTGCGTCATCCCCGATCTAAATACCTGGAGACATGCGATAGGCATACTCGAGCCTTCGGCGCTCCCGCGCTCAACGGCTAAGGATCTCGTGCAGCGGCGACGGCCAACTGGCTCCCTCGTCACGTAAGGGTCAGATGCGATATCGCTGGGTTTTCACAACTGTTCAATGCTTCATTGCGGCGATGTCCCAAGTGGTGCATTGGACGCAATTCTACAGTCAGCAACGACCGAGGCCCAAGGTCTCCCGCGCCCTTCTGCCATTTAGCTCGAACAAAATTTCTGTTGGGGCACCAGGCCATGACATCCACTTATTTTCCTTCCGGCCTTTAGGACTGAGAAGTGTTAAACATGCTGCTGTGATGTACTTAGTGTCGCTGCATTCTCACGTTGGAATCCCGTGTGTGTTCGGATGCCTTATGGGAAATCTTAACACTAGACCAATCCAAAGGTGTAAACTTGCATAGGAAGAAACAGGTTCTGTACTTCGATAACCTTAGTGTTTTATTAACACAACAAGTGCACTCAAGCTTCCACAGGGGTTACGCTGGAAAAGCTCTGTTAGAAGTGTGTGGCTAAGGCACACCGTGAATTCGTGGGCGCAGTTCGAACTGAACTTTGTTCAGGCTATAACTGGGTATGTAAATGTGTAGTGTGAAAGCCCATCAGTCGTAATGGTGATGCACTATGTAAGGAGACACCAGAAAGGAAATCCACATTGTTCCTTGCTTGACGTGGTGCCGACGTGGCCCCTTCGAGCTAAACAGGGTTCAAGATCAAATCCGTGTTACTGACAGCCACTCTGTCCTTGAGCACCTAGAGAAAGGTCTCTGAAACGTGGCAAGTTCTCATCGTGTCGCCGACATTGGTAATGAATTCTTTACTAAAAAAGGTGCGGATCGTATTTGCAAAGGAGTTACTAAGCCCTCGGGCAGAATCATTTTGCCAACTTTTCCATGACTTAACTTTCCCGTGTATATCAAACGTTCTGGTGACCCGTGCCACCACGAAGTCGTCGTCGCTGCTACTATTTTGTCACAAAACTTACAGTAACGAAATTGTCTTTCTTGTTTTCTTATCTACTAATCACGTTCCCTGCATGAGATGAAGGCTAGCGGAGCCCGAAATGATTCCAGCGTGAGGTTTACCTTACTTTCATAATGTATGGAGCATCTGGACGATTGTGAACTCACAAGCACATTACTCTCAGAATAGTGTGTGTGTGTGTGTGTGTGTGTGTGTGTGTGTGTGTGTGTGTGTGTGTGTGTGTGTGTGTGTGTGTGTGTGTGTGTGTGTGTGTGTGTCGTATCAAGCCCTGCCTTGTACGCTCCTGTTCCGTTTGTAAAAGACAGAGGTAGCAAATGACAGCTTCAAGGGCCCACACTGCGGAGAGATTCCTGTTGCCGAGTTTTAAGTGACCCTAGCACCGGCATCTTTCTTCAGACTCTCCCTGCCACTACATCCGTACATAGATTCGCTTTTCCTTGGAAGGCGTCTTGCGGTTACTTCGCCAGAAAAAAGCCACCGCGCCTTACGGGTTCTCTTCGTCCCAGACCACTTCCGCTTGGCAGAGCGCGTTGCCTTCCATATCGCTTGCGGCCTTCCAGCCTCACACCGTTACCGTTACCGCTTGAGTGGAGTAGAGAAAAAAAAAGAATAAGAAAGAACCAATCGCCCGAGCAAGTTCAGTCCTTGCGACAAAAGTCGCGCTGCACCAAGGACAACCGGCAACCCAGCTGCGCCGTGCTTTCGTTTATACTCGCCCGATGTGAAGGAGATATCCTCTGACCCAATATCGTGTAATGCCTTTCTCATCCACAGGACTGGCATGACCACTATCGCTTTCGCTATCAGCTTCCATTAAACAGCGGTAGTCACCGCTCATTATGATCATACATGGCCACTGGTCAGCTAGGTCTCCCTCAGCAGGATCCAGTACCTGCCGTAGCCGCATGCCGGTTATGGTACGATGCTCCTCAGTACGCGGACGCTGGTTCGAGAATGGCGTCAAAGTGGCGAAGAGTGAATCAAACTGCCGCTTTTCAGTCCTTGCGCGCTAAACTTATCAGTTTCTAGTTTGCTTCGCGTCGCTCGCTGTCGTGGCCTCTTGCTTACGGGTCTCGAACGTATTCGTTCTCGCCCCGTCCGATTAACAACCATCCCAATCATTATCAATGGGGTCCAGCGTGCGAAAACCAGGATGTGTCTGTGAGAGAGTCCGTATGTGAGGTACTCGGGAAATTTCGACCACCCGGAGTTCTTTAAGAGTACACGTGATCTGTAGCATTTACGCCTCAACCGGAAATACGGCCGCCGAGGGCGGAATGGAACCCGGCTTCCCTTGGGTCAGCAGTCAAGCATACCCGCACGGCGAATGTCAGCCTGTCCAAGATTCTGTCCCTTCGACGAGTTGCTGCACCAAGTAACACATATCCATTATGTCTTTTTTTTTTCACTTGAAGTGTCTGGAGGTGTACTGTATGTATTTTCATCTCGCGTTAAGGAACCACTGCGTGGAATGTTTATTTTCCTCTCACCACGATTTTCATGACTGTGCGAACCTATTTATTTTAGATTCAACATGCCATTGTATAAAAATTCATGTTGTTTTTGTATTCTAACACTGTATATATCCTCCTTCTATGATCCCTTAGGGATTGGCAGTATTTACAAATAAACAAACAAACAAATAAGAACTGCTGCGCTCATCAGACACGGATTCGAGAAAGGCACACACCGACACACACTGCGCGATATGGCGGACAATTTCATATGATCTCTGTATACCTAGTGAAATCTGGAAGCATGACAGGGACTGCCCGGCAGAGACACTCCCATTAGTACCAACGTCATGTGCTAGCGAGGGGAGAGGCTGGCTGATAGAGATTTCCAGACTACAATTGCGCGAAGTCTGCAGACATGAGGGCCTACACCGTACCACGCGATGCAGTCTACTATCCCGGGCTGCCCCGCCCTCGCTGGTCCACTCTGCCTTGAGAGGCATAATCGGCCAATCAAGGAGGACCAATACGGAACTGTATTCCGCGGTATGGTATGAAGCTCCTTCTGCCACCTCACTTGCGCATTTGCAAAACGAAGATAGTATGTCCGACCCTACAGGCGGCGACATTTTTTTTTATTCGCGTTAAGTATTTGCCCTTATTTCTGATGGTTAATCCACCTCCATTACAAAACTACCAGCGAACCAACCATACGCTTTGCGCAGCTTCATTATCTATTAGCTGCGTGTGATCGTGCCAAACGAAAGAGCCAGGGCTCTCAACCCATTCGTTGATTACGCCATGGCAAACGCGGGAAAGTCGTGACACCTTTTCGCTCCCGTGCAAAAGCTATGCGCGAAATGCACTCCACCAAGGAGATGCAAATAGACCCCTTTGCGGTTTCGCGTTTCAAGCGGCCACGAAGACAATGCAAATCGCGTCCTTAATTCTGAATGTTTCGGCGCTACCGATCGGGCTGGCTTCCCAACACATATGGATGAGCGATTCACAGCGGTTTTCTATCGTTCGCAACGCTCAGTAAACACGGCCTCTCCACTAAATATGGCGGGCACGTCGGCAAACCTCGCAGAGCCCCTCCTTTCGTGTCCGAGATCGTAGTTTCGTGGTGGACCAGAGTTCATTATGGTGATGCACACCTGGACCCTTTGCGAGACGAGCGAAACTATTGTTGCATATGCGCGGGCACGGACCAGGAAATCGCACCTTCGCGCAGCCGAACCCTTCAGGGGCGTCGTCTGCTGCAACAGTTCCCACGCACCTGCTCTTCTGCTTCAAGAATAGAGTAGGGCGGAACTGGTTTCATCCGCTCTAGTGTGGCAGGTCTGCGCTAGAATAAAACGACCTGTTTAAGGGCAGCACAAACTCGTGCCTCCGGGATGACAAAAGATATCAACGAGAACATCGCTAAAGGGTTTGGCGGGCTGGGTTCCGTCCCGTAACAAATGCATGTAGGTTGTATAGTTACTGGACGACACGCCTTAGCAGACGATCTGCTGGTAGGCGATACGTCGATGACCGCGAATCGTCTGCAATAGCTGTAAGCGGACGACCGGAAGTTACTTGACGCTTCCGCGAACCCCGATCACGAATCCCAGCCGCTGGTGTCGATGGTTTTTGCAGACGACCTGAAATGCGTCCCTCCAAATGGCGCGCGAAAGATAACCGCCTTTAGCTTCTGCGTACCGTCTGTAAAAACAAAATAGGCTTGGTGCATTGTAAGAGTCCAAATTTCGTGCGGTCAGCTATACCGCAATGTTAATCAGAGCCACGTCACTTTTGTTATCAACACAGGGGGCCCATACCGTACCAAGAAATGCTTGTCCGTCTTGGTCCTGTCAGACTGGCCAATTCTGTCTTGGCAGGCGGAACTTAGCAGTCCCTCCTCAACCGCGAATCCGTGATTAGTCAGTCGTTGCATAACCTTTACCAGCTGAACTGAATCAGGGAGGACCAACATGGAATAGTAACAACTCCGGATTCCGCGGCATATTATATGCTCCCAGAGCACTTATAACCCGAATCCACTGTCAATGTGCCTTGTTTCAGCTGTGCAACGGTACCGTCGTCATCATAATTTATTTAAACCTTAAAGGCCTATGCAAGGCATTAGATAAAGGTGGGAGGCGGAGGGGGGGGGGGAAATAACTGTACGATGTAACACTGGTAACGTATCGCCGAAGCGTTGCTATTTTACTCATAAAGGGCTCCTGCCTTCTTTATGCGTCTTCATCAGTGACCGCATTAACTCCGGTCATTTCCGTGCTCCTCACTATCAGATAAGCAGCAGGAGCGGGGGGTGCTCCACTGCCTCTAACAGCCTTACCCCATTTCATCGCGTTTTAGATCTCTATCTCGCGCGCTCTACCGGAAGCAAAGCACCGCAAGCCTGTCCAGCGTCACAATAGGTTGCCGTACGGCTTACTTCACATATAAAGTAGTTATCTTCCCCCCTCCACATATTTTAGATTTGCAAGCGATGGCATCATAAATGCCCTTTTCCAGTAGCCAAGTAAGTGAATCCTAGGGCGCTGATTGAGGCTAGTTCTTGTTCCGACGTTACCAGGCAAGAAGTCGTTTCGAACCAAATGCGCCCATTGTTCCTTGCTGCTGGACAATAGGATAAAATTAATGATTTCCGTTTTGACGTCTAACAAATTGCCTTAGGCGTCTTTGTGACTATTTTTGCACGTTTTCCGCTTGTTCTTTTGTATATTAATCTGTATCCTTTTCCAAAATAAACTAATTGCTACTCACCGGTAGCCCTATGTGTTTGTCCTCTCCCTTTCAGTCCGTCGTTTCTAGTGCACTGCTTCAAGCCAATATGATCTGTCACCAACTCGCCCGACTATCAACTTTGCTGAGCTTTAGGCGCGAAGTATTTCAAGGACTTTGTTGGTACCTCGACTGACTTCACCTGCTATGGTTCCTGGCTTTGTTTTTCTTGTCTGTGTGGGTTTTTCCGGAGTTTAAATATGTCGCCGCAGTTCTATAAGTCTGGAACGTGGAGATGCACTTACGTACTTGTGCAGCTAAAATCGTCTTGGAAAGACGCCTGCTTCAGACTTTGCTAACAACAGACAGTCCGTTTGATAGATGTTGAAGAAAGCACTTATTCCAACGAAGCCGATTGTAATCTGCTCCTTGCGGTTAACAGCGTCCCTGGTATACTTTGACAAGTCTCCGCGGCCACGAACTAATAAATAATGATTTATTCGGTTGATGTTGGCAACAATTAGGAAGAGCTCCTGGACAGAGAATCGATTATTGCGTAGATATCCTAAAGACGTTCTATATTGTTCATTCTCAACGTCAGTTCTTCGTGAAACAGCAGCTGGTACTGAACTCGTGTAACGGGATGATGAAATGAAGCGGCACCATCGCATCTACATGGCAGTAGCGTCATATCATGACCGACATCGGTAAGCGACCGCTTGATCTGTCTATTATTTCATTTCTGTTTTCTTGGATTTCACCACGGGCGCTGTAGGACAGGCTAGCCGTCAATGGCTATTACACAAAGGCACACGCCCGCGATTACAGCTAGACCCTTTGTCTTGGGCACCAAATAGTTTCATGCATACCCGTCTGCTTCCTTTGTCTCTACCAGACGATAAACAAAAACAAATAACAGACGAGAAAAAGCCGTTTGCAGACGACTCCTGCTTTCTGCTGCACGAAAGACTGTACTACGAGCAGATTTACGCATGCCTGCGACTGCTGTTCTGTTTCCACAGTGACATGTGGGTTGATGACCAAGATTGCACAGTCGATGGTAAACTACCTCCTCTATTGTTTTTCTTTTGCTTCCTTCCCCGCAATTTATGCATGTATCGCAATCGATGACGTGAATGGCATAAAAGCGCGCGTTATTGCTTTTTTCTTTGGTTGTTTCTTTCGAGCCAGCAGCGATCAGTAGCCCAGTGGCGGCGCTACCTTCCCCGTCATTAGGTCTTGCGAAGCAGACAAATTCTCAAACGCCTTCGTCATAGCGATGTTTTAAATCCAACGTATGCATTTAAAGAATTTGAAGAGAACCGTAACGTGGAATTCCATGAGGGCCTCGCACGTGCTATATATATATATATATATATATATATATATATATATATATATATATATATATATATATTTCTAGGGACTCCAACTGGTAAATGGACGGAGGAGACCATTCTCTATTAGGTACCATAATACTATGCTCAAGAACAACGAAACCAGCGAATGGTAAGGAAACGTTGGCTGCAGTTTTTAAACGCAGTAACCATGCTCATTTGCTGTATTTGCTAAGGGGGAGGGGGAAAATAACCTGGAGCACTGAGGTACCACTACAACACTTCCACGGTGGCTGTTCCCACAACGTACATATCGTATCGTATCGTACATATCGGCAATCACTGGCGTCCGCTCTCGCTCACCTTGACCTGCGACGGATGTCGGTTGATGCCATTTTGGAATGTCGACCGCACAAGACATCACAACTGAAGGTGACAAAGGCGCTGCTGCAGTTCTTAAAGACGACAGACTTGCACAAGCGACTGTAACAGCGATGTGTGATGTCGCGTGCCATGCAGCTGCCACTGACTGTGAGAATGTGCTATATGTTCGCCCACTTTCTCTCTCTCTTCCTCTTTCCTTTCACCTTTCAATCTCCCCTGTCCCCTTCCCCTCGTGCAGGGTAGCATACCGGTTGTCATACACTGGTTAACCTCCCTGCCTTTCCCTCTCTACTATTTCCTTCCTTCCTTCCTTCGTAAATAAACCTATTGCATCTGCAATTAATTTCGTTTGCGGTGGCTTTGCTCAATTTTCACGCAGATGTCAATCCTACTCCCAACACTTGGCTGAACTCCAAACAGTTGGACATAGGCCAATCCCTCGCTAATTACTTTGCACGACATCGATTCCCACTATGCTCAGTACCTGCCAGATTTCTGCTGTCCTATAAACGCACGGCATCAGATGCGTGAAGTTATGGGCGCAACTTCACACTCTCTTGAAGAACGAAGGCGCTAGGCAGCGTCGTAGTCGCACGCCGATTTCGGTCTGTGCCATATCAATGCAAATAGCGACGATGCAAAGCAACGAAGTTGCGCAAGTTTCAGATAAGGCAAACACTAACGAGGTCACAGCCACTTTGAGCGCAAGGCATGTAATAAATTAGCGTTACACGGGTCCATTTTGCAATACTTAAAATACAGAGAAGTAAGTGGCTCATGGTAACAGAAAGCAGCAGTGTTTTGCTGCAAGGATACGGCTACTAGAAATGATTGCCTCTGTTTATAGGTCAGCAATGTAGTCACGTATCCCGCTTGCAATTAATGCCTGGCGCAGATATGAAGCAATTTTCCGCCATCAGCTATGTTCGTTTAATGCGCAAGCCCTGAGCTTCAGTGGTACCGTCTCACCTCGCGATTCATCAGTAGTTCTCACACTCGGTTATCTATCTAATGAATGTCCTTGTCTGAGGATACAAAGAAGCTTTGTTATATTGTAGCCATTGCTGTAATGCCGTTTCGTTTCTTGTCTTACCTTTAAAGTGTATTTGTTGTACCTTCTACAGCTTGTTTGTCACTTCCGAGTTGCTGTATTTTTCCTTGAAAACATCGCTAAAATCCATGTATAACGGGGAACATCGCCGGAGCCAGCGTTTCGAGAAGTGAACTTGTCTTCGTCAGGACGGTCCCGACGAAGGCAAGTCCTCTTGTCGAAACGCTGGCTCCTACGACATTCCCTGTTCTACGTCGTTTTTAGCGATCTGTTCATCGATTCAAGCCTCGATCTTCCCATGAGCTTCTCTTCTAGTTTGTATTTTTGCTTATGACACAGGGGAGGCCCTTTCTTTGTGTGTGCTTGTGACACATGCACTGCATTCATAGAGTGCGATCTATGTGCACGCACTTACACCTATCGAACCATGAACACAGTTAACTGGTCGCAACGTGAACGGAAGCTATGTGAGAAAGCCACTTACTCGTAACACCTCCGCCCGACCACATGTGTACGCGTTGATTAAATATGCTGTTTCATACATTAAGCAGTGCGCTGCTTTGCAATAAAGGGTCCCGACGTTGACCATGTTATCACTTTCACGTTCTTCGGAATCTACGTAAAATCTTTCATTTCTCATTCATATTTCATCCCGTACGGGTTTGCTTGCTTGCTTGCTTGCTTGCTTGCTTGCTTGCTTGCTTGCTTGTTTGTTTGTTTGTTTGTTTGTTTGTTTGTTTGTTTGTTTGTTTGTTTGTTTGTTTGTTTGTTTGTTTGTTCGCATGGATGTCATAATACCAAGTTCAAAAAACAATTCTGCGAGCCGAATCCTCGTAAATCACCCGCATAGACGCATAATCGTGCGCCGTCACAAAATCTAGGTCAGTACACGACGCGAAATTGCGTTTTACTTCGAAAGCACGCCGATTCTCGTAAGCGCTGGGAATTCCTGCCGTCTGCTACTGAACAGGGCCTGGCCGAGTTGCAGACGACGGGTGCAACTTCGCCCCGAAAACATCGTCCTGAAATGTAAACTACTAGTGAAGAAAAATAATTTTAAATCTACAGCGCCGGAGAGGAGGACAGGGTGACCTTAATCGGCCCGCGTTCCACAGGAAAGATAACGTACGCTATTAAACTGGCAGCTGTTCCGTCGGTTCTTTTCTCCTGTTGCTTCTTGTTTGTTCGTCCGTTGGGTGGTTCATTGGTTGGTTGCGCCTCTACATATTTCTTTTTCTCTATTAATGCTGACAATGTGAGGGTGCACCGGTGACATCAAAGCGAGTCTCTCTTCGATGTGGAAGCGAACCTGTACATCAACAGCGTCATGTCTAAAAAAATCCGGATATATTGCTGGGAGAAAGTGTAAACTGCATCTTAAGGCTCGTATCCCTAAACCCTCGTTATACTATCGGAGTAGCGGGATGCTAGTGAGACGCAGTTATGATGGTGAACGGAAGGTTATAGCCGCAAATGAAATGACACGAGCCAGAAGCGTGTTCTGCCGGAGAAAAATATTTGCTGTTGGTTGCTTTAACTACGAACTCCACGTTGCTCTTCAGCGAATTCTGCAAATGTTATGCCTTGAAAACTATCGTTATGTGCATTCTGTCACACTTGATGGGATACCAAACCCCGTTGCTTCATTAATGCGAGGGCATTTGTTAATAATTTGTGGGGTTTTACGTCCCAAAATGACGACGCGATTATGAGAGACACCGTAGTGGAGGTCTCCGGAAATTTCGACCCCCTGGGGTTCTTTAACGGGCGCTGACGTCGCATAGTACACGGGCCTCAACATTTCGCCTCCATCGAAATGCAGCAGCCGCGGCCGGGATTTGATTCCGCGACCTTCGGACCAGCAGCTGAGTGCCATGTCCATTGGACAACCTTAGCGGAGCGTAGAATTCGTCGAAGGATATAGCATTCATTGTAGCGTGTGATACCAGCGTACACATCACAAAGAGAAGATAGACACAAGCGAACGTGCTGAAACGACCGACAACAACCAATCACGAGGTGGGCAACCTCGATAAGCGTTGTACGTCAGCACTTGTGGCGATGCTTGTGCAATACCAGTCATGATCGCAATACCAATCATGCTTGTTTAACGTCAGTTGCGCTTGTAGTACGGGCCATACAGCCTTACAGCAATGTATTAAGTGTTACATGTGCTGTGCTATGACTTAGCGTGTGTCCTTCCCTGCTTAGCAATGCTCAACTCCGCTGGATTAGGCCACCAAACAGCGCTTATGAATGTCAGCGTACCGTCCTGTGTATTTTCTATTCGTCAATTCTGGCATTTTGTCGTACCGCGAGCTACTTTTCCGGTACGACAACGCTGTCGACGCTCCCGGCGGGGCCATGTTACTTTCACAACTGCCCAATTCACACAACTGCGTCTATATTGCTAGTCGTGATATCCTGACTGTGCGGTATAAGCAGTTGCTCGCGACCTCCTCAGCACGACATCAATTTTCTTAATTCGTGGGAGCTCCGGAATCTTTTACAGAGCACGTCCTCACCCAATAGCAACCTCCCAACGATACGTGCACATAGCAGAATGACGTGATCAATCTTCCCTGTTCGCGCTAGGGAAAAACCGCATGCGCAAATTCATTAACCTTGAAGAGTCTTCTGTGTCTTAATTTCTTGAGGACTTATTTTCTTCATCAGCACGACGCCACCTGCTGCAAGTGAGTTTATATCGTTTGTACAACTCTCTCCTGTTTAAATTAATTTTTTCATCGGCTTGCACTTCGCTCGTCGTGTTTCAATCGCTCCTACGTGTTTCTTGTTGTTTTTGTTGTTGTTGTTGTTGTTGTTGTTGTTGTTGTTGTTGTTGTTGTTGTTGTTGTTGTTGTTGTTGTTGTTGTTGTTGTTGTTGTTGTTGTTGTTGTTGTTGTTGTTGTTGTTGTTCTTTTTTTTCTTCTTCTTCTTCTTCTTCCTCTTCCTCTTCTTCTTGTGACATAGCATTCTCTAGCTTAATTTTTTTGTTTCATGCGCTCATGTTTTGTACTCTACATTTCGCGCACTTCATCCCGTTTCTTCTTTTCTTCGCACCTGCGTCGTTCACAACTTCCTCTCTGCTCAGTTTTTCTTTTCGTCTGCCCACACTTCGTCTGACCGTCTTTTTTTTTTTTTTTTTTGTCTGCCCGTTCCTTCGTTACATCTCGTCTGCTTCGTTTGTTATTCGCTTCCTCCGGAGTTGCTCTCGCGGAACCGGAACTTGCGAAGGAGGTGAGCTTTCTGACGCGCCACTGCGCACTGGGCCCGCAGACGGAAGAGACAGACGGCCCGAAATGTAGGGCACGTTTTATATCGTCCTCCTAACGTGACCCCCAGACAGTCAAGCAACAAGAAATAACATGAACTAGCGAATGAAACGGGGCACAGTGCATCAACACGTTGCAAACCCTGGCCAAACAGCAGATCCAGTTCAAGCATAAGGCCTTCAGTATGGAAAGGGCAAAGCTTCATAGAGGGCGCTGCGCTCCCAGAAGATAGAAGAATGTGGCGTTTCGGTTTGACCACGCCTTGAGGTATGGCTGCTTGACATGCGTGTAGCAGTGTTCGTGGCTGTCTAGAACAGCCAACAACGTTGTGGATTATGCAACAGGCGAAGGTGCTGTCTAGGGGGGCTCGCTTGAACCCTCGGACACGTCACGTCTACGTATGTGAAACAAGCGTGAGAACCATAACACGATGTAAAAAAGAAATGTGCAAGTAGAGTCTTTGATTGAACAGCACGTAACGGCCGTGGAGCAGTGTTGAACAGGCGTGGCCTAGATATGGGGCGGAGGCTACCTCGAATAATATGTAAATCAGATCAACAACCCGTGCGCTGGAATGCGCCCAGCTGTCTCTGATTCTTTTTCTTTCTAGTCTGTGTTCTCCAGATGGTTTAAAAGCATTTATTTTGTGGGATTTGCTCGAAACAAGACTGGAAATTTGAGAGCGTTGTCTGCGGAGTCACTCGGGCGAAGTGCCGTCTGCAACTGAACCGTCGACTGCTTAATCGTAACGCCACCTTTTGTGATGTCAGTATTGGCTTAAGACTTTGACCTTCGCACTTCGAATATATTATTGTTGTGTGTCATTGCTCCATCTGCAATATTCGCTTAGATTCTTGCAAGCTACGGTGTTCTCAAACTATAACAGCAGGACATAGGCAAGAACGCAACGTGATGCACCGCTACCGCTCCAGTTTCATTTGCTGCTGCACTTGCTGTCAAACTGTGCGTTCTTAATTTCCTGACACTAACGTCCCATTAAGTGGAAAAGTCTCAAACAAATAATCATGAGTCATTCTGTCATGTCATGCACGTGGACCACACGTACGACAAGAAGATTCTCTCTCTCTTCGTCCCTCTCTCTTTCTTTTTCTTTATCTCTTCATTCTTACTTACTTCTTTCATTTGTTTTCGCTTTCTTAATGATCTTTCCTTACTTTCTCGTTCCTACTTTGTTTCCTTCTTGCCTTTCTGCATCCTCTTTTTCTTTATTTCTTTCCCTCTTTAAGTGTAATTTAAATTTAATTCAAGTATGTAAAGATCAGCGTTCTGACGATCACGTGTGGATCGTACTCGCATATTCCATACTCATATCCACGCTGAGGTTTCTGTGCAGGCAGGCAGGCAGGCAGGCACAGAACTTTATTTTTGTCCTGAGGAACTGCAGTTGGACGTCCCCTTTTAGGGGGATCCTGTAGCAGTTGCGGGCCGCTCCCACGCAGGAACAGGAAGACCGTGGCCCTCCGCCCTCTCGCAGGCTCTCTGGACAGCCCGAAGTTGAACCGAAAGGTCGCCGCTTCTCAGGGCTTCCTCCCAGTCCTCTTCTTTGCTGAACTCTGTGTCACGTAACGCAGGACATTGCCAGAGCATGTGAGCTAGTGAGCAGTAAGCCTCTCCGCAGTTCGGACAATGCGGTTCAACATTGGGCGAGAAGTTACTAAACCTGCCTCGCGAAGGGAAAGACCCCGTTTGGAGCATCCTGAAGGCCGAAGACTGCGGACGAGTGAGTTTAGGGTGAGGAAGTGGAAAGACCCTCCGAGAGAGATGATAATGAGTCACGATCTCGTGAAAAGTGAGGAGCGGGTCCCTGTACCTGCCGGCATCCCCGCCCGCGAATTCGCCGGGACCGCCGCGGTGAGTGAAACCTCGCGCACGGTCATGGGCAAACTCATTGGCGTTGGGGACATCGGGGTGTACGTTGGCCCCCATGTGGGCCGGGAACCATGTTATGGTGTGAAACCCGGCAGCCCCCTCGCTGCCGAGGATAGCTGCTGCCTACCGCGAGATCGAGCCCGAGGCGAAAGCTCTGGCAGCGGACCGCGAGTCCGTGAAGACATTTGGACGCGATACGTCCTTCATTGCTACAGCAATGGCAATTTGCTCAGCAATCGTTGCCGAAACGTTTCTAACCGACGCAGCACATAGGAGCTTGCCACTATGGTCGACTGAGACCACTGCAAAGCGATCAGAATGCCCGTACTGTGCTGCATCGACAAACGTAGCGAGGTCCGGGCTGTCTGCAACTGACTTCAATAAGGAACGGGCCCGAGCTATGCGGCGTCCTACATTGTACTGCGGGTGGACATTCCTGGGAAGTGGAGCTACGGCAAATGTACCTCTGATAGAAGACGGTAGAGTCACTTTACGTTCGCGAATCTGTGTAAGACCGCAGCCAATGGACTCCAGGATACGTCTACCGGCCTGCGAGGACGACAGGCGCACTACCTGAGCCATTTTCTGCGCCTCGATCACCTCCGAGAGGGAGTTATGCATGCCCAGTTGTATGTGCACATACGCATAAAATTCCCTAGCTATACACAGCTTCGATACAAAACAAAATTTGTTGCATTCACTGGTTTTGTCACCTGTGAAACTGGCGGGTTTTCGAAAGCGTTCTACCTACACAAAAAAAAAGCGACATGTTACGGCTACGCAGCACTCGATAATACGTGCGCCGACCTTCCTGCCTCCAAGGAATGGTGTCATAGCGCGTGCAGACAAGGACGAGAAAGACACAACAGGACTAGCGCTACGGGACACAACAGGACAAGCGCTTGTCCTGCTGTGTCTTTCTCGTCCATGTCTGCTCGCTCTACGGTGCCATTTCTTGTAAGGAACCAATTAGCCCGAAAAGCAACATGGTCAAACTTCCCATCCACCCCATGCGAGCCTCTACTGACCAACGATAGTTCTGACATTCTGCGCGCAACGGCGCGAAACACCAACTGTTTACATTACATGGCTATTGCGAGAGGGAAAAAATACGTTCTTCCTTCTAAATCAAACTGGGGAACAGCTTAATTTCGGGCAATGGTAGAAGCCTAATCGGACCTAATGGGCAACTTAATCAGAAATTAATCGGACCAGTAACCCCCCGCCACTACTGTTATTTATAGCGCGATATTCTTTGCTAACATTTTTTTGGTTCGACGCTTAACGTTCCTTACGACAAATTTGGCAAGGATACTGCGGTCGCCAGGTAGCGCGCGTGGCTCCGCTAACCCCAACTCTTGAATGCGTGCCCGAAAGTTCACTTTCACTATAACACCCAGTTATTCATGCATGTATGCGAGTATGTATGCATGCAGACGGTAGGTGAGCTGATGGTTTCGACGTTTGGATGGAATATGCTTACCCTCAAAATATGCAGCGTCACAAATATGCAGCAGCTGTATGCTTGAAGAAGCACCGCCAGTGCCTCAAAACAAATTCGAGTTCCGGGAACGCCCTGTTTACTTGGTTGCAAACATATTCTGTCGCTTCTCAAACTACGCAGCGGCCGTTCGTCTCCACGCCTTCGATAGCAGAGTTTCTCTTGGCTTGCGACTTTGACCTAAGCGCTAGTTCTTAAGCATTTATTTACGTTAATTATTGCTGATCTACAATACCTGTGGACGACCTGCTACTGCATTCATACCGATGCATTCCATATTTTCTTACCTGTAATCCGTACCTGCAAATGTAGTCAGCAAGAGCAAAATATAGTGCTTGGAACGATAAAAATGTTATTCCTTAGAGAAGCAGCGTTCCATTTCGCGCTCTAGCGCTAGCAGTTATAGATGAAAATTACGTTTGTTTTACGTGGAATGCGCACCGGTTCACGCGACACACGCAAACAAAAAATGTTAGATAGAATGTGTTACCGTTACTACTAGCTATGTATTTCAGCAGATGACCTCAAATGAAAAATTAGTCACGTTTTAAGACTGCAAGAAATGCCCCGCCACGGTGGTCTAGTGGCTATGGTACTCGGCTGCTGATCCGAGGGTCGCGGGATCGAATCCCGGCCGCGGCGGCTGCATTTCGATGGAGGCGAAATGTGAAAATACCCCTGTGTACTTAGATTTAGGTGAACGTTAAAAAAAAGCACAGGTAATAAACATTACTCCAGTGCCGTCTACAATAATGAACCCCGCCATTTGTTATTATTATGTTTGCTGCTCCGTTACTGCACTTCCCGGCGCAGTAACGGAGCAGCAGCCTCCCCTTGCTTTCGATCTAGGTCTGTTTCTCTCTTTTTTTTTCTTTCCAACGTTGCGCTAAAATCTGTCCTCATGATCCCAACCTATTCGCCCAACAACATTTTTCCACATTTCGCGGCAACCCTGACCTCAGTCATTTCAAGATATTCCTGATATGCATTTGCGTTGCAAGGAGGGATGTGCGATCTCGTCGAGCGATTTCAAAAATTGATTTATTTCTGGGATTTTACGTCCCAAAAACCACGATCTGACTGCGAGAGACGCCGTAGTGGAGTGCTCCGGTAATTTCGACCAGCTGGGGTTCTTCTAACGTGCAGTGACATCGCACAGTACACGGGCCTCACAATTCCGCCTCAATCGAAATGCAGCCGCCGCGGCAGGGATTCGATCCGGCGACCTTCGGATGGGCAGCCGAGTACCATAGCCAGTAGACCACCGTGGCGGGGCGTTCTATTTCGAAAGTCGCGCATGCATATTTCACCTGCGACGGGAAACTCTGCGCTTAAAATGTTCGCATCAGTCGCACGCCTACATCCTTCACGCTCACTTATGCCCGCAACCTTCGAGATACAACTCGTACGTGCGTGTAATTTAGACTATAGACACGTCCATGAGACTGTAGCAGTTAGCGTGTAAACACAGCTGCAGTGCGCGAGCGGTGTTCACTGCCCAACGAGCCGAAAATGCGCTTAGGACGCTTGCCAGTGCAGAATAAGGAGAGATTGCCGACAGCTCTTGCGAAGGACGCAAGCACAATTTATCAGAGAAATGATTCTCGTATCTGCAATTTTAATCCTACGCTGTCGAGCGGTCAGTGAGACTAAGATCGTGACGTCTTCTTAACCAGCAGCATTTACAACCGGCATGCATCGTGCGCCGGTTGGTGATGGGCTCTGATCTGCAAATCTAATGAACTCGCTTAACTTCGTTTCGACACGGATAGCAACGCTCGCGAAGTGATTTGGATGCTCGTTTTTATGCGGCGAGACAGCGAACTCTTGTGTTTACCGGGTGGGTCATTATTAAAACCAGTCTGCAGCTTATGGATTCGGCGACTTTGTGCATAAACACGTTGTACTTGGAGCTTAACTTTCAAAGAGCTGCTCCACCTGCACTTACATATCGTACAAATCGCGGCAGGTGGTCTGTCACTGAAAAGTCTGTCGCCTTCTCTGTCTAATCGTACACATGAGAAAACATTATGTCAACTCTATCCTTCTAGATCTGTGTTGTCTCGAGTGTTCACATAATCACAAGTGTATGTGTATTGTGGAGTGTACTGCGTATTTGTATGAAGGGGGAGGGTAGTGTGTGTGACGTATGGTACGTGTGCGTACACGCGTATGCCTGTGTACGTGTGTATGTGTGTGTCACGTGTGCCTATTTGTATGTGCGTAGTGTGTATGTGAGCAGGGGGGGGGGGGGGGGTTGTCATCCCAACCATGTGAGGCCGATTACACGAGTCGTCGCCTTCCAGCCAATATTTACAAAAATTAGGCTACGCCTAACCAACTCAAGCGGAACACTCCTTCACTTGTTCATCACATTTCATTCATTGGCTCTCTTCCTATGTCTGAAACAGCCAGCGTAAGTTTACCGCAGTAAAATACTTTAACTTAGTAAGCCATTCTCCACTCCATCTGGCTTTCTTTTTTCGTTCTCATCTCTGGTCTACTGGGCTTTACAGCGGGCAGTGGCAGCCTGGACCGCAGGAGCGAGCTATGCGCCCGCATAAGGCTTCAGCAGTTGTGCGCAATATACGAAAAGTACAAAATGCGGCGAAAATAGAGGCACAATACCCGGAGGCAAACGTGGACGCGGTATAAACGGCACCGCTTAGATCGGTTTACCTTCCACGACAAACACTCGTAAAACGTTTACGACGCGGCATGCCTCATCGCCGACGACACCACCGCACATAGAAAGGAGACGAGTACATATATATACTCTCTTAGGGTCGCAGGTCAGAAATGGCGCGGAGACTGCGCTAGTGTGCGTGCAGCTGTACCTTTGTCAGAGTGGATCGCCTTAAACGACGTCCACTCAAAGTTCTACGGCCGGCCATACCATTCAGGTGCCGTAGCCTCTGACCTGAAGAGCTTCTGAGGATCTCGTTTACGGGCCCTTGAAGTCACTATAGAAACCGATTTAGTGTCTCTCGGCCATTGCAGCTTGGCGACGCTTAGTGGGCACCGAGCGGGGACGACGTCAACAATGACGCGGTAAGGTCAGGAGGTCTACGTGTCGCCACGCCGCAGGACTCCGAAACTCCAGAACCGTTTAGCTCTCACGAGCGCCTCGTACGTACGCATCCACAGTGAAAGATCATGGGAAAGACGTGAAACAGGCAACCGAAATGTCGACATAACCGAACAAAGCTAGCCCGCCGTCGTTCCATAAACTTGGATCGCTTTCTGGAGAAGACAGCAAACACTGATCCATGCATCTTCTGGTGACCCCATTACAATGACTCCTTGATCTACAAGCGCTTGAGAGTAAAGAAAGCTTGGAGGACATCTTCGAAGCCAGCCTGCGTCACACGATTAGCAACCCATGATTTTTTTCTCCTGCCATTGGGGATGGAGGAAAACGTACACCCGCATTCCTGACCGCTTCCCAACAAGACACTTTCTGTTGACCCAAGTGAATGGCAGAGCAGCCTCTTAGAAGGAGTTGTTGACACGGAAATGAGGTACGCGGTTTACATATAGCCAGGATCAGTATCTAATGCTCAGAACACATCCCACTGGTGTATTCAAGGCGGTGCTCTCCATTCTGTAGAGCTCTGAGAACGCCCTCACGTTTGAGCTGACCACGCGACCGAGATCCGGTGGAATTAAAATAACGTTGTTGCTACGATTGCTTTAAGAGCAGTTGTAAGAGCAGTGCCCTTACTCGATGCAGTGTTAAGCGGCCTCGCCAGCAGTGCAAGCGAAGTTATCCTAAGGTACGATTTTGTCAAATGTACTGCAATTAGAGATAAAGAATGTGGCAGTTCGTTTGGAGTTGAGCGTAACATAAGCACTTGCAGCGAAACAATGATAATTAAGGAAGCAAGTAGACATACTGGACTAGCAAGATGGTAGTCCTGTATCCATCTGTCCGATTGCGGTCCTTCCGTGGTTTTCTTTTTGCGCTCTCTTGAATGTACCGCAAGTTTTGATTATATGTGTTTCGAACCGACAGGTTTGGAACTAGATTTCCTTTTTGTCCACTTGAATGCACCTGGTGTAGGTAAGAGTATGCTATCGCAGCAGCTTCATGGTGCGGCGGAACTTGGGGAAGGGCCGTTTAAAAGAATCGTCTTACTGCGAAGAAATGTGGCTCTGAGCACAAAAAGGAAACTCTACTGACACAGACGGTTGAACAAGCACACGAAATTGTGGTGTTGTAATGCTTACTACATATGCCACAGTTATTACCATCGCGACGACTTCGAAACCAGCAGAACCTTTCTTCTTAGAGCGATGGTGGCAAACATCCAATTTGTATAAATATATTCTTAGGAATACTTAAAAATGATAAAAAATAATAGCGCCCTAGTGGAAGTTTCCACAGTGGAGCTGTAATGTTACTGAACTGTCAGGGAGAATGAACACACCAACGAAATGTAAGGAAATTGTTGACTCGTGCCTGAATTGTATATGTACTTCGTACTTTTTTTTTGTGACACCAACGACACAATGTCCACGAGAACTCTCGGCACGATGTTCTTAATGCAAACCCAGCTCCCATCTACCGCGCAAACCTGCACCACCGTTTCTTTTCAGCAACCGTCATTCCGTCCCTTCTCATAGTCTCAGCAACTGCGGCCGACACGGACGAAGGAGTTCATTGTCTCCAGCTTAAATAAATAAAAAAAAAAGGAAACCGTGCAACGCAACGCACGGCTACCTGCACGGCCGCACGGCCGTGACGGCGACTTCAGGCCGTGGACAGATGAGGTCACCAACGTCGCTCCCTTCATCTTCGTCCTCCTCGGTACACAACGCCATTCGTAATACACGTGCCGTCATCACACACGGTCTCCTCGCATCATCGCAGTATTCTCGAAGACGAGCCACACTCGGCGGCACGCGAATGGCTTGCGTCCCAAATCACACAGCACACAGGCTACGGACCGGGGGATCTAATGGAAGATCTACTCCGTCGGCTCTACGGAAAGAGTTTGACACGCTTAGAGCGCGTCGCTTCTCCGTTTCGTCATTGTCGACGGAACGCACGAGAACGCGACGAATACACCTAATCTCTCTCTTCGCTCACCTTGTGTCCGCGCAACATCAATGCAAGCTGTCCAAAATTTGCCTTTAGCCATGACACAGCATCTCGCAAAAAAAAAAAAAAACGCACGAAAATATAAATCTTGATTCCTGCAGAAAGTGTGCGAGGGACGCATGAAATAGGCCGTGAAACTTGTCATCAAGGTCAGGTTAAGACAACGAATTAACGCCTACGCATGTGTGTAAACCACGGTTTAATGAAAATTTTCAGGAAGTCACAGATGAGCTTATGTGGGTGGAGTTGGGTCATCCTGTAATGACTGCTGGGTATTCCAGGATAAATATTAAGCGGCCCAATGACACGCGGGACATCTGCGTCGCAGAGTAGCTCGGAGACACGAATTGGATACGTGATTAAAGCTTGTGGCGCGTGAGGTGTCACGTGACACAGTTATACATGCGACATTGAGTCCTCGGCTATGAGACAGCACCGTGTGCGTGATGCCGAGATTTGAGTTTGGTAGTGTCAAGGTAAACATATATCAAATCTTTCAACATTAGTACGTCTAACGAACTTTCAGGTGCACCGTTGCATTTTCGTCTCTACAAAAGCCGCAGTTGTGCACTCTTCTGCGTGAAATGTTGGAAATGTATAAAGTAGACCACGACTTGCACTTCAGCAAAAACGAGTCTTTTTTCGAAACTATGACGTACGGCCCCGTAGCAGATTCTTTTTAGGCAACGTACGCTTCTTGTCTCAGCGTTGCTTTTCGTGCTTACTCTTGTTAGAAAAAATAAGTCGTCATATGAAAGTGCACCTTTAGACATTACTCACCTCGTTCGTTGTATATGGATCGAATACAGGCTTCGGCGGCTCCCTTTCGATGGAGGCGAAATATCGAGGTCCGTGTACTGTCCGATGTCCGTGCACGTTAAAGAACACCCAGGTGGTCGAAATTTATGGAGCCCCTTTTACAGCGTCTGTCAAAATCGTATCATTGTATTGGGACGCAAAACCCCAAGTGTAATCTCTATTTTATATAGCGATGCATCTGCTTGTCGGCTCCGTTGGGCACGTCTAGAAGTCTGCGTCGAAATGAAGACAAATCATTCAAGCGTCTTTAGAGAGCGTAATGTAAACGCCAAAGGAACCGAGTTTCTCTTAATTGTGATCTGCTGCAATTTCGACAGGCGATGCTACAAGGGGTGAGCTTTGTTTTATGAGTGATCTCAGCGGAAACATTTAGCAACCTCTACTTCTGTGGCACGCCATAAAATGAATGCCTCACTTCTTCCCAACGAGCATACAACGAAGAACCAACGAATACCACGGGTCACTCGTTACGAGTGCTCTCCAGGCAGTCGATGTAGATACAATCACCTTGCGCCGTGACAGGCAGCAATATCTTATTTAATTTTATTTCTGTCTCGAGAACATGATCCCGGATCGCAGGGTTATGCCAAGAGTGAGTTTCTGGGCCGAATTGAAGGCTAACCGAATAATGCAACGAAATAATCGAATTGAATGGACTATGAAGCACTTTTCGAATAGTTCTGGAATGCCGAACAGCATTGTTAGTTATCAGAATGAAGATGCGGTCCCTGACCAAGTAAAGGTGAAAAACAGAGACGTTTCGGCTAATTAGGCTTTTGCCTGCTTAGTGTGATTAGGAACCCGAACGGGTTCCGAAACGTCTCTGTGTTTTTCACATTGACTTGGTCAGGGACCGCATCCACATCCTCATCATCACATCTGACCGGACGAACCTTCGTCGAATTCTTGACTACGTATTGTTACAGTTACTGTAAATTACTGTTCACGTCGTCCAGTTCCTTACTTTCTCACTGAAAAGCACAAATGCAGCATCAAGAGGCGCCAGGAAGTTCCTTCTCCCCCTCAACACTTTGCAGAAAGCGCGTATTGTCATTTTGCAGCCGGTAAAGTCAAGCTCCCCCGAGCGAAGCAGTCTGCTGCACTACATAAGCTCACATTTGTCATGCCTCCCATATGGCGACGGCAGTCAATTATGTGGTGCTCTAGCAGCCATTTTGTGTTTATTTTGGGGAAGTCATTTTGAAACGTTCGTGGACTATATGAGGAATAGTCGGGTTTACGAATAACGGCTAGCTGATGCCGAGACCGGATCATCATCATCATCATCATCATCATCAGCCTATTTAGGTCCACTGCAGGACGAAGGCCTCTCCCATCGATTTCCACTCCACCCTATCCTGAGCGAGTTGGTTCCACTTTACGCCCGCAAACTTTTTAATTTCATCGCTCCATGTAACCTTTTGCCTGCCTCTGTTGCGTTTTCCCTCTCTTGGTATCCATTCCGTCGCTCTTACTGTCCATCTGTTATCTGTTCTGCTCATGACATGTCCTGCCCAGGTCCACTTCTTTCTTTTAATTGATATAATAATATCGGCTACTCCTGTCTGTTCTCTGATCCATTCCGCTCGTTTTTTATGTCTTAGCGTTACCCCTATCATTTTTCTTTCCATTGCACGTTGCGCGCTCCTTAGCTTCATCTCTAGTCTTTTAGTTATCCTCCACGTTTCTGCACCGTACGTTAGTACTGGGAGAATGCAGTGATTGAATACTTTTCGCTTCAGTGAGAGCGGTAAGTTTCCAGTCATGATTTCGTAATTCCTGCCGAATGCGCTCCAGCCCATCCTTTCTCTACGGAGAATTTCTTTTTCGTGGTTAGGAGTTCCTGTTATTAACTGTCCCAGGTATACATATTCGTTTACACATTGTAAGGGTTCATTGTCGATTGTAAATTCCTGTTCCTTAGCTAGGCTATTGAGCATAACTTTGGTCTTTTGCCTATTCATTTTTAACCCAATTTTAATACTTTCCCTGTTTAGGTCATTAATCATGTTTTGTAGTTCGTCTCCATCATTGCTAAAGAGTACAATGTCGTCTGCAAATCGTAAATTGCTGAGATATTCTCCATCTATTCGAATGCCCTTTTCTTCCCAGTCTAGACGTTTAAAGATTTCCTCTAAACATGCAGTCAATAGCATCGGGGATATCGTATCTCCCTGTCTCACACCTCTCTCGATCGGGATTTCTCTGCTTTTCTCATGTAGGAGTAGTGTGGCTGTGCAATCTTTGTATATGTTGTAGACCGAATAGGCAAACGAATTATTTGAAGTTTTTGAATATTCGCATGTCCCTCCTAGATAGGTTGGTCCAGCGGCAAGGAGGCGGTAGAGGCGAACTGTCGGCGTCTCGGGGTACCGAGTATTTCCTGTTCTCTTTTTGTATGGCGGCACGGGAAGCAGAAGCATCGTGAGAGCGAAGCGCAGGTGCTAGCAGCTTACTTTTGCGAACTTGGGCGTCAGTAGCTGAGGCACATATTGGGTGCAAAATCGGCCGTCTCTGACGGCGAAAACTCTGACAAAGCCAACATGAAGTAGGAGGTCATTTCAATGCAACGAAGAGCTGTTCCTGCTACGAGCGCAAGGCATCCCCGTATAACTTTCACAACTATGCCATATCGTCTCATAATCCCGGTGGTTTTCGATCGTTTAAATATGTCAGGAAGCTGCCACTCCGTTGACGTCTCCAGTTGCCTCGCTTTGCAACTTCAACAGCTACTGTTGCCTACTGTCCTATACACGGGACATCATTTTACAATTTGTAATTTTGGGGCTGTCGTAACACTTCTCAAAGCTTTCGGCAGCGACAAAAGAAGGCAAAACACACAAAAAAAAGTTCTACGCATATTCATAAGCATTTGTTGCCGAGAGGGCCCATGCCAAGTTATCCACTATACGACGCGCTAGGTAGGCAAGTCTCGACAATATTTTTATTATATTTTTATTATATTATACGGGCTTAAATGTGAGTATGAGCTAAGCCAGCCGTTTCAAGAGCTTTTTTCGCTTGTTTTTAGCTTTGCTTGTCGGCTAAGCTATGGCGCATGAGTCATCGGCACTAATCCGTGTCCTCATTTTTGAGGCGTGGAAGTGGGCTGAGCATGAACTGTGCATTTCAATATCAAGCAGCTTTTGTTCTCTCTGTGCTATCAATGTGCGGTGAGAACAGACAGCGACGTGTGCAGAATATTGTGACGGGTACTATTGTTAGAATCAATAGCTTGGAGGCGCTCCAGAAGACACAGAAAAAGAATATATCTGGCAGCGTGTACAGCTCTTGAAGTACCGTTAGCTCGCAGTTTTTTACGCTTCAGTGCAGCACAATGCTAATGAAGATGACTTAGCTTCAAGTCTCCCAGCATACTATACCTGTCCTGTCAGAAGGTCGAACAAGACTTTCGTCCCACGCAGCACGAATCAGAGAGACCTATACGCGGTATGAAGAGTCGCTCACGACTTGCGCTATATGATGGCCTAGCTTTGGTAAACTTGCAAAACAGTTCGAATCGGGCTGAGAATGACGTTCAGCGTAGTAGGGCTACAAGTCTCATGGTCGTTTTTGAGATTTCCCCCACAGTGGTGGGACATAGAAATTTCTTTTTCGCATAATTTGATAAAAATGTGTGTCAAAGCCACACGCTTTTGCAAAATCATTCAGGCTTACTCATAAAATAATTCTTTCGTTGGGATCCACTAGTGCTCTGCTTCACCGAAGTGTGTTTCAGAGTGTCTCAACCGAACTTACCCAAATTCGGCACATGCGTGAAGAACGGTCCTTGTGTACCGCTCAGTTACAAAGGATTTTTTTTACGTGATAGCGTTAAAGAACTTGCGTCGCAGAAAATCCGTTGCCGACGTTCTCCGTCGGCAAAATATGGAGGTGAATGCAAAAAAAAAAAACAAAAAGGGCGATCCTGCCGGCCTGGACCGCACATACCACCAGCGGCAACCAGCAGCAGTATGGCGTCCATTCCTACATGAGCCGTTCCAGCTCGATGTCCCAGACACATGGCAATGGAACAGGCACAGTCACTAGGTTACTTGGGTATCTGCGCGCCTTGTGACTTCATGCTAACAGAGCTTGATTAGTAACGCTGTCGCGTTGCACTCTTAAATAAGAATTTTAAGGATCCTCCTCATTTTTGTTTTTTTCGGAGTATTTTGGAGTCCTGGCTATCGTCCCTCGTCGGGCCAAACACAACTCTGCGTGATGCATACACCGATGAAAAATGAATGGATCCTGGTTAAGAATAATTAGAGCAAACTATATCGGTATAACAAAATAAAAGATACGAGTTAAGAAGGGCAATTATTATCATAATGAGATCTGAGCAAAAATAATTCGAAAACGCCGGCTACAAACGCAACAGAAACACAAAGGATCGAGACACAGATGAAACACTGCTCCACAGTTCGAACAGCCTTCGCTGCAGTAGAAATGGCTTAGGTTTCTTTTCTTTTTTTTTTTTGACGCTCTTTGGTTTCCCATACAAGAACCGCTTCAGGGCACAGTCGACGATGCTTT
Organism: Hyalomma asiaticum; assembly: GCA_013339685.2. NCBI lineage: Eukaryota > Metazoa > Arthropoda > Arachnida > Ixodida > Ixodidae > Hyalomma > Hyalomma asiaticum. The sequence continues at coordinate 49,903,407 of CM023490.1, forward strand.
CGCAAAAGTACTTTGCTTGACATGCTTGCTCTGTCGACGCAACATCATTCCAATTCATTCGAACCCTTCTTATTCAATCGTCATTGCAATCGGCAGATGGTACGCGCATGAGGCAATATGTGCGGACTGCGCATCTATCTAACCAACAGTCATATCGCTGCCTCATCTTTCTTCTTTTTTTTTTCTCACAACAAAAATCACGCGTGGCACACAATTATTTACTGCAGGCACCGGCTTTCGCTTGCTACGCGCAGCCTTGCCACGTGACAACGCCGGCGCGGCTTATAGGAGAAAACGAGGCGAGTTCTCCAAGTGAAAAGCGTGGGAGCTGTTTTGGCATAGAATATTGATATGACCTTCGAAGAAGAAGACTTAAGTATCCGCTACCGTAACTTCAGTGCGTTCAGGTCGAAAGGAAGAAGTCTGTAGGTGTCGAGATTGTGTCATTTGTCTCCTAGGCCACTTGCCTATTTCGACGTCCCGTTTTTGAAAATCGGCGATAAGAAAAATGAGCAGGTCAGCTTGCGCGCGTGCGTGGTATTAATAAACATGTGGAGACGAAGAAGAAGAAAGAAACGCAGGATAGGTGAAATTGAACGGCAACTCCTGCGAAGTTGAATATGTTTGGCTAAGAGAGGAACGGCGTTTTCAAGGCAGCGTGTGTCCATTTCAGTCTTTCTTCCGTTCGTTCTTTCTTCGTTCCTTCGTTCTTAATTCGACATGTTGTTTCTGCAGTTTCTTGCGTGGCTGTGGCCTCAATGCTCTATAACATAAGTTCCTTACACATCTTGTGTCGCCTAGGAAGCACGAACTTGGAGCACTCCGTATTTACTCCGGTTAGCTTGAGATACGTTAGCCGAAAGTCAGCTAGTCAGTGGTAAATCGCTAGTGTAAAATTAAATTTCTTAGACGCGCAATAATGGCTCGACGCCATAAATATGAGTGTACGTAAATGGCAGTGTATCACCGCCGCCTCAGGCTGCCGCTAGCAGCGTGACCACATCCTATGTGTAATTCTAACCTTCTCGTTTTTACCCCGACTACCGCGACTATTGTCATGCGCCACCGGTATATTCCTTTTTCTTTCTCACAAGCAGTAACTTTGGAGGCTCATTCCAACGCACAGATTGTTTCTGTCTCTAGAAGCGAATGTCTCTAGAAGCGAATCTAGAAGCGAATGACAGACAATTTTCTTCAGCTGCAGGCCATCGAGGTTTCGCGAAGGGTAAGCAGCCGGCCATTCTTGCATCATGAACCTTGGACGCAGTCACAAAGAAAACGAATTTACATTCTGTTGCAAACTTCGAACATCCCAAACGCCAAAACCG
>CM023490.1:49904834-50287805 GCA_013339685.2 Hyalomma asiaticum
GCTATCTGACTGCCTCCAAATGCTCCATCCTTGTAAAACAAACTCACCTGCAGTTCTTCAGAAATTCCTCCAACTAGCCGATGAACGACACAATCGCAAGAGCAGAAGTGGCAGGACGAAATCAGCATGAGGAAACGTTACCATAACGATAACAGTAGTGTTCATGACAGAGACAATATGCTGACGAATGGCAGGCACTACAAGACGAACAATTGTGCAGTGACGAGTCACGCAAGCTGCTCCAGCATGGAGATCTTCCAAATAGGATCATCTTGGTTTGAAGCAGTGCATAAGAAACAACAAACGAAAGGGACAGGCGGAACAGACAGGGATACTGCTTTGTGCTCTCCCTTTCAACTACTGCATGTCCTCTCCCTTTCGTCCGTTGTTTCTTGTGCGCTGCTTCACACCAAGATAATCCGTCACCCCCCCCCCAACTCGCCGAACTATCCAATTTCTTTTTTCCGTATTCTCACCTACTTCACTCCATCAAATAATCTGAGACTACCTGTGTCAAGTCTCTGGCTTCCCTGGAACAAAATGTAGATTTCTTTTACCGATAAATAGTTATGCAGGCCTCAGGAGATGCCATCAAATGTCGGTGATGTCACGCACTGTAGTGCTGGAGCTTCAAAGCGGCATTGCCACCTGTTTTTTCTTTTTGCACGTTTCCTCTCCACAAGGTTGATGTTTTTCGTATTGCGACAACCTAACCTACAAGTGCGAGAAAACATTTTTTTTTTTTTTTTTCATTTTAGTGCCCCTTCAATTTATGGCGTGAATGATTTGACAGTGACGTAGCCTAATCGGCAATACAATGTCAGAAAACCGTTTCTGGGACCTTTTAAAGTACTGACAACAATTTTCAAAGCTGACTTTACTCCACCATACAAATCTCCTATATGCGTAGACAGCACTGAGCAAATGTTAAGCTCAGGAAATGCTGATAAGATATTTTAATTTGACGTCAAAGTCAATTCTCACATGGCGTGCCTACTGACATCGACACTAGTGTGACGTCAGGCTACAGTGCAAATTTTGGTGACTTCATGCAGCAGTATGGCAAGTCGTGATGACGTCAGGTACAAAAACATGCAAAATGGCCGCTTGCGCGTCACACGTGGTCGTCTGCTTTCGCCGTTCAGTCACCGTAGTTAAGAGAGCGAGCGAGCGAGGTCGAATTACCCTCTATCGTCGTGTGTGCCCGCGTATAATCGGAAGGCGAGGTCGCTATGGTGCCGGAATTTTGCCCTTGAAATGCCGCGGATGTCTCGGAGGCCACCTTAGCTTATCGCAGGCTCCGGAGCCACGCCGACACCCACCGTGCGTGGCGTACGTTGCATCTTGCACTGTGCCGAAGTATTTGCTGTCGTCGCAGAGTCGCTATACAAAATGTTGTACATCGTTGACCCCACACTTGCTACAGGCACTGCGCGCGAGAGACCACTGGGCAAAAACGTCACAATTTTTTGCGGAGCACGTCACGAGAGGCTCATTACTATGCACATACTGTGTCATGACATCAGGCTACAGTAGGAACCGAAACCAGCTTTTAAAGGCATGCTGTAAATAAATTTTCACGGTGTGCTCACGCTTACCAGTATGTTTTCTGGGCTTTGAAGGGCTTGGCCTTTCATTTCATGCAAAAAAAGCGCCAGCTGAAAATTTTCGTGGCAGTACTCCTTTAAGTAGAACTGTGCAAATAGCAAAATTTTGAGTGTGAGGCGAATTCGAATATTTATGTTCAAGTGTGAATCGAATAGAATATTTTTCCAATAATTTTCGAATATTTCTTTACTAATACCATGTCAAATTATGGAGAAATGTTCTGCTAAAGATGGGCAAAAAGATTTTATTGCATGACTAGTGTACTGCCACAGTGTCATTGCAAAGTCCTGGGGAACAGTCCAACAGAGAACTGTGCAATAGAAAGCTGAGGTAACTTCACTGCAGTATGAGAGCGTTAACTTCACAGCAGTACGCGGGTGTTAGCTTTGCCGCAATGCAGGACGTTTGCTGCAGTACATGGAGGTTAGCTACGCTGCAGTACACGAGGGTTAGCTTCGCCACAGTAGACAGGTGTTATGCGGCGATGCAGACTACATGCAGCAATGGACCACTTGACACCCGACATAGCGTAATTTTTCCATTTAATTACCAACTTCGAATAGTTAGAACAGTAAACTTAAGTGTGAATCGAATTGAATAGCAAACACTACTTGAAAATTATTCAAAATTTAGAATATTTGCACACCCCTACTTTAAGACATCATACTGAAGAAGTTTAACACCAGTCAATGCTCAAAGAGTGTTCTAAGTTGTGGCAGACCCTGTTTGCTCACCAGCTTGAGGCCGAGGTCATGTGCAATGTACTCGGGGGCATGAGGGGGCGGCATGTTCCAGCCGATGCGACGGTCGGGCACGAAGCGCTGCTGCCGCAGCTGGGCGTAGAGGCAACGGGTGAAGCACACCTCTGCCATCACACGTGTCTCGGGTGGGAAGTGTCTGCAGCGATGACGAGAGAAAAACCTTCTGCTGCAATTTTTTTCACTTGGTCTCGCCAACAGAACAATTTTAACAACAGAGCTGTACAAAGCCGAGGCTGTACAGTGCATTGATCTCATTATCATGCTGTAGGGAAAAGTGGACCCACTTCTGCCCTCGGCCCCTGCTGCATGATACAATGATTACACAGAGGCCAATGTGCAATGAGGTGTAGGAAAGGTCTAGTCTGAAGTTTTGGGTTCGATTCAAGCAGCCGCAGCTGCGCTTCCATAAGAAGGAAAGTGTGTCAGAGCATAGTGAATGGTCACAGGTGGTCAGTACAGTCGACTTTCGCTACAAAAAAATTGACGCTGCGCGGGAAAAATTTCGTTGCAGTGAAATAAAAAAAAAATATAACTGACCTGAGCTGGTAGAACAATGAAACTGTTATGCCTCAATTTCGCGCGCGGCACGCGACGTCACGGCAGTAGTCAGAAAGGTTCAGAAACCGCTAGTACTGAAACCATACCTGCCAAGTTTGGAGAAACGGAATCCAGGAGATTTACGTATTTACTCGATTCTACTGCGCCCTCGATAGTAACGCGCACCCGCTTCCCGGGACCAAAAAAAAAAAGTGAAACATCGATTGTAATGCGCGCCCTCGAAAAAGAAAGTCCCGAGTAATCAACCTTCTCCCATTCATAAAAACAAATGTCGTACTCGCGTAATGAACGCACTCGCATAATAAACAGACCGTCGACTTTGGACCCCTGCAGTCCCTCGCACGGCCGTACTGTGGCTTTCCCGCTTCACTTGATCCGCGTCGTCTCGAAGACGTTTGGCGCGCCGATTCATAACTCCTGCGTCCCGACAAAACTGCCGCACGTTGCCGGGCCTAGCCGCATGCAAGTGGTGGTAACATCATTTACTCGCAGTGCTGCGTTCCTCCGTGCTGTCGCAGTTCCCTAAGGCTCGCTGCCGCGTGCTGCCATGCGTGCTGCGCAGGCTGGCACCAGCTAAGCTTAAGCATGATCAGCACGTGGTCTCAGAGATAGCCGCGATGCAATCTCGGACGTCATGCAGCGCGCACGACTGAGAGGCTCAGGCTCAGCACAGATATGAGGGAGAAATGCGATGATGAGCCGTTTTGCGTGCGGTGATGAGAAGCATCTTTTCCCCCGTCACGGCCACCCGCGAACTCTACCGAAAGCTGCTGCGGCTGGGAGTCTCAGAGATTGCATCGGCGACGTAGCGACTTTGATTGGCCGCAAGACGGCCAAGCCGGTGCAGTATCGTCGGTCGACGCATCATGAGCGGCGACATTGCAACTACAGAAACTATGCGTGCCAAAGACCGCCACGTCGCTAGTTCGTTTTTTGCCGGTGACCGTTCGAGAGTGCCCGAAGCAATTAGGAGGCGGCCATTTTGATGCCGACAGAGATATGGTATCGTTGTCATTCGTTCGCACTCGATTCTAACATGCGTACGATTTTTGGACACGTTTTATCGGAAAAAAGGAGCTATCGGAGGGGGGGTTGCTTGGACCATAAAAAAATGAAGTTGTCGACCCTGGTGGAGGAGTTATTGCAATGATATGGACGCAGTTGCCGTTTTTCTGTACAAAGTCCAACTCGATAACACCGCCCGCGCATTGTATGTTCTACACGTGAGTAAAAGCGCGCTAACGCTGGCGACGAACACGGCCGAAGCAGAGACGAAACGACCCGGCCGTCTGCGCCGAATGAACTGAACAATGCGATAACATCGCACCGCGCGTGTGATGGCTGCCGTTGCTTGCTTCCCAAGCAGGGAGTAAACGCCCAGCCCTTCTTTCGGCGGGCGAGGGACCAAAAGGGGCGCCGGTGGGAGAGGGGCGGTCGCACGCGCTATCTCGACGGACATCGGTAGACGGCATCAGTAGACATCGGTAATCAATCACGCAATCAACAGCGGCCGTTTCTGGTTGTGCCAACACGCGATTTCGACTTTGTAGATGCATTTTTATCTTCTGAAATGCACCAAAATCTTTCAGATTGTGCTTACTGCATAGCAAATGGAATTTTCGAGACTGGAATTGCATCGTCAAATTTCGTTGAAGTTAAACGGCACAAAAGAATGTGTTCGTTGTGGCGAGCATATTTATGCATTGACTCCTATGGACGACTGCTGATGGGGATCCAAGAATTTTTCGTTGTACCGGAAATTTCGTTGAAGCGGCGTTCATTGTAGCGAGAGTCGACTGTATATACATAATAACGAAGGATAGTATGACTGCGTACCTGATACGTCAAAATTAATAACAAAAAAAGAGCTCCACTATTTCCAGCAGCTTTCACAGCATGGAATTGGCTCGAATATTTTGCACACAACTAAAATTCAGTCTTTCCTTCAAGGAAATCGGCTGATGGCAGTACAAAACAACAACAGAGACACCATACACAAAGGGTGTTCCTTTACACCCACTGTAAATGCACCCGTTTTGTGTAAGGGTGCTTTTATTCCATTTGTAAGTACACCTTTGTCCTACACTTTAACAAAGGCAGGCGTATTCAGTGTGCTTTTCTGCCACAGTAGAATGGCCACCATTTACGTTGTACTCTTTCCATGCTTCAATGCAGCATGCCAGGTACTCACCTGTCATGACTGGGCTGCGGCTATCAGCGTGATATAGCAGTCTTCATGAGAAAGTACAGAGCACAAAGTTTTCAAGAAAGGCAATACAAGCTAGCTAGATGACAATTACTGTTGTATGGCAGAAATATGCCCCATATATGCCCTTTTTTCTATGAGAGTCTGCAAGAGCTTGTGTTACTAATAGCACCTTTGTAAATGCATCCTTCTGCATGAAGAGGTGTTGTTTGAAATGCCGTGCAACACTTTTTTAGCACAGTCTGCAAATGACGACAATCAGCCATGGAGGCTGGTGGTCATCAGCGCATCAGTGCACTGATGACCATAGTGTACTGATATCAGTGCACTGTGTACACCAGTCTGGTTTCAGTGCACTGTGTACACCAGTCAGATATCAGTGCACTGTGTACACCAGTCTGCACTGTGTACACAGTGCACTGTGTACACCAGTCGCAGTCTGCGCTGATGACCACCAGCAGTGCACTGATGACCATAGTGCACTGATATCAGTGCACTGTGTACACCAGTCGCAGTCTGCGCTGATGACCACCAGCAGTGCACTGATGACCATAGTGCACTGATATGGTAGATGACTGGCGACTGGTGTACACAGTGCAGATCAGTGTACACAGTGCACTGTGTACACCAGTCTGCACTGTGTACACCAGTCGCAGTCTGCGCTGATGACCACCAGCAGTGCACTGATGACCATAGTGCACTGATGACCATAGTGCACTGATATCAGTGCACTGTGTACACCAGTCTGGTTTCAGTGCACTGTGTACACCAGTCAGATATCAGGCACTGTGTACACCAGTCTGCACTGTGTACACAGTGCATGGTGTACACAGTGCACTGTGTACACCAGTCGCAGTCTGCGCTGATGACCACCAGCAGTGCACTGATGACCATAGTGCACTGATATCAGTGCACTGTGTACACCAGCCTGCACTGTGTACACAGTGCACTGTGTACACCAGTCGCAGTCTGCGCTGATGACCACCAGCAGTGCACTGATATCAGTGCACTGTGTACACCAGTCAGATATCAGTGCACTGTGTACACCAGTCGCAGTCTGCGCTGATGACCACCAGCAGTGCACTGATGACCATAGTGCACTGATATCAGTGCACTGTGTACACCAGTCTGCACTGTGTACACAGTGCACTGTGTACACCAGTCGCAGTCTGCGCTGATGACCACCAGCAGTGCACTGATGACCATAGTGCACTGATATCAGTGCACTGTGTACACCAGTCAGATATCAGTGCACTGTGTACACCAGTCTGCACTGTGTACACAGTGCACTGGTGTACACAGTGCACTGTATACACCAGTCGCAGTCTGCACTGATGACCACCAGCAGTGCACTGATGACCATAGTGCACTGATATCAGTGCACTGTGTACACCAGTCTGCACTGTGTACACCAGTCGCAGTCTGCGCTGATGACCACCAGCAGTGCACTGATGACCATAGTGCACTGATATCAGTGCACTGTGTACACCAGTCTGGTTTCAGTGCACTGTGTACACCAGTCAGATATCAGTGCACTGTGTACACCAGTCGCAGTCTGCGCTGATGACCACCAGCAGTGCACTGATGACCATAGTGCACTGATATCAGTGCACTGTGTACACCAGTCAGATATCAGTGCACTGTGTACACCAGTCTGCACTGTGTACACCAGTCGCAGTCTGGTTGCAAATACGGGTGGAAATTGCGTGCTTTTCTTTCAACTTATGATGTTACAGGGAACACTGACTTCATCGCTTGAAGTAGAACTAGCATTACCGATTCCATAATCGCAAATGTATTGTCGGTAATCATTTATCTGTTCGGTTTGAGTTCTGCAAATAGAGAAAATGCAGGCATCTTTCTTTCAGAACACCAAAGAAGTTACGCGACGCAGTCGGTGCCACTTGTGATGCGATTTGTGATGTGAACGATTTCCAGCTATATTTGAAACCAAACTGCATATTCCTTGGTGCGTGCTGCACACTGACATCTGGCTCACCTGCTCACAAGAGTCTCCACTACTGAATAGCACGATTTTCGGGCCATGTTCAAAAAGTGTTGCAGGACCCCACTAAAGGCCAACTCCGGAGATATTTTTAAAGTCAATATATCTCGATGAAACTTACTGGGGATGTTTCTTCCCGCATTCCCATCATTTATGCGATATCAAGCTTGAGAGATGAGCAGATTGCTTACAAATCAATTTTTATTGATTACCTCAATATGCCCAGCACGCTTCCCACTACTACTGGCCTGACGTCACTGTAGGCAATGATATGGAAGTGATGAAAGTGTACGGATAGCCTATCGTGGCCATCAAGAGGCCCATTCTGAGGTGCTTCACGTCCTTGCCACCAGGGGAAAGGCACATGTACGGTCATATCGCAAGAAAAGCGGACAGACCCATTCGAGATCACGCAAGGACAGCACTGTTCAGTTGGATTTCGGTTTTGCACTTTCTTGCTTATTTGAAATTATTTTCACATTTGGTGAGCACTCCTACTAATCAGAAGTGTGACAGGAGCGTATCAGGAACACAGAATAGCCACTGCCTCAGCATGATAAAAATAAGATCGCCAGAGTGAGCCATTTCACACCCAAAGTAAACACACCCTTTGACGAAATGTGTGTTCACTTACCCAAAGTGAACAATCACGCATTAGAAAGAGAGAGGAACCACACACCTCATGGCCCTCAGTGCCTTTAGGTCAAAAGGGTCACGCGACACGAAGGCTCCCACTGCAGGTCCGAGCAACGCGGGGTCCCTCTGCAGCAAGGCCACGGCAGCTGCTGGAAGGTAACAGTGTGCCCGGTGGTGGCTTGCACGATGCCTCGCTGGTGCATCGTGGAAGCGTGCTGCCAGGCACTTCTGCACTGCCGGTGCTGCCCTGAAAGATGGGGGCAATGACGAAATCTCGTTTAAATCGAAAATGAAATCGCTGAAGACAAGAAAACTAAAACCTTTTAACTAGGGGTGTGCGAAATATTCGAAATTTCGAGTAATTTTCAAATAGCATTTGTTACTCGATTCGATTTGCACTGAACTTTTACTATTTGAACTATTTGAAGTCGGTAATTATGGGGAAAAAAATATGCTATGTCTTGCGACAAGTGGCCCATTCCCACATGTAGTACACTTCGCCGCATAGCACCCGTGTGCTGCGGCGAAGCTACCGTTTGTGTACTGCGGGAAAGCTAACACTCGCGTACTGCAGTGAAGTTAGCTCAGCGTTGGGTTGCACAGTTCTCTGTTGGACTGTTCTTGTTGGAATGACACTATGGGAATATGCTAGCCATGCAATAAATACTTTTGCCCATGTTTAGCAGCACATTTCTCCATAATTTTGCATGGTATTTTTATTTAAAAAATATTCAAAAATTATTTAAAAAATACAGTGGAACCTCGTTATAACGAACCCGGATATAACGAACTATAGGATATAGCGAAGTAATCGCAGTTCCCCTTGAAATTCCTATAGATGAAATTTATATTCGTTATAACAAACTAATGGTTATAACAAAGTAATTACTGCTCCCCCTTCAACTTCGTTATAACGAGGTTTTACTGTATTCGCTTTGATTCACACTTGAACATAAATATTCGAATTTGCTTCGCACTCAAAATTTTGCTATTCACACAGCTCTACTTTTAACAGTGGCGCTGTTTGGGGGCTACCAAAGTTCATTACGGCATGTCCGTCATGCAAGAGGGAATAGCCAGCCCACTGGACCCACCACGCACACTCTTGCCTTCAACCCACAGCTACAAGATAGTGATTATGCGACGGGTAATATAGAAAGAAAGAGAGGAAAGAAGGAAAGCAATATAAAAAAAGAAACAAAGCAACATAGAGAGGAAAAGTTTCGGGTTATACAGAAGAAAAAAAAGCGGATCTCCTCTTGCCCTCGACGCAATACCCACAATACCTGACACAATACTCGCATGATAATGATAATGAGACATGACAATGAACTTGGCATCCTAGCCAGTTACACAACGATTGATGACAAAAGTACAGCTTCGCTGTTTCCATGGTTTTCACGGCATAAAACTGGCTCGGATGTTGTCTGTGTGTGTGTGTGTCTATGCGTGTGCGAGCCTGCATGAGTGTGCACATGCTCTCAGATATAATGCACACCTTTCTTCCAATAAAAGAGGTTCATGTAGTGCCTGCACATTACAATCGAATGTGATGGCAAAACCACGTTTCAAGCAACGGCAACAGCCTGCTGTCAAAGAATATGTCCAGTTTTATCACCATCCCCCACACACAAAAAAAAAAGGGCAATGCAGCATGTTTCATTGTGGGTGTTAGGTTCATGTTGCGCTCGAGTGCGACTTCTCTGCATTGCCTCATTTCACAATCAATTGCAAATGTTGATGTGTTGCCTTCATTGTGAAAGCTAATATCAAAGGAAAGTTATTTCGCATGCTGGAGATAGCTGCAAGACAGCTGTTTTGTGTGTTCTTTAAGTGACCGAAACCTCTGTCTGTGAGTAACACAAACAAAGGGAGGAAATGTCCAGCTGCATCTCCTCCAGGAAGAGAAGTTTCCATGAGCGGCAAAACTGAAAAATATCTGGAACTCAAAGACAAGCTGGCAGGCTTTCTTAAGCAACTCCATCAAGTCAAGCCTCTCAAAGTAATGGCCCTTGAATGGGCCCGCAATCCAGTGTAGCCAGAATTGATTTTAAAGTCATACCGTATTTACTCGCATAATCGGCGCACTCGCATAATAGGCGCACCCCTAGTTTGGTCGCGGAAAATTCGATTTTTTTTAATTCCGCGCATAATAGGCGCACCCCGAACTTGGCCGTGATCAGAAACGATTCTACCCCCCAGCGGTACAGTTGGAACGCGGTCCCCGTACCCTGAAGAAAAAAAGAAGGCAAATCGACGAGCAAATAAAAAAAATTCGAAGTGCAACGACCTAACCAACGTGTTTGTCGAAATAAAACTTGAAAAAAAAAGCGTCCATGAGCGAAAAAAAAAAACGGCTGTTCCATCAATTACTGATACCCCCCAAATCGCCGCGCTTTTTGGAGGTCACGTGTACAACGCCGGGGGCTCGATCGCCATCACCACCATCAGAGAAAAAGAAAGAAACGCCATTTTGCAAGCGGTGTGCGTATGTTGTGGTCGTGTATTGAACTTTGGTTCCACCATGGGGAAGTACGCGAGCTACACGGCTGGGTTTAAACTGAAGGCAGTGCAGTACGCGCTGGAGCACTGCAACCGGGCTGCAAGCAGGCATTTCGGCGTTGGAGAAACCAGTATTCGGTACTGGAGGGATCAAGAAGAAAAACTTAAGGCGACGAAGAAGACACGACGGGCTTTCCGCGGTGCCAAGACCGGCAGGTATCCGAACGTCGAAGAGCAACTGGTCCGGCATATACGGGAGCTACGACAAGACGGCTGTGCTGTGTCGTTGGATATTGTGCAGACTGAGGCGCGCAGAATAGCCCGAGCGCAGGGCATCGAAGCAAAAGAGTTCAAAGCCAGCTCCGGATGGACAACTCGTTTCATGCGGCGCCATGGCCTCGCACTGCGAAGGCGGACCACCTTGTGCCAGCGCTTGCCCGCAGCATATGAGGACAAAGTGGTGGACTTCCACAGTTTTGTTATAAAGCTCCGACAGCAGAAAGACTTCATTTTGTCCCAGATCGGCAACGCTGATCAGACCCCCCTTTGCTTTGATATGCCGCGGAACACGACAGTGGAGGAGAAAGGTGCACGGAGCGTCATCGTCAGAACGTCTGGCGCTGATAAACAACGATGCACCGTAATGCTGGCGGTGACAGCGGATGGGCGTAAGCTACCGCCTTACGTTATTTTTAAACGTAAGACGCTCCCAAAGGCAAAATTCCCTCAAGGCATCTACGTCAGAGTCCAGGAAAAAGGCTGGATGAGCGCGGAACTCATGGTGGATTGGGTGAAAACAGTCTGGGGTCGGCGGCCGGGTGGTCTGTTGTTGCCGTCCATGCTTGTCCTGGACAGTTTTCGTGGGCACCTAGTAGACCGCGTACGAGATGAGCTAAAGGAGCTGCGCACAGATCTGGCAGTGATTCCGGGCGGCCTCACATCGATACTGCAGCCTTTGGACGTGTCCTTGAATAAACCTTTCAAGGACAATGTTCGAAGGCACCACCTGGATGGCTGGAGGACAACATCAGCTGACTCCAGGTGGTAAGATTAAGAGGCCGCCTGTGGAAATGCTGTGCGCTTGGATCGTGGAAGCGTGGCAGGCGATCTCCGACGAAGTCGTCAGGAAAAGCTTCAAGAAGACGGGTATCTCGAACGCACTGGATGCGAGTGAGGATGACATGTTGTGGGGTGCGGATGATTCGGACACCGAAAACGAATCCCCGCTCGGCGAGGATGAATGTGTGATCTCCGACTCGGACTCCGAATAGGGAAAAGGAGGAACAGCTACGACTTTTGTGTAAATAAATTTTACGTGTGTGTGTGCAGTTGACGGCTCTCGCTTGTTCATTAAAAGGTACGTAGGTATGTTTGTTTTATGCTGAATTAATTGGTAAACGATAAAGTCGCCTTTTACTTGACAAGTGTGCAGATTTAAAGCGCGAGAACCGAGTCGAAAAAATTTTCGAAAATTTTACCCCGCGTAATTGGCGCACCCCTAACTTCGAGCCGGATTTTCTGAAAAAAAAGTGCGCCTATTATGCGAGTAAATACGGTAAATACTGGATGTAAGAAGGAAATGGACTGCTAGAAGAACAAATTTCCCACTTTATAAAATCAAATCACACTTGTCTCTTTTTTTTTCTTTGTCTGATGATCAATGGAGGAGTTTTGTTTTAAAAATGTAGAAATGTCGCTTTCAGGTGCATTTTTATCCTGAACACAAGGAAAATTGGGGGCACATCAGGTTCACGTAAATATGGCACCAAAGTGGGGACAGGTGATACCAAGAAAGCAGGCTATGTTTCCTGACCCACTACTTCCAGCCCCAGTTGTCTCATATCGATGTCCCCGTAAAACGATACGGCCTGAGGAAAAGATGCGCACCTAACGACTTACTTATTTATTTATTTTCATACTCGCAGGGCCCGAGGGCATTACAGAGAGGAGCGCATTAACAATGTGTTATCAAGTGAAACTTTGAAGGCGGCAGGTTCTTTGATTGCAGCAATGGAAGCAGGAAGGTGGTTCCAGTCACTGCTTGTTTGTGGCAAAAAAGAAGAATAATAAGTGTTTGTACGGCACAAGGGAACTTTAACTTTAAGATGATGATCTAACCACAGAGATACGTAGTCTGGAGGAAGGAAAAGATAGTTTTTGAGTGTTGGGTTGGTGTAAAAAATTTTATTAAAAAAGGTTTAAGCGGAAATACTGACGGCATGGCTTAAGTGTCGGTAGACCTAAAGTAGCTTTCATTGAAGACACACTGGCGTAACAGGAGTAATTGGAAAGCACAAAACGAACTGCACGGATGTAACGAGCGTGGTGGACAATTTAGGTTTTAAGTCTGAAGGGACAGATGAAAAAGTATGGTGTAGAAATCCAAGCATGCAATTACCATTAATAACTACGTGTTCAACATGCATATTCCAACTGTCCAACTGTCTTTCCACAACAATAATTACCATCCAACTTGAACGCACTTCCTCTCACTGTTGCTACCCACCTAATACTCTCAACTACATCATTAACAGCATGCATTAACTACCATTTCTGAGAGGAAAGTACAGAGTTTACAGCACTCAATAAAAATATACAATGCAAGTTAATCATGAATAACGATAATGGACAAGTCTTCAGCCAAAGAAGTAGTTAACAAAACTGCTCATTAAAGGTACGACAGTCTTACATGAATCAAGTTTTACCAAGTACAGTTATTCTTACAAGCTGTATGTATATACCCGTGGTGCTGTTGGTTCCCTACTGCCTTCATTAAGAGTGCCAAGCCATATACAGAAAAACACAGTGCATAAAGTCAAACTTTCATATAATTACTATTAAGGGGGGACATGGGTCTTCAAATATTTTTATTTTATTTTTGGCTCAATCTTGACCAAGCTTCACTATTTGAGGTAGTTTTTCATGCTGATTTCAAATATGTAATTGTTTTTTAAATAGCTTCAGTGGGTAAAAAGATATTAACATCTGTAATTTAATTAATTACGTAATCATTGGGGGCTTCTTGGCAACTTAATCAAGCCAGATCCAAAAAATAAATGCATAGCCCTAATGTTGAGGGCTTGCTGTATGGGGTGTTGCTATATTTATTAATTTGTAGGCATTATATAGATAAAAAAACAGACCAGCAGTTACAATGGATATTCTGTTCTAATTTTTGCTCACTATCTATAATTGTAATTAGCAATATGGTTCTAGAGTAATCAAAATAGCATCACCCCATAGGTAATTTTATTACAAATAAAATGATACCAACTTTTTCATTCTCAATCAACAGTAACACATAAAAAAAAAAAACCCTAAGGTTGAGTGTGGTGCACAAAAACATCAAAATTGAGAAAAACACATTTGAAGTTTAACACAAATGTAACTTTGGCTAAAATGCAGTTACAGAACTAGCAATTATATGTTCTCATAGCTTTATTCTTCACGAGAACGGCCATACTAAATACAAAACCATACCTTCATAACAAACTAGAAAAATCCTGTAATAAAGCCAGGAACTCTGCCCAGAACGAGCATGAGAAACTACATCTGGCTGGTCATAGGTCTGTTCCAGTGCCATGCAAGCTGAATAAATATAAAATGGCATAATAGTGTGGCCTCGTCATAAAAAAAGAGTGCACAAAGGGTGTGCTCCAATACTCACGGTAGACGGCTAAATAGACGGCTACGTAACAGCGGCCATCTTAAGTCCCATTCCATTTCTCACGTAGACGGCAAAATAGACAGCTTCGCGAAGACGGCATACAAAGACAAAAATGATGCAGGCTACTTTGCTGTCCAAACAAGATGGCGGCTGCGAGGATTGCTTGAATATCCACGAACCTCGCCGGAGCGGTCGTCTGCTCGCAAATAGGCGCTTTTTTACGCAGTTTATGTGAGCTGCATTGAGTTTTTCGTAGATTGGAACACGAAATAAGCAAACTGAACGAAAATTGGGAGCGTTTTTTTCAGCTTTCTTTTGTCGACACGAGATGGCGGCTCGTCATGCATACGTCATCCGGGCGCGTTCCATTACTCGGACGGCAAGCACACGAAGCTGTCCTTGAAGCTGTCAAGGTAGGCTGTCTACGATGCTGTCCAGAATTGGAACACAGCTAAAGTTGATGTCTAAAAAGCACATGGCATATTTATTAAATCCGAAATTGTCTGTTGTGTTGTAATATGACTTGGAAACGTCAACAGCAGGCAAAGCAAGGACTGCACTCAGGGTCCACTCCTGGCTTCTGCAGTTTTGTAAGCCTGCTCATAGTAGCACTACTGTCCTAGAGCTCATCTTGCAGCTCTTAATATTTGAAACTGTTGGCTACATCAAAGTAAATTAACAATAATTTTTGCCTTTGTTATAGCATTACAAATGTGCCTTTGTAACTAATTTTCAGATCTAATGTTGCCATTTTCATGGCAGATCCCACTTTGTTATGATGAGGGATGACTGAGTCATCTTGGCAAATGCAGCAGGGGCGACAGAGTGAAGGAAAAAGTGCAAGCACTACAGCTTAGACTTACAAAACTGTTATTGTATTAAAAGACTAGAATTTCTAGCAGCCCTTGCAAAAAATGCTGGGCGTGCACCGACATAGGAAGAGGACACTAACTTTGTCTTTGCAACTGGGGACCTGATCTGTGCGATGGCATCGTCGACTTTGGGGGCTGGAGCATTTTCAGAGGTCTTGCCATTCTCCAGGGGCACCATGTGCAGACTATTACGATAGATGTACACCTGCAAGTAGGTATAGATAATGTAAAAAGAAAAAATGGAGCAACAACGCATCGACAAAAGAAGCTTTTCTAACCCATGCAGTTCTTTCCCTTGTCGGTATTCAAGTAAATGGTTTCGACAAGTTGGTACGACAAAAGAGTGCATTAAAATCATAAATGCGAGAATAATTCTGGCAATCAATGCAACTCGTAGCGATCATCAGCCATAGTGGTATGACTTAAGGCAGCTAGGACAACCCATCTTCAGTAGTCATCTTATCAAATAAGAACATTCAGGGATTTGCTCCCTGATGTAAAGGTCTGGGCGCTCTTCCTAAATGATGGGGCCTGATTTTGAGATGCTGGTTGATGATGACTGCACGGCTGTTTACAATCTACAATCAAAATAACAAATTTGCTCTTTTGTTATCATTAAGCGGACATTCAAAGGTGTTCCTGGCACTGCGCGAAGAGAGCAACCTTGGCAATACACTAGAAATGCTGTCTGTCACACATGCCGTGCCATGCGAGACCATGAAAAAGGCATCATATCTGCCAGCAGCGAACACTTCTATTTGGCTAAGCAGCAGCTGATCAAGAAGCACCAAGCCATGGTGACGTAGGCAACATAAGTTAGACTTAGAAAAGGAAAACCATCAAACTTTGCCTATTCCGCTGGCTCTGAACTCACATGCTGTAAAAGTGGTTGGCCCTCAAAGCACGCAATACTGACTCTTTCAGTATATTTTGTTGCTCCCTCCGAGCCGAGTTTTAAATTTCTGTATCCATCTGAATAATGCTCTCTCATGTCCTTCTGGTTCAGGGACATGTGCTGAGTGACACACTGGATGTAAGTAAATAAGACAATGGCACAGTCTTTCTTTTCTTTCTTTTGCATTTAAACCATAAGTCCTGTGGAAAAACTTCGGTGACCACACCGAAGCTCCACTATATTGCTTAATACCCGCAGAACGCACCAACGGAGAAACAACCCCAGCAATGCTGCCACAAGCACCTTTCTACTACACTTCCATAGTTTCCCTACTCTCAATACTGTGCCATCTGCACTTGCCCGTGTCAACCATATTTACAGAGCATGCCAAACATGGGTGGCTTCTCTGCTAAACGCACTCACTCGGTTTTCGCTCGTCTCTGGGTTCAACCACTTGGGAAGGTGGTCAGCAGCCTCTATGAGCAGGAACTCTCCGTCCGTGTCCTCGACCCTAGATAGGATTGGCAATGAAAGAGGCAAAGACGTGTGCTCTCAGTTGTTTCCACTGCAATGTTCTTTAACAGTTTTTTTAAAAGGTGCTTTCAACCGGCAGGAAGAGGAACATGTGTGTTAGTGAATCCTCAACTGCTCTCCTCGAGAGGCAAGTGACACATTTGCCTGGGTCGTTGGCATTGCCTTAACACATGGAAGACTAATTGCTTGGTGGTTTATCATTGTGTTCACAGTACGTGATATCTGCTTTCTGTTGTTTCTCTTGCGTTTTTACATGTATCTTCCTCTTGATAGGGCACTGAGTGTGAGACATACCGTTGCCAACCAAGCCAACAATTCATGCGAACAAGTAAAGCAAAAAATTTAATTTTACAATTTTACAAGTGAAAATTAAGATGTGAATGAAGCATGCCAGTTTGGGGACTCCAGGCATTGGTACCAGAGCATTCAATGCTCAGTTTACATGCAAGAAATTTTTATTGGTTTAGGGTGTTTTACATCCCAAAAACAACACGATTATGAGAGACACCGTACTGGAGGGCTCCGGAAATTTCGACCACCTGGGGTTCTTTAACGTGCACTGACATCGCACAGCACACGGGCCTCAACATTTCGCCTCCATCGAAATGCGGCCACCGCAGCCGGGATTCGATACCGCCACCTTTAGTTCAGAAGCACAGTGCCATAGCCTCTAGACCACTGTGATGGGGCTGCGTGCGAACAAGCGGCCCCATATAGTTCCTAGTAACTCCCTTAACCTTTGTGTCACTGAAACAAACTAGCCTGCAATCCGGTTCCATTTACACGACAGTAAAGCAGTATCCATGTTTCACTCACAAATGCGAATATGTTCACTGAATGATTTGCAGCATTAATGCGAGAACGTGATGCTGCCAAAAGTGACCAATCTAAAAAAAAAAGCAGTTTCAGTTATTGAGCCTGATATAATCCGTATTCTGAGATGTGTCGCTAAAGGCAATAGTATCCCTTTTGTGATACATGTGCCTCCTTTAGTGTCTCCTATGGTGGTTATTGGGCAGTTGATCACACCGGAAACCCGCCCTCACTTTTCCAGTTTGTTCAACCAGCCAGCCACCACCGCAGGGGTCACCAATGGAGACACTAATGTCACCAAAGCGATACTATCGCCTTTGGCGACACACCTCAGAATGCGGCCGCTGGTACGCTCAGTCCAACGCGCATGCGCAGATTTTGGCCTGCCGGAGCGGAACAGAGCGGTCTCTCAATCATGACGAACTGAAACACGTTGACACAAGCATGTAGTAAATATTGCCCCTATGATGTTAGCCGTCATGTCGCGTCAATGGGTGCAGCTTTATCTCGCAGAGTTATTTACTCGAATTTTATTGACACGGCAGTTGCCGCCAGTGCATCGCCCAGTTAGATGACGAAGAGCTACGCGAGGCACGTCGTTCAGATGCTCTTCATCATCGGTTGCTATGGCAACGACGTCATTCGGGCACCAGGTGAGTCAAGCCCCACCAAATCGATGGCAGCGCGTCACAGGACAACTCCCTATGTGTCCTACAAACAAAGCACTACATTCGGCGGCTGGTGCACCGTTCCGTAATCTCGAATAAGCACTCCACCGGTTCATTTGCCTAACGAGAGTCCTTGAGCTTACTTGACGACCAAGTCCTTGTCATCCTTGGTGAGCTCGTAAAGCAAATACACGATGAACCATTCGTCTTCGACATTGTCGCCGAAGTAAGTGCTGCCTTCCAGGTGGGGCGCAACACCGTCTGTAAGAAAAGGCACGGCAGAACAGAGATGAAAAGAAGAGAAAACGCCCTTCGATCGAAACCGACGCGCGAGCGCTCTCCTCTCACCTCTTTGTGCGTCAACGACGCACAAGTTGAACTGCTCGTCCTGCCAGATGTAGCTGGTGATGAGCGGTAGGAGCTTGGCTGTGTACAACTCGACCCTCTTTTCGAGCTCTAGCCTCGCCTTAGCGGGGTTGTCGAGCTTTGGGAACAAGTAATAGCGGATCGTGTCATCTGCGACTCGCCTGGCCGCCGCCATGTTTGAATGTGAAACTGCTACTCGGCTAATTTCATCTTGCAGACAAAAAAAAAACAAAACAAAATTGTTGCCAATTTTTCTCGCCTCTTTTTGTGTAATTTTTCTTTATAAAAATTTGTAATTTTTTCCATTTTCAGAATAATGCTTATGTTGTCCTTATTTTTATCATCTTGCGAAATTGCTATGGATTGCTATGAATAAGCCGTTGGATCAGTCATCTGCCCGGGTTCCGGTTCCGGCATTTGTCATATGATTTTCTTTGATTTGTTGACGCAGTTGCCGCCTTTGCCTTCGACAGCGCTTGACATCGACTGCCCGCTGTCCTCTACATCAACGATCCGCGAACTGTCACCAACGCAGTGCGAGAACAATGCTCAAGCCACGCGCGCTGACCCAAGTCCTGTCGCAGGCCAACACAAACGGCGTGCTCTGCACCCTGTAAGTTCGTCGTGGGGGCGGTTGCTGCGATTACGTCCTTCCCTGCTGCTGAACCGAAAGTTCTTTTGCGCGTGTCTTTTGTGATTCTTGTGTAGGGACCCTTTAATGTGGCTTGATGCGAGCATGTCATGTTTGAAGCTTTGTTCAAGTGTAACGCGCATCGAACGTTCTCTTTGACAGCGCGCGATGTGAGATATGCGCTTTCGCGGTCTTATGGGTAGTGCAGTTACGTTATTTTGTTGAACATGATCAGCTCGTTGTGATAGTCAGCGATAGCGAGGCTTTGTTTGTGGGCAAACTTCCCTGCTGGGATTAATTACCCATCTATCGTCATATCACCAGTGCTACCGCTCACTAGTGTCGGGCTAAGCTCGTGCCGAGAGATGTGCATGGCACTTGGCAGCTCCTGTAAACGTGATTTGTTTCTGTCTCGGGCTTTCGCGTAACACGCACACACTCATTCTTTGCTGAAGATATTGTAAGCACTGTGATTGCTCTAACACTGTTATTGTAAAGAGTGTGACTGCTGATTTCTACTTACTCCAAAATTACAATACGAAAATTAGGAACTTGAATAACTTCCCCTATGCTATCCTAGGCTTCAGTGTTTGTTGGTTCATTAAGTTGTCTAACAGATAAACGAGCCCTTGACCCCTTCCCTTTCGTTATAAGGGTATCTGGTACACAACACCTTCCTTCCGTGGCACGAAACACATTCTAGGTAGTACCATAAGTTCAGAAGAATGCCACAAAAAAATAATACAAGTGCCCCTTGTTTTGCATGTTCTGACTTAATGAATCCATATTCCTTGCAGGCTGCTGAACCGTGAAGGCACCCTGCTGGCTTACTCGGGCTATGCAGACAAGGATGCCAAGATGACGGCAGCCATCGCCAGCAGCATTTGGCTCGCCAACGAGAAGAACGCACATGCCGCCATCAGCGAGGGCCAACTGCGGCTTGTAATGGTTGAGTGTGAGGTAATGACTCTGTCCCCGCTGTGAGCTGTAAGGGCCGTTTTCCATCTCGTGATGCGGAAGACGGCACTACACAGTTGGAGTGAAGCAAAAAAAAAATTAGGTGTGGCTTCGCTATCACAGTCGCCAATGACTGGTGGAGATGAGGGGAAGCCTCCGCCAGGTTATGCAAAGCTAGGCGAACAAGAGCATGGTTTAGCAAAGCAGGATCAAAGATAAGCAATGTTTAACGGTGTGAAGCATTGCTTAGCTATCATTCAACATCATTTCTTCATTGACGCATGGTCTCAGCTTCTGTTGCTCGAACACCTACGTCTTCCCTTCAGCTACGATTGGCTGCAACATCACTTCCCCATTGCTCAGGATTGGCTCTCCGTTTCCTAGCACGCTCACGAGCCTTTTCTCTACGGCATTCCGATTGAGCAGTGGCTTCTTCAGAAATTCTAGCAGTCGTCTTTGCTAGCGCACTACGTTAAGAAGTCCAGGGCAAGCACGAGGCCCACCAATGTGAGAGGGCTCCTTTTACCAGGGAGTGCTGATGTCATTGCCAGTGTCATGTTACCACGTGCACTCAGCACATTTGCTCATTGGCTGCCATCTATGCATTCAGTCCTTCTCTCCACTCGCCTCGCCACACTCTGTTCCCTATTGAAAGCTTTCCCTCTTGCTATGCACTTGCCCTTCTCCCAACTTGGCTATGCTGCAAACATCACTGCACGTGAACCAAGCTAGACTTTTACACCTCCACTGTAAAAGATTCAACAACTGGCACTTAGTTGGGTAGGAAAGCAACAGGCAGTAACAGTATACGGAAAGAGTTTCTTATGTGTCTGGGTGACTTCGAGGCACCATGACACATAGAAATTGGAGCTTACAGGGGAGGCCAGTGCCTGTGTGTTCATTTTCATGTATGTGTTTGCATGTATTGTAGGATGCACGCATCGCCCCGCCACGGTGGTCTAGTGGTTATGGCACTCGGCTGCAGATCCGAAGGTCGCGGGATCGAATCCCGGCCGCGGCGGCTGCATTTCGATGGAGGCAAAATGTTGAGGCCCGTGTGCTGTGCGATGTCAGTGCACGTTAAAGAACCCCAGGTGGTCGAAATTTCCGGGGACCTCCACTACGGCGTCTCTCATAATCAGAGCTGGTTTTGGGACGTTAAACCCCACAAATCAATCAATTAGGATGCACGCATCATTGTAGACCTGTAGTTGGGACTGACTTGAAAACGAAGAGTGGAAGAAGCACAAGGGTATGGCCAGGGAAATGGTTTCACACGACCAAAACCACAAAAAAATACTCAGCTAAAGTATGAAGTACGCACTCAACTAAAGCACAGTCTTTGAATACAACAGAAAAATGTTTCTACGTTACACTGTGATACCGCTGAAGGAAATATTGGCACGACTTGCGGGTTGCTGCATGTACTTTGTGGAGGCATTATGCAGGCATGTGTATGCATGTTGGACATGTCTGGTGGGTGCAGAGTGTTTATAGTATTGAAATACCACGGTTCGGATAACACTTTATTCCGTGAAGCCAAGATGGCGCCGACGAAGACACGAGCCAATGACTGATGATGGTTTTGTACAGCTGATGAAGACAAAATCTGAATCAATGCCTACACTACACTTGAATGTGTAGCTTCATTGCTCCATTTTCAACAACTTCGCTGTCTTCCTTATTTTATTTACAGGTGACTATGCATGCTTGTATAGGTACACAGTTGCGTCCATATCACGAGTTTTTGACTGCAGATAACAGGAACGGAGTTGCCGCTCCATGACCTGCATATTGTGGAAGAGATAAGAATATGGCACTTCCCAACACCATGCAAAAAACCTTGCTGCGGTGCCTAATGTCTCTTACTTGTTTGAAGAAATTTGCTGGGCCTGTGAAACTGTGTCACATGGCAAAGTTCAATGTTATTATTTTTTACATGCTCACTCAAGTGATGTGCAGTACCATTTGTGTAGGCTTGAGCTTCAGACTGCACTGTTGTTCCTTGTGCATAAAGTGGCACAAAGTGAACACGATTATTCTTGTTACCAGCTTTTAAATTTCAGCATTTGGGATGTGGACGTACAGGTATCATTAATTCAAACCAGTTGAACATGCCTGTTCTGAAGTCAGTGTTCCAGATGCTTCCACAGCCTGCTTCCGAAATTTCTTTTTTGCTTGTTCCTGGAACAGCGTCTCTGCCACTATCGGTGTCATAGCTTATCTTTCGATGAAGCCTTGGGGATGTAACAAATAGATTTGTTTTTCTCCTCTATAACCAGGACGGCCAGGTGGCCATTACCCAGGTTGCCAACCTACTCCTGTGCCTACATGCCAAAACCAGCGTGGGACAGGGACTGCTTCGGGCCAAGGCTCGCGCCCTTGTCGAGTACCTCGAGGGTCCCCTGCTCCAAGTTGCTGTGTCGTAGCCGAAAAGAGCCGTCTGTAGCCTGTTGGCAGTGAAACGGGCCCGTTGTGCAGAGAACTTTTCACATTGCGTGACTGTGGACACTGGTTTGGTTGCTGTGACGAAGAAAGGGAGCGAGCTGTTGTGTTTGGTGTATGCAAATGAAAGACAAACTTTTTTAGGGAGGAAAAGTGACAGCTATGAAGCAAGATGGGCATTCAGAGAAATTTGGCTCTTGTTCGAGTTAGCTGCAGTTGACGTACCGTGTTTACACCATCATTAGTTGACCTGTTTTCGTGAAGTTTGAAATCCAGAGTTGGGGCGTGAACTTACAGCTGAAACGTGCACCGAAAAAGCCGGAAAATATCTGGGCCTTAAATATGTCCACTGCAGAATTCGTACCATATTTTCTGTCTTGTGACTTTGAGCGAGTTGACTTACTTTCAGGTCGGCCTACAATTGTGTAAATACGTTAAGGCATTTTAGCACAGCAAAAAAAATTCACCATGTTTGCTGTCTTATTGTTTTGTTTCTTTCATGCCCCTAAGATGGCTCATGAAGCCAGGTTATATAGTTTAATTGATTTATCGGAATTTGTACTTTGGCATGGCTGAAACCGGATGGAACGCAGAAGCTTGAGGTACATCCCTTGTGCATTGTTTTCTACGTCTCGTCTGTTTTTGTAGCTTTAAAATTGGTAGTCTAGATGCTTGCGAAGATGTGCTTACATGACAGATCTAAAGTTGTTGTTCAAGACTACATGCAGCAGCTCTCGTGTAAACTAACCTAACAGTTCAGCTTCTAGTCTGCACACACGTGTGTAAACTGACCGTTGCTGTTTTATAGTTCTCTGCTTTGCATAAAATTATCTTCTTCGTTTTGTGTGCGTGTGTTTGTCTGCACGCATCTGTCCCTGAAGCGAGTCATAATTCTACTCTTGCCTCTATCTCAATGAACTTCAATTGTAGTACATTCTTTTGATAGTTAAAATTATACTGGCATTGTGCCAGAGGTTTGTGGGTCCCTCAACAGTAGAGCCAGACTTTACCATTGGTTTACTTCAGATGGCCTGTGCAATCTCATTTATGGGTCATGCATCTTTTCAACTTGTGCTGAAAGGTCTATGTAATTGTCAAAGAGAATGTTTTTAAAAGAGAGAGAAATAAAAGGGGTTAGTATAATAATGTTAAGCCAAATTACTGGTAGGCTACCTCTGCTTTAATCAAAGAGATCGGCGCTTAATTAGCTAGAAATGGCACGGAAATACCAGGATTGTGGAGACACCATCTGGAAATATTTACCTTAAGTGCC
Source organism: Hyalomma asiaticum (assembly GCA_013339685.2). Classification (NCBI taxonomy): domain Eukaryota; kingdom Metazoa; phylum Arthropoda; class Arachnida; order Ixodida; family Ixodidae; genus Hyalomma; species Hyalomma asiaticum. The sequence continues at coordinate 49,928,232 of CM023490.1, forward strand.
CGTCAAGGCACTGCATAAAAATTGTGGTAAAGTTGCAGTGCGTTAATGGATAACACGTTCCAGTAAGTGACATTAAAGCATGAGTGGTGTATTAAGGAACTATATTACTAAAATCGATAAAGAGATTGTTGAAAACGATAAAGAACAGGGAATAGTCATCAGAGCCAACATCCAGCAGTCAACTTCCCATCAAGTTCCACAATAGGTACAATGATGCCATCTTGTTTTCTTTTCCTTTTCTATCGGACATCTTTGACGATCCGTTAGCCACACTAAGACATGGAACTACCACCACCCCCTCTTCTGAGTCTGTAGTGCTTTAGGGGCTCTCCTCCTGGCAACCATAAAAAAAAGTCTAGTGACACGAGATTTTTAATTTTTGAAGTAAGAAAAAAACTCTTCGTGTCATGTGCTCATGCTTGCCAGCAGTACCCGTGACCCTCCCATGCAAGTGATTTCTCCTCCTACAACACTTCTCTGGCACAGGACGAAAATTGCTAGAATGCCCATGCTGTGCACTTTCTCAGGTTTCACAGGAGTGGAGCTGTTTTAGGGAAAAGGTGCAAAGCGTATAGAAACATACGCTAGAGAAAAGTGGTTGTTGCCCTGACGAAGGCAACCGCACTTGGTCGAAATGCTGGCACCAGCGACATTCCCCGTTCTTCATTGCTTTCCACAATATCTTCATCAGTTCCAGCCTCCATGTTCTCCTGAATGTCTGTTCCAGCTTGAAACTTCAACAAGCAAATTCTAAATACATCTGATAAAGTAAAGCCGTACTGCAGTTATTGGGATACATTTTCATTGTCAATATTGAGGTTTAGCTGGACTGTCTCATGAATTCTCAGGAGTGCCCACTTTGAAACACGAGCGCGCTTAGTTTGACGCTGCTGTGTTCATACACTTCATACTTCAGTTACACTTGAAGTTCAGTGTAGGTTGACTACAATGGCAGTTGGAACTCGCCATGGAACAGGCGCTTGAGTTTTGGTAACATGATTTGCAGAGTAGACCGCCCATACATGGCGTACATTTTTCCATGCGCCGCTGTGTCCATAACATCTGCACTTTAGGGCTTTTGTGCATAAGTTCTAGCTGGTACCCTTCCTGTTCTCTCTCTGTCATTGTTTTTTTTTTGGGGGGGGGAGGGGGATTGAATTGCATATCTAGGATGATTATCGTCTAAACCAAAGAAAACTGGAACTTTGATGTCCGCGACTTTAACGTCTTGACACAATACTCGAGCTTTGCGTTTGTTCCACGTGGGAGTTCAGAAGGCCTGGTACCTCATGGATCAAAAGCGCAACTTTGCCAGTGTGGCTGCTGCTGGGATGATGTTCCTCAAAGCCTGATACCTTATTTACACGATTGCAAGTTGACTAGAATGCCGGTTGTCCCTCCCCCCAAACCACATGTCCAGAGAAGAGCCAACTGGCAGTACAAGTGTCGATTTTAGTTTTAAGCCCACCCCCCAAATTTGAATTAAAAATTTCAGTTAAGTAGGTCGACTTAAAGTAGTGTGGATATGGTACTCCAATGAAGGCAGCGGCCTTAAAACTACTACTGCCATAGGGAGGCACACTTGCCAGGTCACGCGTAGCTGCCAGTAAAGGAGTGTGTTCGTTGTACAGAAGTGTTGCGTTGTATATTGGGAATAAAGTTGATGTTGTCCTGACTTGGACTGTGTCGGCTTGGCTTGGACGTGAAACCTTTCCATGCGACGTTTCTTGTCAGAGTTGTGCTAGTGTAGAAATTGTCTTGTGGCGAACAGTCTGCCCAAGCGCACCAGTCACCATTTTAATGATTCATGTACAGTCGCACATCCCACTTGATGGAACCAGCGTGACTAAGTCTTGCCTAAACACAAACAATGTGTGACAGTACATTCATCCTCTACAGTAGTTACTCGTCAAGGCCCGTACATGTTTTGTACTCCGAAGTGCAAGTATTGCCACACAGTCCAACATTATTACATTACAGAGGCCTTGCAACGTTTTTTTAATATGTAGTCTGAAAATAGCGCCGTGGAGTGGAGGCTCGTGTGTGCTCCGAAAATGCCACAACTCTGTAATTGCTAGAGCCAGAGAGTGCGCCTCCAATTAGCAAATCCAGCGATGCATGTACTGCATCCGAACCACAACACAAAAAGCCCGCCTCAAAAATCCCGCGGCTTCGATTGGTTGCAGCATGACGTGACCTCCTCAAAAGACGGCACTCATAAGGCAACCCTCGTATATAGTTATCACCTATGCGTGGTTCCTGCAGGGAGCCATATACAGAATGCTAAACCCTCAAGGTCATTGCCGTAGCTGCCAGCCACTGTAACTGGCTTCCTCTCTGTTGTGAGCAGACCTGGCATGTGGGACCAGAACAAAAGTGGAAGCATATATAATCAGACAAACAGTCAAGGAGTACAAGCTCCGCAGCAGTGAACTAAAATGAGATGTATACAAAATGTCTGCGAAACGTGAATCTAAAATGCTTCTACCTGTACTAGGGCTTAGTACATGTCTTTGGGCGAGCTGCTTCATGCTGGATATGGAAAAAACAGAGCGCTAGAAATACTAATGAAAAAGAAGCAGGAGGGACACAGGACAGGTGCTCTAGTTTCAACTGACTGTGATTACCTATGACGGTTGTGTGTATAAATGTTGTGCTGCTTCAATAAACGTCAGCTGAAAGTTAAGTGCCTCTCCTGAATCCCTCCTGCTTCTTTGTCCATTGTATCTTCAGTATTCTGTTGTTTTTCCGCTTCCTGTACTAGGGCACTTTACCACCATCTGCATTTTCACTTCTGGTAAAAGGACAGGCACACACTAATTGAAAGATGATTGTGCTTGTATGTGCTGCTCGATAACTAGTTTGTGCATACGTTTATGAAACTGCCAAACAGAACAATGTATTTCTTTTTACAACCCTTGCCTCTGACACAGTCTTTGGAGCACGACAACCGACGTTCGTGGTACACCAAAGGCTTCATTGTCCACGCTTTCGTGAGACAAATATGTATGTCAGTCTCTGGAATCTGCTCGGTGAATGCCCCCGTGCATTCACGGCCTGTGGTATGTGGCGGCGCACTCCAGCGATTTCTGTAATAGTGTGCGTGCCCATACCCAAGAAGCCTTCACTAGCGTTACAGCGAGATATGCCCACCCGATTATGATTTCTTAAGCGAACGCAGCATGGTAACATACTTGCGTTCTGCTCTCAAAGGTGAGGCTTAACCGTCAACCAGTTTATATTATTGGCGGAGGGCTTGAACCTCACCTTTCTAATGCGATTAGCTCTTCCCACCTACAGTGTCACGAATGCATGGACCACACCCGAAAGTCACCGATGAACTGCCTTTCCTGTATCTTCAGCGCTGATGGTCAGACTGGCTTGAAAAAGCAAGCCAGCAAAACTGAGAAGTAACCACGTTTTGCGTCCAATAAAGTCGCTAGATATTTTTTCCAGTTTCTTTAAGTAGCGAAAAGCTTTGATGTGCCGCTGACGCATCTGACTGGTCAGCGTTACTTTTGGCAGCCATGTTCTTCCTAGAGCTGTTGCTTGAATGCCGCAGCAAGAGAATGTCAAAGAAAGTTGCGCGTTTCAGTAGGTGTATGCTTATATTTGGCATGTTTGCGGTCATATTTGATAGGAACGTGTGTGTTGATGGCCAACCGCTCTCTGCGTGCGCATCCTCCACTCCAAGTGTTTAGGAAGAACATGGCTGCCGACACGGGCTGTGTGCAAGAACGGGCCGGGAGAGAAGGTAGTTGTCGCTACTTACAGAAAAGCGAAAAATTTAGGGACTTTAGTGTCCAACAGCGCAGTAACCATGTGTTTCCTGACACGACAAGTTTCCATGACATATTACATATACAGTCGAGCCTTGTCATGACAAACCCCACGATATTTGTAAACCAGTTCGCTATACAAAACTGCACTGAAATATTGCCAGATCCTGGTGTGAATGGGTCAGCAGCTATATAGGAATGGACAAGAGTCACAAGACACTTACTTGAACAAAACATTAATTGAGGTCGTACACTCGCATGCTTCCCTCCGTCTTTCTCCACAGTCTCCTTCTGCTTCAGTATTGCGTCTAATGTGCTGCACGGTATTTTGAAAGCTTCAGCAACGGCTGTCTTCTTTTCTCCTCTTTCGACACGAAGAATAATTTCCAGATTTGTCGCATAGGTCAAGGCAGTCTGTTTCTTCCCGTTTTGCGCCATGGTCACAGCACACAACACTGCCAAGCACGACAAAGCACAAAAACATGCGGACGATGGAAACACTACACACAAATAAGCACAAAGGAACCAATCGTAAGCTCGAAATGGCAATGTGCAAAGTGACGTGGCCACGCCGTCAATCGTCAAGGCCACTCCATTCTACTGGTGCGTCAAGCGCATCAGATGTAAAATTGGTAAAATCAGTGGTAAAAACGACCGCATACTTTGAAAGTGCAACTATCTCGGAAGCTGTGGCCCATTTTAAACTTTCGTAGGCATTTGTCATCTACGCCATGAAGGTGCTAAAGTCGCATCGAATGTCGTTGTGAACTGCCGCTGTGCTGCGGAGAAGCCAAACGCTTCCTTCCGGAGTGCTCGTACTCTGGCCCAGGAAATTCAGTATATGCATTGCGCGTTCGAATTAGTTCGGTACAAAAATGTCAAAATAAATGTAATTATGTTTTTTGGCTGGAGTGCGACATAGCCAATAATTCGTTATATGCATATGTTCGTTATATCGAGGTTCGAATGTGTGTAGTATGTACTTGACTTGTATGGGCGTTTGCAATAAGCATCTTGAGAAACACAACTTGTTTTGAAGCAATATGGAAAACATGTCAGTATGTTTTGGTGTTTGCTGGCTAGCTGCGTCTGTTTTGTTGCTGATTCACTGAACGTAATTCATTTACAAGACTATCCTCGGAGCACGCTGAATGCGAAGCACCGCAAGTGTGCCACGATAAAAAATGGCGCTAATGTCTAACAGGAACAAAGTGGCCCAGTATAAATCGCCATCGTCATCAGCGTGAACCGCGCGGGACGAACCTCGGGAAAGCCAAAGCGTTTGCCTATTTGCGTTTACCGCGGGGCGTGCGACACAGCGCTGGTCTTATGTGCCTTCGGAAAAGCGCATATAGTCGCCATTTATTACCACGTTGTTAGCGATGGATGGTTCATCCAGGGCGGCTGCATCAATACTTGCGTTGTCGTGGAGCTCGCCAGCAGCGTGATAGCGCCACAGCTGTCGGATAGCGACAACGCAGACGCTATCCACTATCGCCGCACGTGATACTGATCGTAGATAACTTCCACGCGGCCGCTATTTGCGATCGCGCTGCTAGCGACCACGGTGGCGTTTGCCGCCGATGCGACGTTCAGCCAGCAGCTTTGGTACAGTGCCTAGTTGTAAGTATATTTTCTAGACACTGTAGCTTTGGCATTTAACCCTGCGCGCGCGGCCGGCCATTGTTGCATCCGCAGAGGGATCAACAATGCTTTTTTTTTTTTTTTAAGTCACCGCGAGCGTCTTCCGACCTGCGTGCATGAATGCTACCTGTGATCGGGCGGCCAGCGACAAACGCTTCCGTTTGATCTTCCGTAGCGGATGCCACGTGCAGTACTTCCGGTTTGACCTGATGCAGCGCGCAATGCCATAAAACTCAACACGGCGAATAGCTGCTGTAGATGAGCGATTTTGCCGCGGTCCGCATGCTCTTCCACACATTCATACTCCTCGCCCTCACTTAAATTTCTTCTTGCTTCATAAAAGGCTCTTCAGCCGTTATACCAAGAATGTAAACATTCCAGAGCTCTTCTACCTCGGTGCACTGCAACCAGTCTTGCACACGACTCGATTCCTTGTGTTCGACTGCTCGCGGTTCGCAAAAATAAAGCGTAGCGCAAAGGTAGCTCAATTGAAGTGAGCACGCACGAAGCTATGGCTATTGCTGTCCCAGTTTGTCCGCATTGAATGGTTGGGAACCAGACAGTATGACATGTCCGAACTATGACATCACGTGCTTCGAACAGCAACTATTTGCGCTGACGTGCGTTGTCGCATCAGGGTAATTTGAAGCGCCGGAGTCAGCACAGGAGAAGACACACATGCCTGTACATAGACCACCGCGGCTAAGGTGACCAGCGCGGATGCAGGGCACACAGCACGGCACTGCCATCTCGATCAGCACGCTCCAGAGGCCTGAACAACGTTAAACTTCGACCACGGCCGCTCTAGCTACCTGAGGCGTGATCTGTTTTCTATTTTTGTTGACAGAACGCGGATTGGCACGTTACTAGCCAAACTGGCTACAACGAACTCCTCGATATTACGAGGCTTTTTTCTATCCCCCGCCGCAACTCCATTCTCCTGCTTGGGCCCGAATGTGGCCTGCGGTATGTATAAATAAAAGAACGCGTATTCGTAACCTCTGTATAACGAAGTGGCAGCGGGTGACACCCTTGACATAACAAATTCCCCATACTAATATCCTAGTAATTTCGCCCCAAATATTGAATTTTACAGCAAACAGCGACCGGATCCACTCCTGCGGCAACTCCACCGCCGACGGAGCGCGAAGCGATGTCATCGCGAATGGCGCGCATGCACCCACTGCGGCAACCTCGCTCCTGCAGAGTGCTGCCAGCAAAACAGGTGGGAGGGAGCTTGTCCCTCTCAGCTACCTTGCGTCGCTCGAGTAGGCGACGCGATTCTTGCAGCCGCAGCTGTCGTTTCATTTTACCTCCGAATCTCCTAGTGTTCCCGGTGGGTTGTGCGCAGCTTCTCCCTGCTGTAGCTTTCCATGTCTGCTTTATGTATCCACCACGCAGTTTTTTTTTGTTTTTTTTTTCACACGGTACGCACGCATTAGTGCCTCAAAGAAACGGCCCGCCCGTGACGCAGGCATCACGGAAATAGCAACGAATCTTTGAGGTCGATTCGAGCTGTGCCTTCCGCGTTTTCGCCGCGAAATGTGTTCTGTGCTAGGTGTCTCCACTTGGCCCCTTTTGCTTCATTTCCGAATTTTCATGCCGAAACCGGATATAGAGAAAACCTCTTTACAACGAAAAATTTCGTGCATTTGTCAATTTCGTTATATCCAGGTTTTGCTGTACATGGTATGGGATATTGGCAACACAGTGAAGCAATGTGAAAAATGCAACTAGTTGGTATTTTATATTTGACATGATCAGCGTGACAGACAGAACACAAAAAGACATTGTTTCTGCTCTCATGTTCTGCATCAGCCATTGACGCTGACCATACCATTCCGATGCCAGTGTAGTGCGCTGGCACTGCCATCCAGTGAGAGAGCTAACAGGTGGGAGGATGAGCATCGCAATGGATGTCATAAGTGCAATGCTTTTGTGATGGGAAATAATTGATTTGTGGGGTTTAACGTCCCAAAAGCAGCTCCAATTATGAGAGACGCCGTAGTGGAGGTCTCCGGAAATTTCAACCACCTGGGGCGCTTTAACGTAAACTGACATCGCACAGTACACGGGCCTCAGCATTTCACCTCCATCAAATGCAGCCTGCCGCGGCCGGGATTCGATCCGGCGACCTTCGGCATCTGCAGCAGAGTGCCAGATGGGAAACAATGCGTCTAACGTGGAAGGCATACTCAAGTATAGCATGAGAAGCATCGAATTTGGAAGGCATACACTTCATGAGAAGTGAATGTCTGAAATAAAACAGTGCCTCCACTGCAGAATGTAAATAGTGCAAGAAATTTATGGAAGTCTTTGACGCGGAACGAAACGTCCACTGCTAGGTGCCACTCAAGAATAACCAAGGGCTCTTGAACAACTCGGATGTGAAACAATGCGTGTGCACACAGGTCTAGAATATTGATGCATTGCCTCCTCTTGGGTGAGGAGTGAACCAGTCCTATGCATTTTACATACTGTTTGTTTGAACTTGCACGCAGTCTTGCTAGACTTGGGTGGTGCATACATACTCAATGACGTTGAGTTGGCTGCATTCAGTACAAACACTTTGTCAGTTTTTAATTTATTGTAAAAAGTGAGCAAAAAAAAAAGAAAAACGTATTCACTCCAACATGATGAACACGGTCATCAATACGCTGCTGGAAATACAGGGACAAGAAGTGTCAAAAGAACGGATGGAAGTGTGTATGAAAAAAAACAATATGTGTGCTAGATTATAACGTCTTGGGGAGACGAACAAGAAAAAAAAAAATAATATGGACAATTCATTCCCTGCCAGTTTGCAAAAAGCGTCCATTTCAACAACACTAAGGCCCTAAGGCAAGATCACACGCTCCCACAAATTCAGCGCGGAAGGGATAACACGGGGTCTGTTGTGTGCGGTATACCATGAAGGTAACAGGAAAGCGTTGCCCCCGTGTACACTTCCCGTGCTGGCAAAAGAGGGACGGTCAGGTTTACAAGAGACAGAAGGAAAGATGTTCATGCCGCGTGACCCAAGTTTCCGTGCCTCAATGCCGGTATTCGGCAACCGAAGATGTCAGTGGCCTAGGGACCTGGAAGTCGAGCCTTGGTTTTCTTTCAGCAAGTGTTAAAGCACTGTGCGCTTTTTTCAGGTGGCAGAGCCTTGCGGATGCCTCGAAGGAAGCATGAAGAAGCGTACCGAGGAACTAATGCAAGGTAGCCAGTCATTTCTGAAAGAGGACTGGCCACCCTGGTAATGTTTGCTTCTAGTTTTTTTTAGCACAATGTGAATCTGATTTGATCCCGCAGAAGAGTCGAAACGCAAATGACCTTCTTCACCAGATAGCCTCGCGACAGTGCAACCAATTAAGCAATGTACTTTTTACTAATTTGTCAAACAAGACCTTGTTTCTGCTTTCATGTTCTGCATCAGCCATGGACGCTGACCATACCATTCCGATGCCAGTCTAGTGCGCTGGCACTGCCATCCAGTGAGAGAGCTAACAGGTGGGAGGATGAGTATCGCAATGGATATGTCATAAGTGCAATGCTTTTGTGATGGGAACAATGCATCTAATGTGGAAGGCATACTCAAGTATAGCATGAGAAGCATCGAATTTGGAAGGCATACACTTCATGAGAAGTGAATGTCTGAAATAAAAGTGCCTTCACTGCAGAATGTAAATAGTGCAAGAAATTTATGGACGACTTTGACGTGGAACAAAACGTCCACTGCTAGTTGCCACTCAAGAATAACCGAGGGCTCTTGAACAACTCGGATGTGAAACAATGCGTGTGCACACAGGTCTAGAATATTGATGCATTGCCTCCTCTTGGGTGAGGAGTGAACCAGTCCTATGCATTTTACATACTGTTTGTTTGAACTTGCACGCAGTCTTGCTAGACTTGGGTGGTGCATACATACTCAATGACGTTGAGTTGGCTGCATTCAGTACAAACACTCTCTGTCAGTTTTTAATTTATTGTAAAAAGTGAGCAAAAAAAAAAAAACGTATTCACTCCAACATGATGAACACGGTCATCAATACGCTGCTGGAAATACAGGGACAAGAAGTGTCAAAAGAACGGATGGAAGTGTGTATGAAAAAAACAATATGTGTGCTAGATTATAACGTCTTGGGGAGACGAACAAGAAAAAAAAAATAATATGGACAATTCATTCCCTGCCAGTTTGCAAAAAGCGTCCATTTCAACAACACTAAGGCCCTAAGGCAAGATCACACGCTCCCACAAATTCAGCGCGGAAGGGATAACACGGGGTCTGTTGTGTGCGGTATACCATGAAGGTAACAGGAAAGCGTTGCCCCCGTGTACACTTCCCGTGCTGGCAAAAGAGGGACGGTCAGGTTTACAAGAGACAGAAGGAAAGATGTTCATGCCGCGTGACCCAAGTTTCCGTGCCTCAATGCCGGTATTCGGCAACCGAAGATGTCAGTGGCCTAGGGACCTGGAAGTCGAGCCCCCGCTTTCCTTTAGCAAGTGTTAAAGCACTGTGCGCTTTTTCAGGTGGCAGAGCCTTGCAGATGCCTCGAAGGAAGGCATGAAGAAGCGTAACCGAGGAACTAATGCCAAGGTAGCCAGTCATTTCTGAAAGAGGACTGGCCACCCTGGTAATGTGTTGCTTCTAGTTTTTTTTACACAATGTGAATCTGATTTGATCCCGCAGAAGAGTCAAAACGCAAATGACCTTATAGCACCAGATAAGCCTCGCACATGCAACACAGTTAAGCAAATGTAACTTTTTACTAATTTGTCAAACAATTTTCATGCATGACTCAGTTAAAATAAGCAAAGGAAGTGCATAAGGGCCCCTTTTGTCCAACAAACATTAAATGGCAGCTTTAATATACTATACACAACTCATACTATTGATGCACATGACAATAGGTTCATGGTTTGGTCATGTCTTATGCTTAACTAGAATTGTTCAGCTCACTGTGGGGTATTGGACATTCCCTGGAAAAAAAAAAAAGGAACAAGGAATGTAAAGCATACTGCCATAAGATTCAGGGAACGTCACCTGCTTTTGAAGATAGGTTTTAAACCATTGCAATCAACTGTAAACTACTTGTTTTCCTGGTAAAATGTTGCAAGACATAATGCCTCACTACAGAAAAAAAAAAAAAAGAGGGGAGATGTCATCCTAGGTAAGAGGCAGAGGCCCAACTTGTTCCGAGAAGCATTTCTTAGAATTACACAGAGGAGAAACGTGGTGTTCAGATGTGGGTGCATGAATTTGAAGGCTAGCACCACAGTGGTTCAAGAGACGCCTCAAGTCAAGAAAGTATTTCGAAATGTGAATGTGACCTTCTCAGTGAAGCTACTGGGCCAAGCCTTTTCCTTTTGAAAACAGTGCTAACTGGGCTGGCCATTTCTCAACCCATTCAAATGCGAGCACCCGTGCAAGGTTGTGCGACTGTGTTAAACGTAAGCAGTACTATGAATCGGTCACTAAATCTATAGCAAGTACATACAATGTTAGTGATCACTGGGTACCAATTCCAACATTTTTATTTTTCCTCATTTAATCATATCACAGGTGTGCAGACGTGCACATAGTATGCAGAATTACAGCTTGTTTGGAAAACTCAATGCCGACAAAACGTCTTTTTTTTTTTTCTAGCCATGCAAGCTTCCCCGAGGCATATACATAGTTGGCCTGTAAAATACCACCATTTTTCTGCTGCCTCTAGTAGGCGTCGTACGAAACTAAGCAAGTGAAAGAACTTGTATGCATTCAGTTTCTGGCCGAGCGCTCGAGCCACAAATGAATGCATACACGATTCCATCCACAATCCCCAAATTCTGCAAGCACTCAGCACCCTTGCATTGCAACAATGTTTTTGAAAAATAGGCTGTGAGGAACTCCACCTTTCTACGCTGGGCATAGTAACACGGCACGTGTTCCCACAGAAGCATTCCAAATGACTGCAGCCGCTGCGCAAGGAGGTAGTAATAAGAGAGCCAAAGATGGTTACTGGTTTCCCAAATTCATTTTTCTTTTATATAGACCAACTCGTAGAGATGGTATAGTGACATACAACAAGGACAAAAAAAAAAAGAGGCCACCTGCACAGTGCTCGACAGTTCGGAACAAGGAAGAGCGCCTGGCCGGAGGACTAAAGGTCCCTAGGGTTGACATCCCGGCGGAATAACATACGCAGCGGGAATCCCGATGCCTGTTGTGGCAAACGTTTCACACGGCGAGGTCAGGACGACAAGTTCTAAAAGCGGCGATGGAAAGAAAAAATACGGGGGAGGGGTGTTGGTGGTGGAGAGGAGGGGTACATGAAGGTCAAAGGAAAAAGTAAGTGAAAGGTGATCTTGCTTCCTGAATGAAGGGAAGAAATAAACAAAAGAAGACCGAAGTCATAAGGAGGAAATTAGACGGTAAACACAGAAGAAGCTAGTAGAAACGAACTAGTCACAGTTACATTACAGAGACGTTTAACAGAAGGAAACGGGAGAGGGGGTGAAGGTCAGAAAACAAGACATAGAAGTGTCCAATGAAGAAAACCAATGTTAAAGAGTGATATGGGGAGAAGGGAAATGTGGGAGGTGAGAAGTAAACAGGTCCTCTCTCTTTCTTCATCAAAAAAGTGGTGTCGACGGCGAGGAGGGTGGGTGGGACGGGGGCACGGTGGCAAAGTCTCACGCACGCGCCTTCTTCTTGTCGCTCTCGGCAGACTCCTCGTCTCCGAGGCTCCGCTTGGCTCCTTTCCCCGGTGTCACGTCTGGCACGACAGCGTCGTCCGTGGCGATGATGGCCGACGAGGAACTGTCGTCTTCGGCCGACTCGCCAGTTCCGACCGACTGGCACTGTGCCGTTGTTTTCCGCTGGCCCGTCCTGGCTGGAACTCTCGTCATTCGTCACCTGGGCGAGGTCTGCGCTGGACCGAGAGTCTGACGGCGACGACAAGGGTGCGTCCTCGGCGGCACCGTTGGAGGCAACATTGTGGTGGTCGTCGTCGGCTGCGTTGCTCGACGTGGTGGTGGCCGAGGGTCCATTGCCGTTGGCGGATGGCACGGAGTCCTTGTACTTGGAAAGGTCGTCTAGAAGTGACGGCTTCAGCTCCCGCGCCACGTAGTGTGCCCACAGAACCAGCTCTACCTTGTGTGGTGTCCACGTGCTGTTTGGGTCTGCAGCAGAAGAGAACAAGACGATGGATACCTTCATAAGAAACACTAGTTAAGGGAGAACTGAGTACGAGAGACATTGCTCACCCACATGTTTGGTTGATGTGCTTCTCATATCAGCTGGACCTCTTTTGTAACAAGCCCGCTACTGAATCCTTAAAGGGACAGACAACCACCCAAAACTTGAATTGAGATGACCCCACTAGTGGAAAGACTGTATGTTGCATTGGCTCAAACGATGCCACTTTTCCTCAATAAACACGGGTTTATGTTTTTATTTCTTCACGCAATGTCGCGAAAACTGACGTTTGGTAACTCAAGTGGCAAACATACGAACTAGAGTTAGAGTGCGGTCACGTGACCTTCTACAAATTTACGCAATATTTTGTCTGTTTATTAGTATCGGACCGCATGAAACTTTTGATATTATAAGCTTTTTGTCACTTACAATGTGCAGATCACCCTTCGTTTGTAGCGCGTGTTGCTAGTGCACGCTTCTGCCGTCACGTGCGAAAGCGTGGTTTCGGATCTAGCTAGCCTGGCTTGGCTCGGCTATGGCCAGAGTGGCGGCACCAGGGCCCGGCCATTCATGAAGTAGGCGCGGACATGCGAAAGAACACCTTACAAATACAAGATCGGCCTGGCAAACAATGCCAGCTTGTCGCACCATCTTTTTATTTCAAAAAGTATCCGAACAGGTCAAAGTGTGGGTGGTTAAACACAGCTACGCTCACTCCTGCCAAAGCAGAACGATGTCCGGAAGCGAGGCAGGTTATCGGCATCGCGATGACTTTTCAACGTTGCTAGAGTGCGTACTCTGTCTTTTTTAGAGGCTTCTCAGATCGAAAAATTCTGCGTGCGAAATATCCACGCGCTTTTGGAAGTAACCGCGGCAGGTGAAAACAGTACAGGGGGCGAGCTTTCTATTGCGCCATAAAAAGAAGGTTCCTTAAAAATCGGTTGTCAGTCCCTTTAAATTCTGGTCAGCAGTCTTGCTTTCAACTTTAAGTGCAGCACCATTTGCTGCTAACAGCAGTTTATTTGTTGCGGGAACCAAGTGAAATGATGATAACCAAGCAATGTGAAAAAGTCAGCGTTTTAAGTTTTAGCGTGCCCATACCAAAACAAGCGTTTATCACAAGATGTAGACATGGCATCCTGCTTATAAGAAAATCCTCATATAAGGAACAGAAACTGCACCCTGGTGCATGTCTCTCATGAAGGAGTTCAGCCATACTGACATGGGAGTGCCTTTGCTCTGGATCGTACGGAACTGAATGAACAAATTTACAGCATTAAACAGCGAAGGACAGCTAAGGCGGAGGGGTATTTGGAACAGAGAAATTGGAGTTACTGCATACGCTCCCTACAGGAGCAGGGTTGTGCGTAGGTTCGCCATGTTGAGCACAGAGACAGCCAGGGCCTTAAAGGGGCACTGACACCAAAATTTCGCTGCTAAGATAGCCTGCGAGATCGATTTTCGTGGACATACAGATGTCATCTACCAAATCTCAATGGCGAACACAGCTCCGAAAATAATTTAAATGAATATTGAAGTTCGCACGCGCAATCGAGCGCTAGACGCCGTACATCGCGACATCGACAGCAGCATAGGTGACCTGAAGGGGACCCCCAACTTCCGAGACGTCACCACGGCAGCCGAACTCCGACAATGCAGCTAGAAATGATGACGTCATAGCCGCCATTGCTTATTCGCTGCGGCTGCGTTAGTAGACTGCTGGCGACGCCAGACCTCAAGAAAATAGTTGCCACCCAACAACGATGACAGCAACAGCGACAACAACGCGCAGGACGTGCGACAGGCGAAAGAAAACGAGCACGCGGTGGTTTTCGTGCGGAAGTGCGTCACAGTTATGTGTGCTCACGTGTCCGAACTCGTCTACTCCATCGCGAACGCTAGATGGCGCCAGTTTCACCGGGCACCTCGTTTTTTGAGCTCTCCTAAACCAAAACTGAAACTAGTGGGTAATAAACATGCCGTAAATAATTATCTGACGCGCGCTGGAGCAAATGATGTGCCGTGTTATGGCTAACAGGTCCCCAGCTACGTATTGCAGCGAAAAAACAGCAGGCGAAAATTTTGGTGTCAGTGCCCCTTTAAGGGAAAGCCAAGCATCGCATTTGCAGCAGACAAGCTTCGTGCAACATGCGTGATCATAGTCCATGATTTGTGGGGTTTAACGTCCCAAAACCAGCTCCGATTATGAGAGACGCCGTAATGGAGGTCTCCGGAAATTTCGACCACCTGGGGTTCTTTAACGTGTACTGACATCGCACAGCACACGGGCCTCAACATTTCGCCTCCATCGAAATGCAGCCGCCGTGGCCAGGATTCGATCCTGCGACCTTCGGATCAGCAGCCGAGTACCATAGCCACTAGACCACCGTGGCAGGGGCGATCATAGTCCAGATCCGCTAACCCAATATTAAACCGGGGTTGTGGTGCTGCAAACTACGCTACCCACCAAGCAGCACAAGCATTGGCCGCGCTGATGGCGCCACTAGAATGCGGTGACGCGCATGCGTGGCAGCTTCGCTAGTCTTAAAATACACTGCGTTTCGCACACTGACCCCTTGCCTTTACCGCTGCAACGCAGGCCGTGCAGTGTGTGGGCGCTCGGAGTTTCTTTAGCTTCGTATAATCTGATGACTGGCATTATCTTTTAAAGCCTGTTTGGCCGTTTGAGATGGTGTGACAACGAAAGGCGGTGAACATTTGAAACATGTTTTATTGCTTTTATTTTGTTCCTCTGTCTTGTGAACCATGCATGAACAGCATGGCGAACCTATGCCTGCTGACTGCCCATGTCTTTAAAGTTGTGAACGCCGATATGTGCACATCATGCTGTAATTCGGGCTTTTTTTTCTTTTTTGCATGTGTGTTGGTATCCATCCTCAACGTCTATGGGACAGGTATCTATCGTTTTCTTACGCAGTCAGCAAAGATGACGGGTGTCGTGGGTGAACAGCAAGCTACTTCGCTCCGTCCAAGTGCGTATGCAGTCAAAACCATGGTTACCAATCAGAACCAATTAGAAGCAGGTTACATTGCTGCAGTACTTCCAACTCATGCAATAAATAGTTTTAAGTTTCAGGTAAGTATTTAATGTGCGACTAATATAATTGATTTTGCATGAGTTTGATGCTCTTTTCTGTGATTTTAGATACTGAACTATTTTGAGATTCCCGTTCTGTTCAATATATCGTGCTTTGACTGTGTGTATCTCTGTGAAGAGCAAACACTATGTGAAAGTCTGTTGCATTTACTCATGAAATGATCGCACCTTGACTTCCTGAATGGTGGACACGTGCTTTCTCTTTTCTCCTGATAAATGATCCCACCTCGAATTTAGAGTCGCAGCGAGTGAAAACAGCAGCAATAGCGCGAAATGTTTGCGATTCCACCAGGCAGCCAGCAAACCTTGCTTTATGGCATTCCGTTGTGCAGCGATATGCAAGTTACATGTACACCGACAGGCATGGACTTGGCAGTACATTCTACACTGTTTTTCTTTCTAACAGCACCGTAAATACATTGGAGAAGCATGGGATTGAGCACTGGGACATCTACGGAGAACTGCACAATATGACAGCTGTGCAACATCTTTGTAATTGTGCACAGTGCAAGACTAGAGACACAGGAGTTTACTGTGACAAGCCCATGATTTCGTCTTCATTCAGAGAGCAGCATGCATCGTTTTCTGCACAGTATGCATGCTGCAGTGAGATCATATACGGTACCTCTTGCGGTCTCCTGCGAGGGTCACTGCATTTGCCCACATCTAACACAGTAGATTTTCAGGAGTTAACAATAAAAATGCACCTGAATGTACTTTTAGGGAGCTGCGAGCTTATCTTTGAGGTCTGAATCCAGCGATACCGGGCATCAGGCTGCACAGAGGCACACATGGAGATTGTAACTGATGAACAAGCTAATAAACATATCGCAGGCAACCCTGCAATAAGTTTATCGGCATGTTCATTGCCGCCTAACAGATTGCCGTGATGACAATCTGTTAGGTAGCAATGCACGGGATGTTTAGGATTGTTGTAAAGTGCTCGGCAGCAGGCAAGACAACAAATTTGGCACTTCAGCGAGATTTCTTGACACATAATATAGGTGTCGCGAAGGAGGAGAGAGAAGCCGTGACGGCAGCTGACGTAGGCCATGCCGTCGTCGCTGCCTTTTGTTTGGCTGTGCAGCGAACAAGGGCCGAGGCAGAGCGGAGCGGCGGGCTGCAGCGTCTCGTCTAGCTGTCAGCGTGAGTGCGTTCTACTTCGTCATCGTGGCTCGTGACCTCGAGCCACACGGCATGAGCTCCGCGAGAGGTGCGGCGCGGTTAACGCGGTGGTGGAAAAATGCTGATCATGATGATCAGCATTCATAGAAATGATGCTACAATGGGCTTGCTGTTGCCTCTGCCTTTTTGTGTTGGAGGGAGCATTACTCTACAATCATGTCCTTGCTCACTCATGCACACACACACACACACACACACACACACACACACACACACACACACACACACACACAAAACCACAACAGCAGGCCGACCTTTCTCTGCGAGCTGCTCTGTGCAAGTCTTGATGCGCTCGGCGTAGTTGAGGTACTCGGCCAGGGTGTAATCTGTGGCCTCGACGCCCGGTGTGCTCAGCATGCTCTCGTCGGCCATGTACGGCGCCTGCTCGGGGAAGGCCGCTGCCAGGATGGCCGAGGCCGTGGCCGGACCGATGCCTTTGAGGTTGGTCAGCGCTGTGATGGCCCCCGACAGGTTGGGCAGCTTGCGGAACGCCTTCTTGCTTGTCGACTTCACGGCCAGCTCTGTGTTGATGCGCACCAAGTCCAAGAGTTGCGGCCGATACTTGCCCCTCTGCGAAAAGGACAACAAGGGGTTTGGTGGACAAGAGTCGCCAAAAGGAAAGCGCAGTACTGCTCGCGTCCTTGACATACAACACTAGTAGCAGCCGTGTTCCGAAAACGGTTGGCTTTGGCGACATTGCCAAAGTGCCGACTCTGGCGCGTGCCATCTGGGTGGTTCACAGGAAGGGTGAGAAAGCAGTCCCTTCATCACATGATATGTTAGATACTACATCATGCAACACAACATGTCACCTTTGGCGATTATCTCAGGATGTGGTCCCCCAATGTACTTACATTGTGTACTTTTGGGAACAGTGCTACAGGCTATCATTCACACATGGCATCATAGACCATCATGTGTCTCCACTTGTTGGTGAACAAATCGCAAGGTACGATTTAAAACAGGGAATATCGCGGGAGCCAACGTTTCGACAAGCGGACTTGTCTTCGTCAGGGCGGCAACCCTGACGAAGACAAGTCCACTTGTCGAAACGTTGGCTCCCGCGACATTCCCTGTTTTAAATTGTACCTTGCGATTTGTTCATCAATTCAAGCATCCATCTTCCCCTGAGCTTCTCTTCTAGTTTGGATTGCACTTGTTGGTGTGTCATTGGCAAGTGTTTGTGGCATTCTGTTGCCCACTTTAAAGAAATGTATCCTAACCTACTTGCTCATATGCTGGTTTTGCTCACGTGCGACAGCTCCCAACGTTCTTGCACTGCAAGGCTTGATTTGATTGATTTCTGGGCCTTTATGTCCCAAAACCAGCTGCGATTATGAAACACACCGCAGTGGAAGGCTCCGGAAATTTCGACCACCAGCGGTTCTTTAACGTGCACCGACATCGCACAGTACACAGGCCGATCAACATTTTGCCTCCATCAAAATGCAGCCGTAGTGGACCACCTTGCGCCACCATGACCTCCAACAAAGTTGTAGGCCATGGTGGCGACTAAGATGACGTTAGCTACAGGGCAGCGGATAACGAGTGCTGGAAAATCGAAACATGTTTTTTATCGGTATAAACCAATGCACACAGCGCGATGAAACAATGTATATTACAGACTGTGGGGGGGCCAGGATTCTGAATTCATGTCATACAAACATTTCATGACCCTTTTAAATGCCGTCAGGTGTGGCCAACTCACCATTAGTTTCCACTTCATTATTTTAACAAGCTCTTCGTGGACGACATGCTTGTCTTTGCGTGCCTGTATGGTCTTGGGAAGCTGCTCCTGGTACCTGTGCAAAAACCAAATAAAGGAGAGGAAAAAAAAATATTCAATGTGGCTGCTTCCAGTAAAATCACACTTCAAAGTTACGTCCTCCAGGAATACACATAGTGTCAAACCTCAACATTGTGAATATAAAATATGGGGTGTCCTAGAAGTCTTTCCCTAATTACAAACGTGCAGAAGGCAGCAAATGTTGCACAGACATACATAATTTATTGATTTGTGGGGTTTAACGTCCCAAAACCAGTTCTGATTATGAGAGACACCATAGTGGAGGGCTCCGGAAATTTCGACCACCTGGAGTTCTTTAATGCGCACTGACATCGCACAGCACACGGGCCTCAACATTTCGCCTCCATCGAAATGCAGCCGCCGCGACCGAGATTCAATTCCACGACCCTCAGATCAGCAGCCAAGTACCATAGCCACCAGACCACCGGGCACACATACCTTTTATGCTAAAGTGAATGTAACTTATTGTGTACACTTCTCACAAGTCGTCATGGAGGAGTCTCATTGCCTGAATCGTTTGTGCACTAGGTCCGGGCCTGCCTGTTCTAGAGAGATTGCAGATTCACAAGAAGTGAAAGTCTCCTTAGCTGACACAATCTGGCCACAATACAGCGTGAAAACGACCGAAACCGTGCAACATGTGGAGAAAGACGAGATCAGCAATGACACAGTCTGTTCCGCCTTTCCTTGTGTTGTGTGGCTTGAGCTGCTTTTTATTTTTTCTTTTGTAGCGTATGCATAGCGTTGCCTAGAGCAAATGTCTGCTCAAACCGTGATTAAAGGGAAGCTAAATGAGAATACTAAGTTGAGCAAGATTGAAAAACTAGGTTTGTGTAACAATCAATTTGCCATTTCTGTTGAGAGCAGAGGAGTTGCAAGCGTGAAATCTAGAAAACTGAAAAATTGCAGGGGTTCCCTCTGTTCCGCGTGGTCAGTAGCTACTTGAAATGACGTCAGCTCATCATTTTTGAGTACTGGATTGCAGCTCCAGGTCCGGTTACAACTAGAAAAATGAATTGAACAAACTCTGACAACAAATAAACAAGCAGTAGGCCACAGTTGTGGCTATGCATAGCAGCTGAGATTGTGACGGTAAGGCCCTTATTCGGCGTGGGCGATTCAACTCAAGTGGTGACCACCAAGGACTTTCGGCGGCAGTTTTCGGTGCAAAACATTTTTGTTAATCGATGTGCCCCCCCAGGAGGCAGTACTACTCTCCAACACAGATAAAAAATCGATCTGGCCAAATATTTTCCTTTAGTGTCCCTCTAAGCTAACACACAATGTTCAGTGCTTGTGCAGCTGGAAAAAGACATTTAAAATATTTAGCCCAATGTCAATTAAAAATTTTTTTACCAAGGGCAACAGGATGGCAAGAGAACTGCTTGCTGGCTTTACTGGCTCGTGGTGAGTAATAATTGCTATGGCCTTTGAGTCAAAATCACAATAGGACTATGATGCATGCATAACAACAAGCCCTGGATAAATTATGATTTTGACCACCTGCGGTGCTTTAATGTGCACATAAATCTAAATAAATGGGTGCCTTCGCATTCTGCATCATGCCCACAGAAATATGGCTGCCAAAGCTGGGAATGGAACCCACTATCCAGAGCTTAGCAATACAAGGCCTTAGCCACTAAGCTATGAAGGTGGGCTGTACTTGATGAAGTACATGTTCGCTCCAACACACACACACACACACACACACACACACACACACACACACACACACACACACACACACACACACACACACACAGCCGGAAAGGAAGGCACACAGGCAAAGACACAGGTGGCATGTACAAATGACATTTCTGATGTGTGTGTCTGTCTTGTTTGCAGTGTACAGTATATTTCTGTGAGAGAGAAGGGGAAAGAAAAATACGCCTGTTCTTGTACTTCTAACTTGCTTAATCAGTGGCTTAAAACACGAAAACCATAATGACAAATTAATCAACATAAATACAAAACGCCACACATTTTCCGAATGAACACACATACTATACTAGCACAAGGAAGACACAGTGGTGCACAGTTACAAAACAGGAGAGGGGAAAAAAAATGAAACGAGAAACGCAACCAGGTAAGGCACTTACTTTATAACAAAATTGCACCAAGCATTTAAAACAAGGCAGCAAACATCAATATAATAAATGTAATATTCCCCATCAGCTCATTTCTTTTATAAATAGAATCACTGCTGCCGCAGGCAGCCTGCTCAGAAAAAGTGTTGTGAAACCACTGAAAGGTCAGCTGCAGGTTTCCAATTAAAAGGCTCACCGAAAGTTCCCACATGCTTAACAAAAACTAAAAGAAGTAAAAATAAAAGGGCATATAAACACATATATAATGTACTCTTATTATCTCATTACATATGACAAGCACACAAACATTGTAAAATCACAAAGTACTCGAGCATGTCATTTTTTTGTTTCTTTGTTTCAAATAGCTATTGTTGAGCATACAAAGGCCAAAGCAGGCTTTCAAGCCATCGATCATGCTATGACAACCAGACTGTTCCCACGATACTCCCCCCCCCCCCCCCCTTCTTTGTCTGCGCACCGCACACATTTGCAATACAGCAGTAGACGCGATAAGTGCAGTCACCTGCATAAATTAAGCAGTCCTTTAAACTGGCACCCACACCATGCCATCATAGTTGAACCTTTCGGTAATTCACAAATGGGTCCAAATTATTCCTTACATAAGCGAGTGCAAAGAGTTGATCACAAAATCAAAGGGCAACTAAATGCAAAGTTCAATGTTTTAGATGAGCCTCGATTAAGCCTAAACGGATAAAGTCGGAACAGCGCGTGCACACAGTGTACATCACACAAATGTGTTGCATGCATCAAGTACATAGCTTTGCTAAAGAATGTTCCATTTGTGTGTACATGGCATAGCATAACCATCCTAACTGTGTACCAACAACGGAGTGGCTGTTATCCGCTGTATCACAGCACTTGCCCAACTACAGGACCGTCTGTCATCCACCGTATCACAACACTTTCCCAACTTGTCTTAACGTAATAATAATTGCTGGCACTTTATGAGCCAAAACAACGCAATGATGAAGAACAGCACAGTGCGGGGCTCCAGAAGTTCTGCCCACCTGAGGTTCCTTAATGTGCACTCACATTAAAAGGAACGTGGGCCAAACTGCACCTTTACAGGTCCACCAACACGAAATTTCGCTCCCGAGACAGCCTGTAGGATTGATTTTCGTGAGCACACACTTATCCATCAAACACTGGCGGCGATATGGAGTGAATTACATTTTTTTATTGCCAGTTTACTACCCTTCACTGGTAAGATGTAGCGGCAGTCAAGTCTGCAAATTAAGCTCTGACATCATTTTATGAGGTACCACAATGCAAAAGGGGAGGTGAAACTCCAATTTCTAAATTTCATTTTTTTTTACTGCTGACGAATGGACCTGTGTTGGTAACTATAGTGAACTGGTTATTCATCGTCAGCCCATCTGTCCACTGCAGGACGAAGGCCACTCCCAATGCTTTCCATCCTTTCCTGCCCTGTGCGACCTGATACCATTTGATGCCAGCAAATTTCTTAATTTCGTCACTCCATCTTACTCTCTGTAAATGGTCCTTTCTTTTTGTGTCATCGCAGTACCGTGCAATGCCTGCCTACGTAGTCCTTCCTTCCAGAACTGGTTATTATAAAAGCTTAATCTCTCCATCTAGTTAAACTTAATATGTTGCCTTCGGTGTCCCTTATAATGAGGGAGTACATACTGGCCAATATAAATACATCAACTGTATCAGCCCAGCCAAAAAAAGCAAGAACAAAGCACTGCAGCTTGTTTTTGGCTGCTATGATATACAGCCAGAACAAAGTGAAAACTCGCTCAACCCCCTACTTTATTGAAAAACATACATGTCTAGCTGGTAAATACAGAGGCCTCCACTGATCCCGTTAATACGCAAACCTCTTTTGCTAGGCACTGGGAGGGGCACAGCATGGACGTGTGCTTTTTCTTCACCTTCCCAGCGATTCCAAACAAGAAAAATTCAAGCCAGGGCCAGAGCCATGCAGAGAAAACTGTCCTGTTACATGTTAATCATGGGCAAATGGCAAGAGTGTCGAGCGGTGTCCCCGAGAAGCTGCTACATTGAGACAAACCTTTTTCTACACACTATCGCACATTGATTGGCCTTTACATATTCACTACAACGCAGCAGTCAGCTGAGGGTCTGGCCTTGTGCTCAGTTGCAACTGAAATCGTCTGTGACAGCCAGACAGGTTCATTACCGATACACTTTAGTTTCCAAGAGCTCTATGGGAAAATGCATTTTGTGGAAAAGCTGCAGATGAATTATGATTTCCGCAATTTTGAGACAGCTTGACTAAACAGAAAAGACAGGTTCAATGCTGTATAAATAAAAACACCTGCCCAAACAGGTCTTTCACAGGACGACCCTTGGCAATGCGAGCTACTGAAAATTTGAAGCAAGGCATTTAGGGCCTGCTGTTCCTGACTTATAGTGCACCCTGTTCCGATTAGTATTAAGAGACGCCAATCAAACCTCCAGCTTTTCAATGTAATAATGTCTTGCAACACGTTCTTGTTATGCAAGGAGCCTTGATAGGCCCAACATGTGTCTTTTTTTCTTTTTTGTGTCATGGCAGTACTCGTGTAATGCCTGCCTACATAGTCCTTCCTTCCAGAAAAATCAAACTGACAACTTGTAACTTCCTTTTCAAAGCAAATGAAATGCAATACTTCAATGTGAAATCAAAAGCTAAGGAAATAAAAAAAGGTCCATTCCTTCACCGGGCTCAATTTCGTAACGATCCATTCGTTAGCGCTCTCAAAACGATCGAATCGATTTTTTCCCCTCTCGTATTCGCAGACAGCGCAAGGGATAAAAAGAAAAAGGAATAACGAAAAAAATAATAGGTTATATCACAGGTAAACAACAAAGCCGACATTTTTAGGCTTAGCACGGTGATGACGTTTTTTTCTTGCTCGCTGGCGCACAAAAAAAAAATTCGCTCGCCATCGCGCGAATTTTTTTTCGTTCGCCGGCGCTTGCTTGCAAGGAAAATAAAATCGCTATGCAGCGCGCGCCCAGTGGACAGGAATGAACGAGATTAAGAGGCATGGACAGCAAAGAAACGAAAGCGCGTGACGTACAAAGAGAGGAGAATGAGGGAGAGTGAATCGAGTCACCGAAGCTGGGAGAAGGAAGGGAGCGAGGACTCGCTTGAAACCAGCGGCGGATCGCTTTTTTATCCGCCGACCTGGCAGCAGCAGCAGCAGCGCGCCGCCGGTTCGGCTCGAAAAGAGAACGACCGCCGGCGAAAATGAGAAAGAGGAAAAAGGAAGAGAGAGAAAACGCCATCGAACCGGCCGGCCGCCGGCCCCGAAGCAAAATCTCTCCTCCCCATCACTACCGGCGCGGTTCAGCTGCGCCGGATGTAGGAAAAAAAACTTTCCACCCAACAGCAGCAGCAACTTCGAGCGGTAGGGAAAAAGAAACCTTCGGGCGGCAAAGCCGGATCGGCCCCGTGCTAGCTAGCCTCGGCTTTCCGAGGACAGGCGGCGCTCACTCTAGCGAGTGCGGTTCGGTTCGTTCGCTCGTAGCCGTCGCCGGCGAGCGCTGTTTTTCACGTTCTTCGGCGCAGCGCAGGCTCGGCAGCAACTTCGTCGCTTGCGCTTGTTCTTTTTTCATTCGGCCCCCCCCCCCCACCTCCTTTTCCTCGTCAAACAAGCGCTGCGCCTCTCTCTCCCTCCGTTTCCCTTCGCCCTCGCCGCCACGGTCACCGCACGCAGCCGACGACACAGACAGAAAACCCTCTCGCCTTCCTTTTGCCCCTCGCTCCCGCTGGCACGAGCTATCGCACGTCCTCCACACGACAAGCCGGGTCGAGGAGCTGCACGAAACACCGGCCGTGCGTGCGAGCTGCCAGCAGGCAGCCGAGAACGTTCCGAGCCAGCAGGAACGCCAGCAGGACGAGCGAGAGAGCGAACCACGAAGAGGAGGAGGAGAGGCTGCTGGCTTTTTCGTGACGCACTACTACTTTTGTTTCTTTTCTTCTTTAGCCGCGCACGTTTTTTCTTTCCTTTTTCGCGTGTCCCCCCTCCGGCACTCTGGGGAAGCAGCTCTCCCCTTCGCCGGTTCTTTTTTTCGGTGGCCCTCCCTCGTCGATCTCTCTTCTCTATCCCCGCAGCGGCGGCCCCGTGAACCCAGCACCTCCTACTGCTCGCTAGGCCTAACCCAGCCCCGAATCGATGTGCCGTGCAGCACGCACACAAGGCTCGCCGGCGGCGGCGGGGTATCGGTCGGCAGCCCTCACCGTTGCCTCGTTTCCTCTCCCTCCTCGCCTCTTTCCAACAAACGCCACCCACGTATATATTTTCCTTCTCGCGGTGCGTCGGACGCTAGCTAGGCTGGCAGGCAGAACAAAAGAAAAACGAGGAAAACAATAAAGGGATCCCGCCGCTTACAATGCAACGAGTAAGCACGAAGCAAAGGGGAAAAATCCTAGCGCGCGGGATTGCGCCCCCAAAACAAAAGCGGGGCCGAGACGTTCGGAAGCGATTGGTGGAAAGGAAGTGTCGACGATGGCAACGTCGAAGACGCGAGGAAAGAGGGGGAACAAGAACGAATGAAGGAAAGGGGGGGGCACACAGGGGCAATCCGTCCGCCGCCGCCGCCACTTGAACAAAACAAAACGCGCACAGCGCCCGCTTCGAGAGAAAAAAAAAGAATAAACAAAAACGGAGCGCCGCGCGTTGGGCAAGAGGCTGTTCGCCGCACGCGACGAACGGGCCAGCAGTAGTAGAGACGGTTTTCGCGCGAGCAGTGGGTTCGGAACGGCGTTCGCTCGCACCGCTGTCAAAAGCCGCGGCCGTGCGGTGCGGCGATCGCGGGGCGCCCGGTGCGCTCTCTCCGGCGTTAACAGCGGCGGCTAGACGCTGCGCTCCTGGCACGACAAAACGGCGGCACCACGTATTGCCTCGTCTCGAGCAGCGAATTCAAACATCGCCGGAACACTTGCGTGTCGCCGGCTTAAAAAACACGCGACAAACACACCGTCTCTTGCCAACGAGATTTCTCTGGCTGAAACGGCCTTGGGTGCTGGCACTTTCTTTTTCTCCCCCCCGCACCATCGCTACGAAACAAGGCGAATAAAAAAGAAGTTTTTTTCCACTTGCCAGGCGTCGAGCTTGATGAGTTCCTCGGGGCCTCCCTTTTTGGTGCGCAGCGCGGCTTTCTGTTTGAGGACTTCTTTGTACAGGGACAGCACGTAACTCCACTGACTCGGCGTCGCCTTGGTGAAGAAAGTTAAAGTCGTGTCGCTCGGTTCGGCCATGGTGTGTAGCTTGAACACGTACACTTCTCTTGTGACTCGGCTGCGGCCTTTCCGGGAACAATGAGGCAGGCACTCGGTTTTCTAGGCCCAACGACAGATGGCGCCACCCTACTCTTCTGGCGCGTTCCGTTGACCGTCTCATGCACTACGCAGCTTCTCTAAACGACGCGTACACCGCGCACCCTCCTTCCTAGCGTCTGTGACGTACTAGTGACGTATTAGTGCTGCGCGCGTCTCCGGCGTGACGCCGACAAACGGAACGTTTGCGCCGTTTGGCAACCGGAATAGTGGTTTCGGTTTATTTTTAGTTTGGACAGGCAGCGCCCAGGTATGCGGTGGCCGACGAGCGAAGCTCGCATCAGGCCAGCCAGCGCCTGCGTTGACCCTTGAAACAACTGCGGTCGGTGCGTTGTGTTGGGCCTCGCGGCGGGCCCGAAAGTGCGAGTTTGCGTCCAAAGCTGACGTTTCGGCTCGGGTACGACGCCACAGCAGCGAAGTGCAAGCCCCGGGAACGCCCGTGGACGCCGAAACGTGCAGTGGAAAAGCACCGCAGCGTGGGATTACGTCAACAACCGAGAGGGCGGAGCGGTCGGCCAGGCCATGGCAGCGCGAAGATCGTGGAGGGAAGCTTGAAATCGCTGGCGACGACTTGGTCAATTTTGTTCCTGCGTCTCAGTGTTTAGCCGTGGTCACTGCATCGCGTCATCGTGGCACACCAGTGGTCGCCGACCGCTCGTGCGATACCATGAGTGACTCGAACGTGGAAAGAGGTGCGAATTGTTTCGCATTTTTCTCGTGATGTCGCGGTGTGCTTCGACGTCCTTGCATCGAAGGCGTCATCAGAAAGCTGACGCCAGCAATGTTTGCTTTGTGCGCGACCGTGACATTTGTCAGCGCCGAGCTGCGTGACAAGTCTCTGATGAATGGTGCATTGAACGGCGGCGTCGTGTTTTCAGTTGCGAAGCCCAGTCCGTACCGCTTCGAAACAGTGCATAACGCCAAGATTTGTTAATCCTTATTTATTTCTTTAACGTGCCGCTTGGCCAAGGCTGTCGGCTTCCCGTTGCGTCGTGTGAAACGTAATGTACCGTTTTGTGTAACCTGAGCTGCTGGCGCAAATCGTACCTCTAATATGCGCGATCACGGCCATGTGTACATCCACACATCCGTTATTAATTAAGGAAAGGCCACTGTTTAAATTACACTTGGCCTTGCCAGCCTTGCTTCCACATTTAGTGAAAACTACCATGGTATTTCACACATGGATAGATTATCCACCGTACTGCAGGGCTTGAAAACATCTTTATTTTGTACGTGAAACATCTTTTTCTCATTCTGTCACTTACATTAAATCAATGACCATCCTTAAGACAAAATGCATTGGTTTCCAATCTATAGGTGCACGCACAAGTTAATCATGAGTGTAGAACCATGTCCAAGGAAATGGGAAACATTTTCTCAACATAGTTTCGAAACATACATTTTGGCTTCATTGGAAAGCGCTTTTGCCGAGCGGTGTTGGCCGCTTGCATCGACAAAGTCACAGAACTCATGTAGCTGACGAGTGTACACATCACACATGCAGTCACTGGCACATGAGGTCCAAGCTTTCAATGTTTACCATCAATTGCTGTGAACAAAATCTAAGTTTGTTCAACACAAACAGCTGCTGCACGTCGTGTATGACATGTTCAGCGTGAACTGACTCTACAGCTGATTACACGCACAGGCTGTACTTAAAGCTGTGGCACATACGAACTGTGCTGAGAAACCTGAGTAGGCCCATCGGAACGTTTCCAGGTGTGAACTGCATGGCCTTTGGAACGGACCGTGAAAACAGCAACACAATGGCATTAGCCGTGATGGCTGAAAGCATGACAGGAAAAAACAAACCGTGACCACCTAGAAATGCTATAGCTTTTGTCCTTCAGAGAAGCGGCATCTGAGGAGGCTGAAATGCATCTCAGAATGTTTAATGTTTAGTTTCTTAAATATTGGCTGGAGAGTCAGTTTTTGCTATGTGCCCGTGCAAACTGGACTTTCTTGACGACTGGTCCGGAAATGCCGGTTCTGTGTTGTAATGGTGTCTGAAAAGTTAACCTTTGTGGCACAATCTTAATCGTTGTTTTCTGTGTTGATGTGACTTCATTCATTACTTTCAACCTATCGCAGTGGTTCTTGCCTGTAGCATTTCCTTTCAGGCTGCACTGAGGTAGTTACAAAAAAAAACAAACTAAGGTGATTAAAATAAGCAGCATATTTTCTTATTTTTCTCTACAAGAGTATCTCACAGTCTGAGGAAATGCCAAAGGCCAGGATTTTTCGAACATTTTCATTGTGTCTCATTTAAGACACATGAATGGTGGCCCTCAGTTTTGCCCTTTATGCTTGAACTACATCATTCTGAAGAACATCACTAGGTGTGTTTAATGAAAATGCCTTCCATAGCCCTCTTATTACAACTTACCTTCTCTTTCTTGCGCTGCATGGTGTATATGCTGATGATCGGTGATGTGTCTAGCTAACTATGAGTTGCGAAAGATGGTTGTTATAGCTATTCCTCACTGAAGTTCTGACAAACATTTTCTGTCAGATTCCAGGCGTATGATGTACACCTTCATATGTAAGGCAACTTTCAAGCCAAGGAGTGTTAGCTTAAAGCATACTTCAATCCTGTCGAATAAGGCAAATTTTCTAGGTTGACATCTAAGAGTAATTTTTAGGAGTTTCTTCCCTGTGTTGGAAACAGGGCATAGCTTGGTATTAGTTGCCTGCTGTCATGAAGTTGCGGATACCCAGCCAAACTAATTGTCAATGCTAGTAACCTATCAAATAATCTGCATCAATATAATGTTTCTCGTGCCTAATATTTTAAGATATTTTTATTGATTGAATGAGGTCCTACCATGAGAAGTTAATACTTGCTTTATTACATAGCTGCTGAATTCGTAGCTACGGTACGGCTATCAGTTTTTGTAGTGTGCACAGAATTGCGAGTTATATTTGCCTGCGGGCATGGAAATATACATGCACAGATTTGTAGCAATGTGCACTGATGCAGACCTTTGTATACATTGTGAAAATTGAAAGTAGTAGTCACATAGAATTACAAATCACGCAGATACATGCATGTGTCACTGAACGCCGCATGCTTTCTTGAAAGCCACACCACAACTGTGGTACTGGTAGTTTTCTGAAGTTCACTGTCGTGGTGTGCCTATGGTGTATCACAACATCAGAATTTCATTTCCTAGATTTTGCTGCTTATAAGTTTAATCATAGGCTCTCAACTAATCATTGGTGTGTGTCCACTACTGTCCACTACTGTAGTGGACAGTAGTGGAATGTCCACTACTGTAGGCAAGCTTTGTCCATTACAACAACATGGCATCATCGATAATTTAGTGAAAACCATTAAAAAATTGCATGTCCACCACATTGCCTGACATTGAATGGCATTTCACTTGAGTGAGTTCAGTTCTGTTCATGACACCCGTACCACGATGGAAACTAAGTGGTGTCTCATTGCTGTACTGAGGTTCATGTGCTCATTAAAGAACCCCAGCTGGATAAAACCAAAACTAAGTATCTCATTCCTGTACTTAGATTCATGTGCTCGTTAAAGAACCAAAGGTGGACAAAACCAATCCCGAGTTTCCCACAAAACGACATGAATTGCAATCTGGTTGTGGTTTCGGCATGTGAAACCCCACATAATGGTTTGCCAGTACGTCTTAGAGGGTCCCTGCGACACCTTTCTAAGTAGTCCTTGAATGAAATCGTCAAGGGAGTTCATGAATTGCCTGCCGCAAAATTTTTTGAGGTCCCTTGGGGCATCAGCAAAGTTGCAGCACTGAGTTTGAGGGGTGTTTCCCCCTCCAAGTACATTTTCTCTCCTTTCCTCCCAACCAGTGTGATGGAAGCTACACAAAAGGGGGCAACAAAGGTGCAAAAAAAAAAGAAAGATGCCAGCACATGCCATGACCTTGAGCACTTTCTCTTTCTTTTTTTTATGAGTGTATTTGTGGTTCTGCAATGAAGACACATGCCGCCAGAGTC
This sequence comes from Hyalomma asiaticum, assembly GCA_013339685.2. Lineage (NCBI taxonomy): Eukaryota > Metazoa > Arthropoda > Arachnida > Ixodida > Ixodidae > Hyalomma > Hyalomma asiaticum. Next base: position 49,958,330 of record CM023490.1, read on the forward strand.
ATGCATGGGCATGGTGGCGCCCCATGGCGTCAACGGATCGGCCAATTGTAGTCCTGCCTCGTTGAACGAAGTTTGTGCCCCTCCCACACTCCTGGTCACATGGTTTGTCAAAACAATAGATGCAGGTGCTTTCCAGCCATGTTTTGAAACCAAATTTCATATTCCCTAGTGTGTACTGTGCAATAGCATTTAGCTCACATGTGCTCGCAAGCCTCCACGACCGACTGGCAGTGTTTCCCGGCTTTGTTCAAAAAGTGTTGCTGGGCGTCATTTCGAGCAAGTGTATTTCTAGTCACTAGAGCTCTGCTCTGCCAAATACCTACAGCACTTTTGTTAGTCTATTCTGTATGTCCCCTTTTTCAAATGTGACCTGGCATATTCCATCATATAAAGGGAAATCCTGAACATGTTTTGACCGATGAAATGCTTTTATAATCTTTGAAGTTTTTTGGTAATAGGTTGTCTCTGAATACAAGTGAAATTTGCAGGCGTATAGTTTCCTGTTTTGATGTTTACACTGTTCTGTACACAGCATGCCTGGAGCTTGTCAACAGGATCATCATACAATGCCAACTGCCCCACCCTCGGATTGGCAAGCTGTCGGCTCTCTCGCACCAGCTGATTCTCATGCTGTTCAAGGCTTGCTGCGGCATCGAAGTGCCAGGTGGGAATGCCCGCCACTGAAAGGCTGAGCAGCTTGATTCATAGTTAAAAGTGTTATTAGTAAACGTGGATTGCTAAATTACCCTAGAAATTGCAGCGTTTGTTCTGTGCAACGGTTACTTACATTTGGACCGCATTATGTATACAACGAAATCCCTTGGTAATGAAGTATAGTTGGGACCCTCAAGGTACATGGTAGAAAAGTCACTTGATTGTAGAAATTATGCGCCGCTGAAACACTCGCCATGTAACCAAGGCATAGGGCATACACTACATCTTGTTTTGTTGCAGAGCTGTTTGACTTGTTTCAAACCAAAAGACACTGCTAAAGCAAGTCGACAGTGCGAGCAATTAAAACATAATGCATATGTCTCCCTTAAAGGGTCCCTGAAGCAGTTTCTGTGTGTGACTGATTAGGCTACACCATTGTCAAATTGTTCACACCTTAAATTAAGCAAATCACCTTGCACTGAGGCAGCTTTTTGTGCAGCCTTCCTCTTTACCGCTGTTGTTCCTACTGAACTAGCTTAGCTACAGTGTGCACACAGCATCAGTCAGCCGCTCTGTTGGTGGCCACAAACATTTTTTTCTGTGTGAACAATGCCATTCAGTGAAAGCCAGTCGCATGGGTTAGCGCATGCCCATTGCACAAATGATGGGCAGGGCTGGTCGAAAACTCTTTAGGTGTAGTCACATTGACCTTCAATGATACATGTATACAAAAGCGTGTAGTAAATTACACAGTTAATGCAGAGCGCTGATGTTGGTCTGCTAGCGATCAGGAGGGCTTGAGCTACTAGTGCAAAACATTTGTACAGAACTGCCAAGTCATTCCGGGTGCCTTCAAAGCACTCATCACATCACACTGTATATTTTTTTCGTTAAAGGGACCCTGAAACGGTTTTGGTGATTTTGTACAAATGCGTTGCACCGATAGCCCGAATCCTTCTGATCACTAGCTTAACAATATCAGCATCCTTCGTTAAGCATGTAATTTACTACAAAGTTCTAAATACGCACATCGTGAGAGATCGACGTGACTTGACTCAAAGCGTTTTCAACCACCCCTTCCACGGGAAAAGCGATGTCACAAGCACCGAAGGGCCAGCAGTGGTATCGTCGCGGCATCTGGCGGCATGCACACAAGTCGCCAGCCCACTGTTGCAGAGGCTAGCACTGCCGAGGCCGGCGACCTCAGTAAAGACATCGCGGCGCTATGTCTCTACGGGGGGCTCGGCGCAGCGACTGACGTGGGAGGCGCAGTTGTCGCTAGCGCATACTCCGCAGCTGGTAGAGTTGAGGAGGAACAGCAGTGGTAAGGAGGAAGGCAACACAAATAAGCCCATAGCTGCCTTAGCGCATGGTGCTTCGCTTCATTTGTGGTGCGAATGATTTCACAATGTCAAAAAAACGTCTCAGGGACCCTTTGAGTTCTCGAAGCACTCTTTTAGGCAGTTTTCAGTACTGAAAAATGCGAAATGGGACAAGTACAGAAATATTGCATACATATTTGTAGCAGCAGTGATTGTTGTTTAAAAGAATGGCTAAGAAATGTAATAATAATTTCTGGGGTTTCATGTCTCAGAAGAATCGTGTGATTTGAGAGACGCTGTAATGGAGGGCTTCAGAAATTTTGACCACCTGAGATCCTTTAACGTGCACTGACATCACAGCACACAGGCCTCTAGCATTGTGCCTTCGTCGAAATGTGGCTGCCGTGGCCGGGATTAGATCCCGCAACCTTTGGATCAGCAGCTGAGTGCGAAATGGCTAAGAAACAGGTAATGCCTTTGCTTAAATTAAAGCGAGCATTATGCTGTCAAAAAATGCTGTGCATGCCCAAGCAATCCTCAGTCAATGACACTGAACAAAAATGAGATGCCAGCAAAATCTGGTTTCATGAGTTAGCTGCAAGGATGACATATTTTTTTTACAGGGCTGATCAAAAACCCGAGCACTCGCACGGAAGAAGCAGTGAATGTGCAGACCGCTTTGGACATACTTGCAAACCGTATCCTGCTGACTTCGCTGCCGCACATTGACGGTCGCGATGTTGTGGCACGTGACCCGCAAGTCGTGTTGCACCTGCTCGAGATTTTCACCGGGTGCCTAGACTTGCAGGGAGGAGCTTCTTCATCGCCATCGTCGTCTTCGACGCTGTCGTCACCAGATTCGTCCCTTCCCGTGTCATCATCGGAAGGCGCCGTACGCCGTATGTCTATTTTTCTTTCTACATCAAAGCTGTATTTGTGGACCCTGTTCCGTCATTGTTGTCATTACAGTCGTTGTAGTAGTTCACAGGATATTCATTGGCTGATTGGCTGGGCCGTGAAGTCACATGCTCCCACATTGTCCAAGCAGGTGTAAGTGCGTGTGTTTCAAATATAGCAGTGGATTTGCTTTGCATATCATATGAACACCTTACATTTTCTACCAAGGAAAGAAGGAATGCAAGAAAGAAACAGTATTTGTTGCTGGTGGTCGGTTTCGAACCAGGTGTCTTGGCCACTGTGCTGAACACCCGTGCTTACGAGATGTTGCATTGATGTTTCTTTGATGTTGCTTCCACTAATGCAAGTGCTTCTTTGGTTTTGGTGCCGTCCTCTGTAGGGTGTATGGCCACACCTTTGCTGTTTGAAGGATTTCACCGTGTGGAACTGTCGGTCCCCCTTTTTTTTTCATTAACAAATACTTTTGAATTCGCTTCTTCAGCTTCCAGATTTAGGGCAGTAAGCTTGTCCAAAGAGATGTGCTCGGTGTGGGACTTGCGAAAAAGCAGAATCCACTGCTGAGCTCGTTTTAATAGCCTCAAATTTAATGTTTGATGCAGCCGTGGCTTTTGATGCCCACATAAGGGATAAAGGGTCCTTGAAACACTTTTTGTGTCCATGTGTTTTTAGCTGCTGGTTGCCTTGACATGAACGTATAGATAGGGTCATTCATTTTTGGGGTTTTCGTCGTCATCAGCCTAGTTTAAGCCCACTGCAGGACGGAGGCATCTCTCAACACTTTTGTTTGCCCTATCCTGAACTAGTTGGTTGGACTTTATGCCTGCAGATTTCTTAATTTCACCGCTCCATCTAACCTTTTGCCTGCCTTTCCTCAAATTTATGTGGTAAAAAGTGGGTGCTATTTTTCGAAACAATAATCGTCGAGAAATTTGTTTCTTGGTCCAACGATTCCAAAATCCTGGTTTTTTTTTTTTTTGGCTGAATTTACAAATGACAGTTGTGTAGTGTCCAAAGTGCTGGCATGGAGCTTGTGAGACGAACTATAGGTCATTGGCATCACCTAAGCGAACAGAATCAAATATTGTCTCAAGGCATGTTAGCTAGTGTGTGTGCACAGCGAAGTCCATGGAGCATAAGAAATTGGCTGGTATATGGTACTGGGGGAATTAGGGGAGAAATCATGCCTAACTCAGTATTGCTCTAATATGTTTGGAGTGTAAGGCCTCTCCTTACGTATGTTCTTCATACAGTGTCACATAGACGCCTTTATTATCACTGCTGATCTGGATTAAGCTTGACCTGGGCTGGGATCTGCTGGACTGCTTAGCAGTGACAACTCGTCAGTGCACTCAAATAATCCGATTCGGATTTGGTATTGATTGTAGTTAAGAGCATCCGTGTCACAGCACTATTACACCTTGTTATAACGAAGTTGAAGGGGTTGCCGCCATTACTTCGTTATAACCATTTGCTCGTTATAGCCAATATCCATGTCATCTATGGGAATTTCAAGGGGAATTGTGATTGCTTCGTTATATCCAACAGTTCATTATATCTGGGTTCATTATAACGAGGGTCTACTGTACATTCATGTGAGATAAACACAAAGCACTCCTTTATGTCAGGGCCATTTCTTTCAACCGACGTTGCTGTTCAGTGCTTCCTTGTCGTCATTATTTCTGAGGTGAAGCCCCAATGTAACAATACATGCAGGAATATCGGCTGCGATTGCTGTACACGGTCCAAAGCGACCCAGCCTAGAAACCTCAATACATAAAAAAGAAAAGTCAGCGTAAAGTTGAATTTCAGGCATTCACATGTCACTTTTTTTTTTTCGACCAATTGGTGCTAGCCAGTGCTACAAATGGCAAGAGGGTGAAACACTGCGTAGTGGGTGTTCACCTATTCTGTCTCATGCGGTGGTTGTGACGTTACCGTAATTACAAACAATGTAGAAACCTCACCCCCACTGAAAAGGGTGCATCTGTAATGTGAACCAAGATAAAAGGCTTTTGCTGCCTACACAAAAGCGTATGTCACGTACGTGTCGAGGCTACTCATGACAGCACAGAAACGAAAAGCAAAATTTTTTTTGCATACATACAGTACTCACATGCACTGATGAATAGTGCAACTCTGCAAAAAACCTGATTGGGGCAGGGTGTTGACTATTTTTTCACCATTGGCCTCTGAGCACTGCTCTGAATTAGTGACTTGTGCACATTTGTCACTAATGCAGAGCAGTGCTCGGATGCCCGTGGTGAAAACATAATGACCGCCCGTACCATGCTCTTGTACCTTTATTGCTTTCTTTGAAAATAAAATGGACTGATCTGTTTGTCTCAGTAGAAATATTTCAGCAAACAGCACTAACACCAAGCCATCTTCTTTTGGCAATAAACTGGTTGTCTGCAATTTTCTTCTTAACCAATCACAAATGAAAGAGTGATGATGTGAACACTTGCCTCTTCCAGCTGTGCGCTGTATGCTGAAGGAAACGAGCGCACGTGCTCCACACAAACGGTGAAAAATGCACATAGCCCAAGATCCTCTAGTTCAACCACACAGTAACAATAAATGAATTACCACCTTGCCGAATATGGAGGGCTGCGAGGTGCATATCTTTATTGCGCTGACATACTGCCAACCCTTCTGGACCAAATATTGACCCATAAGTGATGTTGAAATATTCACCTGACTTTTTGTTGTTGATGTTTTGCGTAGCGACATCCGAGAACTTCAAAAGGCGAGAAAGAACCGCTCCTATGGCGTTTTGTAAGCTTAGATAAAAGGCATCTCTTTACTCGTCTTTCTTTTTTTCTGCCCAGGTGACACCTGCCGCCGCTGCAGCGCCAAGAATGGCACGGCAAGCCACTCGACGCCCCGAGAGTCGTCCTCAACGGACTCCGAGTCGTACTATAGTGAGGCATCCTGCTTCCTCTGCGAATACGTCGCCGCCAGGGCGCGCAGTGCGGCAGCTGCGCGATCCACACACCGTGCGTGTCCCGAGCGGCTGCCACGGAACCAACCCACTTCTGACACGCCGTCTCCCCCGACAAGCTACACGACGGCAGAATCCAGTTTGGACGACGTCCACGCAAAGAAGTTCGCGGATGGCAATGCCGGGGGGTGCTTTGTGCCGGGACCCGCTTTCGAAGGTAGGAGGCAGGGGAGCCCATACTGGCTGCGCGGCACACCGAATCGCGAAGACTCGGAGACGACGGAGTCGGATACCAGCGTGGAGGAGAGACTGAAGGCGACGCTGGCGGAGCTCAGGCGACGGTTGGCAGAGGCCGATAAGGTGCAATTACTTGCCTGAACTGCTAATTACAGTTACAGTCAGATCTCAATACAGTAAACTCCTGTTAAGATGAACATTTTGTTGGCTTTCCCTGGACCTTATGTGAGAAAAAGTACCGTATTTACTCGATTCTAACGCGCCCTCGATTCTAACGTGCACCCATTTCCCGCGACAGAAAAAAAAAAAGAGGTAACATCGATTGTAACGCGCTCCCATTTTTTGTGACATGGAAAAAAAAGAGTCCTTAGTAATCAACCTCCTCACATTTATAAAAACAAATGTTGTGCTCGCGTAATGAACGCACTCGCATAATAAACGCACCGCCAACTTTGAACCCCCTCAAACCGCCGCGCTATGGCTTTCCCGCTTCACTCAATCCGCGGTGTCTCGAACACGTTCGGCGCGCCGAATTATAACTCCTGCGTCCCGACGAAACTGCCACACGTTGCCGGACGTAGCTGCGTGCAAGCAGCGGTAACATCGTTTGCTTGTAGTGTTGCGTTCCTCCGTGCTATCGCAGTTCTCTCACGCCCGCTGCCCCATGGTGCCATGCGTGCTGCGCAGGTAAGCGAGGCGTGGTCTCAGAGATTGCCGCGATGCAATCTCGGACGTCATGCAGAGCGCACGACTGAAAGGCTCAGGCTCAGCACAGATATGAGGGATAAATGCGATGATGAGCCGTTTTGCGTGCAGTGATGAGAAGCATCTCTCGTTACGGCTACCTGTGAATGCTACCAAAAGCTGGTGTGGCTGGGTGTCTCAGAGATTGCATCGGCGACGTAGCGACTTCGGTTGGCCACAAGACAGCGAAGCCGGCGTGGCGAGTATCACTGGCCTACGCATCATGTGCATCATGGCGTCGTTCAGTGCTGGACTGGCGGTGAAATAGAAACTACAGAAACTATGCGTGCCAAAGACTGCCATGCCGCTAGTTCGTTTTTTCACCGGTGACCGTTAGACAGCGCCCGAACCTCGTAGGACGTGGCCATTTTGATGCCGACGGCGCTATGGTAACGGTGTCGTTCATTCGCACTCGATTCTAACGCGCATACGATTTTTGGACCTGTTTTATCGGAAAAAAGGTGCGCATTAGATTCGAGTAAATACGGTATGTTTAATGTACTCAAAATCTGCTGAATACAAAGTTGTGGTTGAAGAGAAACTGCAGTGTTTTTTTGATGTTCCAAGTAGTTATCTCAATGAGATAATCTCAATGAGAACCTCAGGTGTCTAACCCTTTCAATGCCGTGTTTTTCTGGTACTGATCCACAATGTTGCCCTGACAAGTTTCTTCTTTTACATTTTATGGGGACATTTTGTAGTAGCAATGTTGTAGCATGGTCTTCTGGTGATGCAAACATGCTTATTAAAAGAATTTGCTCATTACAATTAAATAAACATTTACCTAATTAACATTATTTGCCACTAATTAGGATGCCAAATAATTTAGAGAGAATCCCTCGTGTGATATTCTAGCTACTGAATTCATTGTTGTATCAGCGTAAAAAAACGCAGGCAAAGAAGACACGAAACACACAGTACGAGTGCTGACTTGCAACTGAAAAAAAATTTATTTGAAGGAACTCACAGGAAAACGAAGCAAACAAATAAACCGAGTGCAAAGCCTTTGTGTTTTCCTGTGTGTTCTTTCAAATACATTTTTTCAGTGCCGAGTCAGCACTCGTTCCCTGAGTTTCGTGTCTTCTTTGTCTATGTTTTTTGCGCTGGTACAACAATGCATTTGTATCAGTTAGCCCAGCTCCCAATGCTATTTGCTCCTGAATTTTTTTTTTCCTGTCGAACAGCGCATGCACACGGCCTGTGGACTCGCCATGGCTGTGCTGCTGAGACGCTAAGCAAACAGACGCGAACCAACGCGGGTGTAGTAACCTGCTCTACGTCTTTTGTCTGAGGCATTACTGCAAGTTGTCTTTATATGTCCTTGCCATAGATTGCGGGATGCCCACATTGTTTTTCTTTACAAGTGTTGTTTTGTGAGAGGCAGAGATTGGTTTAAAGCGGCAAAACAAATACACTCAGGATTGGCAGGGCTTGTACGGGCGTGATTGCCCGAGTTATCTCGGGATTGGCACTGAAAGGGTTTAAGGCACCCTGCAACACTTCTTGAACATAACAATAAAACGCAGCCAATCAATACTGGAGACTCTTGTGAACATGTCAGCCAAATGTTACTGCTCTACACGCAGGAGGGAATTGACAGTTTGGTTTCAAGACACATCTGGAAAGTGCTTACTCGTTTTTCGACAAAACACATCAATAGATTGGCATGGACTACGTGGGGGGAGGGACTGCCATTGGTTGATTGGTGAATGCAGTTGCCGTGGATTCCGTGGGTTGGTGCCATGTCCCCTCAGTGACTCTGGTGACACGCTTGTCGTCACTGTGCATGCTCGAGCGCATTCAGAGAAACAGAGAAGAGAGATTGTTCAGAGTCATGACGCGTGCTTGGAAAGCTTGTCGCCCCGTTTTAATTCCTGTCTGTGTAGCTTCGAGCATGCTCGACGTCACGAGCGAAGAGTGAACGTGCCTGGGCGGTAGAAATCCTTGCAAGCTTCGCACCCTAACTATGCTAAAGCCAAACAGGTTTGAAAAAATTTTTGTGGTAGGTGATTGGCGAGGCAATAAGTGATATCACTCAAGGATTGCTTGGAAAACTGTTGCAGGGCCCCCTAAATTTTGGATTTGAGTGCTCATGTCAGTTTGCTGCATTGTGGTTTTTCTTCTGTTGTGTCTCGAATGTTGGCTTGCTGAGCTCGAGGTCATTGGTTAAATTCCTGGCTGCACCGGTTGCATTTTGGTGGGTGTGGAATGCAAAAAGCACCACTTTACTCAGATTAGGCGCACATTAGAGGGGCACTGACACCAAAATTTCGCTGCAGAGATAGCCTGCAGGATCGATTTGCATGGACATGCACATGTCATCTGCAAAATCTCAACGACGAACACATTTTCGAAGGTAACTTAAATGAATATTGAAGTTTGCATGCGGAATTAAGCACTAGATGCTGTACATCGCAACATCGACAATAGCAAAGGTGACCCGAAGGGGACCCCCAACTTACGCGACGTCACCACGGCAGCTGAGCTCCAAAGCAGTGCAGCTGGCAATGATGATGTCACGGCCACCATCGCTTATTTGCTGCACCTATGTTAGTAGACTCCCAATGACGCCAGGCGTCAACAAAATAGTCACCTAACGTCAATTATGATAACGAAAACAATGCACAGGACGTGCGGCAGGCGAAAGCAAACGAGCACGCTTCGCATGTTGTGAGGAAGTGCGCCACAGTTATGTGTGCTCATGTGGTCGAACTTGTTTACCCCATTGCAAGCACTAGATGGCGTCAGTTGCACTAGGCGCCTTGTCTTTTTGTAGCTCTGCCAAACCGAAACTGAAACAGGTGGTAAATGTTTATCCATCGCGCGCTGGAGCAATTCATGGGCTGTGTTATGGCTAACAGGTCCTCAGCTACGTATTGCAGCAAAAAAACAGCAGACGAAAATGTTTGTGTCAGTGCCCCTTTATAGAAGTCGAGGTGGTAAGCCAAAATAAATCTAGAGTTCTCCACTGTGGCATTCCCCATAATAATTTTGTGGTTCTGGCACGTAAAACCCTCAAAATATTTTCATAATTTAAATGAATTTGTCCTCCTATTTTTTTTTCTTTATTTCCCAGCTTGCCGATGACGAGAGGCCACTGCGCAAGCAACCACGTCAAGTGAAAAAGTCTGGTACTGTTTCTAATGAGCTCTTTATTTATGTCGTTCAGGTCGCTAGATGGAGTAATACAGTAAAACCTCGTTATAATGAAGTTGAAGGGGGAGCAGTAATTACTTCATTATAGCCGTTAGTTCGTTATAACCAATATCAATTTCATCTATAGGAATTTCAAGGGAAATTGCGATTTCCTCGTTATATCCAATATTTCGTTATATCTGGGTTCGTTATAACGAGGTTCTAATGTATGTTTAAACGATTGTTGTAAATCTATTAGGGGAACTGGGTAAAGGAAGAGAAAGAAAGTGTGGCTCACCATAAAAGCTGTGCATGTGAATCTCCTCCGTCAGTTGTCTCTGTTGTTAGCTTGCCATCACGTCCAGCTGTCAAATAACGTCATCTCCTTGGAAAATTACGTGTTCATATGCCTTGAGTGTTTCGCATTCGCACGTTAAAAGAGCCCCAGGTGGTTGAAATTTCCAGAATGCTCCACTGTGGCATCTCTCACAATCACATCATGGTTTTGGGCTGTAAACCTCAAAAATCAATCGATCAGTGTTTCACTCTCCTAAACATGGTAATAAATATTTGGAGTTGCTTTCCTAACACCTAACACAGGAAAGCATTAAGGCTACGCCTTCCTCTGTTAGGTGTAAATGATGCACCGCAGAGGAAGGTGTCATTTACACAGGGAACAGTTGGGGTAATGTCATTTCCATCACCACTGCCATGAGGTGACGATATCGTTGCGCCGCATTTGGAATGCTACCATTGTATTGAGCATGGTTCGATAGCAGGCAAAGCACAATTCTGCAAACATGATATTTCGGCATGTTTTGTGACTTGCATACAAAATGCATTTGGGAACAGCTGACACAAGTGCATACGGAAGGTTGCGACAGGCATTGATATACAGTAAAATCTCGTTATAACGAACCTGGATATAACGAATTATCGGATATAACGAAGCAATCGCAATACCTCTTGAAATTCCTATAGATGAAATCGATATTGGTTATAACAAACTAATGGTTATAACAAAGTAATTACTGCTCCCCCTTCAATTTCGTTATAACGAGGTTTTACTGTATACAATTGAACCTTTGTAGAAGAAATAAAGATGTAACAAATTATCTGTTATACTGCAGTAAATCAAGGATACTACTGCCACAAAACAGTTTTATTATGAAGAAAGGTTTATAACAGGTCACCAGATATGGCAAAGCTACTTTCATGTCATATGTATTTTCTTAAAGTGTGGTTTGACTGGTTACATACTAAATAGAATAGAGGCACTGGTATCACTTTCTGGGTGCTACGGGCTTCTGGTTGTCTGCAAGTATGCTTGTAGGTCATGATGTTGATTTTACTGCTTATACATAGAGCTGTGCGAATAGCAAAGTTTTAAGTGCGAAGCAAATTCGAATATTTATGTTCAAGTGCGAATGGAACCGAATAATTTTCAAATATTTTTTTACTAATGCCATGTCAAATTATGGAGAAATGTTCTACTGAACATGAGCAAAAATATTTATTGCATGAATAGTGTACTGCCACAGTATAATTCCAAAGTCCTGAGGAACAGTCCAACAGAGAATTGTGCAACAGAAAGCTGAGCTAACTTCGCCGAAGTACACGGGTGTTAGCTTCGCCGCAGTACACTGGTGTTATGCGGCGAAGCGGACTGCATTCGGGAATGGGCTGCTTGACACACGACATATCGTATTTTTTCCTCTTAATTACCAACTTCGAATAGTTAGAATAATAAAATTTAAGTGCAAATGGAATCGAATAGCAAATGGTATTCGAAAATTATTCGAAATTTCGAATTTTTGCGCACCTTTAGTTATACGTATGGATTTTTTTTTCTTTTTGGAGTGCTGGAATGGGGGGGGGTGGGGTGCAAATTTCACTTCGACCAGCATGGTAGGTTTTGTTCATTATCCACACAGGCAACAGGCCTTTCTGTTTTTCAAAACAATTTTTCTCACACAGTAGTAGAGCAGCTTTTCACTATACCAAAAATGCCAATATCTTGGGGAGAAGGCCCTTGGTAAGCTAGAAAACGTTCAAAAAGAAAATACAGGTGGCAATGTTTCTTTGAAGTTCCAGCACTGATACGCGCAACGTCACAGATCTTTGATGCTATCTGCTTAGGGCTCCATAATTATTTATCAACAAGAAAGACATGCATTGTGTTCTAAGGAAGCCAGTGACTTGACACGGGCAGTTTCGGAGCATTTGATAGAGAGAATTAGGAAAGAACACAGAAAAAAAGCTGGCCTTCTGACGTCTTGTGGCCAAAGTTCTGGCGTGAATTTCAAAGCTAAAACTTTGACATTCATTTTCTATTTTATTATTGGACACATAATTATGAAATTAACGACAATTGAGTTCTCGAAATACAGGGTATCATTCTAAACCACTCCACATTTTCATTTTAGTGCCCCTTACATGTCTTCATGCAATAGCTGAGACTGCTATCAATGCCTTGGCCTTACCTACTTCTGTTCCTTCACTGTTTTCTTTTCCTTAGTTTTATTTTCTGTTTCCATCTCTAGTGCTCTTGTCACCTTCCACTCGCGGTGTCAAGCGGGGCGGCGGCACCTCCAGAAAACGTCTTCGATCTGAAACTGAGGGTGAGTTCATGTGCTTCGAAACCCTGCTCTCCAAAGGCTCAGTGCCAAATGTTGGAGATGCCCTGGCTTGCCCCATCTTGGGGTTTCTAGCCATGTTTTCCTGTATCACTGTGCAGCCATTGGCATGGCAACTCATTCGAGGCAAGTAGACAAAGAACGGGGCAACATGCTTGGCAAATCGATGTAACAACAGCACAAGAAACAAGGACAAATGTAGAAAACCTTCCTCTGTGGTGTGTCTTCTTTGTTCTTCCTTGTTTCTTGCAATATTGTTACATGTCTTTGTGCTTTGGTAATGAAATCTTTACGTGCCAAAAAGAAGTTATGTGCCACAACTTCCTCAATCTCTCTTGAGATCAATAAATTCGAGCTGTGTGAATAGCAAAATTTAAGGTGCAAGGAAAATTCTAATATTGATGTTTGAGTGCTAAACGAATTGAATATTTTTCATTTGATGCCTGAATTTTTTTAAGTAATTCCTTGTTAAGTTACACAAAAAATGTGCTTCTAAACATAAGCATGAGTTAACTTTCCCACAGTGCACAAGTGTTATGCTGTGATGCGCACTACATGCGGGAATGGCTGGCTACATGTGACGAGACAGAGCACATTTTCTCCCAATACTAAAGCCTTCTGATAGTTTGAACAGTGAAAGTGACGTGCAAATTGAATCAGATATCAAACGCTATTATAAGAACGACATCAGTCAAATTTGAATATTTGAACACCTTTAAATTAAATATACCAGATTCTTATCTTTACTTCACCTGGAAATTTATTCGCATGCAAAAGAATTGTGGTACAAACCATCACTCTTTTGCTCAGTTATTGGAACTGGAATGGAACTTGTCTTGTGTGGCAGGAAATCTAGAACCAAAATGAAAAGTCTTTCACCCCAACACCTTGCATGATCTTATGATGCAGTAGTCTACTAAAATTTCTCTAAACTCATTTCAGTGGTCACAGAGGACGAGTCTTCACCTGATGTCAGGATGTCTCCGCACGCCGAGCGCGTGCTTCGGCGCTTGCATGAGCATCACGTGAGGTTCGCTGTGCAGTCTGCCTCGTCGGCTTCGGATGTGGCTGCGGACGCCGAGCAGCTGCAGCGAAAATACGAGGAACTTCAAGAGAGGCACGCGCGCAAGATGGAATCACTGCAGAGGGACTTGGCTCGCTCTCGCCGCCTGGTGAGCAATAATTGCTCCGCGCTAATGTACAAAGCGCTTATTCACTTTAATATAAAGTATATAATAGTAATATAGTAAGTATATAGTATATATAACATAATAATATAGTAATATAATATAGTAATATAGTATATGTAGTAATATAGAGTATGCGCATAGAAACCTTATGCAGTTGAACTTCTTAACTCCACCAATTTTTCAGTGTTCACTGATCTCAGTGAAATTTTCAGTATACGTTCTCCTTGGTACTGTAATAATGTATGTCAAGCCAGGCTGTTCAATGTCATTCAGTTTTCCTCAAAACGAATCTTAAACGTTTTTACCGGATTCGCATGCGGGCCACCCCTGTGTTTTTGACGTCATTGCCTTCAACGCTGCATACTCGAGCAGGTGGGCGGTCAAAAGCAGAACGGTGACAATTCAGCGTTCAGATCGTTGCTCTCAAGATCAGAAAAGCTGCCGTAGCTCAGTATATCATCTGATAGCAACGCCGCTTTCATTTTTCCGGCACCAGCTCCATATTTCTGGTGGTGGAGAGGTGGTGACATCATCTCATACGCTGAACGAAGCACCTACTGCTTTCGGTTTCAGGTTTTAACATGCCATTCAGTCGGTTATTTAAAATTATTGGTGCGTTTCTAAGCAAACTGAGCCACCCTGGTTACTACAGGACCATCAGTACCATTGGAAAACAGCGATATCAGAACATAGTGAAAAAAAACCACTGGAGTCCTGTTTTAATCATAGATGACTAAGCTAAGAGACATAATTTACTTGCATGGTTGTCTGGTCTATCCCACCCCATTAGGTGAGTGTCTTTTGTAACAGACGCACTACTGAAGCAGCTAGGGTATAAAGGACAAAATGTCCTTGAATTTTGGTCAACAGCCTTGGTTGTAATAAATAGTTCAACTCTAAGTCAATCGCTGTGTGCTGCTAAGCTGCAGTTACTTCATTGTGGCAACAAAGGGAAATAATAACCAAGTAATGTGATGGAGTCATGGCGGAAGAACCATGAATTGTGTTATAAGTAACATGCTCTCCCAAGCAACTCACTTAATGTTCAGGCAAATCGGATGCTATAATAAGCCCGTTGCAACAGGCTGTAGCCTTCTTTCATGGTCAGTTTAGTTTAATGTGTTAATATAGAAACAAAGGCTGACCAGAAAATTAAGGGTGTAAAAATATTTGAATTTTGGAATAATTTTTTAATAGTGTTTGCTATTTGGCTTGATTTACACTCAACTTTTACTATTCAAACTATTCAAAGTTTGCTATTAAGAGGCAAAATATACTATGTCTCGTGACAAGGGGCCCATTCCCACGTGTAGTACACTTTGCCGCATAACATTCGTGTACTGCGGCCAAGCCTAGGCGTTTACTGCAGTGAAGCTAGCACGCGCATATTGTGGCGAAGTTAGCTGCATGCATATGCTATGCATACTTCTCTGTTAGACTGTTCTTTAGGCCTTTATTGCTCCTTTTATGGGGATGAAATTGGGAGTATGTTGGTCGTGCAATAAATTTGTTTCTTTTGCTCATGCTTGGCAATCCATTTCTCTGCAATTTAGCGTGCTGGATTTTAAAGAATCTTCAAACATTATTTGAAAAATATTCAAATTCACTTCTCACTCAAAATTTTACTATTCGTACAACTCTACAGAAAATGAAGAACGGCACCCTGGTTATAAGAGGCCACTCATGAAAGGGACAGAAACTGCTCCTTGGTTCACGTGCAACATGAATGAAGTTTAATATCTTCCAAAGAGGGGCTATTCCTTTTATTCATCTTCACTATGACAGTGACTTTTCAGCCTCAGTCTTGACGAAATCTTTGTGCATCGCTTATTCACCAGATGGGATATTGATTCCCTGAAACTTTTGCACTCACTTGTTCCCTCGTCTTACTGACTATCTAACGATGACTACTTCATGCATGCTAGTGCTCTTCTGGGTAGACGATGACAAGACCTTAACCTAACGCCCTTTTTTAGTGCATACTAGCACATCCAAACACAGTCTCTTTGGAGAGTTATTGAATGATGAATGATTTACTCAAAATTCTGTTCATGAAATGATGCTATCTGATCTTGTAGGAGCACTTGTGTGATACGATTAGTATTCCATTTCTGTCTACTGCACTCTTGGAATAGCCCTAAATAGGGCTGCAGTATTTGAATATATAAATAAATATTACATAAAATTATTAATCAAGTCGTTGTTGTAACGAAATAGTACATGTGTTGTTTTTGTCTAACACAACTGACTGATGTTTATTGTGGATTCTGAAGGATTCTAGGGAAGAAGGATGCTAAATCAATACTGCAAGCATTGCAAAATGTCACTCAGTGCATATTCTGTGCGACCCGCTATCCAAGTCATATTATCAATCAGCATGCAAACGCAACACATTGTGGAATAAACAGAATTCGAGTCACTGTGCTGCAGTGTCGAGCGAGTAACATTTGTCCCTGCCAGAAGCTCAGAGTTGCAGCGGGCGCTTGATAATCCAATGTTTTGGCCAGTTCAAACAAATATTAATTTTTGGTTTGGTCTGCTTTGTTTTCAGTGTATTCTGAAGCTGCTCGATTCAAACTGCAACATATGGTCAATTCTGTTGATTCATACTGCAGCCAAACCTGTTTACAACAAACTTGAAAGTGCCCAAAAAAGTGGTTGCGTATATCAGGCAGTTCATTGTGCACAGGCGCATCCCGCGAAACGTGTACAAATTGGTGACCAAGTCATTTTTTCTTTCCCCCTTTTGTATTCATAAGCTCGGACAGTGCCTTCTATGAGAAGTTGAATCTTTTCGCTTCGCGAGTCTACGCCCGCTGCATACTTATGTGTAGACTAAACTGCCTTTTGCAAAGAATTGTGTCCGCTGCTTCCAGGAGAGTGCCTAGTTGCCGCAAAAAGTGCAGGAAGATTCTCCCACACATCTTTAGGCAGCAAAGTCAACCAGACAGGTGTCCAGTTTGCTATTCTACTCTAGGGGAAATGGATAAGGGATGAAGAGAGAGGAAGGAGTTGTAAGGTTACTGTTATACTGTTCGTAGTTAACCACATTTCTGCGTTCCCCACATGTCAGGTAACCTCCACTCACCGTACAGGCTCCTATTGCTACGCATCATCCGTGCAAGGCTGAGTCCACTGGGAACTGTGTCACTTTGACCCGAGAGTACGGTGTTCAAAAGATGGAATTCCATCATGATGCGTTATCAGGACCTGCTCAAATGAAGTGTTGACGAGGTGTGATCTCTCAGTGGCAGCTTAATAGCGACTGACCCTCTGCGCCGCGCGCAGTGCCGTGATTGCGCTGGTATGGACTACATAAAGATTGACAGCTGTGATAGCAACGCTTGAGTGGCGTTTGGTATGAAGTGGCTCGTAATGTTCAATTATGGCTTCTTACACATGCGTCAACAAGCAGGCAGCTGACCTCAGTAGGATTTTTTGTGTTTATTCACATGTAATGCGCACATTCTTTCGAACAAAACAAGCCCAAAAATTGTGTTTACACATAAGCATCAAATACGAAACCAAAAGCACGCTTGCAGCATTGGCAACTGTCTCCCATCTGATCCATCAAATGATGTGATGTGGGTGACATGTAGATGTACAGTGTTGATGTACAGTTGACGTTGACTGGGAAGAGTTTCTATGGGTGCAAGTGGGAAAATAACCACACCTCATAGACAAGCTTGCAGTGTTAGACAATTCCGCATGATCAAAATGTTTGAGATAACAGCACTTAATTGCCAGGCAATCGATGTGAGCCACGCGTGAGCGTATGCCATTCTCGTGCTTTGAAGGAAGGTCCGTTTAGATTTTTTTTCAGTTCACGTGCACCATATTTTTGACACAGCCGTGTCTGAAATGTTTGTTGTAAACGTAGGATGCCTTGAAAAATTTTTGTTACATCTGGACGCAGTTTCAGTGGGTGGTGTAGGAAAATTGTTAAGTGCACCGAAATATGGTCTTTATAACTGATGGATTGTCGTATCTGGAATCACTGTAAGGCGCCGCTGTGGGCAGACGCCGCTGCCTGCCCACGATAATAGCAAAACCCTCCTTTTCTCCTGCTTGCTCCTGCCAGCCACTGTACTCCTACCTATCGTAAAGCTGGCCGGACTGTTGGCCGTTAGAGAGAGAAAACGGAGAGTCTATGTCACTGGGTCATTCAAGGCAGGCGGTTCGAATAGTCGTTCTAACTGGCAACCAAAGTACGATTTTTGTTCAAACTAGGCATTCGTTTTCATGGCATGAAACAAGCACTGCTAACGTTTCTTGAATGGTATTTCACGAGCTTATGCCAATCGAATAGTCGCCTTTAGTGACCCTTTATGTAGTATTCATCTGTTCGATACTTCATTTTCCCAGAAATTTCCTCTTCTTTGACCGCTTTAACTGTGCTTAAAAGTGGGTTCATGTACACCTGATATTCTGTGCAACCACTCGAAAGAATGTATCTCGCATTGCCAGTGTAGCCATTGAGCAACTGAATGTATTTCTAAGCAATCCAGTACCATTACCGTTGTTTGCAGAATGAGCTTGATGCACAAAGGCAGCTGCATCAAGCCATTGACGCGCTGGAGAAGGATCGACGGCAGCAGGCTGCGCGGCTCAAGCGGCACCACGACGAGCGCAACCGGATCATGCGTTCACGCCGACTCACGTACAGGCATCGGCAGCAGCAGGTTAGTACCGTATGTGCGTGGACCTAACGTGCACACAATTTTTGTACGTTCAGAGCAAAAATGCACCTTAATGCACTGTTTTAAGAGGGGAAACCTTGGTATGTGGCTGTGTTGGCGATTGGAGGAAAAAGATGACTGCTTGCTATTACAGAATAAGAAACTTATTCTTCCTGCTCTTCCTTTTCCGTTGTGAACCATCCTGATTGCATTGTGATCACTTATGCTCAGACTGATTGCGCCGCTCGTTAGCATGGCAAGCTCAGCCTATGGAAAGTTGGAAAGAAAAAGAGAAAGCAAAGCTAAGCAGAGCTAAGCGTAGTCCAGGACTGCTCTGTTCGTGTGCAAGTGAAACCAAGCGTTGTCGTGATGGCCGGGCCATTTCTCTGTCGAAGCACTCATCCTTGCATCAGCACATCTCAGTGACTGAATGAGCACATGGACACGGGTGTCAACTCGCGTTCATGCGTACAGCATGAAAGAAGAGAAAAGCATATGTGAATGCTATAATGGCTAAACAACAAAGACAAAGAGACACAGTAAAGCTACAGTAGTTCTCCTGGTGTCACGTTAACAAAGCGAAATGCAGAGATTTCTGCAACATCAACACCCGACCACGGTGGTCTAACAGTTATGGCACTTGGTTGCTTATCTAATGGCTGCGGGATCAAAGTGGTAGCCGTATTTCGATGAACGCGAAATGTGGAGGCCCGTGTATTGTGCGGTGTCAGTGCACATCAAAGAACCCCAGGTGGTCGAAATTTCCAATCAATCAATCAATGATTTTTATTTTTCACCAAAACACCAGAGCCCACCACTACGGCATCTCTCATAATCATAGCATGGTTTTGGGACGTAAGAATCCAGAAATCAATCAATCAATCCAGCTGCCACATCGTCATACAGAGGTTACAAATTCACATTCTTCTAAGGAGTTGCGGTGGGAAATTGAAAAAGTTCGTAATACAGTAGAACCCCGCTGATACGTTTTTCACGGGACCGTAGAAAATAAACGTAAGAGCCGGGAAACGTAAGAGCCGAGAAACGGAAAAAATGGAAAAATGAGAGAAGTGGTGATCGGCACACAATTTTATTTCAGTGCTAGCGCTTTCAGTGCACGCATCGGCACACTCGGCTATGATTTCGTCGACAGAGAAAACCTCGGAGGTGACAACGGCATCATCGATGGAAACGTAATCACTGTACGCGATTCCCTCACAAACAGTTTGCACAACTGTGCCATAATTTTGCTGGCCGAAGACGGAAACGTAATGGGCGTCCCCCATAGTGCAGCTAATACAGTCAAGCCAAGTCAAGCTACGTGAAAAGTCAATATTACCGTCGGCAGTGGCCGCTTGGAGCGTCGATTCGCGACATAACATACGGGAATGTTCCCACACTGCGACGTAACAGCGGCGTCCCTAATGCATTGAATCCTATGGGAGCTATGCCGGGACTGGCCCAACACGACATAACAGCCAGGAAAACGCAGCAGCCGGGAACGTAACAGTGGGGTTCTACTGTATAGGGGTATTCATTGTATCGACATTTGTTATAGACAGGTTTAACTGTATGCGTTTTTATGTCTGTCGCATCAATCTGCCTGTCTGTTACGCTGTTGCGCCAATCATGCCATCATGCTGCTTTTGTTCTGAGGTGCCTTCACCTCTCTTAGTTCATGAGGACTTTGTGCCAATCTAATGTTGACCTTTCAAGAAAAGGTCAGCACTGTCGGAGAGCATAAAAATAATTTGAGAAGAAAAAGACACATTGCTTTATCTATCGTGTTTCCCGACTCTGCAGATGCTGCAAGAAGCATTCAAGGAGAGTGTTCGTGCACGTAAACAAGACCTGGTCGACATCCAGGCTGCCGTGCGTGAGCAACAGATCCGCGAGCAGGACAGGCACCGAGTCTACCTGGCTTCACTCGAAAACTTGTATCCTCAGCGCAGTGGAGCGTTTACTCGCTCGCTAAGTTTTCAGGTTTCATTGATTTAATTATTTACTGACAGATATGATGGACAGACATTTCAATTTGTTTTAGTTTCAGTTTTATTTCGCTATCAGTGCAATACATAATGGCTGAGGAGCCTGCCGTAAAAGCTATCATTCGACAGCTTGACAGGATTGTGGACTGCTGTGCATATAGTGATGCTATATGGCAGCAGCGATGGAAACAAGGACAACACTCTTAGAAGATATACAGCAGAACCTCGTTATAACGAACCCGGATAAAACGAATTATCGGATATAACGAAGCAGTCGCAATTCCCCGTGAAATTCCTATAGATGAAATTGATATTGGTTATAACGAACTAATGGTTATAACAAAGTAATTACCGCTCCCCCTTCAACTTCGTTATAACGAGGTTTTGCTGTAAATCCAAGTGCTGTATTGCACCGTTTCCTCTGTGAGTGTTGTCCTTGCGTGCTGCCTTATCTCATCACGACTAACCAACTGTCGTGCCAGTCTGATGAGCATTGTGAGGATAGGTCTGGGAAACTGCGTGGCGACTGCAGTTTCCCGTGTTAAGGTCCTGCGACACATCTTGAGCGTAGTCAGAAAACATTGCTGATCAGTCATGTATGCTTCCATCCGCTGCGGTGTCTCTGATGATTGTACCGCTGTTTTGGAGGTGTAAAACCCCAGAAATTATTATTGCTGGCTTCTTCCAGACCCAAAGGCCAGCTGCATTATCGAATTCGTAGTGTATACTGGGAAGCCCGAGAAACCTTGTGCCAATGGGTAGGCCTCTGATGTGGTGATGAAGCTTTGCAACAAGTGTTTTGGTCATAGGTACATCGCATACTACATTCAACTCCCGATAATTCGAAGTTGCTTAATTGGAATTTTTGGTTAATTGGAAGTGAAGTTGGGGTCCCATCAATTTTTCATGCAAACCAATAGAAAAAAATGCTCGGTAATTCGAAGTTAGAAGTCCAAGGTGTCGGTTAATTAGAAGTTATTTCTCAATCTTAAAGCTTAAGATGATCGTAATGTTTGAGAAATTCCGTACTATTAAAGTGAAAAACAGCTTTGCGTGCTGAATTTACATCGCTAGCATCGCAGCTGACTACAGCGCCACAGCTCATGAAGCGTCAGTGTTAGGTACTGGCAGCATCGGCATCGCAGCTGACGACAGCGCCGAAAATGATGAGGCGGCAGGGTTAGCCCATCCGCCCAGCACAATCGCAGTCTCGCATGGTCGCATGGTCGCGTTGACGTGCTAGGCCTATCTGTATGTTTCCTCGAGTGTTTTAGTGAATCGTGGCTGTGCAACGATGCACAGTCGTGGCAATGGCAACTCGCGGACCTTATCGTACGCTTGACTTGGCGACGAAAGTTAAGATTTTGAAAGAAGTTGAGGACGGAGGCAACACCAAACATGACATCGCACGGAAGTACAGCATCAAGCCTAACACTCTTTTGAACTTCCAAGAACAAGCGCTCGATACTCGAAGCATTTGTGAACGACCAATTTAAAATGTCACGCAAGAGAATGTGCACCGGTGCCCACCCGGAGTTAGAGCGAGCGTTGCTCATTTGGATTAGGGAGGCCTGGAGCAACCAACTTCCGCTTAGTGGCGATATCATAGCAGCAAAAGCCTTATCGCTTGCGCCGATGTTAGGCATTGAAAACTTTTCTTTGTCCGATGGATGGCTGTACCAAAAGCTCCTTCTCGAGTGGATGCTTTTGTGCATGGATAACTCCACACAGTGCGAGGCAAGCCTCCTCAGTGCTATCCACATGCTAGCGCGAGCATGGGGTCGCGTTAAAGAGGAGACGATCGTGAACTGCTTCAGGACCTGCGGTTTTAGTGCAAGTGCCTCGAGAGATGGAGGTGGTTCGTCTTCTCCAGCGGGGGAAGCGCACACAACCGAACTTGACGACGATAGTCTTCAACCAGCTCTCGGTGCACGTCCCTTTCGGAGAGTACGTTGCCGTTGACGGTCAAGTTGAAACGTGTGGTATGCTAACAGACACCGAAATACTCGAGATCGTTCGGCCCATCGAGGCTGCTGACGAAAGTGACTTGGACGACGACGTTTCAAGCGAGCAACAACCTACGGCTGCTGTACTAGCTGCAGGCGCAGCAGTTTTTTGCTGCAGAGAGCCACGCCTAGGAAGCGCTCGGCCACGTCTACAGCCTGCAGAACTTGCTCTCCTCGGCAAGATGACGCAAGCAGAAGCAGACATCAATAACCGATTTCTTTTCCAAATGAATTAATGAAGATGTCTGTTATTACCCCCGTGGTTAATTGGAAGTTCGTTTAATTCTAAGTTTTTTGCGGCCCCCGTCAACTTCGTATTAACGGGAGTAGACTGTAGTACGTTCACTCTTGTCTTGTGCATCTCTTGGAGTGAAAGATGTTACTGTGTGTCACAATTCAAATAGGTCGCTGGGGATGTGAACTCTGTCGCCTTAGAGAGGTAAACTAAAAGAGAAAGCATTTTCCGACTGTGAGACAAGGGAGTCCAGCATCTTCACTGGAAGGAAACGACTAGTTGTGGATATGGTGGCTACACCACATATTGATAGCTCCCAAGTCCTTTCTAAAAGAAGGGAGAAGAAATATGGAAAGTGTCACCAGATCGCAGTCAGAAGCCACAGCACAATGAAAAAACACAATGGTTGGGATAGATAAACCTTACCAGCTGACTGTCTCACACAGTGTTTTGAGAGGATCGGCCTGCCCATAAAATACGATGTCCATCCGCTGCATTGACATCACACCTGTTAACAGCTATTCTATTTTTCAAGCTTCCACCAATATCTGACCTTTCTAGGCCTTCTGAATTTGAACAGCTGGCATTCAGGACAGAGCCTGTTGAAAAGTTATGGAGCTAAAGGACACAGGATCAGCTCGCAGTCTAGTCAAGAGCCCTGGAATGACAAAAAGCTCAGCTAGCTTGTAAGCGTTCATAACGCATGAAGACAAGGCCCGTTTACACAGGCACAAGAGAAGGAAATGGACAGCACGAACAGTTAGTGTCATGTACAGTAGAACCTCGTTATGACAAACCAGGATATAACGAACTATCAGATATAACGAAGTAATTGCAATTCCCCTTGAATTTCCTATAGATGAAATTGATATTGGTTATAACAAGCGGCGATCAGCCTGCGAGTTCAACAAGTGGACAGAGGTAAGTTTCGTTTTGCTTTCACTTCGCTCTTGAGCGAGCATGTGCGCTTGCTGCATGTTCTCATTGTTTTATCTTTGTTCGGTAGGGTTTCAACAACGTATGGAAATGACTCCCTGCCACCAGCGCAGAAGCGGAACGTCTTTGCACCGCGACGGGCACCTGGTGTTTACGTGACAGACTGCGTGGGCATGGCACTCAGCAGCGGATCGAGAAAACTTCCGACGGCCCTTGACTTCTTCGCTCTTTTTTTTTGCTACTCAAGTGATCGAAACCATTTCTGCAAACACAAACAAATACGGCTGGACCAAAATACTGGAGAAACCGACGCACGCTCGATCCGATGGGTCGTGGGAAGTGACCCGGGATGAAATTCATTGGACTCATCATCTACATGGGCCTCGTCAAAGTTCCCCGGCTAAAGCTCTACTGCTCCCGCGACGGATAATGCCACAACACCATTTCATAGCATTGCTTGCTATGATTCATGTTGCTGACTTGGATGATGTGAGCCAATATCCAAACGGAAGCTCCGGTTCGTGTGGTGGCTCATGGAGCACGTCAATCAGGTGTTGGCGAAGCTTTTCCAGCCACATCGTGACCTCTCCATGGACGAACGGATGGTGAAATCCAAAGGGCGATCGGGCATCGGACAATACATGAAAGACAAGGTTATGAAATGGGGCTACAAGCTCTGGGTCCTAGCAGACCCCGGCACCGGATACCTGGTACCTGGTACCGGTAAGCGTGGTCAGCCAGGACGTCATGGATTGGCTTTTGACGTAGTTTGCCAGCTGTGTGCGAATACCTAGATCAAGGATACCGCATATTTATGGACAACTTTTACACGTCAGCGCACCTGTTTGGTCATCTGATCGACCGAATAACATTGGCTTGTGGTACAACAAGAAAAGACCGCCGAGGATTTCCTAGTGAACTGAAGGACACAAGATGGGGAAAAAAAGCGCGACGTGGTGACGTAAGATGGCTCCGTGATCGTGGTATATTATACCTCCGATGGAAAGACCGTCGCGTTGTGAACACGATTAGCACCATTCACACAGCGAGTGAGACTGTCACAGCAAAAAGAAGAGAAGAAAGAGAAAACACTTGGGCTCAAATTTCTGTAACAAAACCATTGCTCATACATGAATATAATTCTGGCATGCTAGGGGTAGATAAATCAGGCAAGATGATTGGCTATTGCAACGTCCTCATGAGAAGTGTCCGGTGGTGGAAAACACTGTTCCTACACTGCATTGACATTGCCTGTGTCAGTAGTTTTATTTTATTTCAAGCGCACCGCACATCACACCCAGAGATCCCAGAACTTGAAAGAAAGGCTGGATATGACCATCTTGCTTTCAGAGAAGAACTTGTTAGGAAGATTTTCAAGCTCGACGGCGCAAAGCCAGCTCGCACTCCTCCACCACCCTCCACAAAACGCACACTCCGCAAATCAGAAAAGGTAGAAAGGTGCAGGAGTTGCAAGCTGTGTTATGAAAAGAACAAAGTTGAACTCAAAACGAAGTGTTTTTGCAGAACTTGCAATGTGCACTTGTGTTTTACCATTACTTGGAATTCTTTCTTTCAGTGGCATGAGATCCAAGGGCTGTGATATAATGATGAGTGCACTGATGCTACCGAGCTGGCCAAATTTTTACATAAAAATAAAAGACATTTTGCAATGTTTTGTATACAGTGAAACCTCGTTATAACGAAGTTGAAGGGGAGCAGTAATTACTTCGTTATAACCATTAGTTTGTTATAACCAATATCAATTTCATCTATATGGATTTCAAGGGGAATTGCGATTGCTTCGTTATATCCAATAGTTCATTATATCCGGGTTCATTATAACGAGGTTCTACTGTATTTCCGATTTTTTTACCGCACATCTTTAATTGTATGTGCAAGCCTCCTTAAACTTTCTTACGTTGTTTTCTGATAAAATTTTCAATTTGAGACTTTTTCTTGGTAGTGTTAATAATTTTTATGTATAAATATTATATGTCTTGTGAAAGTGTGTTCAATTAGCTGCATTTTCATATGCAAAATATGAGGATATTCCATTTATTTCGTTTATCAAAGATGTTTTCGCTAACACCCTTTGAGACTGCCTGTTTTTCCCTGGTCCTGAAAGTGTTAACTAGCCCGCCTATCCACTTCAAGGCATTTATTAGGCATTGGCGGGGCTCACCACAGGACATCGTTGACATTTTGACTTTATCCTTGACTTGAAACGTCACGCACACCTGCAGCTACCAGACGCAGCTCTCGCTGCTCACGGAGTCGCTGGCCAAAGAGAAGGTGGAGATGAAGCAGCGAGCTGCAGCTCAGAGCAGGGTAAGTGAGACTGAGTCTGCCTCGGAGGATGGTCTCAAGCAAAGTTTCTTAGAGTACATTACTTAGAGATACATACGGCACGCCTGTGTACCATATTTACTCCCATAACACATTCAGCAGCATGTTCGCATACCCTCACGGCGTATTCACTGTGCCGTCAGGTTGCTACAATGTCCGACGCATGCCTGCAGACAATTCTCTGAAGGCACCACCATATTTGACGATTGATCGGCATGGTACGTCCGAGAAGGGATGTCGAGAAGGTGATTTTCGTTTGCTCATAATGAACACAGCCAGTAACAAACTGCACCCACATTTCAAGTTTGACTTCCAATTTCTTTTATGACAGAATAAAGGGTGCCCGACTTCAGAATAAATGTATATTTAATCACATTGTAATTTCAATTTATTGGTCTGCAGTGAACATTTCGATGTATAACTGCATTTTCTTTCTAGCAATAGAATTTTGAGTGCCGTGGAAATTATGTGTGAGGATTTGGCACATTTTTAGGTGCTCCATCATAATTAACACTAGAAGGGGATAATTTGTGTTCTCGTGTAATTTGCATGCCTCTGTATTTAGGAATGTATATGAAAGACATTTTAATTGCATATTTTGCACTCCGCCTGCCACCCGAGCCAGCCCAGCAGCACAAACAGGCTCTCTCTGTGGCTGCATTCTGCAGCGGAACCCAGAATAAACTGTCGGTTTTAGTACCTAAGGCTTCAACGTAAGCTAATCAGTTTGATTGGTTGTTCAGGATGCTGGTCTACCATACTTATGCAGTGAAATTTCAAACTCACGTTCACGGCCTTTGTCAAAGAAAATGAGAATGGTGCTAACGCCAAGCACTGTAATGTTAATGACTGCTGTTATGTGCGGCGATAGATCGATGGGGAAGAATAGGCGATGGCAGCCTAGCGCATGGCTTTTCTGTAGAAACGTCTTCGTATTCACTCAGTACGCAGTAAAAGCAGCGGCTTTGTTCTCGCGACGTCCGCGGTCAGTAATTGCTGTGACGTACATAGCTGCACAGCAGAGGGGACATGACGGGTGACAGGTCTCTTCACTGCGGCATTGTAGAGCATTTTCGGAGGAAACGAGGCATCCGAGAAAGGAACAACAGGGGGGGAGCCGCTTGCAAAAACAGCGGGGGCTCCCTGTCAAAGTAATCCCTTGACCTTTCGGCGTGGTCGACTTGTCGCCGAGGTCGCCCGTTCGGGGAAGATGACCCCGCCGTGGAAATGCGCGGAAGTGCTTTTGTTGACAATAGACCTGTCAGGCAGTCCTGTTGAAGCGGCGGCTTGGATGCATGCCGCCAGGTAAATAGAGTGGCAATTTGGGCCTGCTGCAGAGTTCCGCTAATTCATCACGGGACAAGTGACCGATGCTATCTTTCAGAGAAGCTCGGTGCAGCGAGCGGGTCGAAGTGTGGGAACGCAAAGGCGTAACCATAGGCTATCATGGAGAGGGTGAACATGTGCGTTATTGGTGAACTGCTGCATATGGGTTGGTCCCAGAAGGTGGTCGCAGAAACGATCAGGTGTATTTAACGGAGAACAGAGAAGAGAGGAGGAGAGGAGAGCTTAGCGCTAACTCGGGTCGCAGACGTGGCAAGGTGGTCAGAGGTCGAGCTTGGCGCTGCCTCTGACGAGTTATGATGAGGGTTGAAAGCTTGATGCTTGTTCACGCTTAAGTGCAAACTTTACGGGCTCGGAATGAACCGCTTGGTGTGGTTCGAGCCCAGTTGTGTTGTTGAGATGTCTGCTGACAGTACTGGACGCCTTGGCCAAGTTTGTATACAGTATACAGTGTGAATAAACCTGCGTGTTTGCCGTGAGGACATCTTGGCCCAGACACCGTCCATGTCAGTGTCGCCGCGGTCATCGGAACGATCGAGGAAAAAGCCAGTTCCCAAAGTTAACTACTGCCACACTTGATGCTGGCGCTTTGGGAAGCTACCGACAGCGCCCATGACATCGACTCTGCATTGGACGTCTCAGCTAGCAGTTTGAAACGTAGACCACAAGCGGATTGGGCTAGTCAAAGTGCATGTTCTGGTAATGAACAAGTGCCTTCATTTTTGCTGTAATACTTGAATATCTTCTTAATGTATGGTCTGTGCCACGTCTGTTGCCACGTTATTTTGGATGCGTTCATGAAATTTTTGCGCAGTTTGTGCACCCCTTTCTTGAAGCCAAGGTTCACATAAAAGAGTTTTTTATTTTATTTATTTATTTATAAAATAAAAGAGTTAACAAATTATGTGAGCAAATACGGTATGCGAGCTTTCTAATGGTCATTAATGTCTGGTGGAAAAAAAAGTGTTCTCTTTTGTACCTGTTAACAGTGCCTCCGTACCTTGTTGTCCGTAAACAAATGCAAAAGCAGCTTGAACAAAGCTGTTGTGTGCAGCTAGTTTCCTTACAGCCCTTGCATTTTCCCAGGTACTCGAGAGGATGCGGCGCGACTTCAAGGAGCAGTTAGAAGCCGAGACGCAGAACTTGTACCGGCTGGTGGCCGAGCCGCAGGAAGGCTGGGTGTCCTCAAACCAAGCCGTGCCAAGCAAGAAGCGGAGCAGACGTGTCTGAAACTTATCACACCAGACAACAAAACTACACGACTCCCATTTCATTCTGAACTGTCTTTCAATGCCATTATCACTGCCATTTTAACTGCCATTGTTACTGCCATCACCTTACAGTTCTGGCCGCATACAAGCCATGTGGACTTTAGTCAGAAAAAAAAAAAATTTTCAATGTGGGGTCCATGCCTTTTACCTCCCGACAATATTTAGGAAAATAAAGGTACTATATTTAATTTCTGCTGGCTCATCGTTTTCTGTGTGTACGCTCGGCTACAGAGGTTTGTGGGGTGCATGCTACATGAAAAATCTCAACACAAGCCCTGTTAAAGTGTGATGCTTCCAATTAAGTGAATAGCTGTGTATGTTGTCAAGGAGTACCTGACATGTTGAAATTTGTGATTCCGGACTCTGCTTGCACAGCAAGTAGAAATTTTACGTTTTTGCAAACCTTGTGTCTTGTACGCCATTGGAGTAATACCCCTGTCACACGAGACAACATAAGTCCACTTTGAGAGAGTGCACTTCACCGCTAGTGTCATTCGCACGCTGTCACACGGGAACGTTTAGTGACACTCGCTGCAAAGCGCACTTGCACGCGAGTGCGTTCGCTGAATTCACTTCTCGGCGACGGAGCGTGTAGCCTCGGTAGCAGTGGCTTTCAAAAAATACGTTAATGCATAACATGGCACCTGTAGTATTCTTAAAACACTGTTTTTATTTTTATAAATGTTGCTATGAATAAAAAAAACATACTTCAACAAAATAACCTCGCTAATTTCACACTCGGGTAGTTTGCAGCCATGTCTGCTAGAGGAACGCACATTTCCAAAGCACACTTCTCTTTCCCGTGTAGCAGCGTGTGAACGTAAGTGCACTCTGTGAGCGTTAGTGCACTCGCTCAAAGTGCACTGAAGTTGCATCATGTGATGGGTATAACAAGCCCTTAAGTGTCACTTAATTTTTCCTGTTCATCATTATCAAGCATGCATGGTCTACCGTGCATGTATCATCATGTTGATAACAAGAAGCGCACGATTTAGTCTCCGCAGTCTCAAAAATGCATCAGGGCTCCTTTGAAGGAACACTCAAAAGATAGCATTACTCTTCTGTGCCGTGAATAGTACCACAATACTGAAAATGCAGGTAGTGTTATGAAGTCTCGAAATCTAATGTAAATAATGGAGAAAAGGGTTCTAAAACAATGAACACCATAAAAGTGTTCTGGAGTTCAAAATGTCTTACCGACATTATTAATGCTGCTTGTTTACAGGCACATTCAAATACATGTAGTGGATCTCAGAAGTAGCTCGATCACCTGAGAAATGCCTACATGAAGGGAATGTCAACTTAGGCTCATTGGTACACACTTATGCTAAGAGACAACACTTTTGTATGGGAGACTCAGGATGACCGACATAAACATTCAAAAATTTCTTTTTTCAAAGAGATGGAAGCACAGTGCAAAAGGCTAAACAACATTTACCATTTGTGTTTGTAGTTTCTCTTTGTTTCGTCTCGCGTAACAGCGCCCCACCACGGTGGTCTAGTTGCTATGGCGCTCGGCTGCTGATGCAAAGGTCGTGGAACTGAGTCCCAGCCGTGGAGGATGCATTTCAATGGATTCAGAATGTTGAGGCCTGTGTACTTTGCAATGTCGGTGCACGTTAAAGAACCTTAGGTGGTCGAAACTTCTCTCATAATTGTAGCGTGGTTTTGGGACGTAAAGCGTCGCATATCAATCAATAAAAGCATTAAACAGCACTTGTTCGCGCCACTCATACACTCGGAAATTGATGCTGTTGCACCACAGCAGTGGCCTTCTTGCAGCGAAGCCATTTGGAATGACCTATTTTACAATTACCTCTCCTCGGAAACTCCAGTAGGTTTTTAGTATTATGCGTAGATTTGGAAAAAAAAATATTCACAACATTTCAATAGTGAATCATTGCATTCTACAAGCTTTGTTGGACAAGACGTTTCAGTTAGCACTTGAACTCGTGAACATTTTTAATGTGTCTACAAAGTAGCCACAGATACCATAAAAGTGAGGCCCAATAAGCTGGAAAAAGTGCAATAAAAGAAAAAAGTGGAATAATTTGAATTCTTGCACGAACTTGCCAGGTATTGTGCAATTTGGTGAATGCTTTGTCGGCAATGAAGTTCGTGGACTACACTGTGCAATAAAAAAAATACCAATGACTAAATGTGTATCAGATCCTGGAAGAACCTCCCCAGATATGAAAAGATGCATTCATACTGTGACATCATGAACAATGTCCAGGCCCTGTTGCTTGTCGTGAAATTGAACAAATGGACCAAGTAAGTACTATACCAGAAGTTTTGGAAGAATACTCTATGGGTATATACACCAACCTATCATTTCAATTTAGTACCTCCTCATTACATAGGAATCGTTGATAGTGAAGGAAATTGAGGCCAATGTAGCGAGAGTTTCGTGCTTGAACCACGCTGGTGGCACATCAACATATTACATCACAAACTTCAAAGTGTGTCTCCTACCGGACTCAGCCCAGCTTAGCTTCCCTCTCGCTCTCTCTCAAAGTGTTTCAGTGTTCGTGAGCTGTTTCTGTACAGAATATTTCTGAAAGCTCAGTACACTGGTTGTTTTGTCCCCCTGGTATACAGCTTCATTTTTTTTCTTTCTCACGAATACGGCATTAATTTGTGCCATAATATGCTCTCTAAATCTACGAGATCAGCAGCTGGCACCAGAAATTCAAGCGGATATAGCAACCTGTCTTTTATACTCGCAAGCTTTTCCAGGTGTGTGTATATGGTAACTGGTTCCATTCAGCGTCTCACAAATGGTATTTAGCATCTTAGCTTCATTCGCAAAAATGGCCATAAAAAGAGTCCAAGGTACATACCCAGGCTCGATTGCTTATGGTAGCTTTGATTTGTAGTTTGGTTTCATAATGATGTAATAAGGCAAGAGTGAAGGGTATGACAAAATGTTTGTATGGTTAACGGTGCAATGTAATCCCTGACCTAGCAAATATTTAAAAAGTAGCAATGACAAAAGCCTATATGTGCAGTTACATGTTCCTTCGTTACATATTCACGCCAAGGGACACACGTCCCATTGGCCCACTCATAACTAAGAAATACATTCAAGAGCATGATCGGAGGTTTTTGTTCAGAACAGAACGTGCCTGGTTGCTGAAACGTTGCAAAATAGGTGGCCGACAAGCTTTGCGAGAACGGGATGGAAAAA
Source organism: Hyalomma asiaticum (assembly GCA_013339685.2). Classification (NCBI taxonomy): domain Eukaryota; kingdom Metazoa; phylum Arthropoda; class Arachnida; order Ixodida; family Ixodidae; genus Hyalomma; species Hyalomma asiaticum. The sequence continues at coordinate 49,990,102 of CM023490.1, forward strand.
CCAGACTGCTGGCAAGCACAGAACTCCCCAGAAGTTGTGCATCGTTTGAGATTCGCTTGCGAAGAGAATACTACGAAACAAAGCATTTTCTGCCTCCCGATGTGATTTTTATACAAAAATATGTTTTCTTCTCGAGCATAAGCTAAACAGTAATAAAAATTACTATAAATTATTACTATTAGTTTCTCTGCATGGTCCCTAGGCTTAGCATGGTGCAAGTTGATGTTGGGCATAGCGTATGTGAAACAGTTTCCATAGCGAGCCGTTCAAACGGGACACCTTTCTTTGCATTCTGCTCCTAGCTGACGAGATGTGTGCACTTTCAAGGTCATTGACAGGAGTGCACCGTCATGGTAAAATTACCAAAATAACAATGCGGTGTGCAGTAACAGCTGAATGTGCTCAGAGGTAACTATTTCCAATTGCGTTCTAGGCTGGATATCATTGGTTACATGGGCAGTAAAGAAATCTTAAAGGCGTAACACAGCCATCCTGCCATCTTCAAAACACACGAGAACCAGACGTAGTAGTGAAGCTAGATATTACATTGTTGCAGTGTGCTTGCTCTTGCAACAAAGCTCTGTTATTGACCATTGTAATGCAGCAAGATCTGTAGCAAGTAGTCAGCCAGAGAGAGCAAAATTTGACTGTGTTCTTGCCCCGTACTCTGCAAATTTTGTGCTAGCACACTAGCAATGTTTTAGTAACAATAACAAATGCAAAACTTGCCATCACGACAGAGTGGGGCACAAGTCCTTATACCGCTAAGTAGGTTAAAGGAGTACTGACACGAATTTTTGACATCCTCGTATTAATGTTCTAAATGAAAGCATTGGCGTGGAGAACCTCAAAAAGAGCATCATGGTGCCTCGCGAGGCAATGAATATATTTTTAATACGGCTTCCTTAAAAGCCCACTTTCGGTTTCAATTTTGAGGGGACGGTTTCCTAGTGACGTATCAACATAGTCGGACGACGTCTGAGTCACGTAGGGACAGAAATTCGTGATAGCGTCGCTGCAACTCTGTCGTCAGTGGTCAATTACACGTGGGGCATGCAAACAACAATTTCATGGTCGTCCAGTGGCTCTAACAGCGATTTCGGCTATTTTTAATAGACGCTGCTCATACATCATCGTAGTGTCCATATCGCTGGGGCTGGCTTGCAGTGCTGGGCGACGAAAACTTTAACACCAAACTAAAATATTTTGTACATGTTTCCTGGCTTCCGTGCGTGGAGGGCGTTAACAATACATGGCTAGAAAACGAAAAATGCACATTTTGAGCCGCTGCAAAATCGTGTCAGTACTCCTTTAAGAGAATTATACAAACATGACCAGCAATTTAGCAAGCTCTTCAGTAATTGTTTAATCCAAGCACTCCATAACCAACCAAAACAGTTTTTTCAGATGTGTGAATTTGTATGTCAAACAATGTTCCATACATTCACAGTTGCACATGATGAAAAAGGCTCTTCATGAATCTCGATTCCTTCCTAAGAAGACATGTGCAGTGACGTTTAACACAAGCACTGTGGCAATGCTGTCACGCACTCGCGCCTCGAGTGCCTCGAGCCTAACAAAGGTAAGCCAGAGGAGCACCTTCACTCTAAGGTCCACAGCTCACTCAGGAGTTCTTCCTTTTGCTTCAGCAGTCCCTCAACCTTATGGAAGTTTGTCGGCGCCTCCTCGTGCTTTGCAGACTTTGCACGCTTCATCATCTCCGCATATCCTCCCTCGAGCCTCTCAGAGAAGTCCCACTCCATTTTTGGCAGGTTGTCTTCGATGAACTTTGCCTTCTTGGCCACCGTCGGGTGCCAGTGACTCTGCAGTGTCTTCAACTCCCAGAGGGAGCTGTCTGCAGCCTGCGACTTGCTTGGGTTTTCCTCCTCCACATTGTAGGGGTCTACGGAGAGATCCCGGTCCGAGGAGTCATTGATCATAGTGGCTAGGCTGCGGTGCCTTACCAGGAGGTTGCCTATGAACGGAATGACGTAGAGAAGGGCGTAAGGGGGCGCTTGAAGGGCCATGCGGGCCAATCTCTTGGCAAATGAGGCGACGAGGTAGGCCGGCAGGTGAGACGACGAGAGGAAGACGTCGGTGAGGAAGAAGAAGCGTGCCCGGTACTTCTCGTAGAAGACGCCCGGCTCCAGCAGGGCGTACAGCTTCTCGTAGAAGTTGGGGTAGTCCAGGTGGTACCGGTGGATAAGCAGGAAGAGGCCGTTGAGGGCCAGGAGGCTGTACGAGCCACCGCGGTTGTACGACTCGATGAAGAAGTCGGTGACCAGTAGGGGGTTGTGCATGTACGGCACCACTTTGTCGGGGAGCAAGATGAGCAGCTCGCGGTACAGCTTGACGGGAAGCTTCTGTCGCAGGAAGGTGATCCAGACTGCCGAGAGACGCTTGACCTCCTGCTCGCGGTTGACGATGTAGTTTGTGCTTTCTCCTCCCAACACGGGAATCGGCTCTCAGGATCGTGCGGTTTCGCGGTCATGTCGAAACCCAGGAGCAAATGGTATAGGTTCAACAAGTACCGGTCGGTCATTTCCGGCTTCTTTGTCGCCTGCGAGGGTTCTTCTTTCTCATTCTCGTCATCTTTAGACGCCGCCTTGTCCTCGCCGCCATCTTGCTTAGTGGCTCCCTTCGGCGCATAGCCTCCTCCACGTACGGGCTATCTTACCCAGCGCCCGGAGCGCGTACGTCTTGACGTCGGCGAGGTCGAGGAACTGGTTGAACCTGGTGAATGACGTTCTTCATGTCTCGTTCGGCGTCCAACAGCGTTTCGACGACCGTCGCAACTTTGGCGCTGGGGACGTGGTGTTCGCCCTGCTTCTTGTGAACCGTCTCCACCTCGATCCACTTCATGGCGACCTGGAGCGCTAAGCTTTGCTTGCGGGCCGAGGTGTCCGTGAGCATCGTGACGATACGACGCCAAGCGTCCGCGTAACGCTGCCGAAGCCAAGCGTTGAACTTTTCGAGGGCGTTTTGCGATTCGGCGGGCTTCGCTGCCGCATCGCTCTCGTAGAGCGCCGTGCTCGTTTTGAGGAAGTGGCAGAACACTTTGTTGCAGGCTTGCGCGGCAGCGACAACGACGTCCTCCGAGTCGGACGACAGGGAATCGACGATATCGATGAGGAGGTTGACATTTTTCTTGTCTTGGACGATCAGCGCGGCGTTCTTCTTGATGTCGCCGGCCGACAGGTCCGCGCGCTTGCGTTTCGCCGTGGGTTGTTGGGCGGCTCGCGATTCCTCGGGCGCGTCCGGTATCTCCTCTTCCTCGGCGTCGCTGTTATTGTCAATTTGCGCGACCGAGTCATCAACCACCGTGTCATCTCGTTCGGCACTCGGTGACCGATGTTCGACGGCGTCAGAAACGTCTCCGTCTTCGGTAACGACGCCGTTGTTTACCTTGCTGGTCGCCTTCTTTGCATTCTTACCCCTCCTTCGCTTGGCCATGGTCCCTAAACTCAGTGCTTAGACTTAGAGCACAAACAAATACAGCGCTAATGAGCACGAATACTATAGCACGCCGTTTTAATTTCTAAATGGAGGCGGCCATGTTTTATTGCGTGCGTGGCGTCCTCTAGTGCGTGAAGTAGTTTTGTTTTTACATTTCAAGCAGTAAAACTAATTTAGCACTATCGCCGCTCACTAATATTTGGTAACTTTATTTATTATAATAGTTGTTTAGTTTTTTGTTTTTTTTCGTGAGATGTAGTGACGTCGTAGGTTTCGCTTTTGTCATCTCGCAGTGTGGATAGCCGTAGCAGGCACTGAATTTGAATCGCATCCCAGTATCATGGTCTCACGCTCTTTCGGTACAGTCAGTAGAGTGTATTTTTGGTGAAAAACGAAACAGTTTGTTACGCGCATACTGCCTCTTCTTGCGCAGTAGCTGCAGCTATATCTTGCCGCTTGAAACGGCGTTATCTTAGTCGTCGCTTTGATTCATAGAGTGGCCCTGAATGAGGAAGAAATCCAAAAAGCACTCGTTTAAAGATTCGAACGGGGAGGTAACCGAGGAATGTGTACAAATTATTCATGCGCAATGTTATTTCTCTACAGTTAGCCTTAATGCTACTTAAAAAAGGAAATATAGTGCTCGTTCGGCTTTATGGAGCGGTTCATTGGCAATTAATCGAGCTATATAATGATTCACAGTTCATAATAATTTGTAATTGCCACTAATACATACTAATACATACTAAATCTTCGGGAATCAGCATGTCGAATGCTTATTCGAGCAGTGAAAATTACAACCTTGCAGCTCCATATATATATTCTCGGTATATTCTCGTCACGCCCCATTTGATCAGTTAAAAAAATGTAACAAGTTCAAAATAATTTCGTTTGGGCTCAGCGCCGACTGGTGGTCTCTGAATCGAGCTACGTTTTGGTTATTTACCAGGATGTCCGAAGAAAATCAAAGCGCACTTCTTACGTAAGAAGTGCGAACTCAGACTTATAGAATGTTATTTATTTGAAATAGTCATCCCACGCGACCCCTGCAACATTGTGTCCTTGTTATACAGAGTGCCTTATTTTTATTATTATTTTTGCACTATAACAACGTAGGCACGGCACTACAGATTTATGTAAATAGTCCCTACGACTGTCACCGCAGAGCTGAGTAGCTGATGAACCCCTCTACGCGGAGGCGGACACTCCGCCGCTGCGAAAGTTACATTGAAATAAGTAATGAACGAAAACTGGTTAATTAACCTTTAAGTTATTAACGTTGGGCAACTTTAAATTGTTGTAGGGTGTGACAAACTATGGCATACCTATTTTAAAGATCGTTAGACATTGTTCATTGAACTTCAGTATCGATACCGAAACTGTGCGTACCGGATGCGCAGAAAATGGAGCCGTTCGTCGTTACGTCAAACCGGAACTTCTTGCGACGAAATTTGAATCGTTTGCCCGTCACTGCAGAAGTCAGGAAAAGAGAGGGAACAGAGTCGCCTGAAATACACAAATGCTCTTTTTATGCTTCCGATGTAGGCACTCTTTCACGCGTCGCGCTGCTACATGAAGGAACGCCGAAGTTGCCGTTGCCGAGTTGTTGAGCTCATCGCAGGGAAAAAGTGACGGCGGAATTCATGCACCCGTTATTCCATGATAAACTTGGTATACACAAACACACTCACATTTAGCCAGTGTCCAGGCGAGCGACCTGGTCATACCATACAAAAAAAAAAAAAAAAATGTTCCTGCCAGACTGAAATTTTTGCTAATTCTTTTTTCCAAAGACAATTCGCGAATGGAACCGCCGACCAGCCAGCCTTGTGGAATGTCCAACTACTGATTATTTTGTACAAGCTCTTCAGTTGCAATCGCTTCGACAATCCAACCGTGAAGTTTTAAACGTAGTTGCCAGGCGCTTACTGTGCTTGTTCGAGAGGGCATTATAACCTTTTTTTTAAACCGCGCTGCTTGACGTAAAATTTTTATTGCGTCTTTACCTTTTTTCTGGAATGATTAGCGCATACCAGTGGTTGAAAGGTTGCGTATATGCTTTGTATCTCGCTTTTCAGGAGAGCTTTTCTTTTCTTTCTTTGTCATTTTTTTTATTCATGTGGCAGGATTGCTGTACCTTGATGTGTAATCTTCGTTTTGTGCTAGTTTCTACCCACTCGTGCTTACAGCATCATCTAGAGGCTAGCCGTACTGTATAAATAAATAACAACAAATGGCTTTCTTGGTCGCCGCGCAAAAAATAAAAAATAAAAAGACGGATGGGCACCAAACACGGCAAGCAAAGGCGAGGATGATGCAACCGATATGACGACTTGCCCTTTTTCTACGATAATGTGCTTTTTAAGCCCCGACGAGAGCTCGTTCAAAGCCCCCCTCCCCCCGTGCTCGCCACACTCTTCGTCTCAAAAAGTTTCGGTCGGACGTAACCGAAATAGCCGCGTTATGTGCAATTCAGGTGGTCTCAATTTCGGTATCGCCATTGAAATTCTGCGATCAATATCGGATCTCAATTTATGTGCAATTTTTTGTATCGTGAAAAAAAATGATGTGTCAAATTGTTACGCCCTGAAAATTTCTCGTCCAAGCAACTGCCTTGAAATTGAGGGTTAAAACCTAATTAACGACTTTTTCCTACGACTCCCTGCCTTCTTCATTTATTGCTGGATGACCAGAATTCCCGCAAATGGGGTTCTCAGTTGTGTTTCAATATTTACATTGCTTTTTGCGCTACCTTTCGAGCTTTGAGACTCGCGCGAACTAAATGTTTCTTCGTTACAGCTGCTATCGCGGCGGCTTTCGCGTTGTCTTTATAGGCAAGATAAATGACGCTGGAATGAAGCGTGAGCAACCAAATTTCGTATTTTTCGTTATAGCCGATACTACGCTATATCAGTGTTCGTTATAACGAGATTTAGCAAGAATTGTTTGCAAATTCCCAAGAAATGCTGTTTGGTTTCAACATACAGCTAGTGAAATGCGCGCAAGTTTTCCTGACAGGTAATAGGAATACCATACGGCGAAAAAGACAGCCGCGTCACGTCAACATTCGTCATTTTGTCTGCGTGATTGGCAGTTTCCACAGTGTCATCTGTTGTGTATACGAAAAGAAGTTTGGTTGATCCCTCTGTCATAGGCATCGGTATACCACGAACGTGAAGCCTGTCTTTGCGAAGCTGTGGAATGCAAAAGCGGCAATTTGACGAATCCAATTCGGGCGGGAGATGGGTTGGGTACTCTGGAAGTGCGAACCCGTTGCATGTATAGACATCCGCGGAGCCTCGACATCGCAACAGATATCCTCTACAGTTGTACACGAACGAAAGTTCTCGAACGAGTCGCATCTCTCCGGAGGCACTACATTGCACGCGCACCTGCACTGACCTGCCATAAACAAGGAGCGTCCGCAAACTCTGAACCATTGCAAGCGAAACCGAACGGGTCATCAGCGGACCGTTTTGTGAACACACAGTACGTCCGCTGCAGTGAAAGATGCGTCATTCGCTTATTGTCGGCGGCCGCCTGGGTGTTTCAGGAGCAGAGCGTGTTTCAACACAACTGGACACATAAGACAGATATTTTAGTGGCCGTGGTTGTACTTTGCCCAAGCCCGGCCGTGGCCCAAGCAGCGGCAGGACGCCGCCACGCCGCTAGTCTCCGCTAGTACACTGTATCTCCGCTGCGCGCTGAGACTACTGAAGCGCTAACTGCCGGCGAGCATTGGCGCGAAAATCTGCTTCGCAGCCTCGTCGTTGGATGGCGGTACCCCAGTTGCGAACCAACAGAGCAGTGGAGGAAAGGCGATGTTAATTTAAGAGCAAGTTTGCTTGCTAAAAACCTTTGCTTTAACCTGACATCGTTTAGGTGCAAATTGTAAAGCCATGGAGTGAATATATAAGGCCCGTTGGTTCCATGTGTCGTATCCGCTGGTGGTGTGATGCGTGCTTCCAGCTCACCATCGCATCCAGGGTTGGTTGTGGGTTAAAATCCTAGCGGGTGGTACTTTTTCTTGTCAACTGTGCGTTAAATTTTTCTGACATCAACTTCCGTGACGGAAGTAAGTCAGTGATTTAGTGGGTGGCGCCGGCATAAAACACTTTCGTGTTAAAACATATGGCAGCCTAAATGCTACCATCAAACTCAAGATGCTCTACCAACAAGTCCACATTGTCACCCTCATCGACTTCATTTCTCGTTCAACGGGCTCTTTTGTGCACGTACAGCGCGATCCTTGCGGCGTAGTAACCCTCATCGTAAACGCCACGTGCAAAGCAAGATCGCTTAGTTTCTGCATGAGAAACAAACTGCTTCCAGAGCCCGTGCGGGCGCTTTTCGGAGGATGCGCGCCTTCCGATGGACATAGGACGAGAATCCTGAAAATTCAGCGCTCGGAATGGCTTCGACAAGCGCGGCTCTTCAGAGCTTTTCTGGGCAACGAGATGCGCGGAAATTATGAGAAGCACATAGCGGAGATACAAATTCGGAAGCATCTACGGCTGGCTGACCAAATGACGGAGTTCCACTGGAGGCTTCTACTGAGACAGCTATGCGACATGGTGAACAAAGTGCGCGTTAGTGCGGCTGGCAAAGTGCACGTAGTGGAAGACATCCGCCTCCCAGGATTTGTGCGCGGCGTTTTGGGACTCGGACCAAAGTTCGCTGTGCAACCCCAAATAAAGAAGCCTAAACTTCTGTCAATTGTGCGCCAAGTCTCCAAGCGAGCTCCGGAACACGAAGCCACCAGGATCATCTCCGAAGGCGTAGATGCCCTGAATCACTGTAAGCCACCTTGTCGCAAGTTACCGCTGAAACGCGTGGAAGCTTACTTATTACAACAGGGCTTGAGTGTAATTCCAGCTGACGAGGAAGGAGGATTCGCAGTTTTTTCATATGAAAAATTCAACGAGAAGGCTATAGATCCTATTACTAAAGCGTTCGGAAGAACGACATTTCAGCCACTAAGGTCAGAACAAAAGCGAAAAGTATGTGTAAGAAAATGAACTTGGAAGGTGTGTTGAGTAGCATAACCAAAAGCAAGAATAACTGCCTGGAGGTTTTCTTCAGCGCAAAAACGCACAAAGAAGGCGTTCCTTTTAGGGTAATTGTATCCGAGAAATACGCATGGCAAAAATCGGTTGCCATGTACCTGCAAGAAAAATTGAATTTGCTGGACATAGATGACCCTTTCCTGACAAAGAATTCGGAGCTCGTTTTAAATTTTGTGAGAGATCGTAAATATAAAGGGTTAAAAACGTTTTCGGCTGATATTACTGATCTTTATTATTCTCTGCCACAATCATAATGACTATCGTGCATTGACAAATCTATCAATGAGTATGGTGCTGTTAGGTTCACTACGGAAGCGGGTACGTCCGTAGACAATTTTTTAGAACTGCTTAGATTTTACTTGTCTTCAACATTCGTAAAACACAACGATGCTTTGTATTTGCACAAAGAAGGAGTATGCATTGGCTCTTGCCTAGCACCAGTGCTAAGTAATGTGTTCTTAGCCAAACTTGACAGGGACTTGTCAGAGCGCCTGCAGGAATTTAATGTTGTGAAAATCTTTAGGTATGTCGACGACTTTTTAGTTTTTATAGATTGTTCTTCACAATGTTTTTGTACTCAGAGCACTGCAGTTTTTAATGTCTTTCGTGAGTGTTTAAGGCCACTACAAGTGACATTTGAGATGCCATGTGACGGGAGGATCCGATTCCTCGACATCAATTTCACACTCGCTGAGGACAAAACATGCTGGTGTTACGAGCCTAGGGCAAATAAGCCACTGTTGCAGTTTCACTCCGCGCATACCAAGTTAGTGAAGAGGGGTATCGCGAAGATGTGCCTGAATGAAGCACTAAAAAAATCGTGCCAGTGCCTAATGCGCGATAGTTTTGAAAATCAAGTGTCACGTCTCCATGATGCTGGTTATCCGAACCACTTCCTCACATCAGTTGCAGAGGGCCTGCTAAAAAAGGCACAACGGACAGGTTCCGTCCAAGTGAATGATGCTAACACAACCATCAATAACACAACCGTTGCCGTCATTCCATATATTCATAAATTGTCTCACAGACTGAAGAAGATAGCTGAAAGGAGTAACGTTCGCACAGTTTTTTCAGCACCTAATAAATTGGTGAGCCTGTGTAGGAAGACAAGGCCAGATAAGACCACACACAGCGCATGCGAAACGCAGCGCAAAGAAGAGAATGAATTTGTTAAGTGTAGCACGGGCGTTGTTTATCGGATCCCTTTAACGTGCGGAAGGTCTTACATTGGGCAGACCAGTAAGTGTATAAATGACAGATAAAGGGAACATAAAAAGAAGGTATGCAACGTGGCTCCGGATGATTTCCCAGCCGTTCATTGTCGAAGGTGTACGTGTAAACCCAAGTTTAAGGAAACGGCTATCATGGGTAGAAACCAGTGCGAGACAACACGTCTGATAGTAGAAGCCAATAACATCTCGAAATCTGGGGACGCATGCGTAAGTAGGGCATCAATTATGCTGTCTGAAAAAGAACTTGAATACATGTGCTCTCGCTAAAGTGCTTTTGGTTGTGGTTTTCGCGGTTCCAGGTAGCAACATGGTAAAAAATGCGACTCATTGAAGGTGTTGTGTCATGTCCACGAAATATGTACTCCTATCGCTTTAAGTGATTTCCATTTGTCATCGTTCACAGTTCTAAGCAGTGCACACGTGGCGTCTAACGTTTTTGAGGGTATATGTACGAGCGGGATCTGCGGAAAAATAAATGAGTTGTTGAAAGTTAGCGCTGTGGTGTGTCAAGTGTGTCTTCCTTTTGTCCGTGTCCTGCGTGCGCTACGATCAAACTCAAGCCTAAATGGCATATGACAGCCTCTCTTGCAGAAAGCTAAGCAGCCTACAACGCGGTTGATTTCTCCGCAAGCGAAAAGGGCACACTTCCAGATTTTCCTATATATCAATTACAGTTGTTCCCGCTCTGCTAGCTTGAAGCGTCCGTACTACTTTACCGATTCTTGAACAATTTACAACGTGATGTAGTTTAGAACGCATTCAAGAATTCTGATCATTACTCATGAAGACAGCGACAGGGTGCACTGCATTACAGGCAAGTGCCCCTATATGCGTCGAACTTGTCCTTTGAAATAAAACCAAGCGGCTTATAAAACAACTCTGGCAGAGTAACTGTAACCATGGAGTGGGCAAGAAGTAATTTTCAAAGCTATACCGAATGCCAGCCAACCAGTGGCAGAAGCGAACGTGTTCGAAACGAACGTATTATTTTTTTCCAGTAGTGCTGGAATATTCGTTCGTGTCGCCTTTCCTACAATTAAGGCAAATCGCTGACCTCCTCGTATTCAAAGCACTAGCAATAAAACCAGAACTGCAGCATCTGGAGCAAATAACCAGGGCATTACCATTCACATAACTGTTCAGAAAGTGGAAGTGATCAGTGGATGCATAGCAGCAAAGTACGTCACTCCGTGCCCGAGTGAAGTGTACAGCCGGCCGCACTACATACACTCTCATGTTTTATAGCCGATATAACATGCCATTGGGGATGCAATTTGTCGTACTTCTACACCGATTCCGTAGCACTTATTTTGATGCAGTTAACATTTTGAAACATTCGTAAACTACTCGCAAAATATTCGGATTTAAAATATGATGGCAATTCCACCCGATTAATCGATTCGAGAAGGACACTATTTCGACTCGTGTATTCGAATTTTTCGAATACTCGTCCACCATTATATATAACGCTCCCTATCAGGTACGTTAAGCAACCTGTTTTCATCCGGGCATACGCTGGCGACTTGCGGACGTTCTGTGCGCGCCACCGTCTGGTCTATATACTATCAAAGCCCCACAGCCGACACATGCATGGTCGTTGGCATGCCCGTAATTGAATGCAAATTGCGCCTCATTGTGAGCGCCGGTGAAGCCGTGTGCTAGGGCGAGGCGCTGGTTATGACTGGTTGGCACGCTGCACTCACTGGGACACAATGAAATGAACACTGCGAGAAGGCTTTTCGCACGCGCTGAAAGAAGGACAAGGGCGGGGTGGTAGTTACGAAAGCGTGCCCGCTCACGGCGCAAGCGTCCATGCGACGACGACAATTTGAAAATTGCCCATTCGCAACGGCGGCTGGCGACGGCGAGGCCGTATTCAACAAAGAGCGATGCCTGCTGTCTGTAGTGGCGGTTTTTTTTTTTTTTTTTGCAGAAGACCTCGTTCGTGTCGCGTTGAATTGTCGTCTGCACGGACGCCACCCTGTCGACCTTGCGTCTTTTGGTCGACGCCGAGGAGACCACACAGGGTGTTGTGTCACGTGGGTACATGATTCACACTTATGCAAACTTCCAGGTAGACTGTTGGTTCACTTGAAGTCTGCTGCTTTGTTGTTGCTTTTTTTATTTTTGAGAAGGCTGGCCGAATAACTTGTCGGCAACGCTGTCAAGATTCGCGGGCCGCGCTGACGTGTCATTCGTATACATTGATGAATTATTCGAGTCATTCGCCTGTTGACCTTATTCACTCAGATGTTTGTTTATTTTGCATAGAGGGATTACGACTAGAAGGATATACAGAAGAGAATCCCAAGGTCAACAGACCGTGCCGGGACCCTTTGTACATGGTTGATTAGACACAATATACGATGTGAGCAAAGAAGTATAAACTATAGAAATATAAAAATATATCAGTAAGAAAATATAAGAATAAATACATAAACATAGGAATATAAAAAAGCTGACGAATGTAGTAGGTCTAGGTACTCGTCTTCAGGACAAGCAAAAAGACCTAGTGCCTTGTTTATCTATTAGCGCCTGATGCGCCCTCCAAATACCGAAACTCTCTTTATAACGAAGTCACCCGAATTACCTTTGTTACAAAAGGTGAATTGCTGGGGGCAGGCACACTGCGTCAAAAAACATTAGCAAACGCAGGATGTTCATCATAATAACACGGAAACTCTAAATGCGAAAAATTACACAAATCCGTGTCCGATAGCGACTCCAGGTGGACATAGTCTATCTTTACGTCTTTGCAGCGATTAGAAAGATGTTGAGTTTCACAGTTGTATTCCCCGCTGACAGATGACATGACAACCAACATGCCTATGTCCCAGCGCTTTCAGCGAATCACCATGTCCATATTAGAAGGAACTCATTGCTCACATCGGAAGGGGGGCGGGGCCCCGATTCCTGGGTGTTAACAACGTAAAATTACTATTCATACTGTGGAGCTTGTCCTTATGTAATGTTTATTTATTGCGTTGTATCTATTCGCAGCGCAGGCTGATGTACTGGCTTATACATGAGGGGCAGTAATAGATTTATACGATAATGAAAAAAATAACGCCAATGCAAGAAAAACAAATATAAAGAGTGCATGAAGAACATGCCGTCTATAGCCATACAGAACTGGCTCATAGGACGGCTGCGACTAACTCGGAACGCCCACGTTGCGGAATATTACATTAACACAATAATACTTGATGTTTTCCGTGGCTGATGGTCGTTCAATTCGGAAAAACTCAGCAGTATGCCACTTCTACAGGGTGTGTCAAACATCATGCACCGAATTTTTAAAAACATGCGGGTGCTGTAGCGAAATCGTCTCAATTGTACTTCAGTGGTAATCGTACGTGGGTACATGTTACCAGTATTTTTGGGGCAGTTCTTATTAATTAATTAATCATTTTAATTAGCAAGCATTTTAGATATTGATTTAATCGCTTACGTGACAATTAAGGGGCTGTGTGGGTCGTCTCAATTAACCCACGAATCGAGCGTTTGTTTCATGATGAAATTGTTCGCATTTTCTTTTGTCGATGAAAGCAAAAGCTCGCGATATATAAGAATAAATGCGCGCTCACGCGTTGCTACTCAAGCGCTTCCGAGCGACATTTGATGGAAACACGGCTGCACGCGTTTATCGCGGCAGTGTACAGGCTTCAGCATGTAGGATGGTTGCATAGGTTTGACGGGTTAACTGGAAGTGAGATGAGCGCAAGCCTTTGCGGCCCTGTATGATGCCGTCATATGTAACCGACAAGTATGGCTTGGGAGCGCTTGAGTAGCGGCGGTGGACGGGCATTCAGTATTTCGTATTTAACATATGCAGCGGTCTTCTGTTTTTTGCCGGAAAGAAAGAATCAAAACAAAGCAGCGTGACCAATTTTAGCATGAAACAAATGCTTGATGCAGGGGTTATCTGAGGCGGCCTATACAACATTCTGAGTGACATGTTATTGATTAAGGCCATACATAAAATGTCGACTAAATAAAAATAATAACTGAGATGTAGTGATAAAAAAAACAACACTAGTAGTAAAGGAGTGCCTTACGCTAGAAATGTTCGCCAACGATTATTCCCGCGAATCCTGACACTGGACACATGAAGTCTTGAGGCCAACGGTGAAAATCACTAAATAATAGCTTCGGCCCTACTTGGTCTTGCTTGGACACACGCGCCCAAATAAGTCTTAAAACACTCCGACGCCACACCAAATCAGTACGGATTCGGGGTATGAGGTACAGCATTACATTATTGTGAGATAACACAGCTAATGTCTTCGCCCAAAGTTACTGATATAACTGACCCATGGTGATGAACGGTCTCGTATGGGTTCAAAACAAGAGTATTAAGCTTGATGACACTTGACGTCACAGCGAACAAATATGGATTCAATGTATGCTGCATAGGATTGCGTTATTAAAAGACTCACAAGAATATGTGTTCCTCCCAAGGTTGCCAAGAAAAGTTAGCCATGATGATGAACTGTCTTGTACGGATACAAAACAAAAGTAGATGTCTTGAAATACTTCCCACCACGCCGAACCAAAATGGATTCATCTTACGCTAAAAGGCATTACATAACTGGGAATCAAATAAGAAGAACATTCTATTTAAGTTACCTAAAATAATTTATTCATGGTGACGAAAACGTTGCTGGTACACTTCCTGTACAGGCAAAGAATATAGAGCGACGACCAACCCATGATTGGCGAGTGCAGTACATTATGGCTCTTGCATAATAATCGCTCATAGCCTGCGGGCATGATTCGAGGATGGCCTGTTCTTACTGGAAGGAACTGGTAGGGCACCTAAGATCAGCAACATTGTGATGCTTAGGAATGATCATTAGCCAGCATCCCCAAGTGATGCGTCACGTGTTGCTAGAAGGTTTCGTAAGTCCCTCTTGTCAGAGCAGGCAGAGAAGGGAAGAGTACGTGCGGTTGCATTTATGGTTCTCACCTTCTGTATTTATAGCTTCGAATCACGCCCCATCCATTGTGTCTTTCTAAGCGTACAGGAGACAAGCCTTCCCAATCGTTCACCGTAAAGACCGCTTTGTTATCGCAGTCCGACTTGGCGAGAAGACTCTCCGTTTTGGTCCGGAACAATTGACCACTGTAGTTCTTCTCACGCTCAAGCGTCCGCGAAGGAAACTCACAGTGGCCGTTCGAGGCGCCCATTGAAGCGTGACACCATAGCTCTTCGGACGTTGAAAGAGAGAGAGAGAGAGAGGGAGGGTGGACGCTGATCGGATGCGCTGTCCACTGTTCTTTTGTCCTATTGTGTATGTGCAGCTAACGGTTGCACGGGGTGTATTTCGAAACCGCGGCGATGCGACTCGCGAAGAAGTGTGCGCATCGTCCTTGTGAGGAGAGCATCGCGTGACGTAGCCAGTTGTCGTGTACTAAAGATGAATGCTGCGAATGAAGAGACATGAATAGATGGATGGATATGATACGAACGTTCGTTTTGGAACGGAGCGGCAGGGTTTGTCTTTCTCTCCGTTACGGTGCGGCTGTTATCAGATCTTAAGGCTCTTGTTAACAGCGTATTGTGAGCGCTAATTGCGAAGTTCACCATCTTCATCTGTATGTATATCCACTCGCATGACGACCATCGTCATCATCGTATGGCTGCCTGGTGTTCTCTTGCTGGCTCGCGCAGTTTCGTTGAAATAGAAGGCTCTGACATCGTCGACTGATTGATTTGTGGGGTTTAACGTCCCAAAACCAGCTCTGATTATGAGAGAAGCAGTAGTGCAGGTCTCCGGAAGTTTCGACCACATGGGGGTACTTTAACGTGCACAGACATCGCACAGCACACGCGCCTCAACATTTCGCCTCCATCGAAATGCAGCCTCCGCGGCCGGGATTCGATCCCGCGATCTTCGGATCAGCAGCCGAATGACATAACCACTAGACCACCGTGGCGGGGCAGGCTCTGACATCGTACCGGACCGTCATATTACGGTATTTACAGAACTGTTGCAGTTATTATTTGAGGATGTCTTCACATTCTTCCGTTTGAAGGATGATGATGATAATCGTGGTTCGGTTAGGAAAAGACGCGAATTTCCGCAGCCCGTGTAGAGAGCACGGCTAAGCGTCCGTGGAGGTAGGGGAAAGGGAGTGAAAGAGATAGAGAGAGAAGGATGCTTCGCCATACCCCATTGGTCCTGGTGGAGTACGCGAAATGATGGTAATTTGCGCTGTGGTGATGCAGGAGCTTACGACCCGGTCGCGTTGGTACAATGATTGCGGTTCCTCGGCTGCTGATTCGAAACGCGTGGGTGCGGTACCGGCGGTACCGGTCACTAGAGGCCTGCGTACGTATAGATTTAGGCGCACGTTGAAAGAACCCGGGGTTGACGAAATTTCCGCGTTCCTCCACCGTGGCTCGCCTCATAATCACATCGTCGCTTTGGCGTGAATAACCCAGTGGGCGACTTTTAACTATATAAGAGCTTCGCTTCTCCGTCTTGACCGTTATGTTGACGGCGTTGTTACTCCTCGGCTCCACATCTCAGAGGGGTACTCACACGGGATCAGGGATCTCACATGAAAGAACCCAATTAATATGAAGCCATACGTATATGCATATGCATATGCAAATGCATATGTTTTGTCATGCTGTACCCTAGCTGCGTTTATCTTTCTCTTATATATTTTGAAAAGGAGGTCCCATTGCAGTCTTTGTCTTCGGGACCTCCTTCTGTATATTTTCACCACGCAATCTGTGTATGATTTAAAATAAAATTTGATTCTGATTCACCAGGAGCATTTTTCGGCGGTTGTTATATAACCCGCCGCTAGAAAAAAAAAAACAGAAGCATAAGAAAGAAGGCAGGCGGTGTCGAGACGCAGGCCTGCGTCTCGACACCACCTTAGTCATTTTTTTTCTGATTTAATAAAATCGATGGACTGTTTCATCCGCTGCATTATTGACGTAAAAATAAAAGTGCGCGCAAGACTTCGAGTACTTGTAGCCAGATAGCATGGGCGAAAAAGAGGCCCAATACTACCTGGTGGCACTCTTGCACTCAGTCTACTACTACAGGATGGTGATTATGCGACGGCCACCGTTTAAACTCGAATTTGTGGGTTCGATGCCCGCAGCCGCATTTCCATATTCGTGAAATGCAGACCACACAGACAGACAGACAGACAGACGTGCACGAGTTCATGCTGAAGGAGAGGAGAGGTCGATAACTTGACATCATCGCCACTTACACCACGAGTAATGATAAAAAAAACAGCTTCGCTCTTCGTACAAATACCACGGTGTGGTACTGGCTTGAATTTTTTTTCTTTCATGGCTACCGTGTCATAGGTGATCACTTTGTTTCGATGGACGGTCAATACCGACGCCTATAGAACTCAGGAACGTCGGTCAAGCCTTCAACCTCTATTCCACCCGTAGTAGTGTGTGCACATCAAGAGCTCGAACTGGTCGTCATCGGAACCGCGCCTCTGCCTACGCCGGAAGTCGAGCCACAGCCGCCTACATATCTTCCCTGTAGCAGCCGCCACACGCGTGTACCATCTAGCATTCGGTCGCACACCGCGCCCCTTTTGTTTCCGGTCATGGGAAGGAAGTAAGGAAGCACGTCTTCATTACAAGCACGTCACCACCACCCAATAAACGATTCGGAAGCACTCGTCGGGCGCGCCCGGGCAAAGAATGATGTCATCGCCTTGTTTCCGAGACAAAGGAAGACCCTTCGGAAGCAGCGGCAACGAGCGGTACTGTAACAAGAGGATATAGCCGCTGCCGCTGCTCGCTTCCGACATGCAGCAAAGACAAGCAGTGGACAGCCTATGTACGACCCCTTTATACGCCCGTTCGCCGGAAGGCGTATACGGATCGGCGGTGAAGAACAGATGCGATGCGCTCGCATGCGCGGGCTGCTATTCCGGACCTATCCAACGAGGCGGTTACACGGATGTACGAAGCTGGATGTCGATGACGTATTTCCGGCTCCCGCTTCCAACGCGTGCGGCGAGCAGCAGAACAATGGCCTCCGGGTCTGTGTAGTTTTTGTCTAGACTACGCGGTCACTGCGGCATGGGCTTGGACACCATCTGTTCTATAGCCTGCTTAGATGGGGCAGGTGACGTCGGAGTAGAGGTCGTGCACACTGCGCTCCTAGAGTTTCCTACTAAAATACTAGAGCGAAATCTGGGCTGCGATCGTGAAGCTACCACGGGAATGATGGGTATGACATGGATTTGTCTAGGCTTCGCGCCTGCGGCTTGAAGCGTTCTGGTGGATTTGTTTATTCCTGTTTTTAAGCTTCAGTCATGCGAAACTCTATGGTACCTGTCTCGTGTTTGTCGCTAGCGTGGTGATGTGCACGCACACTACTGTTCTCACCCGAAGTAGCAGACGAAAGCGTGGAAGATCGCTTCTCTATGTGCCAGTGTTTTCCGATTGCGTCACACGAAGTCGTCGCAGTATGTGACGTCAAGACATTTCGGTGCTGCTGTCATCGCTTTTGTGCGAGTAGAAGGATTGGGGGTTGAGGGGAAAAAAATGTCAAGGTAGAAAAAGAAAGACAAACACGGGATACCTGTATTCCGAGAGCTTAGTTCCGCCACTCTGCCGAATTCTGTAATGGCGGCACTCTTAAGACAATCAGGAAGGTCATAGAAACCCTCCGGCCCAATAAGAGCTGGCAAGATCGCGAATTCGACAATACGGCTGAATTTGACGGTGTCCACAGAGCAGCACTACAGGAGGGCACCGTTCGGCGCCAGCAAATTGTGAACATGTACGAAAAGTTATGCTCTCGATTAAAAAAAAGAAAGTAAAGAAGAGGTAAAGGAATAAGTTAGAGGAGCTGGATCTTATTGCTTTTAAGAGTGGAACGCGATTTCGGCAGTGGCAGTTGACAGCGAGCATGCGCGACACGCGAAGCTAGAACAAGCGCTCCTTCTTCTTAACTATTGTCCTCCTACCGGTGTAGATGCATTATTTCAAATTTTCTGATCGGAACAGTATTCTTGAGCTGTTGGTACCTGCCTCGCCACGGTGGTCTAGTGGCTATGGTACTAGGTAGCTGGTCCGAGGGTCGCGGGGTCGAACCCCGGCCGCGGCGGCTGCATTTCGATGGAGGCGAAATCTTGAGGCCCGTGTACCGTGCGATGTCAGTGCACGTTAGAAATTCCGCCCGCATCTTCCCACGGGGGGAACTCGAGTAAATGCATCGCAGAGTGGTGGGGGTATCGCGTAATGTTGCGTAATTGGGTATGCTTTGGGAATGCTTAATTGTTATTTCGTCTTTATTATTCTTATTTATTGAATGAAGGAGAAGCGAAGGCAAGGAGTGTAAAGTTAGAGTGTGTCTTTATTGCTTGGTGCCGTCGTTGTATTGGACGGCACCAAGGTGGGCGCTTGCGTCCACGAGCATCGTCCGGAGCCGCGTCTCGTTGACGACGTTTGCACGCCGCTTCTCGCTCACGTACCTGGGGTCTTAAAGCTCGCTGCCCACGTTTCGCCGCTGCTTCTCGTGCACGAAGTTCGCAATCCGCAGCTCGGCGTTGCCGTTTCGCAGAAGCGTCGCGCTGCCCGAGTGATGGATTGAATTCCGAACGCGCGCTCCGCCGCTTATATACACACCGCCCGCAGTTCGAGGGAGAGGAGTACGGGGGAGAGGTCCGCACCCCCACTGCGCATGCTCGGCTTGCTGAACGCCCGGTGGGCCGGCACGAGACGAGCCGAGCATGCGCAGTGGGGGTGTGGACGGCGCCGCCGAAGCGCGACATCGTGCGACTAAGAAATGCTCCGCATTTAAAAAACCCCAGGTGGTCAAAATTTCCGGAGCCCTCCACTACGGCGTCTCTCATAATCAAAGCCGGTTTTGGGACGTAAAAACCCACAAATCAATCAGCTGTCGGTGCCGCTTGTGACGTCATTTGTTGAAAGGAAAAGCAACTGCGAATTCCCTGGTGCATGCAGCGCAGTATCTTTTGGCTCACATGTTCGCAGAAGCCTCCAACACTGGTGGGCACTGTTTTAAGACTACGTTCAAAAAAGGGTTGCGGGTCGTGCCGTGAAAAAATGCGGCAACCCGGAGCACGCGACCACGCAAGCCGTACGCCATGGCGGAAGTATTACGGTGAAGAAAATTGAATTGAATCCGCAAGCTATGACCGGCGAGTCATCAACCTGTACCAACGCTCTCAATCTCGCACATGCGTCCGCTGAACCAATCTCCGACACAGACTGCGCTGACATCTTCTACACCGCATTTTCAACAGTTTTCACACACAAGAACGCAACCGGTCTTCATGGATGTCACCTACCAATACCACGTCACCGATGGAAGCGATAGCCTTTTCCTCAAACGGTATCGCGTCCTTAATTGAGAAAATGAAACTGTCACTTGTCAGCCGGCATCGAAGAAATCAACTAGAAACTACTAAAGAAATACGCAATGTAACGCTGCAGTGTATTTGAAACTGTTGTTTCTACATCGATTTCTATAGGTCTCATTCCGAATGAATGGCAAACGGCGAAGGTCGTTCCACTCTAAAAATCAGGTGTTAAAAATTGTCCTCTAAACTACCGACACATATCTTTAACTAGCGTCCCTTGCAAAATCATGGAACATGTCATATACTCTCACATTATGGACTTCTTGGACGGTAACAATTCCTTCCATTCATCCCAGCACGGTTTCCACAAAGGTTATTCATGCGAAACTCAGCTAGCCATATTCCTGAATGATTTGCATACCGACTTGGACACTAACCTTCAGGTTGACGCTATTTTGCTGGATTACGCCAAGGCATTTGACATATTACAAAAATCATCTCGCTTAAACCTACATCCTAACGTATTACCAGTACCAGTGGATCAAAGCCTTCTTAACAAATCGCTCTCAATTAGTCACTATAAATAACCAGTCGTTTAATCCTCTTCCTGTAGCATCAGGTGTCCCACAAGGCTCGGTTCTCGCCTCTCTTCTGTTTTTGATTTATATTAACGACGTCCCACTGCATGTATACTGCCAAATTCGAATGTTTGCTGAGGACTGCGTTATCTACCGCCAAGTACCTAACAATACTGATCAAGAAGGCCTCCAACAAAATCTTAACCACATTCAACACTGGTGTGAAAATTGGCTCATGGCCCTTAACCCTAGAAATTGCAAGCTCCTTTCTATTACCCCTCGACACAATATTCATGCATTTCAGTATAAAATCGCTAACGAATCCGTAGAATCGGTATCGTCTTTCAAATACTTAGGCATTACGTTATCTAATGACCTAATATGGAATGCACATGTCGCTAATGTGATACCATCAGCAGAATATTCACTGGGATTTATTAAACGTCATCTTCGCCTCGCCCCACATCACGTAAGATTGCTCGCTTTACAAGTCACTCGTTCGACCTAAATTAGAATACGCATCTGCCATATGGAACCCGCATCATGTTAACCTCATAAACGATCTAGAAGCAGTCGAAAAACGCGCTACAAGGTTCATCCATTCTTCTTATTCGTACGACGTCGCTGTTTCACCGTTGACAACTAAATCTGCGATATCGCCCCTCTCAGTTCGTCGCATAGCCACTCTATTACTGCACCACAAGTTCTATTACTCATCACTTAATCGTGCACCTTACATCCTGCCAGCATCGTACATTTCCCACTGCACCAGCCACACCCTTCAAGCTTTCCGTCCACGGGTCCGAATTGTTACTTTTAGATGCGGAGCATCTCTTGCTCGCGGGTATGTCAGGCGTCCGGCGTCCGCACTCACACTACGCATGCGCGACCCTCCTCTCCCTTCCATCTCTCCAACAGCTGCTGCAACAGTTACTATCCTGTGCTTCTCCTTTTCAAATAAAGAATCTCTCTCTAAATAAAGCGGGTAGAGAGGGCGCGCGCGCTTCGCTTCAGTATCTCCTCCCTCTCCGATGAAAGAGGTTGGTGGTGTGCGATGGAAGCAACAGTTCCGTCAGCGAGTGGGTTGACGCAAGTACGCATCAGCATGAACCCACACTCAGACAACGGTGGTCACGCGATGCGTGGTAACGAACCAAGTTAACAACGTAATAACACGCAAGGTTCACCGCAAAGGTAACACCGAAAACACTGCAAACCTGTAAACACCGCCGTTAAATGCACCGTTGAAACTCCCAGCAATGCTCCGCATAACCACATGGTCCCCTTCGGGGAGACGGTGTAAATTTTTTGGGGTGTAGCAGCCGAGTCCCCACAACCTCACAGATAACCGCTGTGGACTCTTTCAGAAGCCATCGCAAGCGGGGCTCAATGACGCTGTGGCTCTCCACTTTCAAAGGCGAAGCCGTAAACGCTCTCCAATTTTTAATTTTTTTTTGCTTCCGAGAACGCCCGTTCAGTCTACAAAGAACCATGCGAGCCCCAAAGCAACCCATCGAGGCTGTCTGCTTGCACAGCCTTTGAGTGCGTATGTCTGGGTGGCCGGGCCTAAACATAGCGGACGGCAGGACCATAAGACTCCTTCCTCCTCCCCTGCAGGCTATCCTTCTCGGTGCAAGATTGGAACGAGCCGAGAACAATGTGGCCCGTGGCACCTTGTAACCGCGTTTGGCCGCGGCAACGTCGCGCGCCTGGTATACGTACGTTGCGCACGTAACCGGTTCGCCCACGCGTACCCTCAGTATACGGGCAGCTGACCCGTTCGTTGTGTCATCCACTCTGGGCGGCTATACGGAGAGCCCGTTACGGAACACGCGTGCCGTTCCCAAAACGGAAGGAAGGCCAGCCTTTCACGCAATGCGAGATGGCCATCGAGATAAAGAATGCTTCGGCTGCAGTCCGAGTATTTCGGACTTCGCGGGGAGGGGGCGACGGTACGTACTTATTTGCTCTCTAAGCCTAACGTTGAGACGACAGGAAGTTGTGTGAGATATACTTGCGGCGAAAGGACCGAGATGTCATTAAAGTCAAATGCGTTCAGGGTCGGTAACCGCAAACACGGCCTGGTGAAGTGGAAGAGGTACGGAAACGGAGAAAGTGCGAAACGAGGAGAGGAGGTGCAGATAGAGAAAAAGAGACAGACAGAGAGCTAGAGAAATAAATAAATAAAACAAAAGTTCATTGACGAGGCGGGATTCGAACCCGAGTAACCGCGGTCCGAACGCGAGCGTTATCACCGCTGAGTATTCTCCTTCATGGTATTGATTACATTGCGTAATGAGAAAAATCATGAACTGCGCAAATTAGTGTAACAATTACCTAGTGACAAAATCCGCACATTCAAGACTAAGTAAATATTGACAGGCTATACAATACACTTTAGAGTTTTTTCAGGAGTTCTCGCACAACGCAGATGGTGAGGATATGCACTTCACCATGATGCGGTACCAGTGCGGTCTGATGCCAAATCCTCGTAAACCCTTTTAGACGCACAGTCATTTGATTGAAATGAGTTAATGAAGCAGCAGCTGGTGCCTCGTTACGGTCCTTCATGCGCGTCTTCCACAGGCTGTGCAGTCCCGTAAGAAAGAACATATCACAGGGCACTTCGTCGGGGGATGTAGGGAGAACGTAACGTATATGTTATGCGAATTAATGACAAAATCTTTCTTTAGGGTTCGCTGAAAGATGTCCCAGAACGTTATGGCCTCCTTGCAATTAACGAAGCAGTGTCTTACTGCCTCCGGTACATCACAGAGATGGCCGTCAATTGATAAAACAAATATACCTTCTCTTTTAACCACATTTTCACAGATAATGTTTCAGAATGTAGCTTATAAAAGAAGGCTTTTCAGTTAGGAGAGACAAAGATTTTACGAACGCCGTTTAGGACATCATGACCAGGAAAGTTAAGATATTATAAACGGTAAAATGGAGGTGGAAATAGCATGGCCACTAATTCCTTTTATATGGTACATGTTTTGCGTGATAATGTGAGCAAGTACTCGGTGGAAGAACGGGCTTTGAGGAACCGAGCTGGAAGCTACACTTCCTGCATGAATCCCCACAAGCACGGGCACGCAGGAAAATTTGAGGAAACAACTGTTTGTAAATAAGTATAGTATTTGTAAATAAATAAAATAATCAGGTAAAGCATTGACAAATGTGACTTGTAAGAATGATTGAATTGTGGGATGTGAGCTATCGCAAAAAAAAAAAGAAAAGAAAAAAGATTCGGGAAACAACATGCCATAGATAGAAGTACTCTAGTCCCAACCCACCCTATTCCACTGGTCTGAATATGTTGTTTCGTCTCACGGGTTCAAAACGTGAGGACCATACAAAAGTTGCGAAAATCCGATGAAAGCGCTGTATGTAAAACAGAGCACAATGAATTAGTTGCAACACATAGTAAAGCTTTGTAGCCAAGTATGTGTGGCAGGCTTCAGCTCTCCCAAAGATGAACAAGCGACGTACGTGGAACGTATGTCCGGGCCTGACGTTCAAGCTTCCAGTAATATGCCCTGAAATGGCAAATGAGTTCTGCGAAACCCGCAAGGTGGAGTAACGTTTTATGAAAGGGAAAATTAGCATCTACCCATTTGCAGCACAAGGCTACAAGGAAATCCGCACGGATTTCTCAAAAATGAAAGCTTCACGGCACTACAAGGTACTTCGTTGGAATTCGAGTCGAATCAATGCCTGCGAACTGACTCGGTGTACCATGCGCCATTTCATAACCCTAAGCTTTTAGGAGGCGTTTAAACGAGCACCTGATACAGCACAAATTTTTCAATTGTATATACCACATCTTCAACACAACGTTTATCTGTTCAAAAGAATGCCAAGTCCCCCATATGCGTAAGCTAATACTCTAACTTCATAACTTCATTACCTAACATGCTTAAAGCATCGATGCGATTCGATCGCATTATGCTCAAGCACAATTGTTCCAGATAAAGTCCAAACAGCGGTGGAGACATTCGGCAGCATTCCTTTACAGACGAGAGAATAAAAACAGGTTTTGAGAGATGACCATTGATAATTAGGCCAGTCGAACACTCACTATAACAAAGTCGAACACTATTGAGCATGACAGAGCCAATATTGCTATGCTCCAGAAGAGAAAACAGGAACGAATGACTGACGCGATCAAAGGCTTTTGGGAGATGTACCTGAAGCATTGCAAGATGTTCTTGAGAACCATGGCAATACTGGGGGATTGTACAAGCGATGCTTTGTATGGGCATATGTGGCTATATATGGCATGTGTCCGTATGTGGCCGTATTTGTCCGATACGTATGAGAGTCTTATATGACATTCCTCGTGTAGGTCTTTTATTGCCAGATATGCCTCTCTATCACGATTTGGGCAAATGCGGCCGCATACGGACACGTGCCATATATATAGCCACATATGCCCAATTCCTGATATCGCCACATTTGACATTTTTGTAAGGGGTGGATGAAACGCCACTTTTTTTTTTTTACATAGACAAGTGCTTGGCAGACGAGTTGTGCAGAAACCCGCAACGGTTTCCGCACAACACTTTAAGCCATATTCATGCCCGTGTGCTTCGAGCTGTCGATGGATTCATCCTCGCGCTCTCAGTCGCTAGTGTCCAGGTTAACTCAATTGGCACAGCGAGCGCCCCGTACAGGAGTGGGTCCCGGGTTCGAACCCCGGACCAGGACTGAACTTTTTGGCAACTAGGAAGCTTTCATTTCTGAGAAATCTGTATGAGTTTACTTGTAGCTCTGTCCTACAAACGGGCAGATGCTATTTGCCCCTTTCCTGAACAAACGCTGGTTGTTCTGCGCTAAAAACAGACCGTGTGGCTATGCGTCGGCTCCCCGCTTCGAAAGGAT
Source organism: Hyalomma asiaticum (assembly GCA_013339685.2). NCBI lineage: Eukaryota > Metazoa > Arthropoda > Arachnida > Ixodida > Ixodidae > Hyalomma > Hyalomma asiaticum. The sequence continues at coordinate 50,015,647 of CM023490.1, forward strand.
CGTCAATGATCTTTATACCACACGAATGAAGACCGATTACAATGCGAAATAACAACCAAAGCATGCATGCCATATTACAAGCGATACCCAAGCGTGAAGCCTCTTTTTATTAAAGCCCAGACTCCCGGCGAAATTCGGACACTAAGTGCACGTTTCCGGGCAGGAAAAAAAAAAAAGAAGCAGGTGCATCACGCATTTGGTGCCCACTCCCAACGACGACGGCTATATTTGCAGGAACGGCTGAAAAAAATAAAGAAGCTGCGTGCATGCTCATATTTACTTCTCAAATAACAAACAATGTAAAAAAATGAAAATAGGCTTAAGTCATTGTTCTAGATGTTCTGGCATGTGTGTTATTCAGTGCGCGGAAGATGGGCGCACGATCGTACACAAGCGAAATTACGCAGCGATTTCGGAGTCATATAAACTGGACTAAGGGCTGCTCCGCCAAAAAAAAAAAAAGGAAAGCAAAGGATAAAAGATATAGCATGGGAACTAGCACGTGCTTACGCTCCGCTGAGGGTTTTATATGCGCCGCAGTGTAAACCAGACGGGGGGGACGGGGCAATCGCCTCTGTTAAAAAAAAAACACTTTCATGCGTTCCGTAGCGAAAACGATGGACTGGGCATGAATAAGAAAAGAAATATATACGTCCAAAGCAATGCAAGAGGATAAGTTGACTTCGTGTGTAAGTCATTCTGGTGCTTGGAACGCACAATGCATTCCGACCGCATATCCGGAAGCCAGTTGTATATGCTTTACGAGCCAAGTCAAGCATTGTATGCGGCACGTTCGTTCGTGTTCCTTGGAAGTGCTGCGTAGACTGCCGCTTGTTTTGGTTTTTGTAGTAGTTACGTGCCTGCGTGCTTGTTTAGTAGGCCTATAAAGGTTCCGCTCTTTTCCTGGACGACCGTGCTTCTCTTCTCTTTCTTTCTTTCTTTCTTTCTTTCTTTCTTTCTTTCTTTCTTTCTTTCTTTCTTTCTTCTTTCTTGCTCTCTTTCTTTCTTTCTTTCCCACATCCTCGAGAATATGCATATGAAGCATATAATTGGCTTATCGCGCAGCCAGTCGTCTATTGATTCACTCGGTCAAGTACTTTGTGATCTGTTCTTTGCACTTAGTCCCAGCGAAAGTTACACGGTGATTTCTTGTTAGCGAGAGGCTATGCTTCAATGGCTGTTGAGGCGAAGCCTCGACAGTGTGAGGTATTGCGGGATCTCGCACCTGCTCAACCTGCCTACATTTCATCTGAAATCGATCACGCTATGTAATGAGTTCCATCCGTTCGAATACTTAAAAGCGAATCCCGAGTACTGTGCATATAAAAGCAGAAATATCTCAATGACATGTTGTACTTCCAATACATTTGGAGGTCGTATATAGGTGAGGTTAATTGAACTTTAGTTTTTCATCTATTTACGGTGCCGCAGAAGCCATAACGAAGGAGCTTTACATAACAAGTGGGCTGGTGAAATGGGGCTCTGTTTCTAGCTGTACTGGATCACTGCTTTGAAGTTGCTGATGCTGGCAGTAGTGCACGTCGTCGGGAAGGATGTCCATTCATATTGCTACGAATGGATGGATGGATGGATGGATGGAAAAACTTTATTGAGGTCCATTAGGTCGCGCTAGTTTTCTAGCGCGAAGCGGGCCGCTCCCACGTTGGGACAGAAAGGGATAGCCTTTCGGCCGCTTCGCGGGCCCGTTGGACTGCCCATAGCTGCTTTTCTAAAGTGGGACTGCGTAGAGCTGCGTCCCACCGCTCTTCAGTATTGTCCTTGTCGCTGTGTAACGCGGAGCAGCGCCAGAGCATGTGACTGAGATCGATGGAAGCGACCATAGTATTTGGGTATGGCACATACCATCTATGGAGAAGATGACGAAGACGGGACTGGCTGATGGGTGGACTGTCCACCATTTTGGTTGCTACTAAAAGTCTGCCTGTAAATACATTTGTAAATAGCCGTCCTCTGTGTTATACGGCGGCTCTTGGCTTGTTCAAACCGCCGGCACTCTTTGATTTACAGGCAGGCTTTTAGCAGCAACCAAAATGGTGGACAGTCCACCCATCAGCCAGTCCCGTCTTTGTCTTCTTCTCCATAGATGGTATGTGCCATACCCAAATACTATGGTCGCTTCGTAGCAATATCTCTTGCGGTCTTTACAGAAAAGTGCATTAGGCGGATGAAGATATCCGAAACAAGAACTACCAGACACAAAGGTTGTCAAGCAACGGGCAAGCATGCTAAAGTTCATCGTGATCAACTTACGTATGTCACCTTGCGCCTATACATGAATGTGGCCGAGCCCAACCACGCCATTCTAGCATCGCTAGGTTTGAGCTTTCCACACGCTCATGGTGGTGGTGGTTTTATGAACACTATTTATGAACACTATCGACAAAGCGAGAGATAGGGGTGGCCTAAAGGGCCGACCTTGTACAAACTCTAGGAGGGGTCCCCTAGTCCGGGACCCCTGTGGCTTCAGGGGTCCCGGACTAGGGGACCCCGGCGCGTTCATATTTGCAACACTAACCCCAGGGGCAATAACGCACCGAGGTTAAAAAAAAAACAGTTATCAGAAATCCATAAAGCTGCGTCTCAAGGGTGAATCTGTTGCTTCTCGTCGTATCGAAAGCGCCCGGGAGCGACAACGCGTCCCGCTGCGTTTCAAGGCAACAACGGGCGAAACCGAAACAAGAGGAGGCGTAAAAAGTCGCTCGGGAGGTCACCAGAGCTAAGTCCCTGCGACGAAGAAACGTACAAAGCAAATGAAAGAACCAACCAACAAAACAAAACCCGACAAATCACAGAGAAAAAAAAAAACGACCGCGCACTCAGCATCTAAAAGCCACGCGCCATCAAGGGTCCCGGACGACATTCTCTGGCGTAGCAGACGACGCCTTACTTCGTGGCAGACGTGTTGTTCTTTTAATTTATTTTTCTTTTCTTTTTAACTTTCGCGCTTGTTCGATAAGATTACGCGGTTTTTTTTTCTGCGGCTCGGCGCAACGAGCGAAACGGCCCGAAGCAGCGGTGCATGCTTCGGGGGCGATCGGAATCGAGAAAGTTATGGTTCGTTTTGTTCATTCCTTTTTTTTTTTTGGTTCCCATTTATTCCTGCCATCTTACCTTCGGTCACGCGTTCGCGCAATCGGTTTCGCTTGGCTTCGTTCGGCTGTGCTGGGTCGTCCCAGATTGCCGTTCTCCGCAAGCAGTCTGCATTGTGAGGGCAACAGGAGCGGGAACGACCGCGTGAAGAACCATAGAGCGCGTCGTCGTCCCATTCTTCATGTGCGCTGTGAACAGTTCGTAGCTTCGCCGCTAGATGGCGCGAGCGCGCCTGCCAAACAGCGACCAAATTTGAGGCGATGGGTCTGAAATGCCGAAGCTATTGAAAGAAATGTTTCTGACTGAGACGAATCATAGATGTGGGAAGGGTGCAAAAGCCATGAAGCATAGTCGAATTTCAAGGTATCCGCCCAATAATCACGGAAGGCGTAAGCCTTTCGGAGGCATTAGGTTTTGAAGGACTCTTTTTGGGACATAAATGAAACTGCGGTAAGAAGGCATTAAAAAAGCTGGAGGATTGACGGGAAGTAATGTAACAGGAAGTCTGAATTGACAGCCTGTTAGCACAGGCTATAGTCCAGAGGGATCTAATCAAGAGCTTGACGGCACTGCTAATTACCCCGATTCGAAGAGGATGGATGGAGGGATGGATCCATCCATCCATCCATCCATCCATCCATCGAATGTAGAGCAGAAATGCAGACCAGAATCCTTCGATGATTCTAGTCTACAGTTCTACCTCATCTTTTTCGATTCACCCTTTCTACGTTCCCAGGGCCCCGCCACGGTGGTCTAGTGGTTATGGCGCTCGGCTGCTGATCCGAAGGTCGCGGGATCGAATCCCGGCCGCGGCGGCTGCATTTCGATGGAGGCGAAATGTTGGGGCCGTGTGCTGTGCGATGTCAGTGCACGTTAAAGAACCCCAGGTGGTCGAAATTCCCGGAGACCTCCATTACGGCGTCTCTCATAATCAGAGCTGGTTTTGGGATGTTAAACCCACAAAAAAGAATAATACGTTCCCAGGACAGGGTAGCCAACCATAGGCGTCCTTGTCATTTCCTCTAATTTTCTCCCTTCCTGGTATACACCGTCGCAGGTTTGTGACATTGGAGGGTGCATAATCCAAACCGTTCAAGATACAAAACTTTACTGGGAGAACCCGTGCCCGGCAAAGGAAGCAGTACTCCCAACACCGCTGTACCTGGGAGCGCAGCTGCCGGTAACCTCGTCTCCAGAGCAACCCGTCGGCTTTTATGCATGCATCATTGTCCATGCTAGCCTTATCGCTCGCGTAAATTGCCGTATGTACTCGGCTGTACGCATCATGCATGAAATTTTCACAGCATGCGCAAGGATGCGATAACGTCCCGACGCATTGACGTGCAGCTTGCGTCGGGCGATCGCGTGTATAACAGGAAATACTGATGCCAAGTAGGCGCATCTGGCAATATCAAAGCGACAGTAAAGAACGGGAGTTCTGGTACTACACTGGTTGATGTAGCCTGTCTGATGAGCTTCGATCGTCAACAGTTGTCTTCCTGGAAGAACGTGAGTGGCATTGCGTGCCGATCCCCGCCGCCTTTCGTTCCGAAGGAATCCCGCTGTCCAAGCATTGCTACAGCGCGACAGGGTATTTCCGAAGTATCGCGGCAGTCAAAGATAAAGGATTGATTTATGGGGTGTTACGTCCCGAAAACACGATAATATTATCTACAATAATATTGTGCAATAGAAACATCCCTCATGAGTGATGGTGTAGTGAAGGGCTCCTAAAACTTCGGTCACACGGGGTCCTTTAACGCGCACTGACATCGCACAGTACACGAGCCTCGACATCTCGCCTTCATCGAAGTTCAGCCGCCGCGGCCGGAATTCGATCCCGCGACTCGGATCAGCAGCCGAGTGCCATAGCAATAGACCATCGTGGAGGGGCAGTCAAAGATAAAGAATTGATTTATGGGTTGTTACGTCCCGAAAACGCGATAATATTATCTACAATAATATTGTGCAATAGAAACATCCCTCATGAGTGATGGCGTAGTGAAGGGCTCCTAAAACTTCGATCACACGGGGTCCTTTAACGCGCACTGACATCGCACAGTACACGAGCCTCGACATCTCGCCTTCATCGAAGCTCAGCCGCCGCGGCCGGGATTCGATCTCGCGACTTTCGGATCAGCAGCCGAGTGCCATAGCAATAGACCACCGTGGAGGGGCAGTCAACGATAAAGAAAGACGTAACACAGTATGAATTTTTACGTGCCAAAACTACGCTGCGATGATGATGCCCTCCACTATGGTGTTGCACATTGCACAGCACAAGGGCCTCTATAGCATGTCCTCTTCCGTGGAATATGCGACCGGCGCGGCAGGAATCGTACACGCGTCGTTCGCGTCATCTGCGAAGAACAATAACCTCTGCACCACCGCGGCGGACTCGTAAACGTGGGTCTTCTGCGCACTTGGTGACTCCCAGTCGTAGGTTTCTTTCGGATGATACTGTGAACCATAGGTATACTTTCCCTAACTATACTTATGGATAAAGGGGTCTTAAAGCGATGATGGACTACCGCGGGCTGCAGAATTTGTCATCGGTGTAGCTCAAGCAGTTGTTACCGTGTAGAGCTATGTTTTGTTGTCTATGTGGTGCCCGTGGCTACGAAAGCGAAGGATGCGGCCACCCGGCGGTCAACTTGGATGCTGCTGTGCTGTCGTCTCTGACGTTCCTACTCTGACGCTGGTGCAGGGGATTTGCCTGCCTTGTTTACCGTATACGTATTACCTAGGGTAACTTTAAGTGGTAGACAGTAGTCAACGAAAAAAATAAAGAGGAAGAACTATAGTCATGCCTTCTCCGGAAGCTCGTTGACAAGAAAAGCTAGAAGCGCACATCTCGATTTATCTCACGCATACGCACTGGGGATGTACGCGACAAGGAGAGTTTTTCTATCACAAATACAATGTCGCGACAGAATGACAAAGGAAGGCGTCCAAGTCCTTACGACATTGCGGGAGGGACTTCGCCGTCAAGTCGTCTTCGCGCGTTATTAGACCAGCTGCGGTAGGCCAGCGGATCGGGTGTTGGCTTGCTGAGTCCGAAGTCTCGGGTTCGAATCCTGTCAACGGCAGCAGAATTTAGATGGGGGCGAAATGCAAACAAAGCAACCCTGTACTTAGATTTTGGTGCGTGTTAAATGTGCCAGGTGGCCAAAATTACTACATCTTGGTTTTCGCACGTAAAATCCATGAATTTATTATTAATTGCACGTTATAAGAGCCCGGGAAATTTTTCACCTCTCTTTCTGCCCCGCGTCTGGCGTTTACGGATTACACATTCTGTGACGCTTTCGTTTGTAATATAGTAAAAAAATAGGAGCATTGTCGTGTTACTGAGCGTCAAGAGGAGGGGGAAAAACCTCTTCTAGCCGCCTACAGACTTGAATGCGTGATGCGCTGCAATACGGCAGTCAGCATGCGGAATCACGCGCGTTCGACGGAACAAGACCGCAGTTCACACGTGCGCAGTGCTGTCGCCATTGCACAATGCATTATAGCACTCGGCGTCAGGCAGATTTTAGCTGCTGCTGCTCGGGCTGTATTCGAAGGGAAAAACGCTATTGCCCCGCCGTGGTGGTGTAGTGGCTATGACACTGCTGATCCGAAGGTAGCGGGTTGGAATTCCGGCCGTGGCGGCTACGTTTCGATAGATGCGACGTCACTGTGCGACGTTACTGCACGCTGAAGAACCCCATGTGGTCGACATTTCCACAGCTCTCCAATGAGCCATGCAAGACACCCAAGTAAAGCTTTGTGGTTTTTATCTGTACATCATCTGCACTGCTGGACACGCCTCCGTTCATAGCGATGAACGCGTTCATGTGGTTGCTCGACGTCTGACCTGCAGGCCACCATCTAATCCAGACGACACACCGACAGAGACACTAGACTACAATGAGAAACATGCCCTTCTCCTCATCCTTAACTTAATAGGGCAGATGCCGTCGGCTGGCGACAACTGCAGACAAATTCATTTCCATGCCTTCACATCCTTCACACCTTTCATCTCACTTTATACCCTTCCTACTGCCCCTGATGTGGATCATTCTGCGCGAGAATGCTCCAGTCCATGGTGGCGTTCCTCCCATCCCCGACCAGACCCCTCCCTATTCGGAGTCCGCACTGCCCGGCTTAGTCCGGCGGGAACAGAAACAGCTGGGTCAGGGGGCTTGCTGGGTCGCCCAAGGCAATCGAGCCCCTGTACTGATAGGCCATTCAACGAAGGATCTCCTCTGTTTTAGTAATAAAAATTTACGCTCTCTCGCAGACATGCGATTCATCATTCCAATTTGGAGCTTTTAACACCACCTTGAAATGCAGTAGGCTTAGCACAGTGCAAGTTGCGATGCCCGGAAGACGCACGGCAGGGTGCTCGTGTGCTGTGATGTAACAACTCCTTGTTCATAGAAACTCCTTATTTATGCGCATCCACCTAGGGCAAGTCCCCGAGATACCATTGCAGCAGCGAGCACCCACCACTTTGAAAGAGCTTTCACGTATACCCTCATCCACCACATAGCTACCCGCCATTGTTCCACATAGATGCATGAACAGGACTCGTACCCGGTGGAAATACCAGGCCCTGGCACTTGCGGGCATAACACATCAGTGCATGGACTACACCGACAAAGCGATCCCATCACGTGTCGACCCAAACGCTCACACAGCGTGGCCTTGGGAACCACGACTCTCCGTACTGGACTTGACAAGCCAGCTGGCGACCCTAGACCAGGCCCGGCAAGCAGCGGAGGCCAGCGGGACCTTGCCGTAGGGCGTCCCCCCTCCCCTCACTTTCTCCCCTCCACCCACTCCTGACTGACCCACGCACACCTTCTTGTATAAATAACGCTCCTTTTATCTCTCCCCCCCCCTCTCTCTCTCTGCAAGAATCAGTAACTGTAACCTTTACTGTGGTTATGAGGAACTTTACTCCAAATTGCCTTACCTCTTATGCTCATCACTTCAGACATGTTCAACTGTCATCGTATTTCACTTCCTTATTTCTGCCAATCTTTCTCTTCATGGCTCCATCTTATGGCGCGGATTTATTTCGGAAATGGCGGCATGTCCGAGTCAATGCTTCTTTTTGCAGCATTGTCAAGTTCGCGCTCCGGAAACCCACTAAAGGCACCAGAAATCTTGCAAGCGCACGTTGCGCCTGTGATAAGTGGGGAAAGTGAAAGAGCAATAGAAACTTGGTGCTTTCGAAGTAGCGAAAATATCTAGCTGCCTTCCGCATTCATAATTTTAAAGAATATACGCAGGTGCTCACGGACAACTATTTATAAGCGGTTCTGTTCGAAAGCCTTCGCGCGGCTGTGTACAATCACTCCATCGACTTACGCCTTCGACCACAGCCTTGCAGCTGGCATAACACAGAGCTTCCGCTATGCGCAAACAGAGAGCATCCAAAGGGACCTTGGCACGGAGCAGGCCTTAAGACTCTTCAAGCAGGGAGACAACAATCTGACTCTGTGAAGCGCTCAGCCGAATCCCGCCACTATTTTTCGCACACGAGGACGATTTGTTAATGTGGATTGTGACTCACCGAAGTGCGCGCTCATCCGATCCCAATGCCGATATAAGAAACGCTTCGTTATGTATATAGGGCAGTCTTCCAACAAATGAAGTCACTACGGACACTTTTATAAAAGACCTTGCCCGGAGATGTATAAAGCGCTTCTTCACGTAGGTGTAACGGTATAACTCCTCCGTTGTGTGCTTCTTATTACGCTCTTATCTGAACAACTGAACTCGATGTGACCGCATTCTTTCGCTAGCTGTCCCCATTTTTTTCCCCTCGCAGATAAATAGAACGACGATTACAAGGAGCGCGCGTGTTTTCTCTGTCAGATAAACTGGCCCATCCTGCCTACAACGCAGTCGCATCTCGTTAGGCCTACGTACAGTGGCATTTATCCGAAAGATCGGCAAAGAACCAATGTATGAACTCTATACGACTGTAGGAGCTAACCGGCCAGCGATAAGCTATACATGAAAAAGAACCACGTTAGCTCTGGTATACGGACATACCCTTGCTCTTATCTTCAATACTCTTACGATGTACGAATGGGTTAAAGAAAGGACAGAACTGTAAACAACTTTCGATACCTAGTGTGACATTGGTAGTACGATCATGCTCCACATCCGGTGCCCGCTAATTACGTACAAGATACCACTGTATGCATATAAGCTTTCATGCCGCCTTTACAACACACACTTCTTTGCCACTGTATGTATCGCGTATTCGGAATGATACGGCATCAGGCCGCGGCGCGCGTACCAAGGTTGACATCCTGTACAGCAGTGATAAGGGCTCATTAATAAGAATGGCATGGATCGGTCGGTGTATAGTCTTGTTCCAGCGATTATCAGCGCGGATATACATAGCGTACCAATGATGTACAATAAACGTAAACGTTTGTTCGTCCACTTATTTCTTAAGTGGATTTCCTGGAGCAACCATTCTGTACTCAAGGTTGCCTACCTCCGGAAGAAAGACGACCCAAGAGGTGCGGAAAAATTAAAGCGAGCGCTCTTTTTCCAGAAACGAAATTGCACCCAGGGACGAGTATGTATCGTCTAAGAGACACGCAAACCAGATTCGGGCGACGGCAATACCAAAAGAGAGAACGAGAGAAAGAACTGGCAGGGAAGAACAAGGACTGCAGAGATACGAACGCCCAAGGACAACCGGATTGTTATGCTGTTCTTTTGCCGTCCGACGCCGTTGTCACAGCGGAAATCTGCGGACCGAGCGAGAAAAGCCGAAATCGTAGCGGTTGAAGGAAGAAGCCAGTTTGAAGGAGACGTATAGCTTTTGAATGAGTGGAGGCGGTTGGAGTCAATGCTGAAGAATGAAAACGTATCGAAGGGTCGATGAATGTTTACACGGCCGACATACGAGAAAAAGATGCGTCCGTATCAAGTCTCGTGACCATTGTAACAATTGACGAACCATTACCACTCGTCATTTCAGCACGAATTGCCGGAACTACGAGTGTGCCTGCCTCCTCAACGAATTCGTCATCGTCGGCATAGGAAGGACAATGGGAAAAGTAATCGAGGCCGAAAAAATTGCCACTTCTGGGAACTCGTGCATCAGCACTTTGTCCGTAAGTTTAACGCGCGCATCAAGATGGCGCAGCGCAGCAGTTGCGCTTGTAAATATCTCCCCCCCCCTCCCCCCCTTTTCTTTTCCCATTTGATTGTACGCTTTCCAGTGAAACTGTCTGCATGTAATTCCTCTAACAGCAGAGTCAACTTCTGAAGAAGGAACAACAGCAACAGTCCTTTCTTCAAACGGACGATAATCCCAACGGTCTTCAAAAGTTGTTTGCGTTGTTAGAGAGACAGATAGGTATGAATTGCAGGGAGGTTAACGAAACACACGTCCGGTTTGTACCCTGCGCTGGGGAGAGGGAGAGAGAGGCGAAATAGAAATAGAATGAGGAATAAAACCGTTGGTCGTTAAGAGCGGCAGAGTGGATTCCTAGAGCAGGCAAGCGTGGCAGAGGGCGGCAGAAAGTTAGGTGGGCAGATGAGATCAGGAAGTTTGCGGGGATAAATTGGGCCCAGTTAGTACAGGACAGCGAAAATTGGAGATCTATGGGAGAAGCCTTTGCCCTGCAGTGGGTGTATACAGGCTGATGATGATGATGATGATGATGATGATGATGATAAAAATAAAGGGAGAGAGAGCGAGAGGCAGCAATCACGCGCACACTTGTACAAACACAGTCTAGAGGCAGTCGCACAGGCGTGTCGCCTTCATGTACGCCAGTAACGCCTTCGCTGCTGTCTGAACCATCGAAGCATATTGCCAGGGTCCAAGAACCTCGGCTGCTGAAAACGGCCTGGAGTGTTATAGTCTGTTGAGTACCACTTGGCTCTGGTAGCGCGGGGTGTCATGACGACTGCAAATGCATAGTACGTGTTGAATCGTTTCTTAAGTTCCGCAATAACTGCAGGTAGATGCGTCAGGTGCCTCATGATTTGACGCACATGAAATTTAGCACGTGCGTAATAGACGCCAGTATCTTCTTGATATATGCGCAATTGGGGCTCCGCGACATGGCGTTTTGATTATGGTGCCCAATAGTAGATGAGTTCGCGCATACTCGACAATTTGTCTATTTACGTCGACAAGACAGGATGTCCTTCGTCTGCGCGTGAATGCGATCAACGCGCATTTTTAGGTTGATAGCATGAAATTTTTTATTTGAAGGTAGGCTGTTGCCTGGGTTGCTGCCCGTGTAGTCGCACACGCACCTAAGGACGAGTAACTGCAGCTGTTCAAAGGCAAATGCCATCTGCATAAAGTGACAGGCACGCTGAATTTGGCAAAACTTCAGCGAGACCCATGGGGCCCGTTACATTGTACAACGTGGGGCCTTAATACGCCTCCTTGAGGCATGCATCAGCAGGTGTATGGTTCTGTTGTCTGATGGCGCTCACTGGTTCGCACAACAAAGGACCGGCATGTTATGCAATACTTTATGCTTGGGAACATTCGGCCACCAACTCCGATTGCGTCTAGCGAAGTAAGGACGGCATAATGGGCTACATTGTCATATGCACGCTTTACATCAAGAATTGCAATGAACCAACCAGTCCAGCAAACAGCTATTCTGTCTACCTGCATTGTACACGTGCCGTCGTCGGCGTAGTAGTAGTCGTCTGCTGAAACGCCATTTGTTGGGCCAGCAGGTGACGTGATCTCATTTTCACCAATACGGTGTAAGTGCACCGGTGTAAGCGCCATAGCCACTAGACCATCACGTCGCCTGCTAGGCGTCTGCACGCAGGCACAGGGTGAGTGAAGGCGAGCACAGGACTGCTCCATGGAAAAATAAACATGGCGGCGCCTATCGAAGGGAGTGGCTTCCGTCTCAAATAAATTAAGTCATCGTCGTGCGTTATGTGGTCCGTGAGCTCTGAATTGACGCGTGTATTTGTTCTATGTGGTATCTTCACGTACCGACAGCAAAGCATTTGTGATCATTTTGCGTTGTTTTCAAGAGCCACACACAAACTGTCGCTGCTTAGGCTTAGCAGGCTTGGTTCAACGAAGAGGTGGCCAGAATATAATAACGAGAACGCATACATGATGCTTTATCCTCAGCGCGAGTTGGCATAGCTATTGCAGCTTTCACCATTTGTTTGTTGCTGATGGTACAGTGGGCGAGCAGAAAGCGCTTGTTAAGACCAAAGCGGTCGGTCGGTTCGGCGAGGTGTCTGCCATGTTGACTTGTAATGAGAGTTAGTAGCGGTTACGGATATAACACATCGAACATGCGAAGTGGAATGCGTCCTCGTTTCTAGGTGTATGTTTTCAAAGCGACCTTAGTTGGTCCTGACCACGTGGACAACCTTCGAATAAAAATATCAAGGTCGATTGGTCTAATTCGACGCTTGCAGCATCTCCTTCCAGGAAGAGTTAAACAACAGCTTTACTTTTCTTTTATCTATTCGCAAATCATGTATTGCGTTTTAGTCTGGGGTACGTGTAACAAAACAAATACAGAAAGTATAATTCTTCTTCAAAACGCGCACTAGGTTTGATAAATACCTCGGTCCCCACAAGCATGTCTGTTTTCCGTGTGTATAATGTGCTACCATTCCCAGAGTGCTATAGGATGCAACTAGCCATGTTAATCTTAAAAAAAAATTAAATATAATTACCAGATTTTTTCCGACACATATTTAAGCAGAGATATTACGTATAATCTGCGCACTGTTGCGTTGGTAGAGCCAGTGTGCCGGACTAACTATGGTGTACAGTCAATTGATAACCAAATTGTTCTATTGTGAAACAATATTCCTGAAATAATTGAATACGCCAGGGAGGCTAGAAACATTACACAATTTAGGAAGCGAATAATGGATGTAATAAATAGAACACAATTCTAAGGTGCAGGTGCTGAAAATATTTAATGTATGTAATATCTTTAATGTACTCATTGTTTTCAGATCACATTTCAACTTATATGTATTTCAATATATGTTAAATGGCGCTGATCATAGTGCATTCTGCATTTATCGATGAGGAACAGCTTTGTTTGCATCTTCATCTTACGTTTCTCAAATCGCTACGGTATTCCTCGTCTATTTATTGTTTGTATGTATATTATTGTATACTTCTGTACACTGTCCTGCTTTACCTGCCCGAAGTGCTTCACGAAGAGTGGGCCAAGTCAGGAGACACACTCTCCTTTTGCCCCCTTCGTGGACATTTTGTGAAAATGCCCAAATAAAATGAAATGAAATAAAAAATAAAATGAAATGCGAAGCAACACCTGCCAAACAAGCGCAGATACCTCAACGCAAGCCAGTTACAAGGCCATCGCATTTGGAACTATGTTTTGCGGTGCAAGCATATGGCATGCTGACACCCTGTAGCTCTGGTAGTGCTGAACCGTAATGGTGAGATGGAGTACAGAAAAGAGTTTTCTAGCTTAAGTCTCCTCTTAAATCCGCGTTGACGCGGTACATAGCCCAACACGTTCCTGTTAGAACACAGCACATCGGTGGCCGTACACCTTCGAAGCCACGTGAAAGCCGAACAAGTATTGCCGGAGGTAGTGCACGACGCACAGAGGCTGCAGCCACGCGCCTCCGCGGCGGCGCCTTGAACGGGGTCACCTGGTCTGGAAAGATCGACACGACGATCTCCGAAGCCTTTAACGCGCAGCAGCTAGAAGCGACACATTGGCTCTGCAGAGCTGCACAAGGACGTGCTACAAAAGCGACAAAGGCCTATATAAAGGGCTCGCACGACAGCAATAGTACGTGTACAACAGGAAAGCTGTACTGATTACATACTGGTAGGTAGAAATTCCGCGGACACGGAAGACCAATGACATTATTACAAATTGCTATTTTGACAAAAGCGCGACGATCGTCCACTTGGTGAACAGACAATCTTGGAATACCGTCCTCACCGACCAATGGCTCAGAAGGCAATTAAAGCGCTTTTGGGCTTTCTAAAAGCATCTGGCCTTACCGAGCGCCTATGATATTATGTAGGACTGCCCTGTAAGCATTCCCCCTCTCTCCTTCTCTTTACTTTTCCCCTTTTCCCATCCCCCAGTGTAGGGTAGCAAACCGGACTCCTGACTGGTTAACAACCCTGCCTTCCCTTCCTTATCTCTCTCTCTTTCTAATTTGACACCTATTAAATTGCACCCCCCCCCCTCCTCAAAGGAAATAAAAAAAAGGTACGCAGCTTCCGCTAGGTCGCACACTGGCCACGTAAGAACGAAGCTGGCCAATTACTTAATATAGATTGATTGATGGGGTTTAACGTCCCGAAACCAGCTCTGATTACGAGAGACGCCGTAGTGGAGGTCTCCGGAAATTGGGTTTGTGGGTTTTAACGTTAGTAAACGAAAAATCAGCACGTTAGAAATGTTGTCGCAGAGACGCTACGCGTTAAAAACAAGCCGACAGAAGCCGCGGCTCCGTAGCCGGCTTTTAAGTCGACAGTAAAGAAAGATCTCAACAGACGGCGCGAGAGGAGGAGGAACGTGATTGATTGATTTGTGGGGTTCTACGTCCCAAAACCAGCTTTGATTATGAGAGACGCCGTAGTGGAGCTCTCAGGAAATTTTGATCACCTGGGGTTCTTTAACGTGCACTGACATCGCACAGCACACGGGCCTCAACATTTCGCCTCCACCGAAATGCAGCCGCCGCGGCCGGGATTCGATCCCGCGACCTTCGGAAATAGTTTAATATCGTTTAGCGGATTTCCGTGCTCGCCACCCTGTGCTTTTTACCTTCAGAGCTACCCGTGCCGGCGGACTGTCAAAAGCAAAACGACGATACTTCAGCGGTGAAATGGCCGCTGTCCAGTTCAGAAGAGTCGACAACTCAATACATCGTCGGATGACCTCGCCGCTGTCATTTCTCTAGCACCGGCTCCACAATCTTCAGGCGTATTTGCGGAAAAAATATATGCATAACTTATCCACAGCGTTCATTTAATTTAGAATACACATTGGAGTGCTTTTAAATGCGAAGCATTTCTTAGCGAACTTCGGCGAGTTTGAGCGTATCTATCTATCTATCTATCTATCTATCTATCTATCTATCTATCTATCTATCTATCTATCTATCTATCTATCTATCTATCTATCTATCTATCTATCTATCTATCTATCTATCTAGCCGCCTACGATTTTCTGCTCTCCTGGCCGTTTCGCTAATCGGATGTTTACGAAAATTGGTATGCCACATCATGACGACATGAAGAACATAAATGACAGGTCATAACATCAAAATCATGACATGCATGTCATGAGCGACATGATTTACATGCCACGGTCTTGGTGCTCTCCTGGCCGTTTCGCTAATCGGATGTTTGCGAAAACTGGTATGCCACATCATGACTACATGACGAACATAAATGACAGGTCATAACATGAAAATCATGACATGCATATCAGCGGCATGATTTACATGCCACGGTCTTGGTGCTCTCCTGGCCTTTAAGCTAATCGGATGTTTACGAATATTGGTATGCCACATCATGACTACATGACGAACATAAATGACAGGTCATAACATGACAATCATGACATGCATGTCATGAGCGGCATGATTTACATGCCATGGTCTTGGTGCTCTCCTGGCCGTTTCGCTAATCGGATGTTTACGAATATTGGTATGCCACATCATGACTGCCTGACGAACATAAATGGCAGGTCATAACATGAAAATCATGACATTCGTGTCATGAGCGGCATGATTTACATGTCACAGTCTTGGTGCTCTCCTGGTCGTCTCGTTGATGGGGTGTATACAAAAATTGGTATGCCACAATATGACTGCACGGCGAACATAAATGACAGGTCATAACATGAAAATCATGACATGCATATCATGAATGACATGGTTTACATGCCACGCGTTTCGTTAAGGGGACGTATACGCAAATTGGCATGCCAGAACATGACTGCATCACAAACATAAATGACAGGTCATAACACGAAAATCAGGACATGCATGTCATGAGTGACATGATTTACATGCGACGGTCTTGGTGCTCTCCTGGCCGTTTCGTTTATGGGATGTATACGGAAATTAGTATGCCACGACATGACTGCATGGCGAACATGACTGACAGGTCACAACATGACAATCATGATATGCATGTCATGGGCGACATGATTTACACGCCACGCGTTTCGTTAACGGCATGTGTACGAAAATTGGCATACCACAAGATGACTGCATCATGAACGTAAATGACAGATCATAACATAAAAATCATGACATGCATGTTATGAGCGACATGATTTACATGCCACGGTCTTTGTGCTCTCTTTGCCGTTTCGTTAGTGGGATGTGTAGGAAAATTGGTATGCAAGAATATGACTGCATGACGAACATAAATGACAGGTAATAACATGAAAAGCATAACATGCATGTCATGGGCGGCATGATTTACATGCCAGGCGTTTCGTTAATGGGATGTATACCAAAATTGCTATGGCACAACACGACAGCATGACGAACATAAATGACAGGTCATAACATTAGAATCATGACACGCGTGTCATGACCGGCATGATTTACATACATGCCATGGTCCTGGCGCTATACTGCCGTTTCGTTAATGGGATGGCTCCGTCTACTGACCAGAGGGCGCTACGTAGCTCTCGTCGGACGGCTCAGTCGCGCACGGTGGAAACCAAGGCGACAGCGACGCGTGCGTTTCTTCGCTGCCTTCCTGGGCGTGCTGCGAACCACACGAACGCTCGCGGCGTCGCCCTATGGAACAGTTTTCCGCAGGTTTGGAGCCCGCGTCTCAAAGGAAATAAAACGAAAGAAGGTGGGACGGGCGGTCGCTGCTGCTATAGAGTTGGAGACGCGCATCGCGTTCGCGTATTTCCCTGTCACAGTCTGCCCAATTTTGCTTCTTCTCTCCGCACATGGAAAACTCGACTGTACGGAGCCTATACGAAAATTGGTTTGGCACAACAGGACTGCATGACGATCATAAATGACAGGTCATAACATGAAAATCGTGATATGCGTGGCATCAGCGGCATGATCTACATGCCACTCGTTTCCTTAAAGGGATGTATACCAATATTGCTATGGCGCAACACGACTGCATGACGAACGTAAATGACAGGTCATAACGTTAGAATGATGACATGCGTGTATGAGCGGCATGGTTTACATGCCACAGTCATGGTGCTGTTGCGGCCGTTTCGTTAACTTCATATGTACTAAACTCGGTATAGCGAGACAACAATGCAAATCCATTTTACGTTCCTTATGCGTGCTTCGCATTTGCTTGATTCCCACTGCACGTGGGATCTGCCAGTTTTTTTGCATTTGTGAATCAACGCGTTAGAAATGCTGTCGAAGAGATGCTACGCTTTAAAAACAACACGACAGAAGCCGCGGCTCTGGCGCTTTAAGCCAACAAAGATATCAACACCTGGCGCGAGAGCAGGGCGAACGCGGGAAACTTTAATTCATTAAAACCTCAATTGCATACATCATGGAAGGAGTGAGAGGCGGGAGATGCGAAGATGCTACGTATCAGGGGCGGCAGAAGACTATCGCCTTTCAGTGTCATTTGCAGCGAAGCAAGGAGATATGACAGACAGACAGACAGACAGACAGACAGACAGACAGACAGACAGACAGAGAACATTATTCATGTCCCGAGGAACCGCTCAAGGCGGTAGAGCCGCGGGCCGCTCCCGCGTCGGGACAGGTAGGCCGAGCCTCCCCGCCGCGTCGCGGGCACTCTGGACAGCGCTGAGTTTATGCAGAAGGTCTGAGCTCCAGGGCACAGAGCTTCATTCCTCTTCGGTCTTACGTTTAGAACCCTGTAATGAGGGGCACTGCCAGAGCATGTGGTCTAACGTACAAGTAGCGTCGCAATCTGGGCATGTTGGATCAAGGCCTTCGGATGAACTGACTGTGAGAATGAAGACTCGGGTATGACCTCGTATATGCGGCCATTATTTTTATCGTGAGCTTTCCTGACAGAAAAATAAGCACTTGCTGTTTTTTTTTCTAAAGAAAAAGATAATTGCTGGTGCCTACTTGTTTCACGGATACTCTTTTCCATCCGTAAGAGATCGACGAAGTCCGTTTTCAGAAAAGACTGCTTATGAAAAGATCGCTCTCGGTCGTGTGCCCGCGGGCGGATCTCTCTTTCGGAAGCAGTCTTCGTGCTCAAACGAATTTCCAAGTGCCCATGTAAGACACATCACGTTTTAAGAGCGAAGTTGTCCTAGCTCGAGGTAAAGTGTGTATGGCCGCAGAAAAGCTCGCCTAGCAACCGGCCACGCCACAGCTGGCGTACCACCCATAACCTCGACCAATGCCTCCTTTACTAGATCCTAGTAGGATGCTTTTCGTGTGGTCTGAAAACCACGTTCCGTGCCCTCTACCTCTTTTCGTCTCCGTGAAAGGCAGCGAGCGCCGCGTATGGCGCAAGCATGAAACGTTGATCATTACCTCGGAGATTACCGTAACCGCCTATTGCGGTCTCGGAGGCGTCAGCCAGGGGCACACGGCGCAACTTTTGCCAAGGAGACAATAGACTCAACAATACTTTTTGTTTGCATGTTCGAATAAATAAACGAAACATTGATTTATGGGAATAAATGTGGGAGAACACGTTCTGCCTCCGCCGGAAGTGTGAAAGGCAACGAGCGGCGCCTCACAGATTTTGGGTGAACTGAGGGAACCACAGCCGCAGTGGGAAAGCGAGCGACGCGTCGGGCATCTAGTAAATGAGGCATTGCCTCGACATAGCCAGGTACGTGCTGTAGAAACAGCAAGGGCTAGGAAAGGAAAGGGAGGGTGGAGAAGAGGGGCAGGAAAGGCAGATGAGGTAGGAGAGATTCTTGAAAACACGGAAAGATGAAAAGGGGAGGAGAGTTCACGATAACTGTCTCTCCGGAGAGGACACCTCAACCGGTGCACTCAAGGGGAAGGGGGTATGATACAATGCAGATGAGGTAGAATGATGTGAGAGTGGGAAAGAGGGGAGAGGGTATAGTACAGCACAGTGTTGTACAGTTTAGTGTAGCAAGGAGTGTGAAAGGGAGGTGAGGGAAGAAGGTAGAGCACAGGAAAGTCCTGTAATAGTGTAGCAAGGACTGGGAAGGGAAAGTAAGGGTGAGCAGGAAGGGAAAGGAAGGAAGCGCCCCCAGCTACGCCGTGTCCTCAGTATTTGTACTACTAGCGCGTAGCTGCCCGGATTCTTTTAACTTCAGGCTCAGTGTCCCTTTAAGGAGCTCCGTATCGGGGAAATAATTATTTCAAATAATTATTTCCGCTTACGGCGGAAATACTTATTTCAAGGAACAGCTGCAGCAATTATTATTTGGCATGTAAACATGCGCGTACGAGGACATGAGCAGGCTGACAACTGCCACCGAGAGGGGCACAACGCCTGCCTACTCTTTTAGGAAAAGGAAATAGGGGAGAAGAAGAGAGGAAAGAAAGAGGAAAGAAATAGAAAGCAATAACATGTGAATACACAGACAAAACACGAAAAAAAATTACACCATCTCCCTCTAAAGGGTACCATGAGGCGATGCGAAGCAGCACTGGGGGTGCACACTGCGTTTGAATCGGTTTGACTAGGTGTCGCGTTTGCGTCGATTTGATGCTAGCAGACGCTTCCTGCGTCAGCGTTGTCTCTTGCGGTCGAGGGGGCGTTCTCGTTCCTTGCGAGCTGGTAAAGCGTTCATCGTAGAAAGAGCGTTTCCATAGTCAACGCGCCCCGTTCGGAGAGGGACATGCTGTTCGCCGCGTGCCGTTCGCCGCGGGACATGCCACCGTTAAGAAATGCTTCGCATTTAAAAATTCACAGCATATCCACGGAGTGAATGATGATGAGTGGGCGAAGCTCGGGAGGTTCATCGTAGATCGCGCCGAGTTCCGGATTAATTTAGTTAACGCGCACGCTACGAATCCTTATCGTTCAACTACGCACAAGTGAAATCTCCCACCGGCACTTCACTGCAAGTGAAGATCCAGTGCATATATATATATATATATATATATATATATATATATATATATATATATATATATATATATATATATATATATATATATATATATGAGTGGCCGGTGAACGGTGCGAGCAGTCGGTATTTCTCAATCAAGAAACTCGCTAGAAGACGCTGCCTGCCTCTCGCGGGTGAGGGCGCGTTCTCCTTCTTTGCGAGCTGGTAGAGCGTTCATCTAAGAAAGAGCGTTTCCATAGTCAACGCGCGCCTTTCCTCTCTCTCTCTCTCTCACACAAGACAGCAGATGGAAGAGTGAGAGAGCTTGCGAGCCTCCCGGCGTTGCATGGCGTTGCATGATATTGTGAGTGGTGTAGGTTACACGCTACGCGTGACAACCGACCCACAGCTTAAGGAGCTTCGCCCCTAAAAAAAATTACAGCATATCCACGGAGTGAATGATGATGAGTGGGCAAAGCTCGGGAGGTTCATCGTAGATCGTGCCGAGTTCCGGATTAATTTAGTTAACGCGCACGCTACGAA
This sequence comes from Hyalomma asiaticum, assembly GCA_013339685.2. NCBI lineage: Eukaryota > Metazoa > Arthropoda > Arachnida > Ixodida > Ixodidae > Hyalomma > Hyalomma asiaticum. Next base: position 50,036,313 of record CM023490.1, read on the forward strand.
TCCTCATGGTACAACTATGCACAAGTGAAATCTCCCACCGGCACTTCATTGCAAGATCCAGTGCATATATATATATATATATATATATATATATATATATATATATATGGTTGCCGGTGAACGCTTCTCCAACGCGAGCAGTCGGTATTTCTCAATCAAGAAACTCGTTAGAGACGCTGCCTGCGCCAACGTTGTGTCTCGCGGGTGAGGGCGTGTTCTCCTTCTTTGCGAGCTGGTAGAGCGTTCCTCTAAGAAAGAGCGTTTCCATAGCCAACGTGCGCCTTTCGCTCTCTCTCTCTCTCTCACACAAGACCGCAGAGGCACGCGGGTTACGCCTGACGACTGACGCCTGACGCGGGACAAGATTAGACTAAGAGGAGCTTCGCCCCTAAATGTCTATAGACGAAACACCAGGCCGGTAGCGTCCAGAAACATAAAAATTGACGGCAGATCCACGAGGTGAATGATGATGAGATTGGGCGAAGCTCCTGGAAGTAATCATCGGTTAAACCGTGAAATTTCTTCCGTTAATTCACCCGATAAAATTGACGTGAAACGATTGATTAAATGTTTTATCAAACTTTTATTGCTGGTTTCCGTTGTCCTTTCATTATGACCGCTTTGTGGTCGGTGAAATGTAAGCTAAGTGGTTCTTGCACTGGTTGCAGATGAAAGTTGGCAAACACGATGTCGATGCAGGTGCCTCTGATGGTGGTTGGGTTGGGGTTTTCAAAGGAGATGCGCCTCGCGGGCTCTCACTTCAGGGTCCTGTCTGCGAGCGCGCGCCGCCGCTGCCCTGCGCGCCCGCCTTTCGGCATCCTTATCCATACGAGCACACACCGACGGCAACGAGCATCGTCAACTACAAACCAGTATCGCGATATGGTTTCGAATATAAAACCATTGCTTTAGAAAACACCTGGCGTCTTTCGTTAAGCAGCTGGCGTCTTTTCGTTTTGCTTTAGAAACATCTGGCGTCTTTTCGTTTTGCTTTTAGAAAACATCTGGCGTCTTTCGTTGGTTTATTTCATCAATCAACGGCGTTTCGAACAAAATTTTTATTGTTTAATCACGCGTAGGAGAAATCTCACCAGGCACTACCTTGGAGGTAAACAATGGCTGCTAATGGGAATGAGAGACAGAAGAAGTCGGCTTTTAGCTAACACTTACACTTCTACTTCTACTAACGTTTCCTACTGGAACATGCCAATGGCTGCTAATGGGGAACGAGAGACAGAAGAATTCGGCTTTTAGTTAACGCGCACGCTGCGAATTTTTTATTGTTCAACAACGCACAGGAGAAATCTCCCACCGGCACCACCTTGGAGGTCAAGATGTGGTACTAGCGTTAAGACTGGTTACACACTACTACTACTACGACGAGGGACGAACGGGTGCCGCCTTAAGGAGCTTCGCTCCTAAAAGTTACTGTTATTAGGAAAAACAGAGTGTCCATGCCTTTCCTTCCTTACTGAGAAGGTAGGCTAGTGTTTGTTCTACTCTAAAAACCTACAGTGTGAATATTGTATTGAAAAACAATGTCCTTTTCACGTAGTGTATTTGCTTGAATTCTTGTCTGCAAGTGCAAACAGTCTTCATTGTATATATGCAGTCTTCATTGTATATATGCAGTCTTCATTGTAATATCATACACTGTGAACGTCATGTTTGCCTGTACATACACATGTACAACATTGTATGCTGTATTTTGTACTTTCTGTATATTTTGTACTTTTCGAGTGCACAAAAGAGTATTTGCCTTGTACTGTAGAACATCCGGAAATAAAATTCTCTTGAGCAGCATATCCACGGAGTGAATGATGGTGAGTGGGCGAAGCTCAGGAGGTTCATCGTAGATCGTGCCGAGTTCTGGATTAATTTAGTTAACGCGTACGCTACGAACCCTCATGGTTCAACTATGCACAAGTGAAATCTCCCACCGGCACTTCATTGCAAGTGAAGATCCAGTGCCTATATATATATATATATATATATATATATATATATATATATATATATATATATATATATATATATATGAGTGGCCGGTGAACGGTTCTCCAGCGCGAGCAGTCGGTATTTCTCAATCAAGAAACTCGCTAGAAGACGCTGCCTGCCTCTCGCGGGTGAGGGCGCGTTCTCCTTCTTTGCGAGCTGGTAGAGCGTTCATCTAAGAAAGAGCGTTTCCATAGTCAACGCGCGCCTTTCCTCTCTCTCTCTCTCACAAGACAGCAGATGGAAGAGTGAGAGAGCTCGCGCGCCGGGAGGCACGCGCCGAGGGCGAGCGCGAGCCTCCCGGCGTTGCATGGTGTTGCATGATATTGTGAGTGGTGTAGGTTACACGCTACGCGTGACAACCGACCCACAGCTTAAGGAGCTTCGCCCCTAAAAAAATTACAGCATATCCACGGAGTGAATCATGATGAGTGGGCAAAACTCGGGAGGTTCATCGTAGATCGTGCCGAGTTCCGGATTAATTTAGTTAACGCGCACGCTACGAATCCTCATGGTTCAACTATGCACAAGTGAAATCTGCCGCCGGCACTTCATTGCAAGATCCAGTGCCTATATATATATATATATATATATATATGGGTTGCCGGTGATGATGATGATGATGATGATTGTGGTTCGGTTAGGAAAGGACGCTAATTTCTGCAACCCATGTAGGGAGCACGGCTAAGCGTCCGTAGGGGTAGGGGAAAGGGAGTGAAAGAGGTAGAGAGGAGAGAAAGGCCGTAGTGGAGGGCTCCGGAAATTTAGACCACCTGGGGTTCTTTTACGTGCACTGACAACGCACAGTACACGGGCCTCTGGCATTTTCGCCTCCATGGAAAATGCAACCGGTGAACGCTTCTCCAACGCGAGCAGTCGGTATTTCTCAATCAAGAAACTCGCTAGGAGACGCTGCCTGCGCCAACGTTGTCTCTCGCGGGTGAGGGCGCGTTCTCCTTCTTTGCGAGCTGGTAGAGTGTTCCTCTAAGAGCGTTTCCATAGCCAACGCGCGCCTTTCGCTCTCTCTTTCTCTCTCTCTCTCTCTCACAAGACAGCAGAGGCACGCGCCGGGAGGCACGCGCCGAGGGTGAGCGCGTGCCTCCCGGCACGCGGGTTACGCCTGACGACTGACGCCTGACGCGGGACAAGGTTAGACTAAGAGGATCTTCGTCCCTAAAAGTCTATAGACGAAACACCAGGCCGGTAGCGTCCAGAAACATCAATAACGCTCGATGGGCCTGGTCCCGTTGAGAAGCACTCCCATTTCGGAACAGGTAATCGTCAACGGTCACGCACTGCACACCAAGACGTCTACACTCCTTAATTAGCGATGTACGCCCCGAAACGCATGCAAGACGGTCTGAAATAAGGTGTCCAACTGTCTCACTGGATCGACAGGATGGGCATGGTGGACTATCCACACGGCCTTGACGGTGCAAGCGTTCGCGCACCAGTGCGGACCAAGCCCCCAAATTACAGAAACGCTCTCGCGCGACGAGAGCGACCCGCAGAACATGACCACGCAAGACCTCCACCATGGCGCAGATCGTTTAGCCAACAGAACTGAATTTATCAATGTGAAATGCTTCAGAAGGACTGAAAGCTGCGACTTAACCAGAGCCTGCGCACTTTGCATATCGAACTGTAATTTGAATGTACGAAAAAACTTAATTCTCTCACGAGGAAGCTCAGATATTTCCAGCATTCTATAGGCAAGGCATCGTTGCAACCTCAGCACCAGCTTTTTCCATTTTTCTTTGTCTTGCTTTCCTTGTTTCCTCAGCCGTCCCGCCACTGTGGTCTAGTGGCTATGGCACTCGGCTGCAGATCCGGAGGTCGCGGGATCGAATCCCGGCCGAGGTGGCTGCATTTGGATGGAGGTGAAATGTTAAGACCTGTGTACTGTGCGATGTCAGCGCACGTTAAAGAACCCCAGGTGGTCGAAATTTCCGGAGTCCTACACTACGGCGTCTCTCATATCGTGGTCTGGGGACGTTAAATCCCAGAAATCAATCCATTCTTTCTTCAGTCCGCCATGGTCGCTTAGCGGCCGGGGTGTTGCTATTTTCGAGGTGGAGGGATCGATTGCAGGCCACGTCTCGATAAAGAGGCCCAAGCTGTCAAAATTAATCCGGGTCCCCCATTACATTTCGGCTCGTATTGCCACGTACAACCTCAGAATTTTGAGCATTGTCAGTTACCCTGACGAAGGACAGTCACTTGTCGAAACTTTGGTCTAGCGATACTCCTAGCTATAAGAGCAGCGCGCACGAATTATCACGTTGGCAATCGATAGCGAATGCAAGCGGGGCGAGTGTTGTAGAAAATGGAACAAGACAAGATTAAGGCAAGACAAGATTCGCGTCTTACTTGCACGTTAAACTAAAACGGGTTATTTCACTGCGCCACACCGGAAGCAATTTTGCAAGCAACAAAATGAGCTCATCACCTCCACAGCCACTGATGGCTACTGTCCTAAAAAATGCTTTCTATTATTTTTCAACGAACAGCGCTAAAAAAAAAGGCCACTAGGGAAGATCTTTGTCCGCCCAGCACCGAAGAGATCGACGCTTCCTGTAGAGTTGACCGGACACCAATCGTCAGTGGCGCTTCTACTACTGCAGACTTGATCTTTAAACGAGTCGACGCGCTCGACTTCCGTGACTCCCGGAAGGGCAAAAGGTTCGAAATGGCGGGGATACTTTCTCTCTCATTATTATTTTTTTCCGCTCTAAATCGATCACACCGGACATCCGCAAAACCGACCCCGCCCACTGGCACGATCAAGGCCTTGGAGCGCGTCCTACGACAACCCGACCCCGACGTCCTTCCGGTTTTCACAGCGCCGACGCCGCCGGCCACAATCGGGGAGACCGCGTTTTCTTTCTTGAGTGGCCGCGATGGCAGCAACGTTCCATAGCTATCGCCGCACAAAAGAGCCGCTAGCGCAACTCGCCGGCGCGTTAACTCGTTGTGCCTCAACCGGGCAGTCTAATCCGTGCAGTGTGTGACGCTGCTGATGCCGCTAACTGGCAATGTGTATTCTATATCGCTTCCTAATGGTTTCGTCGCATGATGGATCTGGAGGTCGCAAACCCGTGGCATGGCCGCTTACCACGTTGGTTCAAATCTTCTGTCTCTTATTGTTTGTGATGCCCTGTTCCCTTCAACGTAGGGCCGTCCCACATTCCTTACAGGGTTCTTTTTATCGTTGACTTTAATGGATGGACGGGTGGGTGGATGGATAAGGCCCTTTAGATCAGGGGGCGGCTCACGCCACCTATAGCCGTGAGTGGTATGCTTGTACTGTCTACTTCGAGTCGCAGTGGATGGTTAAATTTTACTCTATCTTTTTATCTTAGCCACCAGTCAGGTAGCCCTCGTTTGGTTATTTTGACGCGTCTAAGGTCTATTTTCCATAGACTGTCCCTAAACCCGAAATCGTTGACAAAATCTGCCTCTTTGCTTCGCACTGCAGGGAGGAGCTTTTCGTTGTTGTTGTTGTTTCCCTCAATTGTGGCTTTTACAGCAGCCCTTCACAAAATGGGTTGTGAAAGATAAAGATCATTTCTGAAGAAAACCAGCTAAAAGCACACGGACACCGAAGAAGGCGCACAGGACGATGCTGCATCGTCCTGTACGCCTTCTTCTTCTGTGTCCATGTGCTTTGAGGTGGTCTTTCTACAAAAATTGTGCACCAACTGGCCCAACTGTCGACGCTCTTGATAAAGATAATAATATTTGCGGTTCGGGCGAGGAAAGGACGCTGTTTTCTGCAGCCTCTGCGGAAGCACGCTCATCATCAGAGGTGGGGGGTGGGGGAAGTGTAGGGTAAAGGGATTGAAAAAGTAGAGAGGACAGGAAAGCCGTAGTGGAGGGCTCCGAAAACGTTGACCACCTTGGGTTCCTTAACGCGCACAGCCAACGCACAGTACACCGACGTCTAGGATTTTCGCCTACATCGAAACAATAAAGACAGCGCCACCTTCTTGCCCTAACTATATAATGGAACGCCTCAATCTGTGCTACTTCGTGCAGGATAGTGACATGTCCGGCAGCACCGCCGTATGTTGGAGCACGTGGTTGAGCGATATGTGGCAGACGCATCAAAGTTAATGTCGGAGTCTGCTGGATCTATTAAATAGTGTTACTTCGGCAGTTTACGCGTGCGTTTATTATTATACTTACAACTCACCTCAGAAGCTGTCGACACAACATGGCGTCATGGCGCTAAATGGGGGTCACCACCCTATTCCCGGGGAAGCTGGCGCTTGGAATAAAAAAATTGGCAGATCCCACGCGCAGTGGGAATCAAGGAAATGCGAAGCACGCATAAGGAACGCAAAATGGATTTGCGTTGCTGTCTCGCTATACCGAGTTTGGTACATATGAAGTTAACGAAACGGCCACAAGAACACCAAGACTGTGGCATGTAAACCATGCCGCTCATACACGCATGTCATGATTCTAACGTTATGACTTGTCATTTACGTTCTTCATGCAGTCGTGTTGTGCCATAGCAATTTTGGTATACATCCCTTTAAGGAAACGAGTGGCATGTAGATCATGCCGCTAATGACATGCATGTCACGATTTTCATGTTATGACCTGTCATTTATGATCGTCATGCAATCTTGTTGTGCCAAACCAATTTTCGTATAGGCTCCGTGCAGTCGAGTTTTCCATGTGCGACATCAGCGCCAGAATGCACTGCCTGGCGGAGAGAAGAAGCAAAATTGGGCAGACTGTGACAGGGAAATACGCGAACGCGATGCGCGTCTCCAACTCCACAGCAGCAGCGACCGCCCGTCCCACCTTCTTTCGTTTTATTTCCTTTGAGACGAGCGCTCCAAACCAGCGGCAGACTGTTCCAAAGGGTGACGCCGCGAGCGTTCGTGTGGTTCGCAGCACACCCGCAAAACAGCGAAGAAACGCGCGCGTCGCTGTCGCCTCGGTTTCCACCGTGCGCGACTGAGCCGTCCGACGAGAGCTACGTAGCGCCCTCTGGTCAGTGGACGGAGCCCATACATCGCATTAACGAAAGGGCAGTATAGCGCCAGGACCGTGGCATGTAAATCATGCCGGTCATGACACGCGTGTCATGATTCTAATGTTATGACCTGTCATTTACGTTCGTCAGGCAGTCATGTTGGGCCATACCAATTTTCGCATACACCCCATTAGCGAAACGGCCAGGAGAGCACCAAGACCGTGGCATGTAAATCATGCCGCTCATGACATGAATGTCATGTTTTTCATGTGATGATCTGTCATTTACGTTCGTCAGGCAGTCATGTTGGGCCATACCAATTTTCGCATACACCTCAATAGCGAAACGGCTAGGAGAGCACCAAGACCGTGGCATGTAAATCATGCCGCTCATGACATGAATGTAATGATTTTCATGTTATGACCTGTCATTTACGTTCGTCAGGCAGTCATGTTGTGCCATACCTATTTTCGCATACATCCCATTAGTGAAACGGCCAGGAGAGCACTAAGACCGTGGCATGTAAATCATGCCACTCATGACATGCATATCATGATTTTCATGTTATGACCTGCTATTTATGTTCGTCATGTAGTCATGATGTGGCATACCAATTTTCGTAAACATCCGATTAGCGAAACGGCCAGGAGAGCACAAAATCGTAGGCGGCTAGATAGATAGATAGATAGATAGATAGATAGATAGATAGATAGATAGATAGATAGATAGATAGATAGATACGCTCAAACTCGCCGAAGTTCGCTAAGAAATGCTTCGCATTTAAAATGGTTCGGTTCAGGAAAGGACGCTATTTTCTGCAGCCCCTGTGGGAGCACGTGTCAGAGCCCGTTGGTGGTTCTTTAACGACGACGACAACGATGATGATGATGATGATTGTGGCTCGGTTAGGAAAGGACGAGAATTTCCGCAGCCCCTGCAGGGAGCACGGCTAAGCGTCCGTGGGGGTGGGGGAAAGGGAGTGAAAGAGATAGAGAGGAGAGAAAGGCCGTAGTGGAGGGCTCCGGAAATTTAGACCACCTGGGGTTCTTTAACGTGCACTGAAAACGCACAGTACATGGGCCTCTGGCATTTTCGTCTCCATCGAAAATGCGACCGCCGTGGCTGGGATCGAACCCTCGTTTTTTGGGTGGCAGTCGAGTAACGTTTTTTGAGACGCTGACATCGAAGCCCCCTTGTCATAACAGTATTCACTCCCTCGCCATTCTCTCTGCTTGATTTCATTGTACCTGTTGCATCGCGCCGTCCAAGGCGCACAACGCGTGCTTTGCGATTTTTTCCTCGCTGTGTAATCAGACTTAAACAATACACAAGCTTTAATTGCAAAACGATTGACAACTGATTGCGTTCGCTGTTATCCTCTAAATTCGGGAAAAGTCTTTTGGTCGCAGATAGCACAAGAACCTATAGCAAGGAAGATGACTGTAAAATGTCCGGTAGACCTCACTCTTTCTTCATTTTGAAGATCGCGTCAAACCATGCCGGGCTGATGATCCATGTTCCTCACAGGGACAGCTCGACAGAGCTTTCCCATTGTAGAGTGCGGCGTACTCTGAATCGTTTACCTTTTACTCTAAACACATGAACACATCACGGGACATTTTAATGAGACAGCGTTGAGACTAAAGTCCCTAGATTTCTCGGTCCTCCACTCCCGGCGCCCTCTCGCACGCAGCCTGCGTCAGCAGCCATGTTCTTTCCAAACACTCCGAGCTGAGTATGCGCGCGCAGATAGCGTGGGGCCGACAACATACGGGTTCCTATCAAATATTGTCACCAAGAGGTCGAATGATAAGGGAAAGGGCCTTCCCTAATGGTGGCGAACCGTGCAAATCCACGCTCGCCTGAGCGTTCATGATCATCTCTCTGGCGATCGGTGCCTGTAGTTGTCAGCTTGCTTTGGGCGATCCCGACTCATATTGCGTATACACCTTTTCACGGAATGCTCCATGGGCGCCGCCATAACCTCTGTTGGGCTGTGTCCAGTAGCGTGACATCACCCCCCCTCCCCCCCTTCCAAAAAAAGAAAGAGAAAGCACTTCTGAGGCTGTGACGTATAGCAATATGGCCGAGTTGATAGAACTTCATTATAAAATAGCGCACGCACACGAAGCCAAACGGAAAGACTCGGACAACACGATCCTTTTACTGCCGCCCCACAGCCCAATATGCCGGTGTTTCAGGCGTCTTGTGGAAAGGCCCACAGGTAGCTTACTTCAGCGTCACTATGGTACGTGGACGCGCCAAGTATGAGAAGACGCGTGCTGAAACGCCCAACTTTCGCTTGACATTCTCTCTCTGCGGCATCGAATGGGAGCTTTAGGAAGAACATGGCTGCCAAAAGCCATGATGCACGACGACCAATGAGATGCGTCGGCTGTGCATCCAAGCTTTCCGCTATTTAGAGAACGATGAAAAAATGTCTACGGACTTTAGATGAGCCAATGCCTCCCGCTGGTGCCGAAGAAAAGTCGGTGTCGGCGTCCACTTCGGTAGTAATTGTTCAGAACTACGATCGATTCCCGAACCACCCGACCACGCAAGCTCTGAGCCTTGGCGCAGGGACTTTAGTGAACAAAACTGAATTCATCAAAGTGAAATAGATTCGTTAGAAGAGTTGTAAGCTACGACATGAAGCTGCACACGTGAAAGCCCAATTCGCGTTTGAGCCTGACATTTATCGCAAGTCATCTCCACATATCACTTTCTCGCAAGGAAACCAACGATGACAAGAAGGAGCCAATGCGCGAAGCTCTCTGCACACTATTAAGCAACTCCCTATCCACTTTCACGATGAAATGTCAATCCACGGGCGTAACCGCTGCACCGAACTAGCGAGCCCGAGCTCGCAACGCGTAATTCCATAGATACCGGTGCATCGACTCGCCGGCTGCGCTATCGAGGTTACAGGTCCTTTCCCTCTTCGCTAAACGCCCTTTCTGCTTCTTGCATTTTTCGTTAACTACTTCCATCGTCGCCTCTGGCAGGACATACGTAGGGTCTTGATGACGTTCCACCGTCGGAACAGTGCCGCCGAGGTGAGCCGATGAAAAGGCGGCCGCAGGGCGTACGAAGTAGCTGTGACGCCATCGGGAAGCGAATTAGCGGGACCTCCACTCTTATCCCCTACTTTTGCTTCTGATTCGCTCGGAATGCCCGGCGCCTTTGGCGCAAGCTTATGCCAGTATACGAAAAGGCGTGCGTGCCGACTTCGTTACGGGGTTATATACGTTGATCCTAGAAAGTACCTCAGCCGGGCTTCCGCACTGACTGCGCAAGACGAAGTTGTGGAAGCGTTCTAGGAGCCCTGTCTGCACGTTCCCTCTTTTATCGCGAAGGTTACTGCCGAGCTACGTCGTCGAACAAAAGCGTGTACACGCGTTCCGCAATCTGTTGCGAAGGAAGGTGATGTAACGCGGTGGCGACATTACCATGGATGGAGCCCGGAGTGAAAGAGAAACGGTGCGGTCTTGGCGAGGCACTCTCTCTCGGCGTGCTTCCTGACTGCGGATTAATTAAACGATAAACTGCTTAATGGGCGTTGATGATGTTCGATGTTCGCAGTTTGCCGAGACGTGGGATAAGTGGGATTCTTCAGATAAAATTTTTTGGATGCACACGTGACATGAAGGGTCTTTTTTTTAATTCAATTTGTTCAACATCTGAAAGATGTTTGGTGCACGGACAAAAAGCCTGAAAAGGCTTGGCTAGATCTTTGCACCAGACTATGGCATACAGTGGTGTGAATACAACAATAAAAACCATATTTACACATCACAACTACAAGGAATTTTCTAGATTACAATTCCTAGTAACTGACATAATAAATCTGTACATATAAGAACTACTAGAAATTGGCTAAATTTCAAATCAAAGTAACAAACATATGTAGTACATTGAATAAAAAGAAACAATCACATTTGCACATACATATTACGTAAATCATTCAAAGCTATTACATTGAACAAAAAGAAACAATCACACTTGCACATACATATCGCGTAACTCATTCAAAGCCATAGAAGCTACGTCCGTACTATCTCTGGCAAGTTCATTGAGTAATGTAGGTAATGTGTACCTGAGCATTTGCTTTCCGTAGGTCGTGCGGCATTTTTGAACTTTCCACATCTCCGGATGGCGTGTGTCGTATGCAGGGTCATTTTTTTTATCAATTTAGCCAATGTCTCTAGAAGGGAAATTTTCTTCTTTGTTTCCAACTTATGTTGCCGAAGTAATCTGAAATTGTAAATGTTTTGTACGCTTACAATTTTAAGCTTTTCGAACATGCGCCCTGTGTGTGACTTAGGTAAGAAGCGTTAAAAACTATGCGTATTGCACGCAAAGTCACAATAACAGCTTTCAGTCCATCATAAACATATTCAGGCTGGTTTGCATTCCCGGCGCTTAACATTCTTTCGCGCGCCAAATATTCGTTATAACCGGTACCGCGAAGGTTCTCGCGTTTTCGGTTTCATTATGAAAAGAGAAGTAGGCAGCTTCCCTTAGGTCGCGCAAGGCCCGATCACAGTGATGCTCACCGACAGTTTACAGAAACAGGTCACTGCATAGTCACGGGATATTTTGCCGGGAACATGTCACGTGACATTGAGTGATTTTGGTGGAAGCATGTCACATGATATCTTGTTGCGTGATTTTGACAGGGACATGTCACGTGATCACCAAAAATCCCGTAACTCAATGCAGCGTCTCACGTTCCTGCCAAAATCGAGCAACACAATGGCCTGTGACATGTTCCCCCCAAAATCATGCAACGAAATGTCACGCGACATGTTCCCGCCAACATCCCGTAACGCAATGTTGCGTGGCAGGCTTTCACCAAGATCACGTAACGCAAGGTCATGTGGTATTGCATGATGCCTGACAAATTATGACACAGCTTCGCTGGTAAAACTGGCATGCCCGACAAATTAGGTTAGCTTAAGCAGCTTCGATGCTGAAAAACTAAATATGTGCAGCTGAAATGAAGCACGACCAAACAAAGGTTTTATTCCGTTCGCTATACCGATAATTCGTTATAAAGAGGTTCCGCTTATTCTCGCACCACACTGAAGGTACGGAAGGTACGGTGGGGTGCCCTCATCAGAGAGAGACATAGAGAGAGAGAGTAATAGAACACACCTCTCTTTCATTTCCTCTTACCTGCACTCAAGTAAAACGACTGACAAGACGAACGAAACAACTCACTCCAAACTCAAGGGCCCAGAGGCTGACTGCCACCGACTTGCAGACAAGCAAGTACCCACGGAAACTTAGACAACGCAAAATTTTTCTGGATGAACGTAGCGATATGTGGCTGTGGCGCATAATTAATAATAATTACTGGGATCCTGACGTGCCAAAACTAGGGCATGGTTAAGAGGCACGTGCAAAACTTCATGAATTTCGACACCCTGGGGCTCTTCAACGTGCAGTGCAAGTGTACGGTACGCTGACCTCTAGCATTTTGCCCTTCATCGGAAATGTGACCGTCGCGGCCAGCATCGCGTCCACGTTCCTTCGGGTCAGCGCTCGGGCATCGGGTCCACCGTGGCACCGCGACGGACCTATGTCTACGGTGCATCCAAACCCTGACAACTGAGAACATACCGCAGCGTCGCCGTCGCCGTCTCGCCGTTACGTACTCACACCCTCAACGTTTGCTCGAGGGAGGTGTGACTAGCTCTTCGAAATTGACTAGGGAAGCCAATTAGCAACCCTGGATAAGCCGCCGTAGCCAGTGAGTCCCTCGAAACGGGTCGCACCCACAGTACTCAAGGACCGCTTATTGCTGTATGGTGTCTTTCTCTCCATCTCTCTCAACTCTGTGGCAGGAAAACCGCAATGCTCGGTAGACTGGCCTCGACGCGCTCTTATTTTGAGCCTCAGTGGTTTAGGCGTTCACAGCCATAAAGTGTAGGAGATTTCTCGCAATCCAAAAAGGTCATCATGGTAGTTCTAATTATACCGGGGAGGACTGGATAATGTGATCAAACCGGTAAAGTTCGTAGGTTGCTTCCACTTGTGGTCGCTAGCATGGTATTTTTCATAACTCACGAGAGATTGACGGCTAGAGGACACAATTGGGCGTAGAGTTAAGCTATTACATGCATACGTAATAATTTTGTATAACGGTGTCTAAAATACTATCGTAGTTCGCGCTTCGGAAGCTACGCAAATGTCATAGAACACGACGAACGCGTGGGATGTACAATTCGGCGTGAGGACTCCACGTACACATTCATGCGCCAACTTCAAGCCGCCAAAGCACGAGCCATTAAAGAAATATGACCTTTTTGCACGGCAACGCAGACCACACGCAGACAACGGCTACGTCACGCTGTGGACACTGCGCCTCCTCCTTTGCCACGCATGCCAAAGGTCCCAACGTTCGAAACTGAAACCTAGCGGTCAAAAGTGCGAATCGAGAGCATCAAGTTCGTGACACCAGCGTGATATTGGGTCTATGTCGTGACGAGCGCCTCGGCCAGGCAGATGACAAAAACGCATTCATTGTCATCGCTTAGGTATCACTGCCGCATCAGTGCTTGTAGATACCTCGCTCAATGTCTCGTACACAAGGATGTACGGTACGGGTCTACTGCGTCGCAAGGATGACCCCGGCTAAGAGGTCAGCCAGGAAGGCAAGCCAAGCGACGTGGGCCTGCCCTCAGCTTCACCGGACCTTCACGATCGGCAAGAAGCGTCATTTATCTGAGCTCCTCTTGATTGCCCAGCGAACCTCGACACAATCTCCCACGGGTCGTCCGCTCCGGGGCAGGTCGAGGTGCGTACACGCAGTTTATTGCACGCGCTCGTCTCTTATTGAAACCGCATGACAGCGCGATAGCGGCGTGCTATACCGCGAGCTCGCGTAGTACACGGTGCGGGGTGAGGAAATATGGGTCAATGCGCTGGCGTCCACAGACGGCGGGGCACGAGCGTCGAAGTGGCGCTGGGAGACCTTGAACCGTGTCTGTGTGTATGTTGGCGGCGGCAGCGTCGTGTGTATGCGAAGCGCGTGGTCGTGCATATGGCTGCAGTGCCGAAGGCAAATAAGACCGTAAAAGAAAGAAGAGACAGCGCGAGCGAATGGACGATCGTGGATTTCGCACGCCACGTCTCGACCTCTACTTGGCCGCTGCATGCGGGTGCAACAAGCGGAGGCTGGGTGGTTAGGAGACCTTAGCGATGTGCGGGGATACGCTGACCACTGAGGGTCATGTGTGGTTAAGGCGTCGAGGGCTTTAACCTGCCGGGCAAAGATGAGGTGCTAAAGTCTTACTGATTCCCGAGAGATACGCTTTGTCGTGTTGGCGTATTGACCGAGACTATCGACCACAGAGTCTACGTAAAGCGTTACTCTGCGTAGGGACTTAAGATCCTGACCTTGCATACACTCGCTCATTTTACCAGAAGACATGAAACCGTGCAGCTTTGTACAAGTTGAACCTAGTTTTATAGATACTACGTCGTTTTACTGCTGTGTACACATTCTGACAGGGTTTCGTAGTGCAATTACATTTCCTGCTTTCTTTTTTGACAGGCTATGGTTTTATTGCGAACTCGCGGATGTGGTGGCACTGTACGCTTTCTCTCCTTTCCTTGTTTGGGTCCCCTCTTTCTCCTTCTCTCAGTGCAGGGTAGCAAACAGCACGCGCGTCTGGTTAAGCTCCGTGCCTTTCCCTTCTTTCTCTCTCTCTGAGCTGAGAATTAGGGGCGGCCACAGTAAGTGATAGCTTGGTAGGCGCACCCGAACATCAATCTTACTACTACTTAGCATGCACTGCTCAGTGCGTCGTGCTTAAGGAGCCAGCACAGAACAGCATGGGTAGGAGCGACAGCCATCTATTCATATTAAGGACACCGCCTAATTGATTGATTTGTGGGGTTTAACGTCCCAAAACCAGTCCTGATTATGAGAGACGCCGTAGTGGAGGTCTCCGGAAAGTTCGACCACCTGGGGTTCTTTAACGTGCACTGACATCGCACAGCACACGGGCCTCAACATTTCGCCTCCACCGAAATGTAGCCGCCGCAGCCGGGATTCGATCCCGCGACCTTCAGATCCGCAGCCGAGTGTCATAACCATTAGACCGCCGTGGCGGGTTTAGGACACCGCCTTGCTCGGACCGGCACGTATGTACTAGTCTATGCTAGCTGTCTCTTTATAAACGCTCCCTTTTTTGGCTGCCAAACAGAAAGAGTCAGTAGGCATGAAATACGAAAACGTCAAGCGATCGCTATCGTGTCCTTTTCAGCCACACGACCTTTCTATTGAGCGATTCGCTTTGCCTTTCTTGCAATATGTTGATTGATTGTTTGGTTGACGTGTTCAGTGAAGATTTTAGCATTTGCATCAATAGATGAACCGTCATGAGCGACGTGTATTTACAGTGTCGGGTAAATAAGCGTCGTCATGTATTACGGGGGAACGAGCATTAAGGTATTGTCGCCTCCCGTGAATATGTCTCGAGTCTGGAGACTTAACCCTCAGCCTCCGCTCAAAGGTGAACTTCCGTTGCAGCAGAACATTTGGAGTCGATCGACCGATTTAACAGGACCGTCTAGTAGAGCTGTAGCTGTAGAAAACGTGCATTATTTTGTTATTCCAATTAAACTCACGCGGTCTCTCGAACCGTCGACAGTGGTATGCGGGCTAAATTTCCTATCTGAAAAGATCGTTTCGCGTTCCCTTTCAAGTTTATATGTTTATTTAGCGTCACTGGACATTTAGTTTTATCGGCTGTCACACTTTCCTACATGTCGATGTAGTCGTCTGTGGGGTTACGAAACATGTTGGTAATATATGAGGAGAAAAAAAAAGAATTCCCGGAAAACAATAGAGGAAATATGACATATGAGGCCATCCAACACTTCAGACAGTTGAAAGCAAGCAACATGGAGTAATAACGTCGCTCATTTTGCCAGAAGACATGAAACCGTGCAGCTCTGTACAAGTTGAACCCAGCTTAGCTACTTGTCGTTTTACTGCTGTGTACACATTCTGACAGGGTTTCGTAGTGCACTGAAGTAGCAAAATAATGCACGTGTCCTACTACAGCTCTCTACTAGAGGGTCATGTTGTGCAGAGCTATAAAGGATGTAGCCTAATCATTACAAATACGAGTGGGGAAAAGATATACAGCCATGCGGCAACACACCTCTCTCCAGCAGTCCAGGGCTGCATTCGCAAGCATAAATTTTAAACCAGCCGTGCTGCTGCACATATTATTAGAGGAACGGGCCGACCAATAGCAGAGCGTGCTTAGAACGCTTACGAAATGAGTTTGGTGATTTCAGCCCCCCTGGTCTTTACAGACCAGAGCCGGTACAGCACTTATGACAAGCTTCAAATATTGCGTTATACGTCCAAGACCGCAACACAGAGCGTATGGCGTACCTCTAGCCTAGGGATCCATGACTTCGCATCGTCGCGACGTCACTCCTTTTCAAGCGACGTAATACTCAACGTCACCTTGAAAGCGGTGCACACCGGCTCAGCAAGGGAGCCAGGTGGTATACATCTCGCTTCGTTTCGTCTGGGTGGGTGGGTTTGGGCGGGTTGCTAAGGCGAGCCGTTTACAGCGGCCAATAAAACGCGTGCAGCGTGCACCACCAGTTACGCGCTCAAGGAAAAAACTGGCGGCCTCTGTTGGTGACAAATTATATGTCTTCTCCCTATGCTTGTCTCACCATACGCATGGACACGTGTGAACAAACGCACCTAGACTCACGCAAACACACGCACACATACGCACGCGGGGGCATTCATCGAACAGCCCCCTTGGCCATCACACACTGACGCACGGCGAGCCCGTTGACCGGACACATGCCGTTCCTGCCTGGTCTGTGTACTACAATAGTTCCGTTACCCGATTGCGTTGCCATCGTGGACTAGGCCGTGATAGCATCTCAGGTGGGGAAATGGGAGGGTGCTCTTTTCATTAGACGATGAACGAACGCTCGGTTTCTTCCGCGTGTGGTGGGCGGTTGGCGCTGGCCCGAGCGTGTTGGTGAGGGGGTCATACAGTCGATGTCTGTCGTTGCGGCATGCGAAGAGTATACTCGCACCTCTAGCGCAACCGGTGGCGTAATGACGGTCTGCGGTGATTCGCTCCGGCGGACAACTCGTACAGACGTGATGATACAGAAGTGATAAATGATGCCGGTGCTTTAAATGAAAGAGAAAGAGCGCAGTGAGGTGTATTCACACTTGGAACTTAAGGGTTTCGGCTGGAAGTGAACGAAGGCGCCTGTATTTCTAAGCGTGGTTTTTCGTCAGTGCCTGGCAATTAAGGTGGTTTTCTCACGATATTCTGATATCAATGCTTTCCAATGGTACTGACAGTCCTGTAACCTCCGGGGTGGTTCAGTTTGCCCAGAGAGGCACTAATAAATTTAAATAACCGAATGAAAGGCGTGTTAAAACCGAAACGGGTAGATGCATCGAGCAGCGTATGCGATGACGTCACAGCCTCCCCGCCATCAGAAATATGGAGCTGGTGCCAAGAAGATGCCAATGGCGAGGTCATTCGACGATGCATTGAGTTATGCCAGTTTTTCTGAACTTGACAGCGACGATTTGAGCGCTGAAGTACCGCCGTTTTGCTTTTGGCGGCCCGCTGGCTCGGGTAGTCAGCGTTGAAGGTGATGACGTCAAAAACACAGGGTGTCCTGCGTCGGAATCCGCTAAAAAAATTTAAAATTCATTTACAGGAAAACTAAATGACTTAAAACCACCTGGCTTGGCATATATTATTACAGTACCGAGGAGAATACAGCGAAAATTTCATTTAGGTAAGTGGCACTGAAATATCGCCGACGTCGCCTTTTAAGTTCACTTTCTTACTGCCATTCCACAATGAAAACGGACAAGAGGTTGTAAGGGCTGGGTGCAAGTCGGACGTTTGAACCGAAGGCTACCATGAACACGTGACTTCAACTGATGACCATTCAAAAGTAATAAAAGAAACTCTTCCGTATGTTTGACCGTACTTCCGAGCTGCACGCATTAATCCTTTCTGCAGACTGGAGGACATCATTACTGGCATACACGCCATTCACGTTAGGTCGACAAGATAGTTCTTTAGTTATACATTCTCTTCATATTTCGTAAGAAATTATCGCAACCGGAATTACAGCTGACATTCAGGCTCGTAAAAACGCCTCTCAGCCTAGCCGTCAGGAAAAGCAGTCCTAATAGAATAGACCTTTGGGCGTGTTTGCATAACTATGCATCGCATACGAATAGCAAAGACTTCGAAGAACGACCACTTTCACGCCACTCACAGGACGCAAGCTCTGGTATGCTGGAGGTGTGAAATGCACGTGAAAAGAGAAGGAATAACCATGTCTACTTCAGAATGTTGCTTAGTAGATACTTTCTCAGTACAAAATGCCTTGAGCTGGGGCTTAGTTTTAGGCTGTCACGACCATCCTTACACGATTCTTGAGTCTGGAGCTTGCCAAGGCTCTCTTCCAAAGTTCCATGGTGTGGAAAGGGTGCGTAAAGTCTGTTACTGAATAGATGCCGTTCATTTGTACATACATCTGGACCCTGCCGCCTCTCACGAGGAACATCTCTACATCCGCTCATTGCTGTCACGTGAGAGGGACAAGTAGTATGGTGTTACCTACAAATAGTCGCATATTTACACTGGAGCCTATACCGCTTTTACACACAAGTACTAGCATAAATGCGTAGCGCTCTGCTGCATCGTATGGGCCTGCGCTAACACCCTCGCGTTAGCGCTCTCGTCGCATGTTACCACGCACAAGTGAAAATCAGTGTTATCCATCTCTGACGTAACGGACCTGCTGAATCAGCTCGACTGAGGGAGCCGGAATGCTAAGGTAAATGGAATCCTGCGTTGAGGGGAATGGTTAGGATTACTTCAGTTCCACCAAATTAGCGGTGAGAATGACATCACTGCTGTGTGGAAGAACTATCCATGCTTCCTTCGTTCGCAGGTTGATCTCTTTGTCTCTCTCTCTCTCTTCAGTTCCGTACTCTTCCTATATGGGCGTGTGCGACTGTTGACCCCACCCGTAAATCGTAAGACGCCTGGAAAGAAACGTGCTTTGACAATATATGAATATGCAACGTAATGGCTGCTTTGAGACACTTCTTGAAGAGGGTTGCCGGAGGTACTCTACGCAATTAAATAACCATGGGACAAGGGCACGTCAGAAAAGACGGTAGCTATGCTTTCGTGGATACACAGATGTGGCAAACAGCAAGAGGAGGAGGAGGAGGAGGAGAAAGGAGGGAGGAAAGACAGGGAGGTTAGCCAGTGCTGAGACCGGCTGGCTACCCTGTGCAGGGGAAGTGGGGTGAGGGGAATGAAAGACAATAGAAAGGAGACACGACAAGAGAAAAGAAAAGGACAGAGAAAAAAAAACACGCACTGAAAAAGAAAGGAAACAGCAAGAAATGCTTACAGATCAAAGCAGTGTACTGTTCTGGAGATACCTTGCGTGCAGGTGTGGCACAATGCGACTGTTCGGTATGGCCAACATGCCGTGTTACGCGGCCTAGTCGATCCAGACCACAAGTGCCGGGTAGCGCAGAGGTCGACTGCATAAGCAAGGCGCCCTTCCTACCTTTAACTTCATGTCGCGCAAATTGCCCTTGCGACGCAACGTAAACTAATATACCTGCCTGCTTTCTCGATGACAGCATATAGCGAAGATCGTGTGCCTGCGAGTAATGCAGAGTAGGCTGCGAGGTTTGGCCCAAGCTTCGGAGGTGGCGAGCAACGACGCCCAAAAATCCGAACGGCTTCTCAGATGGCGGTTTGTTGCTGCCCTCGTGACAGGTGAGGGACAGAATGAATAAGACCCAGTAGGTGCATTGGGCCGCAAAATAAAGAAGACCACGCGAACGCATGCTGAAACTGCCCTCTGCACCGCAGCTGTCGCATTTGCAACGGAGACAAAAATTCTAGAGTTCAGTGTACTGTGCGTTATGGGTACACGTTAAAGAACTCCAGGTGGCCAACATTTTCGGAGTCCTCCACAAGGACGTTCCGCTTCTTTCTGCTCTTTCGTCAGCACTCAACGTCACAATCCAGAAACTTTCACACAGCGCTAGGCGAAATTACCGCCGTGACCTTGGATGCTGCGGCCATATTCGTTTATTTGCAGCCGCTTTCCTGTCTTCCTTATGTTTTCTCCTGTGTTTGTCTGTTTTCCTAGGCTGGAATACGTCTTTTCATCAAAACATGAACCAACTAACCAACTAGCCCTACAACGTGTTCTACTCGTTTATTTGAGCAGTGTTGCCAGGTAAAGCAGCGTTTTCTGGAGTTGCGAGTGATACGCTACTCTCCTACGACGGAGACAGCGCGGCGCACGGAACGGCGGTAGTGAGATACCACATAGCGTAGCCAGTCTCAGTGCCCTGACACGTTGAACTGGAGACTGAACCCTTTTATTGCCACATGATACCCAGAAGCTTTGGAAAATAAGCGACAGCACGTTGTCCTCGATTGTGTAATACACTTTCTTTCTTTATCGATTCATTCAAGACAATAGAGTGGTTTTTCCTAAGGGTGCATAGCTAAAGGCAATCGTTGCTTGACTGGGCCGTGCGAACCATACTGCAGTAGCAGCAGCACTATAAAGGTGTGTACATAACACTAAAAATACAAGAAAGAATGAAAAACAAGTGTAAGTTCAGATGGTTTACAAGCATTGACACAGGAAGAAAAGAACGACAGCAGTGGTAAACGAAGATCAACATAAGAAGTCCGGTAACCGAAAAGTGTATTACATAATCTGATAAACACTTGTACTACAGGACGAAAACAATCACAGGGTTCGCAGACAGAGACATACTCCGATACACAACGCGCAAGGATTAGCAGACAGCCCGCAGACCCACATTTTAATCATTTTATTGATTGATTTTTTTAATGATGTAAAAATAAATTGAGGAGTTGTCGCCATCTTTGGTGACGGCTATCCCTTTTCGCTTAAATGATGCAACGTTGTCGTAGTAAAAATGATGATGATCCATGTAGATGGGGGAAAATGTACAAGTGGTGATGATGTGCAGAGATGAAGAAGAGCCCGTCGTATGTTGAGCTCAAAATATAATAATAAACTATTCCTAAAGGATTCCGCTCGCGTCTCACACACACCAACACTGTAAAAACGGTCCAGTCAGTAATTGTCACTGATTTTGTCATTGGTTACTTCCGGTATGTGTAATGGTTTATCGCCGGCGAGCTGGAGCGTGTGCAAAGCTACGCGGTGTACATTTTGTACTCGAGTGCGTCAGCGCCAGTCTACAACTATTCAGCTTGGACTAGTAACCGGGCGACCTCGGACGACGCAGCTGGGTCTTTCGTGTGAGTTGCCAACGGCTATACTAGCGCTACGACGACGACTTCATGAGTCAATCGGTTGGAAGGCGAAAACACGAAAGGCGTCAAGGGGAAGGATAAAAAAAAATTGACGCGATCTGGATCGTATCCCGTTTGCGGCCTGCCAACGCCCTACAGGAAGTTCTCGCTTCATTATTGCGGTTAATCTGTGCGCACTGTATCTTTTCTTCTTGCTTTGATTAATTTCTTGTTTCGCAGGTGACAGCCGGAATTCCCAGACGACTCGCAGAGATCGGAAGCCCGGACGCGTGTTGAGAAAGTGACCGAAACTGCGATTGTAAAAAAGAAAGACTTATGCAGTGAACACAGTCTCTGAACAGAGCTTGACGAAGACAGCTTTGCTGTCATTACCGTAAAGAGCCAACGACAGCGAACATTTCCCACCATTCAGAGATTATGAGCAACCTACAGAAAGCGTCTGCAGGTTACCTATAGTCGCTAGATATATTTGCGAATAGTTCGCGAATACCAACCAACGTCGGCAATCGCTCCGCTGCTTAAGCCAAACTTTGCCAGAACTACCCGAGATCACCGGCAATTTAGCCAAGGTGACTCAGATCGAGCTAGAGCGGCTAGGGATGCAAGGGCAGGTAGACTGGCTAGTTTAGTACATCAGAAACATTCGTCTTTATCTGTTGCAGAACGAGGGTGAAAGAAGTATAGGAAAGGAACGTTCAATAAAAAGAAAAGACTGGGTCCATATTCACAGAAACGTCTTACGTTACAAGTGCTCGTAAGAGGAGGTTCCTGATAAGAGAAATATTTTTTGGGGCTCAAACGAATGGGAATGGAAGTGAGACAGCGGTGAGACAATGGCGAAGCAGCAAAACAAAAATTAGACGGAGCTGCCTGAGACGTGAATAAAGGCGTGCAACACACGAACACAGGGGGAGAAGTGAACAACACGAACGCCCCTTGTGTCCGTGTGTTGCACACCTCTTCTTTTGACTATGGACCCTTACCAACTCGCTCAACTTTCTGTCCTTTTGAAGAAGGGTTTAACACGCAAACACTGCGACAATGAATAATATGTGCCTACCTCATGTCGCACAGACCCACGAGGAAATCCTTTCCTTGTAACTTTGAGCTACGAGCAGATGATGCCAATTTGCGCTTTCATGACGCTGACTCCACCTTGTGGGGGTTCAGCGCAACTGAAATGCCACGTAAAGGCTGGTTTTACACATTAAGAAAAAGAGAACCTTACTCGACCAAGAAACGCAAGTAAGGGAGCAACGTTCGGCGTAAGACTAAATCCCAAAAGTAAGACGATTTGTTAATCCCTTAGTACCGCATACGCAACACTGGCGTACGACGCGCTGGTATTCTGAGGCCGTATTCGCAGAAGCTTACGCTGCGATTGGTCGCAAGAGAGCCAATCTTGATCCGAGGCGCAACCGGCTGCCCAATGACAACGAACCTTCAGGAACGAGAATCTCTCTAACTTTGGCCCAGGTCTTCGCACCTTGCATTTCGTGTTTCCTCTTTCTTCTTTAGGTCCACAGAAGCAACCTTCCGACATTAGAACCTTTCAGTAGGCCGTCAGCGCTTCTGTGTCCTCCTCCGGTTTGTGCCGGTTTCAGCTAGTTTTAGTCGTGGTTTCGGAGCTGTTTTAGCGTTTCAGACTGTACAGTTCACACGCGCAGGTTATAACGCTAACGAATAACATAATTTGTAAAACGTTCGCGGCCTATATGCGATTTTCCATCGGCCAACCTTTGTCATCAATAATACGCTATTCATCACGGTTGGCTGCAAATTTGTTCTGTGAGCAACTTTAGGGTAAGGCCTTCTTGGTGAATACGGGCCAAAGATTCCCGTTAATTTGAACCATGCCCTGGCATTCGAAATACGATACGCATACGCAATAAAAGTAATGTTCGCACGATAAAGCTGCCACTATAATCTTAGTAGCTGGAGTGTTACAAGAGGTGACTTACTGCCGGTTCTTATTTATACAGTACTGCTAGCCTCTAGATGAGGCTGTAAGCAGGAGTGGGTAGAAACATGCACAAAACGAAGATTACACATCAAGACACAGCAATCGTGTCGTATGAATAAAAAAATGACAAAGAAAGAAAAGAAAGACTCCCCTGAAAAGCGAGATACAAAGCACATACGCAACCTTTCGTGCACTCGTATGAGCAAATCATTCCGGAAAAGAAAAGACGCAATAGACATTTTACGTCAAACAATGGGGTTAAAAAATAGGTTAGAGTGCGCTCTCGAAGAAGCACAGTAAGTGCAAGAAAACAATGTTTAATACTATAACGGTTGTAAATGGTTGTCAAATTGATTGCAACAGTGGAGCTTGTACAAAAAGAATCAGTAGTTGGACATTTGACAAAGCTGGCTGGTAGGCGGTTCCATTGGCGAATTGTCTTTGAAAAAAAAAAAGAATTCGCAAGGATTTCAGTGCGACAGGAATATTATTTTTGTATTATGGTATGACCGGGTCGCTCGTCTGGACACTGGCTCAGTGTAAGTGTGTTTGCGTATACCAAGTTTATCATGAAATAACAGGTGCGTGAATTTTAATCGGTCACGTTGGCGCCGCTTTTGTAGGCATTCTAAACCAGCTTTCTTTACCAAAGCACTCGCAGAAGTACGCTAGCTATAAGAGCGATATGCAGTCATAGCCGCTTTCTTTTGGACAGATTCTAATTTAGTTATGTTGCCTTGCGTGTACGGATCCCAAACTGTCGATGCACATTCTATTACAGGACGGTCTAAAGTTTTATGCGCTATTTAACCGAGAACAGCGTCGGGAACTGGGCCTCTCATTGCGAGTAGATTGAGCGTTCGGCAGAAAGTTAGGTGGGCGGATCAGATAAAGAAATTTGCGGGATTGACACGACCGCAGTCTCAACCGCAGGACCGGATTAACTGGAAATGTGTTGGAGAGGCTTTGGCCCTGCAGTTACCGTAGACAGGGTGCCGCTGCTGATGATGGTGATCATGATGAACAGTGTTCGACATGCGGATTGCTAGCCACTGCTCCTATAAACGTGTAATGTGGAGACGATTCAAAATCATTTCATTTATTGTGTCTACTTTTCACGAACTCTCAGTTATGCCTACTTTGGCATTAATATTAGTGTTAAACATATAAGAAAAGCACAAGTGGCTTGAGCGTGAGGCTTTTGTACTACAGACCCTGAGCTAAAGCCGCGCCTCCGCTACACGCTTGTTTATTCTCATCGGCTTATGAGCTGTTAGACTGCGTACTATTGCCACCATTCACAATAATAATGGCAACTGATTGTACGTGCCAATATCACAATGTGATTAAGAGCAACGCCCCACAGTAATTTGGACAATCTGGGCTTCTTTAACGCGTACGCGAACCTACATGAGTACAAGGATGATTTCTGCATTTCGCCCCCATCGAAATGCGGCCGTTGTGACTTGGATTCGATCACGTGACCTCAAGCGTGGAAAGCCAACACCCTAACGACTATGCTACCACGGCGGGTCGCCACAATGCGCAGGTGCTGAGCAGCAACAGCGACATACTTTTGATCGACCCTGCGGAAGATTTATTTGAGCTTACATCATAAAACGAAACTCAACGAATCGCAATTAAGCATTTAAGACACGGTCATTCCAGATGTGATCGTCAGTTGCTAATGCTGTAACTAGGTTCGGAAGCACCGCCACAGGGAGAAATATGCCAGGGGCCGAATCCGCAATACATTTTTTTTTATTTCGTAAGTGCTTAATAGGTTGGCTGCACCGCTTTGGAAATTCTATGTCCAGCATCAGGATTGACTGAAGTAATGCGTTACAAACTTACTGAGTGTAAGATGTTCTAAATTCAGAGTATTTATTTCTTATCGGCGACGGGTGCGTTCACGCCGCCGTAAGCAAATCCAGGACGAGTTAGTCCGTGCTCCAACAACATTAATGACGGAACGACTCTTACATCTATCGAACTGTACGATCTTGTTTGGCTGATGCACAGTGTTTTTTTTTTTTTTTGAAACAGCTTCTTCGAGAAGCTTCCCTACACGATGGCTATCACTGCCCCAGAAGGAACGCAGTAGAGAAGGCCGATTAAAAACAATGTACTAATACAAGGAAAGAAACTCGGCAAAGTTCGCCAAGTGTGCAGATAGGCGATCAGGACGTCACAGGAAACGCACATTGGACGACTTTCAGAGGTGGTAAGCTACAAAATACATCTCGAAGTCGCCAATAGCGCCCGAAGCGGCCGACGGGCATCGTTGCAAAGGCGTGGATGACGGCGGTGCACCGCGCGTACTAAACGCTACCGTAGAAACGAGAACATAAAATGTACAAAGGCGAAAGAACTAAAGCACATAATAACGAAGAAACCCAACAAGAGAAAAAGAAACCGAAGGAAGGGGAAAGGACAGCGGCGGCCGAAAGAAAAGGAAAGGAGAAAACAGGCTTTTGATAAAGAAGGCAAGTCGGACCAGACTTGCACGATGCGGGAGCAGGTAGGTTACCTGGTTTCTGGTCCGCTGGTTGGGCCCCCCGCCGGGTCACGTGACCCGTCCGCGCAGGGAAACACAAGCAAAACGCTTCGGGAGAGGGCACTGAGTGAGTGACGAAGTGGTTGTGTAGCCAAAGAGCAAAGCCTGAAGGCTCCGCGCTCCACCGGGTTCCAGAAGGGGGTGGTGAGAGAACTGTAAGAAGGGGAGGCGGGGGGAAAGGGGGGGGGAGCGGGCGAGGACGCGTGGCAGCCAAGACGGCGGAGGACCCGTTACGCTCAAAGCAGGTAACGGTGCTTGACTCGATCGGTTCGGACTCCTGTCGCCGCAACAGTGCTGCTCCGTCTCCTCTCTCGTCCACGAGAGCTGGGTGCTTCACCCACCTGGAGAAGGTTCCATCATACAAGCACGGAGTAGCGCCCTAAGGTGCGCGAAGACGTCGAAGTTTCTGCCGCTTAGTGGGCCTCCGGCTGGAAGGATAGCAGACGACACATCCGGGACTTCTCTTGTGCAGAAGACGAGCGAAAACCGAAACAAGTAAAGCCCGTCGTCTGCCGTCGCCAGCGCTGCTCCTTAAGAGAGCGCGCTCTGCTCGTTTCTGACGTGGTCGTCTGGAAGTTGAGCGCCCGTCGTCTCGTACAGGGTCGGCAAGATAACTTAATTGTCAGATTCCCCGCACGGCGGGACCGATACCGGCCGTTCCGTTGTTGTGGCTGTGGCCCGATTGACAGAAGAAACGTCGCCATCTAGAACTCCCACATAAAGTCTATAGAATTTTTTTTTTGGTTGTCGTGGTTTCGGTGGTTCAGGAAAGAGGACACCCGTGTCTGGATTTGAGCCTGTGTTGCCCGAAGACGTGTGTGTTATACTGTGAAAACCCCCCTACGAGTCGGGTTACCGACCACCGCCATCGTATCAGCACTACTTGTTCACCACTGGATTCAGAAGCCCGCCGTACTTAGTTATAGTTCGCCATGGTAAGTCTCTACGTCTCACTTCTTTTTGTGCACGCTTATCGATGGAAATCGCTGAGAAATGTTGTACCTGACAGCCTGAAGTACAGGGCCTGCATTTACAAAAACATCATACCCTAGAAATGTTCACAACAGAACATTTCAGCCAGTACTGACGCGGGACATAAGCAAGTCCCCTGACCAACGGAGAAAAAACACTTACGAAAGATAAGTTTTGTGAATACCGTACCAGGTGAATATACAAAGCTTACGTGAACTTGGAAATTGGAAACATGGTAGTATGAGGAATTGCTTTGACAACAATGGAAGGTTCTGCATCAAGTCTACTTTCGGCGCGTTTGAACGTGTATTAATCTTACGGTGATGCAGAGATTGTACGCTGGATATCCTCGTCAGATGACTCCGCGACATACGACGAACCCTGAGGTTCTCTAGTTCCGCACCGAACTAAGTATGTCAAACTCAAACGTAAATCGCTCCGTGTACCTACGTATCCATTTATACGAAGCGTACGGTGCATTTCAAGCGTGATGAGCGAGCAGATGTGTGGAGGACTTCGGCGATTTCAAGACAACAAACGAAAGAAAAAAAGAACAAGGGTGCAACCAATCAAAGAGCTGCCCGAAGCTGATGAGACGCACGATTCCATTTCGTGGCTTCAATTTAAGGAATGACAGGTGACACATGACACTTGCCCTTATTACACCCTCTTTATAACCGACATCCACTGATCGCCGGCCATAGCTTGTCATGCCTTATGTTGTGCCTTCCTCAGTTGTTCCGTATGGAAACATCGTCTTACACAACAAATAAAGGAAATGGCAATCACTTTATTGAGAATTTCAATTTCATTCAGGAGTAATTGAATTTTTCCAAAAGGGCCTTCAAAATGTATAAAATAAAAAAATAAAAATTACTTACTAAAAATAAATGCGTCTAAAGGCTCCCATAGTTGTCAAAAACGCTCTCTTTAACTTTGTTTTTCATCAAAAGCGTATCTGCCCCGTTATTCATCGGCAAACCGGCTGGTTCCGGTTCTAACAGACCACGCTTTCTATCATCGAATCACATTTTTATGTGCGGACGCAGTTCCCTGTTGCAACGGACATTTAAGGCAGCGAGCACCGACACAAAGCGTATCCTGTGAGCGGAGAGAAACCGGTAGACAAGTTACGCAGACGCATTAGGCGATTGCAGCCAGGAATCGAGCCAGCAGAGCGATTCGAGACGCTGGAAGAAGGAAGAAAGTAAAATAGAGCACCAGGCATTAAAAATAAGATATGGCACACGAATATTTGCGCACTCAGTGGAACGATTGTAGAAGGAGCGGCACTGGACGTGGGCCCGTCACGGTCTCGATCACGATGCAAATATCTTGAGACCGTCGTGATCATTTATTTTTAAATGGGGATCTGCAACACTTTTTGAACATAGAGAACAGTGACGATCAGTCGTGGAAGCTTCTGTGCACAAGTGATCCAAATGCTACTGCCCTGCACTCCCCAGAGAATTTTTTGGCTTGTCTTCAGGTGCTGCTGGAACTTGCCTGCTCTCGTTCCCACAAAATACGTCACAAGGCGCATCAACTACGTCACGTGGAGCAGAACTCACATTGGCTGATTTCATGATCGCGGAACCGACCTCAGCAGTGCTTTATTTTTTTATATTTAGACCAATAAGTAAAGAAAAAAATGCGTGTATCTATATTTCAGGGCACAGATAAAGTCAAGAGACGTAGTGGATGCTCCTTGTGATGCAATTTGTAGACAGAAGAGCAAACGATTTTCCAGCTGTAACTTGAAAGGAGCTTGCATATTCGCTGGGGCGCTCATTGCAATAATATTTTGCGTTCATGTTCGCAGGACCCTTGACGACTGATCGACACTGTTACCTGTGTTGAAGAAATGTTGCACGGTTCTCTCAAAATATTGCTTTATTATGTACACCATTGGTTTTCATGGTCCCGGGGACACGCAGTCCAACTTCATTTGCTGAGGCACTTCGGTGGAGAGGCAGTCTATATATGGGTCCTTTTTTTTTTCGTTACGAGTTCGTTTTTCTTCGGCATTTCCAGAAGCAACTTTCATTAAATGAAGAAGAAAGAGGAGGACTGTGGCGAATCTACTCGCCGTGTGTGTACTATGCATGCTGAAGCTGTAGTAATTTGACTTACACAAAGGAAATCAGGTCGTCTTACCTAACTTTGCTTCGTCACGCTTATAGTTTCGTAATTATGGACCTTAAAAATATGAGGGAGAACATGGTAAACGTGAGCTTTAAGAAGGTTTTTCCTTTTGTGGCGTCCTTTACCACAGTCTGTTAGCCAGCAAAAACATTGCGGCCTACACAAATGGCAAAGTAGAAAAACGGAAACGTGCCCAGAGCTATACCTGGAGGGCTTGACGGTTGTGCATTATTTCTCTGATGTCCATAGCGTCGTTCAACGAATCCATGACCCTTGCCAATATGTGAAAATGGAAGGCTACCGAAGCTTCTTTAATTATACGTACAGGGCCAATCTGAGAATGCTGACTTCGCTTTGTAAATGACTGTTTGAAGACAGTATGAGCTTGTTGGTGGACACGCGTCGGCAAAGGCTATAGAAAGGTTTGCACTTGCTTTGGTATCAGCCCACAGTGCTTGTACCCCCCCCCCCCCCCGCACGCAGCACACACACACACACACACACACACACACACACACACACACACACACACACACACACACACACACACACACACACACACACACACACACACACACACACACACACACGGCCTTCGGTTTTCTGCACCGCATACGGTTTCACACTGCCTTCGGGATCGGCTTACCTAGTTTTCGGCGTACAGGCGAAGGACGGACAAATACACTAGCCATACTACGTCATCATTAGACAACGCATATATACACCAAGGCACAAGGAAGAAACTGGCGACACTAACTATGAGCGCCTTAGTGTGTATGCGCTACATGACGAGGCCTTACCAAATCTTTCGAATTGCTACGCGCGGCGAACAGCTTCTCAGCAAGACTCCACCCTGCCTTGAAAGTTCGTCCCCAGAGCCATTATCCGACGATATTGGCTTGCCCTGCCTCGCGGCAGCGAGGCATGGTTCTGCAACGAACCGACTTCCAAGTAAGCGGTATAGTGTGGTGGGAGCAGGACTAATTGGCATAACTGGAGGAACCAGTCCGACCGTTTGTTGATTGCAGTCAGGCCGCGCGTGCCACCGCTTGTGTGGTCTACGGCGATGACTCGTTCGCTTTCCGATTAACCCCCGCCGCCTTTCAGCTACCGAGCGTCCATTGTCTTGTCTGGCACGCTTGGAATAAGCGTTGTACGGCTGTGTGCAGGGTGGTGACTCTCCGGGATCGCTTTAACCATTGCGAACGTTCTCAAGTTGCAAGCGTTTTCCTTTTCCGAGCTACACTCTTAGCACGGTAAACTTTAGTTTATATTATAGGTACACAAAAATGTGAAAATATGCTCCTTTATAAAGGTTAAAAGCACTTTAACCATTATAAAGGAGCATATTTTCACATTTTTGTGTACCTATAAAACGAACTGAAGGTTACCGTGCTAAGAGTGTACCGTCATATGCAGAGTTAATTCTGTTGCTGGTGACAGCAGTGAGCTCGGAATTAATTAGCTGACGTTTGTCGATTACGTCTTTCCAATTACACTTGTTAATGCGAAAGCCCGAACAGGGCCGTATGAGGAGGTGAATACGACCACTATCCTCCCTAGCGTTGTCTCAAAGAACGTTGTATCGAAAACCTCTTTCACCTGGCGCAACCAAAATTGGCATGGAAAGTGTACGCATGCGAGATCACCGCGACTATTAGGTCGTGACATCAATGTCACGAGATGCTGGTCAGTTAAGTAACGATTAAAGATAACAAAGCTACACGTGAATGAATTTTAAGCTTTGCAGGCTACGCCAAGCAACATTCCTGTGCTGTTCGATTGCCAAACGCCTAGCGTTCGAACCATAAGTCCTGGATTCAACTGCCAAAGGTGTTGGTTTTCGCCTTCGCGTCTAACGATAGCTAAGGACTCGCAGAGATCTTTATCCCACGTAACCCAGGGACTGATAGATTGAAGTACTGTTTTCGAGCGGCGTTCTTTGTAGAATCTCGGACATTCTGTCGATTCAATCGAATCTAGGTTAGACGAAGATGCGAGAGTGGAAGGCAGGTGGGAGGTAGCTCTGTAGAGGCTTGCCGTAATACGTGGCATACAGTGTCATTCGGATTGTGTATACGCCGCCATCATTATGCTGAAGTATTGAAGTTTGTATGCTTGGAACTCTTTTTGCGTAATCACATGACTGGTTCCCGTGTTTGTTTTGTGCCCACCCGTTAGACGTCTCTCAGACAGTGCGAAGAACAAGAGCGGCTGAACAAGAACATAGGAACAGAAAATGGGAGAGTAGGCGCAGAAAAGGAGGCAGCGTTTTATGAGAGGTTTCCAGGCCTGTAACACACAAACAGGGTGCTTTTCGGCATACAAGTAGTGAAAGGCTCCCGTTCTGAACAAATATTTGAGAATCAAAGGACACTCATCAGAATTATGATGATTACGTCAATCACGCGTGAGGTTCAGCTGCCATAAAAAATAACTGTCCTGCAGGAACCACGTTGTTTTAGCAGTAAAGTTCATTGCTGCAAACAAACGAAGAATATTGAAGCGGTAAGTCATTAAGGCACATTACGGCGCATATTTTTTTGTGTACTTTGAGTACTAGCACTAGTCTTGACTAGTCAGTGCGGTCGTCAACGCTGTGCACTCGCAACAGACTAATAAAGAATCTTGATTGATTTGTGCTGTTTAACGTCCCAAAACCAGCTCCGATTATGAGAGACGCCGTAGTGGAGGGCTTCGGAAATTTCGACCACCTGGGGTTCTTTAACGTGCACTGACATCGCACAGCACACGGGCACACAAAATTGCGCCTCCATCGACATGCAGCCGCCGCGGCCGGGATTCGATCCCGCGACCCTCGGATCAGCAGCCGAGTACCATAACCACTAGACCACCGTGGCGGGGCGACTAATAAAGAAATAAAAAAAAAGGAGAGCACCGCGCAACCAATTAGCAAGCAGGCTGCAGTGCGAACACGACGAATTCCGAAACGTACCGATTGCGCAATGCCTGCCCAAGGCTCCCCGCTACAAGGCGGGCTCGATTAAAATGACCGCCATTTGCTTTTCGAACATGCGTTTAGACTCGTTGCTGTTCGTGCCTAGCGATAAGATTAGAAAAAAAAAAGAAGGAACTGCATGGAAAACCCCACTGTAAATGAAGAGTGAGCGAGTTATGTGGGGCAGAATTAAAATGTACTCCGAGCAGCGTTTTAACAATTCAGTGTGATTTATTATTGTTTCTCCGAGAAGAATCTCCTTCTTGCAATTTACGTTAGTGGGAGGTTTCTGGCGAGCGGAAGAAAATTCCCTGGGCACTTAATTAATCGATTAATTAAGGGCCGTAACTTAGGACGAAAGCCAACACATTTTGCAGGCGAACGGGAGCGTAGGGGTTCGAACTCGGCGCCTCTGGCAGTCGAGCATGACGTGAGCGTTATCTGGCATACGTCATAAAAGTTAAGACTTAATCGCGTGTGGCTCACAGTCACGTGAAACTGGATCACACCCACGCATCGTGATATTATTATAGTTAATCATAACGTCACCGACTAGCACATCTTTCTATAGATGTCGTGGCCCGTGATTGGTGTTAGCCGTACGATCGCAATGTTCCATGCCAAACTGCGTTACGTGCAAAATGAACGAGACGCGAGTTGTAGATTTCTTTGTGCCATGTTACTGTACCATATTTTTCTGCGACAGAATTTTCAAGGCCACCTCTGCATGAATTGTATAACGCCTTGTACCTTTTATATTGACCGACACCTCCGTCCGCGTTGATTTGTATGAGCAGCCGGTTCCTGCGATCTCGCTGGTCTCGCGAGTTTTCCATATTTAGGCTAGATTGGCATCAGGAGCGACGAAGGTCACACGACAGAGGCTGCTTCGGCATCGGTGGACTACCCGGTCCGATTGAGGTTACTTTTCTCAGCGCCCTCGAAGCCATCTTCTTTCTTGCCCTTTATTCACGTGCTGATATGCAGCTGAAAATCACGGTATTTCCACTTTGGCACCAATTGCTTGTGCGAAGGCAAAGTACTGGTGTTGTACGTGCCCGTCGAGGATGTGCTTTTGTATATCTTGCTATCCCGTTCTCTGACCGTACGTATAGGTCAGAGGCTTGTCGAAGTTAGACGCTACACTTGCTGCCCGCAGGGCAGCATACGTTGTAGTGGCAGTGGAACACCCGGTCCCGATGCACAGTGGTAGAAGGCATAGAAATGAAACCGGTACTACCTTTGTCGAAAGCGGCACAACCTTTAATTCAAGCTGGTACTATCCCGGAACTTGAACGAGATCTTCGTCGGGGTCGGCACGACTCTTGTTCACCGATCTAGACGAGTTGTCTTCCCGAAGGCATACCAGTGGGTTATTAGGTTGATCATTATGACATGTGGCAGCGTATGAGTGACAGGACTACGAGAACAAAAAGAAAAACGAAGAAGAGACACCAAAGACAAGCACAAGCGCTGAATTGCAATTTGAGTTGCGGTTAGGCGCTTGTGCTTGTCATCCATGTCTTTTTAGTTCATGTAGTCTTGTTGCTGGCTGTGCCCTGCCATGTCATGCCTTCTTCCACAAGTCGCCATTTGCACGATAAAAAAAGCAAAACAACGGAACAACAAAACAGTTCGAATGGCAAAGGCGGAGTAGAAGGCAGAAAGCGCTAAGGACATCCTTGGAGAGAAGCTCAGGGGAAGATGCGGGCTTGAATCGATGAACAGATCGCTAAAAACGATTTAGAACAGGGAATGTCGCAGGAGACAACGTTTCGACAAGCGGACTTGTCTTCGTCAGGACGGCGACTACCTTCTCCAGCGTTCGTTTATGTACGCATACATAAACGAACGCTGGAGAAGGCGGTCGCCGTCCTGACGAAGACAAGTCCAGTTGTCGAAACGTTGGATCCTGCGACATTCCCTGTTCTAAATCGTTTTTAGCAATCTGTTCAAATGATACTCTTGGAATTCATGTTTTGTAATTGGCACTGTTCCCAATGAGTTCGACTGACAAGGTCATAGAAGATGCCGGCATCGACTCCCGAAGGTTCCGAGTTCGAATCCTCTTTTTTTTTTTCACCACGTAAACACGCGAACTCGCCTGGACTTCGTCCTTTAGTCGTCACTCATATCGCACAATCTCTCGGATCAGCTGGGAACAGCAGCTGAGTACGTGAAATTCCCAATTCATGGGCCGTAATCGGGCGCCGAACTCCAGTGCGTGTTTTCGCAATATTTGCGGTGCAAAAGCACGCGCTGGCTCACACAACGTGGGAACGTACGGCTAGGCAAGTGACGTCAGTTTACACAATCTATAAAAGTAGAGGACTACTTTGCGTGGCAGTAGGAGGCGCCACTTACAAGCGAAAACCTGATGTGTCCGGATCGGCGATATATCAACAAGCTCAGCGAGCCGCAAGAGCCAGCGCAGCCCCCGCCCAGACGAGCTGACAAAAGATGAAACCCTGGCACACCAGACATGCTCGATACGTTTCATGCCTACAATGAGCCAGCGGCGATGAAATACGCCCTATCTTTGCACCAATATTGCGTCTATCCCGGTGTAGTTAACATTCTGAAATGTTCCTGAGCCATTAAAACATATTCGGCTTTATGAATACCGGCTATTCGAATACCCCACTTCTCACGCCTAAACGAAAGTTCTGGAAAAACCCCAGACGGCCACGATAACGA
This sequence comes from Hyalomma asiaticum, assembly GCA_013339685.2. Lineage (NCBI taxonomy): Eukaryota > Metazoa > Arthropoda > Arachnida > Ixodida > Ixodidae > Hyalomma > Hyalomma asiaticum. The sequence continues at coordinate 50,070,978 of CM023490.1, forward strand.
ACACACAGAATTTTCGGCGGGGAATCCTCTTAAAAACAGGTCACGTTTAAAACTGATAGCGTGTGATTCACTGTCGGTGGCGCAGACATGACGCGAGGATAAAATTCCATTCCTTCAACCCCATTTTTCTTTAATCTGTCTATGCGCCTCGTGTTGTGCCGTGTGGTGATAAGGTTTCTTTAGGGAGCGGATGGCTCCAGCTCGACGTATCGAACGAGGGGTCAGATATCGAGAAATGTCCCCGCACGCTTACGTCATGCCATGCATAAAAATAAAGCTCCTCGCGCGTGTAGAGGTCATTGACCTAGAGGATAAAATAAAAGCGAATAAGTCATACTGACGATTATCCAGGCAATTTGTGCACTTGGTTTTTTCTTGCCGCTCAGTATGTTCGGCTGTCGTTTTTAGATTTGAAAGTAAGTGCTTGGGATTGTTCGTGCTACACTTCCATTTGCGCTACACATGGCAATGTAGGGCATACAATGGACAAGGGAATGAAAACAACGAAAGTTGTTTGAACTCTTGTGGCTGGACGTGTTTTTAACACGGAGGCCGTGGGCTCGATCTCACCCATTTTCATTTACAATTACCAAATTTTTTTCTGCCTTGTCATATAAATGACGAATAGGCTCCTTGAGGATCCCTTAGCTTTATTCGCTTCATATATCACGCATAAAAAAAGCTTTGATAGATTTGCCTTTTTCTCGTTCTAGGTAATCTGCAACAACTTTATTTATTAATCCTTACGCAATAACAATAAAAACAATAATTTGTGGGGTCTTACGTCTCGAACCCGCGATATGATTGTGAAGGACGCCGTAGGGGGGGATCCGGAGATTTCGGTGCCACCTGGGGTTCTTTAACGCGCACTGACGTATACGGGCCTGCAGCACGTCGCCTACATCGAAATGCAGCCGCCTCGAACCGGGATTCGATCCCACGACCCTCGGATCAGCAGACGAGTGCCATAGACACTAGACCGCAGTGCCGGGGCGCATGTTTCGCGCAAGCTGGTATTTTTCATATAGGCGATATTGGCTACATTCAAGTGTACACAGTCATTAAACTCTTCCAAGCAGAACTGCACTTAATCCTATCAATTTCCTTTACGTTGGCAGGTACAATGAGACGTTATAGCTGAACGCGATAACAATAACAAGAACAGAGAAAGCATTAATAATATTTGAAGGCGTCTTACGGGCCAAAATTACGATACGCTTTATAGCCTGTTTTGTTATGTCGAACTATTCACGTACCGCTAGTGTCTCGCAGGTCAAATTGTCACTTAACCTTCCGAACCTTCAAACTCGGCGTAACATCTCGTGCCTTCGTTTATTCCATAAAGTGTTCCATCACCGTTCGCTGAATCAGCAACTCATTTCGCAGCAGTGTACTTATCCTCCCGTATCGATCACAGCAATAAGGTAGCTGTTCCTCTTGTTGCACTGACATGTTCCTGCGTTCTTTTATGCCGAAAACCTGTTCGGAGTGGAACCACCTTCCCTCTTCTATCGCCACATTAGCCGATGCATCATCAAAGACCGCTGTAACAGATCATCTTTTAAAATGACTTCAATTTTACCTTTTTTTTGCTGCTGTTACCGTCTATCTTATCGTTGTCCTTATAGCCGTGAATGCTTTCGATTGTTTGTAAAACATGTACCACCTCCTCTATGATGCCCATTCAGCGATGAGGGTATGATAAATAAATAAATAAATAAATAAATAAATAAATAAATAAATAAATAAATAAAATTACACTGCACGGCACTGCATATTGAACGGCTCCGGGTTATTTTTGACCACGTCGGTTTCTTTAACGTGCACATCTGCCTAAGTAGACGAATGTCTTATTTTTTTTCTGTATTTGCGCCCCGATCGGAATGCGGACACTGTTACAGTGATTTCATCCCGCGATCCCTGAGGTCAGCAAGTCAGCACTAACTGCCTGCTAAGCTGCAACGGCAGGTGAAAGAAAGCTCTGCAAAAGGAAGAATTTGAAATATTTCTCTCTGACGTTTGTCTTATCCGTTTGATTCTCAGCTCACGTCACAGTAGTAGACAATCATTCGCGGTTGCCAGGCACAATAATAAACGTTCACCACGAAACCAAAACTGAAGGTGGGCTAGGATTTTATATACTCCCCCCTCCCGTTCTTCTTACAAATAGAGGCCTCCACTTTTGCTAAGACTACTGCGGGGAAAACCAGCGCTGAATCTGCGAGCACTGTGACGAACGCAGATCGTGTGGTCCACAGACGTGCTCTGAATTCACAAACTCAGTGCCTGAAGCAGGCAACAGCCGCGCGATCAAACTCTAAACGCTGTTCCCCCTCTCCTTTCATACTTTCCCGAAGGACTTTCAGCGGGGTCGTAAAAATCTGCTGAGCTCTGCGTTTCTGGACTCCTTAAAGAGCAACGTGGCAAACATGCGCGAGCCCTAGCCTCTGCCTGACAGGGTGCAATCTTTCTCTGCAAGTGTTGTCCGTGTTTTGGCACGTGTTTTCTTCCCACAGTGCAAATGGCACCTCTTGGCCAGAGATTCACATTGAGATTGTCGTGCGGAATGAAATAAAAAAGAAAAATGCGTGCGAAACGTATAGCACTCATTTTATGTGCCCGCTAGCTTCGAAGGAGCATTCAACCAGCGTGCTTCAAGATTCACGATGCCAGAATGCGCAAGTGTCTCTAAGGTATGTTAAAGGGGCCCGTTTTAAATGAGCATGTTTTTTGCAGGTAAACACGTTTCTTAAAATCGGGTTCACGGGAAGAAAACATGCCGGAATGCGAGTTGATCTTCAATTTTTTTCGCACGTAGAGGAAAAATGCCAGCATGCCATGCCGGTGCCACAAGGTCTCTGTTAACGTTCCAGAGACGCCAAGGACTCGTGTGTTTTCGGCTAGAAGCGGCATTCGCAGTGTCAGAGTGCACTAAACAAAACTTCGGATAAAAGTTTCTGGCCCACAAGCGAACTTCAACGAGCAACCGCAAATTAATGCACGTACAGCTGGGTCCATTGTTAGAGGGAACACGCGCGTGCGCGTTCTCTCTAACAGTGGACCTACCTGTACATGGATATTTTGGGAATACGCATATACCGTCTCTTTGTCGTCAACTATGCTGCTCGACCATTGAACAACCGCATCCAGGTGCGTCACCTCGATGCTAAATAAAAAAGGTTTTGTCAGGGCGACAAATGCTGAGCACACGTTCTCCTTTCTGTGCCGATGTCGAAAGGTCACATATTTCCAGTCCAAGCCACACAATTACGCGTCGATGGCCGCTACTCATAAATGTCTTGCGTGATGACTCCCGCAGTGTGGCCACATTCATGTAAGTCTTGTCTAACGACTGTATAGCACGAGCGAAGGGGAGGCACAAGCTCGACTTGCGTGCTCATATGCTCTGAGCGCGCCTTGAGAATGCGGCCGGCAGAAGCAGCTCGAACGGGCATAATCAATTTAGCTCCATAATTTGTCATCCACAAGTGGCAACGGTTACCAACAGCTTCTAATTATACACAAAAACAGCCATTCGCTTGAACACAATAATTTCGTTGAGAGTTTCCACTCAATTTAATACGTGGACCACAATGATTTTGCTCCAAAAGTTCCGCGGAGCAAAGTAGCAGCGAAGGTGACATGACGGCACTTCACGAGGAAAGCGCGCCACTTAGCTCGCTTCCGTACACGTTATTACGGCAGTCCCTATACCAAAGCCTAGTTGCAAACGAGGGCTTGCGAAGATTCAATAAAGAAGATCTCGCACAAAAAGGCAAAGGGGCAAAGGGCAAAGGGAACGCCAAGATCGGGGTCGCGCTCACAGAAAGGCTTGGACATAGCGTCACACGACGGATACTCAGGCAACTATAGCGCATCGACCACAGAAACCACCGTCCTTCCCATTCAAAGACACTGCACCGAACAACGTCCAACACCGGAGCACAGTGCTCGATCGGAAAGGCGCGGGGCAACAGGAAATGTGGAAGGTCCTTTTCGTCGCCCGAAGGAAAAGGCTCTTGTAGGCCAGCGGCGGCGGCGGCTTCACTTTATGCCTGGGAGGCCCAACAGTTCCTCTACGCCGCCAACGGGAGCAGGAAAAACAAGCAAACAAAATGTGAAATCAAGAAACAGCGCCGTAAGCAGAGGTCAGACGGCGTACGTCTCTTGCCTGCTGTGGGAAGCCGTGCGAACCATTAGCCAACTGTGCGAGCGCGCGCAGTTCTTCGGCCCCCCACAACCACCCGCTGCTCCGGCTGGCGCGGTGTATGACTTCATGTGTATGCGCGTGTAATCGACCTAATAATAGCGCAGCTGGAGTTTGGCAGGAAGGATGGGGAGGGGGGCTTGAGTCTGGAGATGAGATGGGAGTTTAATGGTGTCCGCTCGTCCGCTGCGCGCTTGAGTTCGCGAACGCGGCCGGGACTACGGTTCTTGTGATGTCTTCCTGGAGTCGTTGATGCCTTTGTTTTATTGCGCGTCTAGCTGGACGTGCGTGTAGCTTTAGCAGGGCGGGATCAAAGGGTTAGCGCGTTGATGGTGATGTCCGCGGCGTTGTGGACGGTGCTGCGAGATCAGGTTTGTTCGATTACGGAGGTCATCAGGGTCGAGTGGTTGTGTGGGCCGATTTCAGGCGCAGGCTTTATCGGACTTCACTCACTCGTGGCGGCCAACGCTGACGTCAAGGAAACCAATGTGCGCTTGAGACTCTAGCTTGGTCGATGTTCCACGTGGCAACCTTTAAGGTGAGTGCTCCCTGAAAACAGGCATTCTAGGTGAACATGAGAAATGATTTGTTTTGTGCTCTTCAGTTTCGCATCTAGCAGCTTCCCTGAACAACAACAACAACAACAACAACAACAACAACAACAACAACAACAACAACAACAACAACAACAACAACAACAACAACAACAACAACAACAACAACAACAACAACAACAACAACAACAACAACAACACATAAAATCCTCGCTTGCTCTCTGGTTGATTGCAGCGTTTCGTTTTATCATCGAAGTCTGAAGTGCCCCAAATGATGAGGGAATAAATAGCTGAAGCATAGTGGGAGAAGTACGAATAACATTCTTTTAACATTGAGATGTCCATAGCTTGCCGATACATGTATGGCGTAAGCACTGTCTATTTAGTACGCATCGGCTTACACGTTGTAGCATGCCATCATACCTGACGCATATGGGTAGAACGTTTAAGTAATCGCGCAGTCACTTAAGTCCACAGAGCAGCGATGTCGCGGTCATTAGCTTTTTGTTCGACCGCTTTGCCCTCCTATAACCGCTAGCCAATGCGCATGACCTTTCAAGCGTAATTACATTTTGGTGCTTTAGCCAAACCTTCTGATTCGTTCAAGTGCGGCAGCTGAATTTCTATTCGCTCTCCGGCAACACTGAACCATACGCGCAATGTTAAGTGCTAGACTACTGCGTTTTAACGGGTCCCGAGCAAACCTAAACTAGTGGGAACGTGCTATATCGCACACTCCTTTGGGCCACCAACTTGTTGTCGATCCACGTATCTAAAATCTCGCAACACATTTAATTCCTGCACTGCGTCGCCTGCAAATCTTATTTAGTAAGGCTGTTTTGCGTAAGGACTTTACCGACACTACAATTATTTCACGACAGTTGATTTATTTCAATGTAGCTATTTCTATCATACTTCAGGTAACTATAGTGCATTATCGAGTGATGCTTAGTCGTTTTAAAAAATTGTTCCACTTTTTTAAAAGTTGAGCACATAGCTTTATGCGTATTGCGTAATGTTCCTGTGTTAACTATTGCTCTGTGTAACGATGACATTACCATTGAATTCGTGCATGAGTAATAGCTTTAATACATCGCTTATTGATAAGGCGCATCGATGAAAGGCGCTACGCGGAAGCTCTACGCAATAACCAGCGGCAAACTAGCTCAGCTCCTTGGTTATCGCAAGCCGGTGGCACTGAGGGAACCGCCGTTAAGCTGTACACAATCGTTCATTCAGCTTTCCAGACCACCCCACAGCGTCCGTCACGAGGCATTATGTAGACATCGTGCACGCTCAATTGGTCAGCGCCGACAACCCGATCACCCACGCCGCTGCAATCGCCACTACACGATGCTCTCGCAATGGCATTTTACCATTAAGCGCCTGCTCTCCCATGTCGGCCCGGCAAAAGAGGTTGCCACGGGAGTTACATACGCACCGACACAAAGGGTACACCGGCCATTGGTAAAACGACGGGTGTAGCGGCACACGGCTTTCTCACGGCTATGTCTTTCACGGTGGGATCGCTTCCGCCAGCGGCTATCTCTCTATGCGTACTTCCTTCCGTTTTGTGCGGTGGAGTAAAACTCTTACTTCCTCCATTAGTGCAGCGAGTCGGGAAACTTGGCCCTGTCGAAGCTTCCCATATCCTCCGGACAAGACCGCGGGACGTCCATTTCAACTTCGGTTTGGCGATGGCGTCGTTTGTCGCGGATGCATTGTCTGCGTCTTTTGATTCGATCGGTGTTGATTTATACCGCAGCTAATGCGTGAGATAAACGCTTTGTCATCCCTCGTGGGCCTTTTGAATGGGATCGGTTCGTAGGGTTACTGACGACGTCTTACTTACAGGGTTAAATAGAATTGTTGGTCGTGAAAAGTAAGCTTCCGATTCTGAACAACTCTTAATGGCGTGAAAACAATATGGCGGTTGTGATAATCTACTAGTGTTGTTTTGTAATGACTTTAGTAGCTCCATTTGTGAACCTCTTATGTCCGTGGATTGGTGCGTGCTAGGTAGTCGAACTTATGCGATTTTCAGCCGAAATGCAGTTTCCATACCACCACACGTTCGAAGTAATCCATGGACAAGTGACTGCTATTATGGGCGCTTCAGATAGGGGGTTTATATATACCTAAGATTTGTATGTTTTGCCTTCTGCCTTGCAGCCGCGTAACTCGTATTTTGGGAGCGTAGGCAAAGTGGCTGTACCAGAAGTCACTTAACCTACAAAGAGCAACCTGAATAAAGTGTGTACAGAGGTCGTCTACACGAACTTTGTGCAGAATTTATATACGAGTGAAGGGATGATGAAAATAGGGTCACAGTTAATGCAACTAACAATTTAATAAATATAACATTTATTTCGAGAAACCGATTACTTTGAAAAGCGATCTTTCTTAGCCGCTCAGCAGTAACGCCAGTGGGGCTTACAAAAACGAGAACAAAACTGCCCTGGCAGTGCAAACTGTGAAGCGTCCTGCGTTATCCCGATAACCTAAACGCGGTTAACCACGGCGCGGTTAAGCAAATGCCAGACTGTTTCGTGCTTTCCATACAAACCAACGTCTCGTTTCTCAAGGAAGCATTTCCTTTCCGTTTCGGCGGTGCCGGTGAACGTTCACCACGGTCTATTTTTCCTCGGGGAAGCCGCCCGCTGCGGTCTATATAGCCGAGCCATTGTGCAGTTGCGTTGCGTGCGCCCTATGACTTTCCCGGGGGTAGCGTCCGTCTGGCATTCGCCATATATCGCAATATCTAGTAGCCAAACGAAGAAGCGCATGCTATATCACCTGGGAAAAAAAGGAGCTATCAATTGCACTCGGAATAATTTACGCTTTTACAATGCACTACATGAAGCCGCGAAGCAGCCGAGTTTCTTCTTTATTTGTCGGCTTCATAGGAAGACGCCATATCGGGAGCGGGAAGAGCAGACGACGCGCCATAGAGCTCTTTCTTTTCCTGGTCTCAAGAACCAGACGACAACTTTTGGTCGGACGCCCGCTTGCGTGCCTGTTGCCGCGCAAACGTGTCTGGTCAGGGAACGTATGTGTTGCTGATTGCGGCTGTTCCGTGTGATTTCGGGTTCGTGAATCGAATTTGCTTTCGGGGCTGCGTCTCCGTGTTCTCTTCGTTATTTCCAACGGCGCCGTCATTTCGCACAAGGCGACCGCATTACAATTGCAACTGTGTCACACAGCCGACGAGTTTGCGGTATGGCTTACTTCCTCCTCAGATACGTCTTCTCGCCGCCGGAGACCTCGTAAGGGATGTAGGAAGTTATTTTCATATGATCCTGTGTGTTTTTTTCTAGTTTTTTTTTTACAGAAGCTAACGGTGTGCTTGACGGCTTCGCAAGGCGGTCTTGCTCTACATGGCTGTGAGCGGCGTCTTGAAGGTGGCTCATTTTCGACTGAGTTCTGCTCTTCCGCCGCGATGGTCTATAGCGGTTATGGTGCTTGATTGCCGACCTGTATGGCGCGGGTTCGATCCCGGTCGTGGGAGTCGCATTTCCGATGCAGGCGAACATGGCAGAGCCCCGTATAGAGCACGTTTTGAGTGCATGTTACAGAACCCCAAGTGGTCCACATTTTTGGAAGCGTTATTAGCTGATCCTTGCCGCCATGAAGTTTACGTTTTAGTCGAGAATCGAACAACAACAACAACAACAACAACAACAACAACAACAACAACAACAACAACAACAACAACAACAACAACAACAATAATAATAATAATAATAATAATAATAATAATAATAATAATAATAATAATAATAATAATGCCTTCGCCTTTGTTTCCCAAAGCTGCGATGTGTTTGAGCTCCGGAAATTTTGACCCCCTGGGGTTCGTTAACGTGCACCGACATCGCATAGTACACGGGCCCCAACATTTCGCTTCCGCCGAAGTGCAGCCACAGTGGTCGGGATTCGATCCCGCGACCCTTGGTATCAGCAGTCAAGAGCCACTAGAGCACCCCGGGAGGTCGGGAATCGATGGAAATAACGGTTCTGCTTACTTACTTTTGGGTGGCCTAATAAACACTGCTACTACGTCTTTGACAGTAAAACCTTCAGTGTTTGAATTGCGTGAAATCTATTTAGTGTGTGTGTTTGTAGGGGGACCTATGTCAGGTTGAACTTGGCTAGTCTACGTTCGCTAAACTTGTTTCGTTTCGTCTCGCTCACGAACTACAGAAAGACATAATGGTTGTGTCTCAGAAAGACATGCTACAGAAAGACATACGTATCTGTAGACATAAGTCTGTGTGTCCACACTCACCTTGTCCAACAGGGCCAAGCTAACGTAACCATGCACTTTAGTTTGTGCGTCTACACTCACCTTGTCCGAACGACAAGGCGAATGTAGAAACACAGACGAAAGTGCAGTGCTGGTTGCGTTAGCTTGGCCCTGTTGTTACTTTAGGTCAGAGTAGTTTAGACCGCGTTAGGTTAATTCGATGTTAAGGCTACCTTGAGCCGTAGGTGAGTCCGTACGTGCACCTACGAAAATACGGTATTGCCAGCAGGGTATTTGTAGCAAGGATAGCGGGAGAATGACGGAGTGAAAGAAATGTATAGAAACATAAAAATCAATAAGTTTACCCAGACAAACACTCAAATGCGGTTTACGTCAGCCTTGTATTAGAGCCAGCTATTACAGTGCTATTTTCAGTGGCACATGCTGATCCCCTCGAATATCCTTCGGGTTTTCTCAATGTCCTCCGAAAGCTCTCACGACGCATTCGGATAATTGTTTGGCGATCGAACAAGACACAAGGAAATAAAAAGGCGCAGGGCTTCTGAGGAAAAATCAGAGGATCAAGGTCGCTGATAAATGTGGCTGAAGGCTCGGCTTTGTGTATAGTGACGTAGCTACTTGTTACCATTAAGTTACAGCAGTGCTGTTCCGTTGAGTGGCAATGATAATTTTTGCATGGTTTGCCTCAACTACGCCGAGAGGACAACTGTGGACAAAGCCCAGCGGTCGGGTCATGTGAACACAAATAAATTATTGTGGCGTCGAATGAATGATTAGTTAACTGATTGATTAACTGAATCGAAAGTCATTGCAGCAGCTTTAAGGGGTGAGGTACGCTCCTGCTTAGGATTATGGGTATATGCAGACCAATGTATATAAACATGCATCGAAATTTCAGCATAAACGTGTGTTTTTGCGTTTCACTCTATTGAAATGCGGCTGAACTGACTGGAAACCGAATTCGAGGCATGCTGCTAACCATCCGCGCGCAATACAGACTAAGATGTCTCGACAGATTAAAGAACCAAAAAGGAATATATTGCAGCGACAGACATTATACTTCATACTACGACTGCTGACTCTGAGTTGTAGCATACTTCTGCTTTCCAAGTGACAGCTTTTCAGCGCCATGCGTTACTTCACGATGGTTCATTCTGTTTCTACCTCAAGGTGTAGATACAGTCGCCGTCTTGACGAAGACGAGTCCACTTGTCGAAACGTTCGCTTCTGCGACATTCCCTGTTCTAAATCGTGTTCAGCGATCTGTTCATCGATTCAAATTGTAGATACAGTTACATGAAGGTAATCCAGTACTTCATACGTATTACGAGAGCTGCGGACACATCTTGTCTGCGACGTCACCATTGCAGAGGTGCCGAAGTCACTAGGTAAACAACATTTGCTGCTTCAGGGTTTATGGTTTGTGTGTCAAGGTTCTGATGCACTGAACCTTGTCGTCTGCAAACCGACGCTGTGTGCGAGCAAATGGTGTAGACGCAGAGCGGCGGGCTGTGCAAATTTAGAGAAGCCCCCGGAGGGGATGTGTCCACAAAGGTGAGAACTGTTCAAGCCAGTGCATCAAGGGAAGGGAAAGCATGCGTAACAGTAAACGTGTCTGGTGTACGCAGAGATGGATACACTTGTTTGACTCGCTCACTAAGCGCATGAAGTGCGCTTAGCCAGCAAATTAAATTAACTGTGGGAAGCGCTTGTCACTGATCGGTAGTCCGCGTGCCTTAGGACTCGGACTCGAGAACTATACGAAGCGTTTGTTTTTTCCTAGCAATATCTCCCAGTTGTACACTTCGTCCATATCCATGAAATCTCCGGTAGTAACTACACCACCAGGTTTCCTTGGCCAGACAAGTTAAGTGTGGAAACAAAAATAGTTCATTTCCGACTCCTGCCAACCTTCCCGCTACACAAACGGGTCCCAGTTAAGTCCGTTTGCAGAGCTATAATTAGACTCCTGCGCCCGTATTCGCAATAAAATCTTACACAAAAAAATGTCACTAATCGAATATTCCGGGCAACGTTGACGCATGTATAATACCATTTTAGAAGCAAAGTGATCAATGACGAAATGCACCTACGAAAAAAGAAATCTCATTATTTGAGCCCCTGGTCCTGTAGGCGACACCAAGCGTTACGCCAACCACGAGCCAATCTAGCCACCTCAAAGACGTCGATTGATACAGAGCACCCCCTTTCGCTCACGAAGAAACGGGCACCCCAATGGGATCGAAAGCTATTGGCATTCCAGCATGGCCGTTCCCGATCAACGCTCGCATATTCATGCGGGCGACCGCCAATCGTTTTTCACCGACCGCTGCAGACGCTTTACTTTCTTCTTGTGCACTTGTCTCCCTTCTCTAGTCTTTCATTCTTCCCACCATGCCGCACGCTCCGTGGACCTATGAGCGAGCAGCGTGGGACCTTGAAAAATCATACCAAGGTTGTTCGCCGAATGCCTCGCGCGTCGCCAGGCTATTTATTGCCTCGGTCTGGCGACTCGCTAAACGGCCATCTATGGCCGCTGGCAAGTGTTGCATTCTGGCCAGCTACGGGCTTCTGGAGAAGGAGTGTCGAGTCCCGCGTGTAAAAGGGGTCGGTGGAATGTCGTGCACGTTCTTGGGCATGGCCTGAAGCTCAAAGCTTCCTTGCTTCGAAATATGAATCAGGGGCCCTCTCGCGTTGGTCGCTAATTGCGTTATTTGTCTTCAGATTCAATTCTGTTTCCGTACAGAATAGAAATAGGGTACTAATAGAATGTTGAAAAGAAAAAGGAAAGCGCAATACACACGCGTTCACGCTGAAAAAAAAGAAGAGAGCCCCGGGTTTCTTTGTCTCTTTTCTTGCGGCACATACATTAGAAATATAAAAAAAGAGCAGTAAAAATTATACAGCATTAAAGTCACAAACACCATTTATATACCATTTTTTTCATCTACAAGACCCATTTGACATTTCTAAAACGCATTTCTATCACGTCGTAGCACTACCAAGATGTTGGACGAACTTTGCGAAGTACGTATTGTCGCTGCTCTGTTCACTATATGAGTTTCATGGAACATGATGGGAATGTTCGACATAATGTCCTCCATATGTACCTTGTTAATGCGCTCGGTAAGCGTACAGTTGCCCTAGTCCCAGAAAAAGTAACAGAAAAGTAACCGCGGCCCATCATTAATTATGCTTTTCTGAAACCTTCTTGGTCTCATTCCAAGCTGGGCCCGTATTAAGCAAAAGAAAAGAAAAAAAATATGCTAGAAGGTGGACATATCATTATCAGAACCGACCGACCAATGGCAAAAAGCAGTTACGAAAGAAGATTTGTAGATTCGGCCCTGGTTTGTGGGCTTGTTCTTGATAGTTCTTTGGATCAATTTAGCTCCCATTATCTGTTTGCCGTAACCTCTACAGATTGAACCAACCATTTATTCTTTTATTAATTCCACCCGTAGAAACTCACTGCAGCTTGACCACAGCAGAGAGTGCCGTGAAATGACCGGTTGCACGAAATGTCGTGGAATATTTCAAGAAATAATAATTGTGCATGCGAAAAAAAAGTCAGCCACTGCCAACCAAGAGAAAGGATTCGGAGAAAAAAAACTACACATCCTGTGTTACATTCAAGCGGGCATGGTCTATAGGCCTGGCGCAGCGTTTGCAGTGCACGACTAAACAGGGCCCGCGCTGTACTTGGCCTAAACCGTTGGCAGTGCCTGGCTGGGCGATTGAGTCACGTCAAGATGGGCGACGGTGATAAAGACCACCGCCTATGCAAACTCTTTTAGACCGGCTCGAAGATATATTGTGAATAAGCGAAGGTCACTCATGGACCGAGCTCTGCCTTCTCCCCCATTTGTAACGCCGTTATTAAAACTCAAAGCCAACTATGCAGAGAACGCATATTCATGAAGAGCGAGAGTATATCCTGCGCAGAGCGTTTCTATAGAAGCAGTGCTTCGTGCCTGATCCCTTAGTGAAATGAAACAACAGCGACACAGAAAAGAATAAAGCGAACCCCAGGGCGTAGACGTGTCCAGCTAGCTCGAGGCGATGCCATAGTGGTGCTGATGCTTGCTTCAAGCCTTTCGCTTGCAGGGCTTATGTCATTTTTGTTTCTAGCGGTTCCCCATTTAACTCCGGCACTCACGTCGCTAATAGTCACTTGTCAGAGAGAGAGAGAGAAGCTAGAACGAAGGGCGTCGGCATTCGGCGAGGCGCCTTTGGGTCCGAAGGCCATTCGGCTCAAAAATAAGGAGCGGCGCGTTTCTCGTGGGCAATGCTCACTCGCTCGCAACAGTTTGCTGCCCTGCCCGTTATGCGAGACCACTTCCTTCATAATGCGAAGCAGTGGCGGCCAAGTATTCACCGAAGGGCAGTTTCGCTTTCATGTCCTTTCATTTCCTCGGCGTCATTTTCTTTTTTTTGTTCCACCTCGAGCGGAACGTGTCTGTTGAGCCAGGGACGTGGCCCGTATTACGCGACCGGCACCGAACCTCGCGAGCTAATGCACGGTGGGGAGCACAAAAATTCCCCGCTGGTGGGCAGGTGATTGATGGTTTCGTGGTCTATATTACAATGCACCTAGACCACGTTCCGACGCCCTTTAAAAGCGTTCGTCTATAGACGCCTTGGCGGTACAAAGCCAGGGACCCCCCCCCCCCCCCTTCCGGGGCCTGCGTTGAGAGTATAATACATCTCTGCACGGTGAAATGCTAACATTAGATTATTATCATTATCACGAATTCCGGGTGTGATAGGCTCCGCTGAAGCAGCGGCTGCGTCTCGCTCGGTGTCTGAAACAAAAGAAAATTATCTAGGGCGTGCCTTGTAGTGTGATACAAATTGCGCAAGAGGGTTTAGAGCCGCCATTGTTCGCGTCAGGATGCCTATGCGTTTGCTCGAAGCTTTTTGCGGTGACACGGTCACGAAGAGAATGATGCTGCTTGGTCGTTGCTGATGACATGAATTGTAGTAAAGAAAAATTGTGCGAAAAGCAAGTAAGCGTGTGTCTTCTTCCAGTCTCCTCGTTCAGATCAGCGTAATTTTATTGAAAGTAAGCATATTCGTCTATAGAGTGCTATGGCGCTTCCATAAAAGCTCTTTTTCTTTCTACAAAAAGGCGCAAATTTCCACACCACAAGAGCAAGACAGAAGTCCTATCATCTGTTTTGCTTTTGTGGTGTGGAAATTTGCGTCTTTTTGTAGAAATGGTTGACCAACTAGCCCCCTTCAAGAAGTACTTCTAAGATATCTCTCTTTTTCTTACACCGACTTGATTTCGGCCAAACAGTATTCATCGCAAGTGCAGTTGCAATCAGCCTTGCCTTCGTTTTGATAAGTTTATTTGTAATATTCTTCGATTAACTGGTACTCCCTTGCCTTCTTTCACCGTGACTCAGCGTGTTTTTGCGGTGACTATCGGTGCACACCTCATAGTACGTGAAACATCGAGCCGTGCCCTAGTGACCAGATACATGGAGGCTTGCAGAGTGAAAAATTCATCAAGAAAGTGCAATAGTAATGACTGACGAAACAAAATTTTTAATCGGGTAATAACATAGCAGGTGTTGCTTTGTCGACAAACAAAAAGCAAGCTCCAGGTTTCATTGGTGTCGTAGCAACGTGTAGACGTCCTTCGACGAACGAACGATGTCAAAAGGCCTTCCTCACCTGTTTTCATTAAAGGACACCGAAATGTTTAAAAAGTAAAGAATATGTTTTGACACACATAACCCTTCCGTTCACTTCCATTCAAACACGCCGATTAGTGTCACACCCACGTAGTGTGCTAAGGGTACGTAGGCTGTACTTGAGGGTGCTGTCATCAATTGCAAATGAGCTGTCTATGTGCACGACTACGATCAACGAAAACAGCCCTGTCGAGCGCTTAAGCGTTTTCTTGGCATTGCCTCACTGGCCATGTCAAAAGGAATCACGCTGTAGCGAAAGGCATCTTGGCTCGAGGTTCGTGTCAGCATCGACTCGTGAAGAACACAGCTAGATCATGAAGGGAGCTGTTATAAACGTAAAGCTCATCCTTATACATTTAACTTAGCCTAGTATTGTTATATTATTATTACTATTACTACTACTACTACTACTATTGATCTTTAGCTTATTAACCATCAGTGGTACAATGGTTACGGTGCTCGGCTGGTGAACCGAAAGATGCGGGTGGCTCGATAACGGCCGCAGCAGTCCCGAAACCCAAAGCAATAAAAAAACCGAAACAATAATAATTATTATGCACAGTCAGTACTTAGGCCAGTAAACAAGCATCACGTGATTGAACTTGTGCCAAGAAGCTTCTCGCTTATTTCCTTGAGCAATAGTTCTCGTATTTAGTGCATTAAATTGTCTCGCACGCAAGGAGCTCCGGCCGTAGAAGGAAACACTTTCTCAAAGCGTCGTGCTCGGTGTCGGACTTCCCATGTGCCATTGTGCCTACTGTAGAGACAGTTTTGCGTGCAGATATGCGCACAATAAAAGGAAAAGGGAGCGCAGGAACTCGGCCGTCAACTGAAAGGGTTGCACTGCGGCAGAAGTACACCTATGCTACATTTTTTTTTAAAGGCATGCGCATACTGGTTCCGCGTCTACGTTATTTTCCGCCATGGTGCGGCCTTTCATTCAATAGTCTGGCTTTGTGCTGTCTGGTTTCCTCCTCTTATGTACTTGTCTGCACGTCTACTCGTTTTCCGACGAATGCCTACCAACTTGGGCAACTTTCGGCCGTTCCGAGTTTCATTGTGCGTCCCGGGCGTAAGGTATAGACTGCGGAACTTATTCTCCAGATGATAAGCTGGTACCGCACGAAAGGTCACTGCCACCTCAAGTGAAGGAAGCACAAAGCTACCCATACGGCAGTCGTGCATGTGCAAGAAAGGCCAGCGGATAAGCTGACGTCTAGGCGCGACAGAGTGCTGGAAGTGTTCGCTTTTAACCAACAGTCAGCGAGTGAAGTGCCAAGAATAGACCCAGATAAAGGAATCTCGGTAGGTTTAGGATGCGAGAAAGCAAGGTAGCCAAAAAAAAAAAAAGACCGATAGAGAAGAGAAGCACGGTAAACATAGAAACGTGTGTCCGAGGTCAGCGTTCCAGGAAACCGACATAGTGGAGCCGATACTCTGAATCACTAGACGGACTCTTGGGAAACGCGAGCTTTTAGAATCAGCGTGGTGCCTTCAGTTTTGTGAAACAGCAATCTACTAAAAACGGGAATAGTTTGTGTTCGCGAGTAGTGTTCCTTCAAATATATGCAGGTGAGCGAAGAACTCATCGACAGAAACAAGGGTTACGTATGTACGCATGGACCATAGGCTTACGTACACGCATGCAATCGACGTGGAAAGACGCAGCGCGCTTGCTCCATTAGATCGACCACCATAATACTAATAAATGCTGGAGATCTTTCTGTTTCTGGTTAGGTTCCCTACCCTTTCTTCTTATCTTCCTGTCTCTGGTGTTCTTCGACTACCCGGAGACGCTGTAGTGGAGGGCTCCGTGGCAAGGTTCCTACTCGGGGACCAGTACAAGGATGAGACAACCCCGCAAGCCGCGACACCGAGGCTACCACCATTCGACGAAGCCAGGATTACGCCGGGCTGTTCAAGGCGGGGTTAAACCGTGCGTGAAGCTTGTGTACACAAAGTAAAGAAAATAAAGAAAGAAAGAAAGAAAGAAAGAAAGAAAGAAAGAAAGAAAGAAAGAAAGAAAGAAAGAAAGAAAGAGTTGCTGTGGAAGGAGAAAATGCGGCGCGCCTATGTATTAGCCCTTCTTTGTGTCGACCCGTACCGGTGCCTAGGGTAGACGATGTGCCCCGGCGGCTGGGTTTTCGGTCGGTTTAACACAGATTTGGCTTTCGCGTGTTCCCAATAAGAAAAATAAGGGAGCGTCCCCCGTTCGGTTGTGGCTGCGGTGGTTCTTCTGTCGAGGTCGTTGCTCTGGCGAACAATTGCTTCGTCCGAGAGACTCTCTTCCTCAAAAGGAATAGTGAATAAACGTGAAATGCTACGCTGCAATAACACCTATGTTTACTGAAACTGTTTGAGTACGAAAGTGTAAAGGAGCTGTGATAATGAAGCTAGGAAGCTCGCGGAATCTATCCTGTGATTTCTTGGTACCCACTGTCAACAATTATGCGCATTTTAGCAGAAGTGAGATCAGTTTACGCCTTTACTGTGTTGGGCAGATTACGTCACAATATAAGCAGTGGACATTGTAAAGACTGGGACACTAAGTGAGACGGTTGGAGGAGGCTGACTAAGCCTGTAGAGCTTTAGACAACCACACATATCTCGCAATCTTTTGAAGAGTTTTCCGTGGGAGAGCTACAGTCCCGTATGGCCTAAGTACCATTGGAAATGAGTACCGCGTGTCACAACACATGTTTCCCATGCATGACCGCATTGCATATTATGCGAGTACCTAAGCAGTCGCTTATTAGAACCTTGAGTGGTTATATTTCATCGGGCTGCTTCATGGGGCTGTTTTCACCACCGAAGGAAGGGCAACAGAAGATAATCAACTGTACATGTGGGCCACGTACAGCGCACAACGCACAGTCGTTGTTCTGTTCGCTCGAATTAAATGTTAGCGTACGGGAAGAGCGCCGACAAGTGGATGACGCGACGAGCTTTGGTAATTTGCATACGTGAGCTTTGTTTGTGTGCCACAAGGCATGACTAATTAGATATGTTTCGAAGACATTGTCTACTGTTGTGCATTATGCGCTGACACGCTGCTGCTGCTGATCAGTTCATTGGTCGCAAAGACTACTGAAGCAGGTAGCTTGCCCGATGTAGGGTGACTACCCTTCTCTATAGCTGCAATCGCTCTGGCAACTGCATTCACCACATCAAACAAAACTTCAGATGCTGAATGTATAGGTCCGTGTAAGCGGGGTTAACAGTTGGAGATGGACATGCTCGCCGTAATTAGAGGTTGCACCGGTCATACAAGCAATGCAGCTCGAGCTAATCATATCGCTTGCGATCTCAAGGTCTCCGAACAAGAGCACGCGCAAATAGAGTCGTGTAGGTCACGTGATACGAAAGGCACGTCTCCTGGACTACTACAGCAATGAAGACCAGGATGGCGCAGACTCAAGGCGGGCGACACAAAACCGCTGGCTCGCTATTTTGAGCCCGATCGTACGCTATCATCAGTGGCAGTGGCCGTGCATACGTCGGGCTAAATGGTGACGCGACTGTGACCTCAATAAGGCCAAACACTGGCGTAAGGGACGATACTTTCTTCTGGGATGAGCCCATATGCGGTCAAACGCAGTGCAACTAGGTGCAACTCAGGGGTTCGCTAGATGATTACAGACTACTATGAGAAGAAAAGGGGGGGGGGGGGGGCAAGCAGCTACACGTGATAAGCGTCGTAGGGCGTTGTGTTACAAAGGGGGCCGCTGAGAAAATTACACGTTGCTGGGAGCACGTCGAACGGTATACTCAACTGGGGATGATTGCGTCGTGGATGAGGAAGACGTGATGGCACTCGTGGCGATCATCGGGAAAGGCTCGCGACTCGAAAAAAATTGACCGTGGGAACGTCGATGTGGTTACGCTCACAAAGCGCGATCACGAGGAAGATGGTATAAGTTTTCGCACAACAGCGATGGCGTTTGTAGAGTTTGTAGTCGTGAAAGAGCGTGCACTTGTAAGCCCCAGAGTTCAACGGGCGCTGCAATGTACATCAAGTTATAAAATGGGTGCGTATGAACGATAATGCTGGAGTTCGTCATCAGAGATTAGGAGGCCCATATCTGTTATATGCGTGCGTAAGTGGGTAATCTGCGAATTAGCTGAAGACAGCGAGTGTGGTTAAAGCACTATTGTTTCTCGTTTTCGTGTGGGCATCCAATCCTATAGTCTGTGAACCGTTACAATATGAAAGAATTGATCGATGAGGATGCTTTTTTTTCAGCTCCTAAACACTGATCACAACTCCCTCTTATGTAGATTGTGTTACAGACTCATTAGGGTGCCGACATCTTGGATCTTGGGCCGATGAGTGGCCGTTTTGTTTAATAGTAAGAAACTCTATGGTAATACCCAAATTAACGCTACTACACTGCAATGGTCTCATACACATTGATAAATACGTACGGATGCCTTTGTAATTTCGCGATGTTGTTGACTTGACGTCACGACCATTCGAAAATGAGATCGCTTGTGCAAAAGCGCAAGATGGCGGCGTGCATGAATCGAAAATAAAATCGCCTATGAGCCGAAGATTGCTGGTTTTCAGTATTAATGGGTTGGTTGTTTTGAGGACCGTTGCACATAGAGAGCTATAAATATACAAACAACATACCACACCTCTAATATTAACTAAGAAGGATTTATTTGTTATTGCTTCGCCTGCGCGTCATACCAATTTTGTAAAAGGCTAGTCTGCGTTCATTAAATGCGCTGATCCGCCTTCCTTGCTCACCCACTTCAACCACTGGCGAGGCGAGGCATGCTGTACTATAACGCAGCCATTCTGCTCCAATTTTATTACCTTCCTTTTTCGTCATTGGCCAAAGCGACGTCTATGTCCTCCTACTCCACGAGTGTGCAGGATATGAATGAAACTAGATGTAGCCGAAGGAAATCAAACTTGCCTCCAGCGTGTCTCCATGCACTCCTGCGTTCCCGTTGCTCTGCAGCCTTCATGTTCCATTGATTTCTTCAGTCTGTCTCCGGCTGCTAATAGCTATTCCAGAAGGGCTTTCAAGAAATCTGCTGATATAATCTTGCTTAGAGAAGTACGCATTAGGAATTCCAAATAGTTGGCCACTAAAGCCGGCAGCAGTCATTTATCATACCAAAGAGGGTGCCAAACGGAAGGATGGCAGACGGTACCGAGACTTTACAGCGTCATAGTTATTGCCACAGTTTGACGCCCTTTAGTCAATGCAGTGAATCACAATGTGCTGGAAGGCCCGAGGAAGAATGCGGTGAATAAGTATTCGGAGAGTTGCAGTAGACAGAGAATGGTGAATTCACGCGAAATCACCAGGTGCAGCGTGGTGTCCAGGCTGACGACTGTGACGCTTCTGCGTTTGATAGTTGCGAACAAGGAAAGCGTGCATTTTGTTTTTTTTTTCCTGAAGTGGTGATCTTCAGCGACTCGAGGTACACACTCATGTCGTATAGGAAACGATACTATGAGTCTTTGACTATTCTTACCATTTCTTTCACATTCACTGAGCTCCAAACACTAGGAGCCATATATTCCATTCGCTCTTGATTGCACCTTTGTTGGTTCTGCTGCAGGAGGACCACTATGGTAACATTTCCATTTCAAGCAAACTTGCTTACATGCTGCGTTGCAGAGAATAAGTCACGGCAGGGTAAATTGTTCAGCTTGGTAATTTGAAGTTGTGAAAGGACGTTCCTCCGTAAAACAACAAAGTGTAAGGGATAACGGAGTTCATGTTTTCCTGCTACTTTATATGAGTCAAATGGAAATGGTCAATTAGAAGCAATTATCTTTTTATTACCTGGCCTATAATGTTGTTCAAGTGAGGTCAATATGCTACCGGAGCGCGTGACAAAACGAGATATAGGAAGATATAGGAATGGTTTCTTGTGTTACACGTTCCATGTGTGTCAAAACTTTTTCGCTATCCCTTGCTGATAACAAATGAAATGTGTTTTCTCAGTTGTGCACGGAACACCGTTCGGACAAATAAGAGATATGCCTTTAGAAACCCAGAAAAGCACGCTCAGGTGTTTTAAGTGCCGGCGTTCACCGCCAGGTGTGATAGGGCGAAGGATATGAATGGCCCCGCATCGACCCTCACCGCCAGAGCCAACGGTCGCGCACTCTCTCGACGGAACATAATTCACCCGAATTTCGCCCCTTCACGAAGGACAACCTTCACACCTTCGAGGATCATTTCTCACGCCACTGTTTCGCTACAACGAAGGTATTTCTCATACACCGAAAGTTATGCCCTCTCCTTGAACTGGCGGCCGCCATCCACCGACAATTGAAGGCCACGCCGGCGAAGACCATCGCCGCCTAATGACAGCCGCGTGTCACGAGGTTCAGCACACTTCGATGAGAAGATAATTGGACGCTTTCGGCGAGGCATCAAGTGCCCCGCTTAATCTACAGACAAGGCACATGAGCAGGGGCAGAGCCTTGTCTTGGGATCGTTCCCTCAGAAGCAAGCAAGACAGCAAGCATGTGGGTCTGCAGCCTCGCAAGCTTCGACGACGCGTTCCTACGACCCTTTGAGCACTCGGCAAAGGAGGCACGAAGAAATAGACAACAGAACAAGCGCGTAAGAGAAAGAAGCGAAGAGGACAGACACCTTCAACTCCTTCGCACGCGTCACTTAAACTGGCTGTCCGAGGTCAAAGTTCAGCGGACAGATCGCGCGCGCGCGAGCGCAGCCGAGTGAGCACTTGAGACGCTTGTTACGTTCTGGTTTCTTTTTCTTCCTTTTGATGCTTGTCTTTCGACATCCCTACTCGTTACGTCCAACGACTGCCGCGCGCGAGACAATGGGGCACGCGCGTTGCTACAGCTTCGGTGATGTGTGGTCTTCTTCCACTCGTTCTCCTCATTGGATTCGGCGTGAACGGCATCATGGCTTCGTGCCCGGTAGGTTTACTGTAATGAAGCATTGTGTGTAGTCTGCAGCGCGTACGAGTCGAAACGAATGAGGAGCCGCTGGCGGCGTATAGATGATGATCGTCTAATTGAGCTGTTAGGGGAGGGGAGGGGGGGGGAGGCGCGTGGCCAAGTGGCTTCCGCACCGCCTGCAGTTGTCGGAACAAGTGTGATGGAAGAAAGTAGATCAATTATGCGGGAAATGTGTCCGGGTAACGAAGCATTGTGATGATTTACGGGTCGAAGAAGCCGGAACTCGTGTGTGCGTGTAGGTAAGGCTCTTGAGGAAGTTCTGGCAGTAGTTACAGAGAGAGCGGCGTTTTTGTTCTTCGGGAATGCCGTGACTTGTTTATTTAGAATAATATAAGTGATAATGCGAAACTATGGATCACAGCTGATACAGTATTGCCTACCCAATATATTCAAGAGATTCAAACTAACACGTGAAGATTAGCGTGGAATGTCTGAGAATACAGTTTTAAATATAGGGTCCTTGAATGTATTTTCTGATTTAAATTTGACACCTTGAGTTGTAATTACGCTACAGTTATCGAGTTTTGTGATTTTACTATGTGCATACGATTGAAACGACTTGCTTACCGCATGTTGGGGCCTTTGGAATAAGGGAAGGGCGGGGCTAGCCAAGCTGCAAGAATGCAGGCTTTTTTCCCCTTTCCATCCTCAACATAAACAACACTCTGTCAGAAGCAAATATATTGATGTGGAGATAAAGCAAATCTCAAATATCAGATATCTGGGTTAGACCCCGCCTGCAGCGGTGAAATTTTAGGCGAAAGCGAAATTGTTAGGGGCCCGTGCACTGTGCGTTCTCGGAGCACGCTAAGGAACCCCGTGTTGTCTAAGTTCTTGCAGCCTCCACCACGACGTGTATTAAATAATATACACGTCGTAGTGGATGTAATAGACCATGGGACGGAATATGCTTTGCAAAGTCCTGCACTGTACACATGCACAAAGCGCTAGAGAACTAGCATGGGTGCGTCATTCGCAAGCGTTCATGAAGCCCACCCTCCCCAGGCGTAGGGTGTCCAACCGAGCACGCGCTTGGTTAACCTCACTGCCTTTCCTCTTCATCTTTCTCTTTCTCTCTCCTTACTGTACGATGAAAGTGACAATTAGAAAGAAAATTACAAGCGCCCGTACAAGTAACTGATGTAAAGTCGATGAAGAGATCGCTAAAAACGATGTAGAACATGGAATGTCGCAAGAGCCACCGTTTCGACAAGTGGACTTGTCTTCCTCTGGACGGCGATCGTTTTTAGCGATCTGTTCATTGATTCAAGCCTCCATATTCCCCTGATGTTCTCTTCTAGTTTTGAAGTAAAGTGCCGTGTAAGCCTTGACGTGGTCACTGAGGAAACGCTGACGCACAGAATATCTTTTTTTAGTTAATTCAGGTTTGAATTGCTTGCAAGCCGTGTGGGCGTACGGTGCCAAATAACAGACAATGTGACCCAGAATAGAAATAGTGATCGTGGAGGGGGAATAACGACACTAGGAGGAGGCGTCACGCGACTCCGCTAGCCTCGGCAAGCGAACACCCTCTGTCGCCTACGCATGATGCCTCTCGGGTACGATTAGGCCGCGCATAGTCGCCTGACCTCCCGAGAGGTCGTTTGGACCTGGTAGCCTTTAGTGGTGGCTGACGATGCGTTATTCTATGGCTTGCCTGCCACGTGACCGGGCTCCACTTCCCACGATTCCCTCCTTAATTTCTTTTTATGACTCCGCTTCAAGATTGTCTAGGGACGCCCTCTCCTAGATTTCTCACCTCGCTCCAGGTACTCGACAACGTGACACAGAACGAGCCAATCAGTCTTCGCAGCGCCTTCGATATCGGGACCTACGATAGAGAAATAAAGCAACAGCAACGATAGCAGAAAAGGAACACTGGGGATCCGATTGAACCCGGATCACGAATTGGCCTCGGCGTCGTGTTCGACCTCAGCGAGCAATCACCAGCGGCGCCCAGGCGAGAGCGTGGCGTTGCGCGCGCGAAGCGACCGAGAATCGCCCGGCGCCGCCGGCGAAATTGCCCGCAAGGGGGCAGCAGACGGCGCGCATCGCCAGCTGTCCCAGATAAACTGAATACCTAAGCAACGTTGCGCCGCTACAGCGGCGGTGGTCTATCGCGCATGTAAGGTCACCCCAACAAACTCCTCGAGTCGCTCAGCAGATAAGAATGTACGCCTCCTTGTAGACATGCATGGCGCAGAGAGACAATTGCCGCCTGGTATGTATACCAGACGCGTACACAAAAGTGCTTAACTAACCCTAACCACTGCACAGTTAGATGTTGCGGTATGCATCGCAGCCAAGGCTCCATTCGAGTCTTGTCTCTTGTGTGAGCATGCTCCGATTTTTCGAATCGCACGCGTGTTGTGCCATTGTATATGCGATATATCTCTCGCGTCCTTGGTCGGTCGGATGTATGATGGTGGCGCTGCGGTCGTTTGCGACCTGACTACCAAGCAGTCCTCCGTGTCCCGGATGTGCGCACAATGGATATCTGATACGTAAATTGCGGTCTAAGTGGCGCGTGAGTGCGCGGCCGTATCGCGTGGTGCCATCTTGGAGTCGAATACCGATGGGCGATTGCGGGGAGCGTTTAGAGAAATGTGTTCACCGATCGAAATGTAGAGCCACCGTTGCTGCATAAATCAAAACACCAGTGGGATTCTATGTTAGAATATGAACGGAGCTTTGATGTCTTGCACGTGTGCAACTTGGAATGCATGAGGAGTAGAGCTAATGATTGCATTAGTGCTAGGGCCGTTGAGGAGGGCGCTGGGAACGCTATAGTGAGTTTGGGGTACCATCTAAGACTTCCACACTACAGTAGCACCACGTTTTAAATGATA
The DNA here is from genome assembly GCA_013339685.2 of Hyalomma asiaticum. Taxonomy (NCBI): domain Eukaryota; kingdom Metazoa; phylum Arthropoda; class Arachnida; order Ixodida; family Ixodidae; genus Hyalomma; species Hyalomma asiaticum. The sequence continues at coordinate 50,095,515 of CM023490.1, forward strand.
TTCTTTTTTTCTGTCCACGTGGAGGTCAATTCAAATGGTCATAGATGTTGGATACTTGCTTCTTCGGCAGTTGCGCCCAGTCAAAAACGTGCGAGAAGGAAACCAGGAACACCCAGAAAACACAGGACGGACTCTGCTCTTTGGCACCCGTCATGTGGTCACCATGTGTTCTCGGTTGTATTGCACATCTAAGATGACTGCTAGCACATCTAAGATGCCATCATAGAATGCCAGCTAGCCCACATTTCTGATTTAACGAGTGCTCTTAATGAAGCTTGTAGCAAGATGACGAATGGCAACGTGGCGCACCCTTGCCCACTTCTAATATATAGCAAGCTATGCAAGAGGTAAGAGCCTCGATTGGTGAAGAGAAGAGCGTGTACGTCCAAGAGGCGCTGTTCAACGTGTTAGACACAGAATAGGTAAAACATAGTTAAACCTGTGTCCTCTTAAGTTGGTGCTGAATGTATGTTCTTCCACATCCTTGACGCAAGTGATTTACCCACGCCGCAGCGACGAGTTTTTTTTACCACGCTGGCCGCTGCCACGGTTACTAAAACTTTGTCTAACAAGAAAGCCCTGTTTGACGAGGGTCGCAAGTACTGGCACTGAGTTCCATTTTGTGGTCGCGTAATCTCTAACATGCCTGTTTTCCTGATACGTCTCCACCAACACGACGTACATAGCAGCATGGCACGAGTCACCGCGGCTCCGTTGCAGCGACAGTAAACGCGTAAATGAAGCGCGTGAGCGCCGCAAATACGTTGAGATTAGCCAATCACGTATCAAATTAATAGAAAGCATACGGTGGAATATGGCGTTTCCTCCCACAAAGACTACGCCTTCAGGCTTAAGTACCACTCCTCAGGAGAGGTCTTTATGCGTTTAATGTCTTCCTGGTCCATTTCGGATCAGGATTTGTTATAGGCAGAAGTCCTGAGCCGAAATTATGCCTTAATATCGAGCTTGGTCACCACTCCCCTCCTTCTCCCCCCTCCCCCTGTAGCCCACCTGCTCTCTACATAATGCCTGTCGTGCTCAGTGGAGTCTCCTCTCATAGAGTGGGAATAACTTAGAGCAATCTTTGCATGTGTTTGCCGCTTCCTAGAGGCACTAGGAGATCAGCAAGAAACGTCCCTCCACACTCCAACCACACTCCCCTTCTGATATAGTTGGGTTGGTTACGAAAAAAAAAAAGAACAACGCAAAGTGTTCTTGGACGTTTTCGTAACGCTTTTACGGATAATATTGGAAACATAACACGGCGTACATCTGCACCAACATTCTACACCTTTTCGGTATTTGCTGCCATTATTTCAACAATGGGCGAACCACGTCATGGCGTACTATGGCTCCTGCGTGTCCGGGACTGCGTGTTTTCGAACGCTGCTCCATAGAGCAAGAAACTGAAGCAGTAGTAGCACTCTACTACGCTCAATTTCGCCTTGGCTTGCATCGCCCACTGCGCAAGCGATTTACGACCTTAGACTGGCGAAAAGTCCCGCGTCTGAGCGCATGCCGCGACTTCCAATTAGCAATATGCTTTCGCACTCACAGCTTCGACGTCCAGATGAGGCAAGCCCATTAACGAACTGACTGCAAAGTGCGGCACAGACCGGGAAGGGCTGCATAAAGTGTTTCAGCTTCAGATGAAGTTTATGCGGAGCGACGTTGTCAATTATGCGACACGGCAGGGGCGTTTCTAAAATAATGAAATAGCCGAACACACCGCACGGCTCTGTGACGTCATCTGTATTATTCTCCTGCCCAGCAGGAAGGTCACGGGTTTGATTGCTTGCCGCGCCTGGCGAAACGCAAAGACCTTTCCTGAGCTTAAGATTCACATCAGCGTCACAGTGTGCCAGAAGGTCAAAGTTTGTAGCGGAGCCTGGTACTACCACCAGCGAAGGCAATAGCTGAGAGGTTAAGGCAGGGGCGTTAACCAGTGTAGAACAAACGCTGTGCTGCCGTACACACTGGCGACGGGATGGGGAAGATTGAAAGGTAGGAAAAAAAAAGAGAAAGGAATCACATAGTACAATGCACCGTCAGTCGCTGTTGTGCAGTACGCGACATCACTGTAACAGCCGTCTGTGCAAGTCTGTTGCGTTCAAGAACTTCAGAACTACCTTCGTCGCATTTAGCGGCGATGGCAGTGGTGTGGCCGCCATTTTGGAATGGTAATCTCTCACAGTTGCTGATGATCAGTGTGACCGTGAAGAGCTGTCCCAGCTACAGTGCTCTGTTCCCAGTGCATGGTATTCACAATACACATACACAACGCCTTCTTGAAGGCCCCCTGTCATGGAAGCTGCAAGCACACAGTTCGACGCAGACGATAGGGGGGTCGGTGATTCTATGCGGTGATGACGTTCTTGGTGATTTTGCGGCGCGCACGATAGCTTGAGGCACAGTGAAGGTAGAACAACGAGCGCTTGCTCTCAGATGTTAAACTTTGTTAAACACATAACGTACAAGGCCCAGCTAGCTTTGTGTAACAGGCAACTAGCAGTCAGAATTAACAAAACAATGCTGCAAAAATTCTTGGAGAATTCAAGCATTCGATTGCTCTGCCAAAAAGGTTCCTTGAAGTGAGACTAAAATTTAAGTCCTCCTTTCCCTGAATACGTCATGCGGTCCTTAAAGAAGTCTTCTTCATCGACAGGTTCCAGTCACAGACTGGTATATTAGGACGTGCATTAGCCCAGCCGAAAAAGTATCTCACTGAGAAACCTAAGGCCACTTAAACGTCATTGCCCGTGTCCATGTGGCACGAATATGATTCTCTCTACCAGCGCTTTGTTCCTGATTCACTGTTAGGAAAACGTCCTTGCGCAAGAAATAAGTGATGCACGTCTTCTGCACTGACACGTGTCGATGAATCGCGGCACAACTAGCAGGACAATACACATCGCGTGCGAGAGCAATTAGAACCTCACATTACGTCCCGGCGTTTTTATCGCACTTATTCCGCAATTACCACCCCAACTGTGTCGCTCGAAACAGACGTGCGAGGTGTGCAGCCTCTAATTGGCGGTAAATTAGCGGGGCCTTACGTAACGACGGACGGGAGAATAACGGCGTTCCCGGAAAGCCAGGGCGTCTTGCCTTGGATGTACGCGATACCAGAGCCTTCGCAGTGGACACGCAGCCGGGCGTCTGCTCCAGCAGAAGTGCTGTAGCAGACGCACTTTAATCATTATAGCAGACGACTTCCTGTATACCAGTGGACGGCGTGTCGCGCCGCTACAATTATCAGAATTACATTGTCCACCACTTCCGGCTGGCGGCTCGGTGCCCGTAATTGATTGACGCAGGTTTAATCGACGGAAACATCGCTCCATTCATTGTCTCAAAGCGAAATAAAGAATAGAGATGGTGTTTGCGTTATGTGTGCATGTACGTGTGAAAAGTAAGAACGCAAGACCATAGGCATTCGTGAAGGAGGAACTCAAAGCGGCGCGCAACGAAGGCGGCGAGGAAATATTGTTCCCGAAGAATACCTTGTCAATCGAAGCTACTTTAGCATTATACTTGAGTTTGAAGTAAACCTTGTACATTAGGGATGGTGGAAATAAAAGCTGCATTTAAGCAGCTTGACAAGTTCCCACTACCTATACAAGAGCATAGGTTCTGATTTGATTTAGTGGGACTTAACGTCCCAAAACCAGCTCTGATTATGAGAGACGCCGTAGTGGAGGTCTCCGGAAATTTCGACCATCTGGGGTTCTTTAACGTGCACTGACATTGCACAGCACACGGGCGTCAATATTTCGTCTCCATCGAAGTGCAGCCGCCGCCGCCGGTATTCGATCCCGCGACCTTCGGATCAACAGCCGTGTACCATAACCACTAGACCAACGTGGCGGGGCCAGGAGCATAGGTAACAAGCATATTGTGTTGAAATGTATATTCTACCTCCTTTAACATTTAGCGTATAGTTCGTGCTTAGCTTCCGTTATCGGATACTTCCTCCCCAAATTTTGGTTCGGATATCTATTTGCTATGCTTGCACAAAAATGAGTGACCGAGAAACTTCTTCTGAAACCATGATGCACACTGTGCTTGCAAAAAGATGAGTGACCCAGAAACTTCTGAAACCGGGATGCTCACTCTATGAAAAGCTTCGCCTTACTAAACACTACCATGGGCATCCTATCCTATCCCACATACCCATTTTTCACCCCCACCGCCAACCGAGGTCTCACGGGCCTCGGTAATAGTGCGTCGGTTTGCGCTGTTTCGCTACGCATACTAGGGTGTGCCGTGCTTTGCATTTAAAATTGGACCAATCCACAAAGGTCGCAGGAGTGCTTATTTCAATTCCATTTCGTCGACTGCTTAGTACTCGCCGTAACGCACTGAACGTCGGGCAGTCTGCAGAGGCACCTTATGGCAAACGGATAAGTAATGCGCGATATTACCGACTAATATGAAATCCACACCGAGCTAAAAATTTTCAGCACGCGTGCGACATTTAATAGCACGTGAGAAAGCTTTCCCGTGGGGGCAGCCCAAAGGTCGTGTTAGTATATACGACTGAAGGCGCCGTGTAGAACGCGGCAAGCATAATATATGAGCCTGCTTGCTAGAAGACATAATAAATTAGTACAACGAACGAAAAAGTACGCGTCGAGGGGGAAAATGAAGAAACGAAAAATAAAATGAACCGGATATCGCGAGAGGACGCAACCCTCTAATATAGCGTCAGCGAGTAGATTTGTTGACTCGGTTTATAGGGTTGTACCACAATCAAAATCAGCAAGACTGCCTTACTGCAGCGCTTTGTTTGTTTTGTCTTGGGATGTGTATACCAGGAGCTACTACGTTGCTATGGTACCCTTACTAGAACTAAACATCCAAACTAGAAGATAAGCTCAGGGGATTGACTTGATTGATTTGTGGGGTTTAACGTCCCAAAACCAGTTCTGATTATGAGCGACGCCGTAGTGGAGGTCTCCGGAAATTTCGACCACCTGGGGTTCTTTAACGTGCACTGACATCGCACAGCACACGGGCCTCAACATTTCGCCTCCATCGAAATGCAGCCGCCGCGGCCGGGATTCGATCCCGCGACCCTCGGATCAGCAGCCGAGTACCATAGCCACTAGACCACCGTGGCGGGGCCAAGCTCAGGGGAAGACGGATGCTTGAATCGATGGAAAGATCGCGAAATACGATTTAGAACAGGGAATGTCGCAGGAGCCAACGTTTCGACAAGCGGACTTGTCTTCGTCAGTCGCCGCCCTGACGAAAACAAGTCCGCTTGTCGAAACGTTGGCTCCTGCGACATTTCCTGTTCTAAAGCGTATTTTGCGATGTTTTCATAGAACTGAACATGACATTCATGATCGTTTTACTTTGGGAACGGAATTCTTCCAGATGTAACTTAACGTTACCAGGCCGTTGCTCCAGTGTCCCTGGATGTTTGAATCCTCCCCTTCCCCCGTCACCGCTTTTGCAGTAGAAATGCTCACCAACGCACATGCGCGTCCGTATGCGCTACAATAAGTAAATGGTGCAGCCTACCACTCGTTGAATCTGTCAGAAGGTTGCCCTTGTCTACAAAGCAACGAACGAGCCACAGAGTGTTTCACCGGCCAGCCTCCCTCCTCGTCCCACAAGGCACCGCACAAAGAGCCTGCCACCTTTCCCCGCAGCACGTCCTCTCCATTCGAGGCAACCCTGCAGAACCACGCGCAAGACCGGTGGAAGCACGGCTCATAGGCGACGTCCCGACGAAAGTGGGTCAGCCGTCGCTGTCTCGGCCGACGAAAAGCGTTCGCTCGCTCACTCGCTCGCGGCCGCCAGGCCACCGGCTTGGCTTGGCTGTTGTCTACACGGTGGCTGCCTGCTGAGTCGATTGGGCGCCCCCTTCAGCGGGGCCGTCATTATCGGGCGGCCAGGAAAAAAAAATCGCGCGTGAGGCGGCGAGCAATTTCGCGTCGGGCACGCGCTCTTTCGCCTGGCAGCCCGAATCTTGTGGCAGGGTGTACAGTCCACGCGGCAAGCTGCACGGATTTTTAGCCGCGAACACTACGATAACCTAGCGGTAGTGTGCATCGGTTGGTTCCGCAGTTGCGTGCATTGTTTATGTATGGGTTTATATATGGGCTTATATATGGTTTATATAGATTATGATATATGTTTATATATGGGTTTACATATGGGTTCAGTCTCTTGTCGGTTTGGCAGATCGCTGTCTATTGGCCCTGCCGTTGTGGCCTTGTGGAGCCAGGCACCTGTGACTTGTGTCATAGGAGAAGGGATAAAATCGAATGGAACATGGCTCTCCCGTATTGGAAAGTGCTGATCTGAATGAGCCGCGCAATAGATTTAAGAATAATCAACTTTGCAACTATTATTGATGATCAAGTGCTCCAGGACAGGAAACCAACTACGCTTCCGCCCTAACTGCGTCAAGTCAAACACGATTAAAAGGAGAATATTCCGACAGCTAGAGATATGATACCATTCGCAAAGGTGGCGAGACATACAGGTTATGTATTGCCCGATTTTTTTTATTTATTATATCCTCAAAGGTTCCGTATGGAACTTTACATGAGGGGTGGGTGACATAAAAGAGGCGGTATCGATGAAAGTAATGGTTAAGGTACAGGTGAGTCTGCTTCTTGGATGACATTCTTGAAGCGCGTAAAATCGCGGATGATTGCTGCCTCTTGCAGAGATATAATGCAGAGAATATAATATAATAAATGCAGAGATATAATGGTTACCAATCTGGACTCTTACACTAAGCTGGAAGTTTTAATTTTCCTTGCGAAACTGTGCACTGTGCTATAGGAGAGCTAAGGTTTTCAACTAATTCTGACCGCTTCAGCTGGTTTCTCTCCGATTCCCTTAAGTTTATGCATAAAAGCGTCTGTGCGCTTCTTCGTGATTGAAATGGGACCACTATGGCCGTAGGAGTCAAGCCCTAAAACAGCACATGATGATTCTAGCCGCTTAGGCACCATTTCGCATATTCCGACCCGCCTCTAGCCTTAAATACGCCGCCATTACTCAGGGACAGTGACATTATCAGGATAAGTGACCAGCCGAATCCAATATCTTTATCTTGACTGTAAGCGCCGCTGCCGCAACCGTGATCTGTGATACCGCTAGGCTGATTGTGCGCCTGTGGTTGCCAGCTCAATGGCGACTACTCGATGAGAACTACACGCCTTTGTTGAGAGTACTCTCTGAACCGTGCAAGGCTGTTGCGATTTCTGTCATATTCCACCAGTTCGTGCACTGTAGATTACCTACTTCGCAATAAATAATTTCCGTACCCTTATGGCTGAAACTGCAAATGCAGCCCATACTTTCAGTAGTTTTCAATAACTACTTTCCATTAATAGCAACTGATAGACATGTTGCATGCTTGAAAGAACGCCCGCAGCGAAAACGTGTTGCACCGTCCGTAGAGCGTTGCAGAACCGGAAATCCTTTGTATGCTTCCGGAAGCGTCTTCTGGCGTTTCTGATTTGCACACGAACAAAGAACTGCGCTTCGGACAATTGGGCAGGCAGCGAGGTCATTACTCTTGCCGTCGTAATAAGATATATAGGCGAGTTCCGACGCGTTATTCAAGCTGGTCATTAGAGGTAAGTACACCTTACACAGGCGCACATCTGTACGCCAAACTCACGTGCGCCCTATAAAAGCGCGAGCGTCGCCATTTGTATACGCACAATCACAATGTAACCTTTCATCGTCTGCATTTAAGCTAGCGGCTTTCGATCGTCTGCTGCAGTAAGCCTCGCGCAAGTACCAGACAAAAAGGATTACCGTCGTCTGTTATGTAGTGTCAGAATGCTCTTACGCATACTGCGCACCTGTCCGAGGTCGCGTGAGCTTGGCGTAAAGACTCGAAATCCCATTCTCCGTGCTTTAACGCCTATGCGCTCAAGTGTATCCCTCAGACACACCTGTGCTAACCCTGACAGACGCAAAGACAGATGGGGCAACCTTGAGGTCACCGCTTGTGTTAGGCTTAACACTTGGCAGGACCGTGACGGCAAAACCAAGTGTAAATAGAGAAAATACGTCTTGCGCGAAAAGAGAACAAGAAGGTATCATTTCGACTCGTGTGATACGTGGTGCTGTATATATCCATCCACCGTTGTGAGCTTACTGCCGCACACACAGACGGTGAAGTGGTTAAACGTTGTCGGCGAGTCCACCTACTCGCCGCGTGCGTCGTATCTTCTCCGGACTGTGGAAAGAATAGTGTGGACTTAGCACAAACAACGATCAATGCGCTCACGAGGCTAGGGCTTTTCGCTCTCGCTCTTAAAGACACAACGGAAGCCCGCAGTGGCTGCAGGTGGCCTCGGCCTGCTCTTGTAAAACAGGAGGTGGTCGTGTTTTTCTTGTGCGGCCATTGTGTTGTCGTTTGCTGTTGCTGGTGGCGGGAAACTGGCGGACGACGTTGTCGCTTGTTCTTTCGTGACTGAACCCTTCACTGGCAGGCGCACAATGCGGTGCTTCTGGTCTACTTCCCAGTTTTTTTTTCTTTTTTTAGCTGTCTGTTTCCGCGTGCGTGGCGGGCAGTAGACGACGTCGCACATTATTTCCTGTCCCAGAGTTGTTGGTTGTGACTGACGCCCGCTGTAAGACGCGTGGTTGCTGACGATCCGTGTATATATGTATATATAGTATATTGTACACGATGTGTATGCAGTAGCAAAGAGGTACCGTTTCACAGAATGTTCGTAGAGGTATTTCGGACATGATCCCGACTGTTTAGATTGCAGCATAATACAGCACCCTTCTGTGATCGTACCTTCGGTTTGTCTTTGTCTAGGCAGGTAGCTGTCCGGACGAAGGCAGGTAGACTTGTCGAAACGTCGGCTCCAGTGACATTCCTTGTTGAACGAATATTTTTGTGGTGTTCGCCGCGGTGGTGTAGTGGCTACTTGCCTCGCAGCTAAAACGAATTCAGCGTGTTTCAACCGGACACCGGTGTTCTCATTTTCGATAGAGGCAAGAATACTATAGAGGTACAACTACTGTGTGCTTTTTTTTTTTTTGCAGTTTGCGTTAGCGAAAGTCAAGCGGTCAAGACTGACGCACACCTCCGCTACAGCGTGCCGAAATAGCCTTCCAGATATGTTCGTCTTCTAGAGGAAGCCATCGCAGTAGGCTTGCATTTAGGCAGCAATCTTATCGTGGAGCCCTTTCCGAGCAAGAGATGCCACTACTTGTGAGCGACCCACTTCGAGAGAGATGTTTATGACACTACTGTCTCCGCAAGGCACGCGCAGCGTTACGACCTATACACCGCTGACATCGCTTCCATGACGTACGATGACTGGTCCTTCCTGACACCGTGTCGTGTCGGGTATATTTTCCCCACACTTGTGGCGTATACAAGACGTGCCGCGGTGACTCGTGCCCCGTCCGAAGTTGCTTAGCCTTGTTTTTGACTATCGTTTCGCCATCGACTCGCATCTCTCCAGGTAGGTCGGTAGTCAACGGAGCTGGAGCGTAGCCGATTGACGTTCATTGCTGTCTACAAGACAGAAGTCGGTCATTGCGCTCTTCTGAAACATCCAACGCGACGCGGCAGTTGGGAAAGCGCTGGCTTATTGGGTTAGTAATAGGACCGCGAGCTTTCAATGTTGGTCCGTTGAGTCGACCTGAAACTGGCGTTGTGTTCGTGTCGACGGATGAAACCCTGAACGAAAGGGCATTGCGCGGTGTTGTTAGTTACTAAGCATGTAAACTAAGGAAAGGGCGCTGATAAAGACAAGGCCATGAAAACAGGTATAGGTGACAGGTGTTCTGTCCCTGTCTTCTACCTTATTTTTTTTCCTCTTGGATTCGCACAGAAATAAAATTTGCGTCAGAAGTTGCGACTTTTTAGAAGCGCGTTCGTTGTGTGTTATTGGTGAGCACAGAGCGAGATGGACGTGGCACAATTGTGTATGCAAGTCTCCGGTACACTTACATTTGCCAAAACGCTCAATGTCGAATGACTGTATAGTTACAGGTAGCCGCTACTGCCGCGGAGGCACATGAGGGCCGGACGGTCAGGGCTTTGGAACCACGGCTTTCCTGGCCACGAAAGCAGCGCCAGTGACGCTAGAAATTTGGGGCATTTTACCTCCATTACCTCTCGTGTGGGTCCTCAGGAGTAGCAGCACCAATCTGTGCGAAGAATTGAGAAATATCGCGCGTATTGAGTGACCTACGATAAAGCACCCTGATTACTGGCCCTTAGGAGATAGGATGCGAACAACAAAGTATAAGAGAGCAAACACTATTTTGCGTAAAACTGCTCAATCGATAATGCTTCGCGGAAACGTCAAGGCTCAGGAAGCGCTGCTCGATAACGTGCCCTGTCTTGACATAATTGATAACCCATTGCTCGCAAAAAAAGAAGAAAGAAAGGTAAGAGTAACGTAAATAAAACGAAACAAACAAAGAAACAAACACACAAAAAGCGGACTGAGGAGAAGACAAGCCAAGTGCTCTCTGTGTCTCTCTTTGGTGTGTCTTCTTTTACGGCCTTGAGTTTCTTGTTGCGCAGTCGAACTCAAGCAAGGTCTCAAGTTTACGAAATTGCAACAAAAAGAAAGAGAGAGAGAAAGTGGGAGGCGGAGGAGGAAGGAAGGAAGGAAACAAAGGCAGGGAGGTTAACCAGAAAGCGCCCGGTTGGCTACCCTACACTGGGGCATCGGGAAAAGCGAATAGAAAGATGGAAGAGCCATATTGGACTATGTTGTGGATAGCTATAGAATGGCGTGGCGCGATGTTAAAATAAAAAGAATAAATAAGAATCTGAGACAGAGGCGATCTTTATGCCCGTTTTTATGGGATGTGATATTCACCTTGTGCTAAAACCTTTCGTTCTAGCTGTGCAACAGCAGCTAGACACTACGCTCCTTGGCCGATGTCAGGGGAAATGTCCGGCACTGACCGTGAGCTCCCGAAATTTAGGTGAAGGCACTTAGTGCCTGAGAATGATATATATTCTACGTTTTTATAAATTTGTTTTTCAATGTTTGGCGATGAGTTTTGCAAGGATCCACAGACTAATACGTAAAAACAGCAGGAAACCTTAGGTAAGCCAGGTAATCTTTCACGCCATGAAACGTGCCGGTGTTTAATGTCATGCGTACTTTTTTTATTTATACAATACTGCGGAAGCATGGTCCATGCAGGGTGGTCAGTACAAATACAATAGTAATACAAAGAAACAGCACTGTACAACAAAAAAACAGACTAGGAGAGGTTTACATGACAGAATGATCACTTGTTTGGCAAGACAGTTCCATTCATTGATTGTTCTCGGTAAATAAGAAAACTTAGATAGCTCTGTGCGAGCAAAGTATGGGGCGAGGGCGTTTTCAGTGTGGTGTCGGGTGGGCCTGCTAGTTAAGGGTGATAGATATATGTCGATGCATCTAGGGCAAGTTCGTTTTCCAAGAGTTGGAAAAGAAACTGTAATCTGAATTTTTGCCTTCGTTCCTGTAATAGGGGAATTCCGTTTGCTTGCATTAAATCGGAAGGCGAGTCTAACCGAGAAAACTTGTTAAAGATGAACCGTACGGCCTTTCTCTGAATACGCTCCAGACTATGAGTGTTGCGCTTAGTGTGAGGGTCCCATATAATGCACGCATATTCTAGTTTTGGTCGCCCAATAGCAGTGTAGCAGAGGAGCTTAACATTAGTGGGAGCAGTTTTAAGTTTATGTTTAAGGAGACAAAGCTTGCGGAAATCAGTTGAACAAACGTTATCAACGTTTTGTTCATCTGCAGTAATCGAATGACTTCATATAATCGACTTCCTTTTTCTGAGGCTAGGAATACAAATTACATGATGACAGCATATTCAGCATGACCTTATACGACAGGAAACCGAACGATATGTTCGTGTGCATATGTGCTCGTTTGCATTACAATTTTATTGCATTTATGAGCCTTAGTGGCTCTAAGGCTTAATTTATAATTAAACTAGAAACACAAAGTTCTGCTTAAACAAGGGCATACAGGAAACGACCTTATGCAGTAATCAGTCTACTTCCATAAAACAACAACCCAAACCAGGCCACGAGTGACCTTCATTTGACTCTTCCGATAACCCGCCAAGCCGGCTACGATTACAGGGCAATACAATGACAGCAGTGAAGTCACAGTTCGAGCATGGTAGGCAACTCTCATGACTTTCTGTAAGGGCTGTAGTGACGGAAATTCAGTGTGGTACGCGCGAGTGCTCCGAAATTGTCAATTTTGCGTTATGAAGGGACGGAGAGTTGACGCGCCCACGTCATATAATTCACGCAGATAATGCTCGCAAAAGAGGTTAACATGGGGAATCAGAGATTGTTCGTCTAGCTTTCTGTTTCTTTCGGTAGAGTGGCCGCGCTTTCAATCAGATATGTCATGTGGGGCGTTCAAGAACGTAGGTGTGATTTTTTTTTTCAGCCATTGGATTGGGCACGTCTTTCTATGTCAAAGGTTGCCTATAAAATCGCGATCAGGTGAACGTACGGCAAAAAAAAAAAAAAAACAAATAAAGTCACGAATGCACAAAATGGCCGCACGCGGCATGGTCCAGTAATCCAAAAGCGCAACGGGCCCGCCAGCGGAGCGTCACGCTTATCCGAATGACACGCGTATCTAATGGTACCTTGCGTTCGTACAAGCGGCCGTTGCGTCACACCTACCACGGCGCTCGAACAATGGCTACTCCACTTTGTGCGCCTATCTGTTTATACGTGATGGCCGGGAACAGACGATTATGACGGACAGCTACGAGCAGACGACGTGTAAGCGTAACAGTACCAGACGGCGCGCGCATCCGCGCACTATATACAAGCGTGTCAGCACGCAGACGAACATTTTCTTCTTTTCAGTCTTTCACTCGTTTCAAGGACGGCCGGCAGCGCCCTCGAGTGCTCGGCGGTGGGTTGAGGTCGTCGTTTGGTGTTACCGCTTGGCGAGCGTAATGGCGCACCATTCGTCACGCGTCATTTGAGCCCAACCGCGGGGTCGCCATTAATACGCGTCGCCGATAGCAGAAGCGCGGTTTACTGCGTTCCAGAAGACGAGCGACGGTTGCGACGCGTGGCGGCTGCAAACGGCGTCTCCCGGGGCGCCCTCTTCGGATGGCTGTCCCAGATCTGGCGTTTCTATCAAATCCTTTCGCTTTTGCTTTGTGCTTCTTTCCCCTCCCGTCTGGGTTGCCAAACAGCGCCGGCCTGCGCCGGTGCGGGGAGGTCAGGGCGGCAGTTTCGAGAAGCACCACTTAGGTATAAGGAGCGCGAGAAAGGGACAAAGAAAGACAAACAGAAGAGACAGTTTGGTGAGGTAGGACTTGGCTACGGTCGTGTCTTACATTGGAATCTTTACGGTTGTGTAACGACGTACTATACTGGGCGAATTTGTTGCTGTCTTCGTTGGACCAAGTAGCGTCTTCTCAATGTTAAGGTCCTTTCGCTTCCATTTTGTTGCCGTTTCGTTTAACTATTTTGCTTAGCAGTGTATCTATTCAAGGTTGCTTTCTGTATCAGAGCGTGGTTGTACGACCCATCAGAAACGACCCGGCAAACACTGTAGTCTTGTGGAATTAACGACGGTGTCTCGGAACATAACTTCAACAGAATCGACAATACACGAAAGAGGTAGCGCAAAAACAAAACAAAACGAGACATGACATTCGAGATCCGACAGCGCGGACACCGCGACACTCGAATCTCGGAGGCAGTGGAGCAGAGATGCAGTCACTGAGGGTACTGGCGTCTTTCAATGTGGCGGTGTCGTACATTGAGCCAGTGTCGCAGGTTGAACGACATGTTGACCCATTTCGATGCCGACGCAGTAGCGTACCTCCAAGCGTGCACGTGAACTTCGCGCACGCGTAACTGTCGCGGCCGAGATGTCACTGTATTGCCCGAAGCGAGTACAAGAGCGTCGGGGGTTGGGAGTCCTTGACGAGAAGCACAGTCCGCAGTGACCTCGTCGTGCTGATTTGATTAGGCTTACGATCTAGAACGGCGCCCTGTTTGTGTATCGTCGCGCGCTGCGTCTCGCCCGAATGGAACAGCAGCCGGCTACTGCGCGCGAGTATACTTTCGAAGTGGAGTGTTGTTTACTGAGAGCGAGAGAACGGGATACTTGGATACTCTAAAGGGGCAGCTACACCAACGTCGTAGCCATGGAAAAAACCGCCACAGTGGATGACACTCATGGATGCGGACAAGGTCAAGTGACTAGGACCTTAAACAGCATCAAATCTTAATGTACTAAGACGCAGTTGCAAATTCGCATATATCATATAGGCTCGACTATGGGAACCTTCTAAAGGAACCAAATAACAGAGCTTGAAGAAAACACTTTCTGTCATATACTTGAAAAGTATTGCAATATAAAGGTAGATAATTAGGAGGAACATTGCATTGAAGCCCGTAGATGGCGCTTACAACGACAAAACTGGTCATGATTTCTTTATGGGGAAATAGCGCAAAATGCAAGCTGCAACACTCTTCTTGCACTACATCTTTTTTTAACCATGTTGCTAGAGGTAGTGTAGAATGATTAAGCACGTCCCTGGGTTTTCATAGAACTCGTGGGTCGCCTGATAGACCTTCAATGGCCTGAGAAACCTACTTTGTTGCATGTGAGGCCACATGATTTACAATCATGACCTCTGTTCTGCTATACAAAGCCCACATAAATTGCATGGGAACTTGCGAAAGATGCCGGAACAGAGAGCCTAATAAAAAAATTTCCATAGCGGTGAGAAATAAAGGTAAAAAAATTAGTCGGGATATTGAACTGAAGCCTACGAAATGGCATGTGCCGTGATGCTTTCGTGCATATGGAATACTAAAGTGTACGGACTTGCCGATTTGCAATTAAAACGGCTTAACCTGAGTGGCTCCGTTTCAGCGTTCCGTTTTCTCTGTTTTTAGAACGCTGCAGGTTGATTAGCATTTAAATGAAATGGCGGACCGCTTGTTAGTCAAGGTTTTTCATTGAAACGCTGCTTGTACTCAAGTTCCTCGCTTTTGTTTAGAACTAATTGCCACCGGGCGGCTAAACCGAGGTCAACCGGTCCTTATTTTCGTAACTATGTGGTCTTAGCG
This sequence comes from Hyalomma asiaticum, assembly GCA_013339685.2. NCBI lineage: Eukaryota > Metazoa > Arthropoda > Arachnida > Ixodida > Ixodidae > Hyalomma > Hyalomma asiaticum. The sequence continues at coordinate 50,110,612 of CM023490.1, forward strand.
ATACAACGTAGGCATTGTAGCATGTGCACTCTATGATGTCCGCCCCAGCCAACTTACACGTCCCTCTTACCCAGCTTACCAGACTCGTTCCAGCCTGTTACGCGAGACAACTTGTCAACAGCAAAAGACGTCTAATGATAAGGTTACAAGCCGTTTCACTAAGCCTACGGGCGGTAGTTATCGCAATTTGCCAAACGACGCCCCTTACGAGGCCACCGTGTCACCGCTGGCGGCAATGTCTGCATTACGGCGATGCCTATGGCAGAAGGACAGGTGCGCTAAGCCTCGCGAACGCGGTGTTACGGCACACGACTTCGCACTTGCGCCGTACAGCCTTTCTGGGACGACTGTTGGGCTTTCTTTCTTGCTTGCAACACGGGGTACACATAAATACCGCTTGTCGAGATAAGCAAACAAGAGGCTACCCCGTGGCGACTCTTGGCCACTTCGAGTCACGCTGTATTTCACCGGACTAAAAGGAGGCAGGGGGGTGGCAGATGCGCCAGCGAGCGTGTGCCAACGTGAGTGAAAACGAAACCGCATGCAAATGAGACCTCGTTCTGGTGACGGGTCGCTTAGTCGTTCGTTTCCGGCACGTGATAAGGAATACGAGGGGCCCGCTGAATTGCCTCACGGACGTGCCGCTGGACTGTAGGTGTATCGTACGGGAAACCGGCAGAGTAACGGCTCTGCCTTCGATTCTATAAAGTGAAGCGTCGAAACGTTGCGGCCTCCCCGAGTGTGGTGTCCGCTTAACATGCGGCTACGTAGCGATGGGCAGCGAGCCAACAACGGTATGGGACGTAAGAGTCCTTCCACTTATTGAACGGCTGCGTAGACCTGCCGGACGCGATGGCAGCTTCCGAGAATGAAGCAGTTGGAAATGTACACATAAATGAAGGGCGAAGCCTGGAAGGAAACAAAAGTACAGTAATAAGAAAATTTGTTCGAAGATAACGGTGTCTGTGATTCAGTTGAAGCAGGAAGTTCGGGACCTCATTAATATAGGGCGCTGTTTCTCGGAATTTTTCGGAAGAAACGCCAAAACTGCGTGTAAAACGATGGCGCAGCCACGCTTTTTGTAGTAGTAGTGAGTGTCGCAATGAATATGCGATGCGGATACTGGTACGACAGGGATGATTTGTCTTTCTAACTGCGGCCACAGTGTATCTTATCTCTGAGGAGAGAGAGAGAGTGCGAACCAAGGTCGCGGTGGGATGATTTGGACACGTGAGCCTACAGATTCAGTATACAGCAGCACGAGAACTTGCATTTCCGTCACTTTTCGGACACGACAGAAAATATGTGAGAAGGCTGGATCACATAAATGAAACGTCTGCACGAAAACAATCACGGAAGGATTACAGCAAAAAGAATAGCAAGTGCAGCAGCTACTATACTACTACTACTACTAATACTCGATAAACAGATCGCAAAATACGATTCAGAACAGGGAATGTCGCATGAGCCAACGTTTCCACAAGTGGACTTGTTTGACGCCGTCCTGATGAAGACAAGTCCACTTGTCGAAACGTTGGCTCCTGCGACATTAGCTGTTCTAAATCGTGTTTAGCGTTCTGTTCATTGATTCAAGCCTCCATCTTCCCCTGAGCATCTCTTCTAGTTTGCTTACTACTACTACTACTACTACTACTACTACTACTACTACTCTGACTATACAATATGAATAAGTGGCTAATTAATGCTATACAAAACTATAATAACCCCAGCTCAACCTATAAACTGAAAGTTATAAAAACCGAACTGAAGATGCCAAGATGTCATTAACTTGGCTGCTCGCCTGAGAATCCGGGACAATTATTATGCGCAGAATGAACATACAGTGTTGTACGAGCTCTTAAAGGAATAACTTACGCTTGTTTAAGCGTGTGGCCTGCTTTCTAAACATAGATGGACAAAAGCTGCGCTCGTTTCACGCATGAAGAAAGGCGAGTCGCTTGGATGGTTGTTAAGCAAAAACGTCTTTCTTGCTATCTAACCGGACCCTATCCGTATTTCATATGCGGTTTTATTATTATGAACTTACGGTTCCACTTCCGTTTTGCTTTATTGATCTGTACGCCGCTCCTGTAATTCTTGTATGAGGTCACCCGTTATGAAATATCGCTGCGGTAGGTCGCTGGACGGCCCCAGCTGAATGACCATTGGGTAATGATTTTCCGTGGCTGGCAGACCACTCACGGAAAAAGCTTGTGCAAGGAGAAAAAACACAGCAGAAGGAAAGAGTAAAGAAACGTGGGTCAGTCTTAAGGATCGGTTTTGGCGTTGGGATGTTCGAAGATTGCAACAAAATGTAAATTCGTTTTCTTTGTGACTGCCTCCAAGGTTCATGATGCAAGAATGGCCGGCTGCTTACCCTTCGCGAAACCTCGATGGCTTACCGCTTAAGAAAATTGGCTGTCGGGTGCTTCTAGATTGAAGCTGGGACAGAAACAATCTGTGCGTTGGAATCAGCCTCCAAAGTTACCGCTTGTCAGAAAGAAAAAAAAAAGGATATACCGGTGGCGCATGGCAATAGTGGGATAGTCGGGGTAAAAACGAGAACGTTAGAACAGCATGCGGTGATGCTGCTAGCGGCAGCCTGAGGCTGCGGTGATGCACTCTCACATACGTACACTCATATTTATGGCGTCGAGCCATTATTGCGCGTCTAAGAAATTTAGTTTTACGGTAGCGATTTACCATTGCCTAGCTGACTTTCAGCTAACGTATCTCAAGCTAGCCGGAGTAAATACGGAGTGCTCCAAGTTCGTGCTTCCTAGGCGACACAAGATGTGTAAGGAACTTATGTTATAAAGCATTGAGGCCACAGCCACGCAAGAAACTGCAGAAACAACATGTCGAAGTAAGAACGAAGGAACGAAGAACGAACGAACGGAAGAAAGACTGAAAGGGACACACGCTGCCTTGAAAACGCCGTTCCTCTCTTAGCGAAACATATTCAACTTCGCAGGAGTTGCCGTTCAATTTCACCTATCCTGCGTTTCTTTCTTCTTCTTCGTCTCCACATGTTTATTAATACCACGCACGCGCGCAAGCTGACCTGCTCATTTTTCTTATCGCCGATTTTCAAAAACGGGACGTCGAAATAGGCAAGTGGCCTAGGAGACAAATGACACAATCTCGACACCTACAGACTTCTTCCTTTCGACCTGAACGCACTGAAGTTACGGTAGCGGATACTTAAGTCTTCTTCTTCTTCGAAGGTCATATCAATATTCTATGCCAAAACAGCTCCCACGCTTTTCACTTGGAGAACTCGCCTCGTTTTCTCCTATAAGCCGCGCCGGCGTTGTCACGTGGCAAGGCTGCGCGGATAGTGCATGGACGTAGCAAGCGAAAGCCGGTGCCTGCCGTAAATAATTGTGTGCCACGCGTGATGTTTGTCGTGAGAAAAAAAAAGAAGAAAGATGAGGCAGCGATATGACTGTTGGTTAGATAGATGCGCAGTCCGCACACATTGCCTCATGCGCGTACCATCTGCCGATTGCAATGACGATTGAATGAGACGGGTTCAAATGAATTGAAATGATGCTGCGTCGACAGAGCAAGCATGTCAAGCAAAGTACTTTTGCGAAAGCATCGTCGACTGTGCCCTGAAGCGGTTCTTGTATGGGAAACCAAAGAGCTTCAAAAAAAAAAAAAAAAAAAACCTAAGCCATTTCTACTGCAGCGAAGGCTGTTCGAACTGTGGAGCAGTGTTTCATCTGTGTCTCGATCCTTTGTGTTTCTGTTGCGTTTGTAGCCGGCGTTTCCGAATTATTTTTGCTCAGATCTCATTATGATAATAATTGCCCTTCTTAACTCGTATCTTTTATTTTGTTATACCGATATAGTTTGCCCTAATCATTCTTAATCAGGATCCATTCATTTTCCATCGGTGTATGCATCACGCAGAGTTGTGTTTGGCCCGACGAGGGACGATAGCCAGGACTCCAAAATACTCCGAACAAAACAAAAAGGAGGAGGATCCTTAAGATTCTTCTTTAAGAGTGCAACGCGACAGCGTTACTGATCAAGCTCTGTTCGCATAAAGTCACAAGGCACGCAGATACCCACGTAACCTAGTGACTGTGCCTGTTCCATTGCCCTGTGTCTGGGACATTCGAGCTGGAATGGCTCATGTAGGAATGGACGCCATACTGCTGCTGGTTGCCGCTGGTGGTATGTGCGGTCCAGGCCGGCAGGATCGCTCTTTTTGTTTTTTTTTGCATTCACCTCCATATTTTGCCGACGGAGAACGTCGGCAACGGATTTTCTGCGACGCAAGTTCTTTAACGCTATCACGTAAAAAAAATCCTTTGTAACTGAGCGGTACACAAGGACCGTTCTTCACGCATGTGCCGAATTTGGGTAAGTTCGGTTGAGACACTCTGAAACACACTTCGGTGAAGCAGAGCACTAGTGGATCCCAACGAAAGAAATATTTTATGAGTAAGCCTGAATGATTTTGCTAAAGCGTGTGGCTTTGACACACATTTTTATCAAATTATGCGAAAAAGAAATTTCTATGTCCCACCACTGTGGGGGAAATCTCAAAAACGACCATGAGACTTGTAGCCCTACTACGCTGAACGTCATTCTCAGCCCGATTCGAACTGTTTTGCAAGTTTACCAAAGCTAGGCCATCATATAGCGCAAGTCGTGAGCGACTCTTCATACCGTATAGGTCTCTCTGATTCGTGCTGTGTGGGACGAAAGTCTTGTTCGACCTTTTGGCAGCACCAGCAGTGTGCCGGGACACTTGAAGCTAAGTCATCCTAATTAGCATTGTGCTGCACTGAAGCGTAAAAAACTGCGAGCTAACGGTACTTCAAGAGCTGTACACGCTGCCAGATATATTCTTTTTCTGTGTCTTCTGGAGCGCCTCCAAGCTATTGATCCTAACAATAGTACCCGTCACAATATTCTGCACACGTCGCTGTCTGTTCTCACCGCACATTGATAGCACAGAGAGAACAAAAGCTGCTTGATATTGAAATGCGCAGTTCATGCTCAGCCCACTTCCACGCCTCAAAAATGAGGACACGGATTAGTGCCGATGACTCATGCGCCATAGCTTAGCCAACAAGCAAAGCTAAAAACAAGCGAAAAAAGCTCTTGAAACGGCTGGCTTAGCTCATACTCACATTTAAGCCCGTATAATATAATAAAAATATAATAAAAATATTGTCGAGACTTGCCTACCTAGCGCGTCGTATAGTGGATAACTTGGGATGGGCCCTCTCGGCAACAAATGCTTATGAGTATGCGTAGAACTTTTTTTGTGTGTTTTGCCTTCTTTTGTCGCTGCCGAAAGCTTTGAGAAGTGTTACGACAGCCCCAAAATTACAAATTGTAAAATGATGTCCCGTGTATAGGACATTAGGCAACAGTAGCTGTTGAAGTTGCAAAGCGAGGCAACTGGAGACGTCAACGGAGTGGACAGCTTCCTGACATATTTAAACGATCGAAAACCACCGGGATTATGAAACGATGTCGTATAGTTGTGAAATTTATACGGGGATGCCTTGCGCTCGTAGCAGGAACAGCTCTTCGTTGCATTGGAATGACCTCCTACTTCATGTTGGCTTTGTCAGAGTTTTCGTCGTCAGAGACGGCCGATTTTGCACCCAATATGTGCCTCAGCTACTGACGCCCAAGTTCGCAAAAGTAAGCTGCTAGCACCTGCGCTTCGCTCTCACGATGCTTCTGCTTCCCGTGCCGCCATACAAAAAGACAACAGGAAATATTCGGTACCCCGAGACGCCGACAGTTCGCCTCTACCGCCTCCTTGCCGCTGGACCAACCTATCTAGTAGGGACATGCGAATATTCAAAAACTTCAAATAATTCGTTTGCCTATTCGGTCTCGGCATCAGCTAGCCGTTATTCGTAAACCCGACTATTCCTCATATAGTCCACGAACGTTTCAAAATGACTTCACCAAAATAAACACAAAATGGCTGCTAGAGCACCACATATCTAACCGCCGTCGCCATATTGGAGGCATGACAAATGTGAGCTTATGTAGTGCAGCAAACTGCTTCGCTCGGGGGAGCTTGACTTTACCGGCTGCAAAACGACAATACGCGCTTTCTGCAAAGTGTTGAGGGGGAGAAGGATCTGCCTGGCGCCTCTTGATGCTGCATTTGTGCTTTTCAGTGAGAAAGACAGGAATTGACGACGTTAACAGTAATTTACAGTAACTGTAACAATACATAGCCAAGAATTCGACGAAAGTTCGTCCGGTCAGATGTGATGATGAGGATGTGGATGCGGTCACTGACCAAGTCAAGGTGAAAAACACAGAGACGTTTCGGAACCCGTTCGGGTTCCTAATCACACTAAGCAGGCAAAAGCCTAATTAGCCGAAACGTCTCTGTTTTTCACCTTTACTTGGTCAGGGACCGAATCTTCATTCTGATAACTAACGATGCTGTTCGGCATTAAAGAACTATTCGGAAAGTGCTTGATAGTCCATTCAATTCGATTATTTCATTGCATTATTCGGTTAGCCTTCAATTCGGCCCAGAAACTCACTCTTGGCATAACCCTGCGATCCGGGATCATGTTCTCGAGACAGAAATAAAAAAAAATAAATAAGATATTGCTGCCTGTCACGGCGCACAGTGATTATATCTACATGGACTGCCTGGAGAGCACTCGTAACGAGTGACCCATGGTATTCGTTGCTTCTTCGTTGTATGCTCGTTGGGAAGAAGTGAGGCATTCATTTTATGGCGTACAACAGAAGTAGAGGTTGCTGAATGTTTCCGCTGATATCACTCATAAAACAAAACTGACCCCTTGTAGCATCGCCTGTCGAAATTGCAGTAGATCACAATTAAGAGAAACTCGGTTCCTTTGCGCTCTCTAAAGATGCTTGAATGATTTGTCTTCATTTCGACGCAGACTTCTAGACGTGCCCAACGGAGCCGACAAGCAGATGCATCGCTATATAAAATAGAGATTACACTTGGGGTTTTGCGTCCCAGTACAATGATACGATTTTGACAGACGCTGTAAAAGGGCTCCATAAATTTCGACCACCTGGGTGTTCTTTAACGTGCACGGACATCGGACAGTACACGGACCTCGATATTTCGCCTCCATCGAAAGGGAGCCGCCGAAGCCTGTATTCGATCCATATATAACGTCTAGACTGGGAAGAAAAGGCATTCGAATAGATGGAGAATATCTCAGCAATTTACGATTTGCAGACGACATTGTACTCTTTAGCAATGATGGAGACGAACTACAAAACATGATAATGACCTAAACAGGGAAAGTATTAAAATTGGGTTAAAAATGAATAGGCAAAAGACCCAAAGTTATGCTCAATAGCCTAGCTAAGGAACAGGAATTTACAATCGACAATGAACCCTTACAATGTGTAAACGAAATATGTATACCTGGGACGTAATAACAGGAACTCCTAACCACGAAAAGAAATTCTCCGTAGAGAAAGGATGGGCTGGAGCGCATCTGGCAGGAATTACGAAATCATGACTGGAAACTTACCGCTCTCACTGAAGCGAAAAGTATTCAATCACTGCATTCCTCCCAGTACTAACGTACGGTGCAGAAACGTGGAGGATAACTAAAAGACTAGAGATGAAGCTAAGGAGCGCGCAACGTGCAATGGAAAAGAAAATGATAGGGGTAACGCTAAGACATAAAAAACGAGCGGAATGGATCAGAGAACAGACAGGAGTAGCCGATATTATTATATCAATTAAAAGAAAGAAGTGGACCTGGGCAGGACATGTCATGAGCAGAACAGATAACAGATGGACAGTAAGAGCGACGGAATGGATACAAGAGAGGGAAAACGCAACAGAGGCAGGCAAAAGGTTACATGGAGCGATGAAATTAAAAAGTTTGCGGCGTAAAGTGGAACCAACTCGCTCAGGATAGGGTGGAGTGGAATCGATGGGAGAGGCCTTCGTCCTGCAGTGGACCTAAATAGGCTGATGATGATGATGATGATGATGATGATCCGGTCTCGGCATCAGCTAGCCGTTATTCGTAAACCCGACTATTCCTCATATAGTCCACGAACGTTTCAAAATGACTTCACCAAAATAAACACAAAATGGCTGCTAGAGCACCACATAATTGACTGCCGTCGCCATATGGGAGGCATGACAAATGTGAGCTTATGTAGTGCAGCAGACTGCTTCGCTCGGGGGAGCTTGACTTTACCGGCTGCAAAATGACAATACGCGCTTTCTGCAAAGTGTTGAGGGGGAGAAGGATCTGCCTGGCGCCTCTTGATGCTGCATTTGTGCTTTTCAGTGAGAAAGTAAGGAACTGGACGACGTGAACAGTAATTTACAGTAACTGTAACAATACGTAGTCAAGAATTCGACGAAAGTTCGTCCGGTCAGATGTGATGATGAGGATGTGGATGCGGTCACTGACCAAGTCAAGGTGAAAAACACAGAGACGTTTCGGAACCCGTTCGGGTTCCTAATCACACTAAGCAGGCAAAAGCCTAATTAGCCGAAACGTCTCTGTTTTTCACCTTTACTTGGTCAGGGACCGAATCTTCATTCTGATAACTAACAATGCTGTTCGGCATTCCATAACTATTCGGAAAGTGCTTGATAGTCCATTCAATTCGATTATCTCGTTGTATTATTCGGTTAGCCTTCAATTCGGCCCAGAAACTCACTCTTGGCATAACCCTGCTATCCGGGATCATGTTCTAGAGACAGAAATAAAAAATAAATAAGATATTGCTGCCTGTCACGGCGCAAACTGATTGTATCTACATGAACTGCCTGGAGAGCACTCGTAACGAGTGACCCGTGGTATTCGTTGCTTCTTCGTTGTATGCTCGTTGGGAAGAAGTGAGGCATTCATTTTATGGCATACAACAGAAGTAGATGTTGCTGAATGTTTCCGCTAAGATCACTCATAAAACAAAACTGACCCCTTGTAGCATCGCCTGTCGAAATTGCAGTAGATCACAATTAAGAGAAACTCGGTTCCTTGGCGCTCTCTAAAGATGCTTGAATGATTTGTCTTCATTTCGACGCAGACTTCTAGACGTGCCCAATGGAGCCGACAAGCAGATGCATCGCTATATAAAATAGAGATTACACTTGGGGTTTCGCGTCCCAATACAATGATACGATTTTGACAGACGCTGTAAAAAGGGCTCCATAAATTTCGACCACCTGGGTGTTCTTTAACGTGCACGGACATCGGACAGTACACGGACCTCGATATTTCGCCTCCATCGAAAGGGAGCCGCCGAAGCCTGTATTCGATCCATATATAACGAACGAGGTGAGTAATGTCTAAAGGTGCACTTTCATATGACGACTTATTTTTTCTAACAAGAGTAAGCACGAAAAGCAACGCTGAGACAAGAAGCGTACGTTGCCTAAAAAGAATCTGCTACGGGGCCGTACGTCATAGTTTCGAAAAAGGACTCGTTTTTGCTGAAGTGCAAGTCGTGGTCTACTTTATACTTTTCCAACATTCCACGCAGAAGAGTGCACAACTGCGACTTTTGTAGAGACGAAAATGCAACGGTGCACCTGAAAGTTCGTTAGACATACTAATGTTGAAAGATTTGATATATCTTTACCCTGACACTACCAAACTCAAATCTCGGCATCACGCACACAGTGCTGTCTCATAGTCGAGGACTCAATGTCTCATGTATAACTGTGTCACGTGACACACCTCACGCGCCACAAGCTTTAATCACGTATGCAATTCGTGTCTCCTAGCTACTCTGCGACGCAGATGTCCCGCGTCCTTGGGCCGCTTAATATTTATCCTGAAATACCCAGCAGTCATTACAGGATGACCCAACTCCACCCACATAAGCTCATCTGTGACTTCTTGAAAATTTTCATTAAACCGCGGTTTACACACATGCGTAGGCGTTAATTCGTTGTCTTAACCCGACCTTGATGACACGTTTCACGGCCTATTTCATGCGTCCCTCGCACACTTTCTGCAGGAATCAAGATTTATATTTTCGTGCGTTTTTTTTTTTTTTTGCGAGATGCTGTATCATGGCTAAAGGCAAATTTTGGACAGCTTGCATTGATGTTGCGCGGACACAAGGTGAGCGAAGAGAGAGATTAGGTGTATTCGTCGCTTTCTCGTGCGTTCCGTCGACAATGACGAAACGGAGAAGCGACGCGCTCTAAGCGTGTCAAACTCTTTCCGTAGAGCCGACGGGGTAGATCTTCCATTAGATCCCCGCCCCCTCTGCCCGGTCCGTAGCCTGTGTGCTGTGTGATTTGGGACGCAAGCCATTCGCGTGCCGCCGAGTGTGGCTCGTCTTCGAGAATACTGCGATGATGCGAGGAGACCGTGTGTGATGACGGCACGTGTATTACGAATGGCGTTGTGTACCGAGGAGGACGAAGATGAAGGGAGCGACGTTGGTGACCTCATCTGTCCACGGCCTGAAGTCGCCGTCACGGCCGTGCGGCCGTGCAGGTAGCCGTGCGTTGCGTTGCACGGTTTCCTTTTTTTTTATTTATTTAAGCTGGAGACAATGAACTCCTTCGTCCGTGTCGGCCGCAGTAGCTGAGACTATGAGAAGGGACGGAATGACGGTTGCTGAAAACAAACGGTGGTCCAGGTTTGCGCGGTAGATGGGAGCTGGGTTTGCATTAAGAACATCGTTCCGGGAGTTCACGTGGACATTGTGTCGTTGGTGTCACAAAAAAAAAGTACGAAGTACATATACAATTCAGGCACGAGTCAACAATTTCCTTACATTTCGTTGGTGTGTTCATTCTCCCTGACAGTTCAGTAACATTACAGCTCCACTGTGGAAACTTCCACTAGGGCGCTATTATTCTTTATCATTTTTAAGTATTCCTCAGAATATATTTATACAAATTGGATGTTTGCCGCCATCGCTCTAAGAAGAAAGGTTCTGCTGGTTTCGAAGTCGTCGCGATGGTAATAACTGTGGCATATGTAGTAAGCATTACAACACCACAATTTCGTTCCTGTGCTTGTTCAACCGTCTGTGTCAGTTAAGTTTCCTTTTTGTGCTCAGAGCCACATTTCTTCGCAGTAAGACGATGCTTTTAAACGGCCCTTCCCCAAGTTCCGCCGCACCATGAAGCTGCTGCGATAGCATACTCTTACATACACCAGGTGCATTCAAGTGGACAATGAGGAAATCTAGTTCCAAACCTGTCGGTTCGAAACACATGTAGTCAAAACTTGCGGTATATTCAAGAGAGCGCAAAAAGAAAACCACGGAAGGACAGAAATCGGACAGATGGATACAGGACTAGCATCTTGCTAGTCCAGTATGTATACTTGCTTCCTTAATTATCCTTGTTTCGCTGCAGGTTCTTATGTTACGCTCAACTCCGAACCAACTACCACATTCTTTATCTCTAATTGCAGTAAATTTGACAAAATCATGCCTTGGCATAACCTTGCCTGCACTGCTGGCGAGGCCACTTAACACTGCGTCGAGTAAGGGCACTGCTCTTACAACTGCTCTTAAAGCAATCGTAGCAACAACGTTATTTCAATTCCGCCGGATCTCGGTCGCGTGGTGAGTTCAAACGTGAGGGCGTTCTCAGAGCTCTACAGAATGGAGAGCACCGCGTTGAATACACCAGTGGGATGTGCTCTGAGCACTCGATACTGATCCTGGCTATATGTAAACCGCGTACCTCATTTCCGTGTCAACAACTCCTTCTAAGAGGCTGCTCTGCCATTCACTTGGGTCAACAGAAGGTGTCTTGTTGGGAAGCGGTCAGGAATGCAGGTGTACGTTTTCCTCCATCCCCAATGGCAGGAGAAAAAAATCATGGGTTGCTAATCGTGTGACGCAGGCTGGCTTCGAAGATGTCCTCCAAGCTTTCTTTACTCTCAAGCGCTTGTAGTTCAAGGAGTCATTGTAATGGGGTCACCAGAAGATGTATGGATCAGTGTTCGCTGTCTTCTCCAGAAAGCGATCCAAGTTTATGGAACGACGGCGGGCTAGCTTTGTTCGGTTATGTCGGCATTTCGGTTGCCTGTTTCGCGTCTTTCCCATGATCTTTCACTGTGGATGCGTACGTACGTGGCGTGCTTGAGAGCTAAGCGGTTCTGGAGTTTCGGAGTCCTGCGGCGTGGCGACACGTAGACCTTCTGACCTTACCGCGTCATTGTTGACGTCGTCCCCACTCGGTGTCCACTAAGCGTCGCCAAGCTGCAATGGCCCAGAGACACTAAATCGGTTTCTATACTGACTTCAAGGGCCCGTAAACGAGATCCTCAGAAGCTCTTCAGGTCAGAGGCTACGGCACCTGAATGGTATGGCCGGCCGTAGAACTTTGAGTGGACGTCGTTTAAGGCGATCCACTCTGACAAAGGTACAGCTGCACGCACACTAGCGCAGTCTCCAGCGCCATTTCTGACCTGCGACCCTAAGAGAGTATATATATGTACTCGTCTCCTTTCTATGTGCGGTGGTGTCGTCGGCGATGAGGCATGCCGCGTCGTAAACGTTTTACGAGTGTTTGTCGTGGAAGGTAAGCCGATCTAAGCGGTGCCGTTTATACCGCGTCCACGTTTGCCTCCGGGTATTGTGCCTCTATTTTCGCCGCATTTTGTACTTTTCGTTTATTGCGCACAACTGCTGAAGCCTTATGCGGGCGCATAGCTCGCTCCTGCGGTCCAGGCTGCCACTGCCCGGTGTAAAGTCCAGTAGACCAGAGATGAGAACGAAAAAAAAAAAACAGATGGAGTGGAGAATGGCTTATTAAGTTAGAGCATTTTAATGCGGTAAATTTACGCTGGCAGCTTCAGACATAGGAAGAGAGCCGTTGACTGAAAAGTGATGAACTAGTGAAGGAGTGTTTCGCTTGATTTAGTGAATAGGCCTAGCCTAATTTTCGTAAATAATGGCCAGAAGGCGACGACTGGTGTAATCGGCCTCACATGGTTAAGATGACCCCACCCCCGCATCCCCCTGCCCACATACACACTACGCACATGCAGATAGGCACACGTGACAAACAGATACGCGCATACACACGTACACACGCGCATGCATGAACGCACACGTACCATACGTCACACACACACTACCCCCCCCTCTTTCATAGAAATTACACTCCACAATACACATACACTTGCCATTATGTGAACACTCTAGACAACACAGATCTAGATGGATAGAGTGGACATTAGTATTTTCTCAGGTGTACGATTAGACAGGGAAGGCTACAGACTTAAGTGACAGACCACCTGCCGCGATTTGTACGATGTGTAAGTGCACGTGGAGCAGCTCTTTGAAATTTAAGCTCCGAGTACAACGTGTTTATGCACAAAGTCACCGAATCCTTAAGCTGCAGACTGGTTTTAATAATGACCCACCCGGTAAACACAAGAGTTCGCTGTCCCGCCACATAAAAAAGAGCATCCAAATTTCTTCGCGCGCGTTGCTATCCGTGTCGAAACGAAGTTAAGCGAGTTCATTAGATTTGCAGATCAGGCCCCATCACCAACCGGCGCACGATGCATGCCAGTTGTAAATGCTGCTGGTTAAGAAGACGTCACGGTCTTAGTCTCACTGACCGCTCGACAGCGTATGATTAAAATTGCAGATACGAGAATCATTTCTCGAATAATTTGTACTTGCGTCCTTCGCAAGAGCTGTCGGCAATCTCTTCTTATTCTGCACTGGCAAGCGTCCTAAGTGCACTTTTCGGTTCGTTGGGCGGTAAACTGTGCTCATGTACTGCAGCTGTGTTTACACGCTAACTGCTACAGTCTCATGGACGTTTCTATAGTCTAAATTACACGCACGTACGAGTTGTATCTCGAAGGTTGCGGGCATAACTGAGCGTGAAGGATGTAGGCGTGCGACTGATGCGAGTATTTTTAAGCGCAGAGTTTCCCGTCGCATGTGATATACACGATAAAACTAAGAGGACGACACCGACCATGAAAAAGAACAATAAGAGACGTTTAGGCTGCCTTGACGGGAGCCTTATTCATTGATTGTGAACAATGCCCCCGTCAGGGGAGCCGGAACGTCTTTTGCATTTCTTTTTCATGGTCGGTGTCGTCCTTTTAGTTGTATCATGTTACTTCCCGACCAGACGGGCTTCCGTCAAAACCTCGACTTGACCTCGTCAAAACGTCGAGGTGATATACTCATGCGCAACTTTTGTAATGTCCTCCGACTTTTGAAACGAACGCCCCGTCACGGTGATCTAGTGGCTGTGGTACCCGGCTGCCGATCCGAGGGTCGCGGGATCGAATCCCGGCCATGGCGGATGTGAATGTTTCATTTCAGCCCTAGCGCGATATCAGAGATACGCGTTTTTCTTTTCGTATCGCACAGTCCACTATATCACGTTTCGCTTTTTGTTTTAGTATCAAACCGTCTTTTATGCAATGGTTGACCTACGGAGCGAACAAGAAACCTGATATAATAACACATGAAAGTGCAAGAACAAGCACATCGAAGTCGACGTAGCACTGTCGAAATCTGTGAATCCAATGCAAATTCATTTTGTTTCTTGCAATCTTAAAATGTGACTAATTGTTCATTTGAGATCATTTGCTGAAAAACACAACTACCAGTAACGGGAACACGTTCCATATGACATTCTTTAAGTGTTTCGCGTGAGCCGGTGCGTATTCCACGTAAAACAAACGTAATTTTCAGCCATAGCTGCTAGCGCTAGAGCGTGCAATGGAACACTGCTTCTCTAAGCAATAACATTTTTATCTTTCTAAGCACTATGTTTTGCTCTTGCTGACTACATAAGCAGCTACGGATTACAGGTAAGAAAATATTGAATGCATCAGTATGAATGTAGTAGCAGGTCGACCACTGGTATTGCAGATGAGCAATAATTAACGTAAATAAATGCTTAAGAACTAGCGCTTAGTTCAAAATCGCGAGCCAAGAGAAACTCCCTGCTGTCGAAAGCGTGGAGACGAACGACCACTGCGTACTTTGAGAAGCGACAGAATATGTTTGCCACCAAGTAAACAGGGCGTTCCCGGAACTTGAATTTGTTTTGAGACCCTCGCGGTGCTTCCTCAAGCATGCAGGTGTTGCATATTTGCGACGCTGTATATTTTAAGGGTAAGCATATTCTATCCAAACGTCGAAACCATCAGCTCATCTACAGTCTGCATGTATGCATGCACGCATACATGCATGCATAGCAGGGTGTTATAGTGAAAGTGAACTTTCGGGCACGCATTCAAGAGTTGGGGTTAGCGGGGCCAGACGCGCTACCTGGCGACCGCGGTGAGCTTGCCGTCTAAGGAACTTTAAGCGTCGAACAAAAATATGTTAGCAAAGAATAATCGTCAGCCTGTCTACGCCTACTGCAGGACAAAGGCCTCTCCCATGGATCTCCAATTATCCCTGTCCTGTGCTAACTGGGCCCAATTTATCCCCGCAAACTTCCTGACCTCATCTGCCCGCCTAACTTTCTGCCACGCTTGCCTTCTCTAGGAATCCACTCTGTTACCCTTAATGACCAACGGTTGTCTTGTCTTCGCATTACATGGCCCACCCACGCCCATTTCTTCTTAATTTCTATTAATATGTCCCCTAACAAGGAATATCGCGCTATAAATATCAGTAGTGGAGGAGGTGGGAGAGGGGTTGCTGGGTCCGTATAATGACGAGGTTTCTGTCATTGCCCGAAATTAATCCGTTCGCCAGTTTGATTTAGAAGGAAGACTGTATACATTTTTTTCATGTTGCAACAGCCGTGTAATGTAAACAGCTGGTATTTCGCGCCGTTGTGGGCAGAAGCGGCTCGCATCTGGGGGGTAAGAAGTTTGACAATGTGGCTTTTTGGGCTAATTGGTTCCTTGCAAGAAATGGTGTCATAGCGCGAGCAGACAAGGACGAGAAAGACACAGCAGGACAAGCGCTTGTCCTGTTGTGTCCTGTAGCGCCTGTCCTGTTGTGTCTTTCTCGTCCTTGTCTGCACGCGCTATGACACCATTTCTTGGGGGTAGGAAGGTCGGCACACGTATTATGGAGTGCCGTGTAGTGGTAACAGTGTCGCTTTTTATGTGTAGGTAGAACGCTCTCGAAAACACGTCAGTTTCACAGGTGACCAAAGCAGTCAATAGAACAAATTTTGTTTTAGATCGAAGCTGTGTATAGCTAGGGCATTTTGTCTGTACCTGCACAGAAACCTCAGCGCGGATATAAGTAAGGTACACGAAGTACGATCCACACGTGATCGACAGAACGCTGACCTTTACGAACTTAAACTTAAATTATACTTATAGAAGGAAAGAAATAAAGAAAGAGAGGATGTAGAAAGGTCAGAAGGAAATGAAGTAGAAACGAGAAAGGAAGGAGAGAAAGTTTATAAAGCCAAAGTAAGTGAAAGAAGTAAGTAAGAATGAAGAGATAAAGAAAAAGAAAGAGAGGGATAGATAGATATATAGATAGATAGATAGATAGATAGATAGATAGATAGATAGATAGATAGATAGATAGATAGATAGATAGATGTGAACCACATGTACAGATAGATACATGTGATAGATACATGTCGTACATGTGAACCACATGTACGACATGACAGAGTCACTCATGATTACTTGTTTAAGATTTTTTTTCTCTTAGTGGAACGTACGTGTAAGAAAATTAAGAGTGCACAGTTTGACAGCAAGTGCAGCAGCAAATGCAAATACAGCTGTAGCGGTACACCGCGTTGCGTTTTTGCCTATGGCCTGCTGTTATATAATGAGAACACCGTAGTTTGCAAGAATGTAAGCGAATATTGCAGGTGGAGCAATGACACACAACAATAATATATTAGAAGCGAAGATGAAAGTCTTAAGCCAATACTGACACCACAGCAGGTGGCGTTGCGATTTAGCAGTCGGCGGTTCAGTTGCAGACGGCACTTCGCCCGAGTGCCTCCGCAGACAACGCTCTCAAATTTCCAGTCTTGTTTCGAGCAAATTCCACAAAATAAACGCTTTTAAACTATCTGGAGAACGCAGACTAGAAAGAAAAAGAATCAGAGACAGCTGGGCGCATTCCAGCGCACGGGTTGTTGATCTGATTTACATATTATTCGAGGCAGCCTCCGCCCCGTATCTAGGCTACGCCTGTTCACCAACACTGCTCCACGGCCGTTACGTGCTGTTCAATCAAAGACTCTACTTGCACATTTTTTTTACATCGTGTTATGGTTCTAACGCTTGTTTCACACACGTAGACTTGACGTGTGCGGGGGTTCAAGCGAGGCACCCCTAGACAGCACCTTCGCCTGTTGCATAATACACAACGTTGTTGGCTGTTCTAGACGGCCAGCAACACTGCTACACGCATGTCAAGCAGCCATACCTCAAGGCGTGGTCAAACCGAAACGCCACATTCTCCTATCTGCTGGGAGCGTAGGGCCTTCTATAAAGTATCGCCCTTTCCATACTGAAGGCCTTAGGCTTGAACTGCATCGGCTGTTTGGCCCGGGTTTGTAATGCGCTGATGTTTTGTGCTCCATTTCATTCGCTAGATCATTTTTTTTTCTTGTTGCTTGACTGTCTGGGGGTCACGTTAGGAGGACGATATAAAACGTGCCCTACATTTCGGGCCGTCTGTCTCTTCCGTCTGCGGGCCCAGTGCGCAGTGGCGCGTCAAAAAGCTCACCTCCTTCGCAGGTTCCGGTTCCGCGAGAGCAACTCCGGAGGAAGCGAATAACAAACGAAGCAGACGAGAAGTAACGAAGAAACGTGCAGGTTAAAAAAAAAAAAAAGACGGGCAGACGAAGCAAAAGAAAAACTGAGCAGAGAGGAAGTTGTGAACGAAGAAGGCGCGAAGAAAACAAGAAACGGGATGAAGTGCGCGAAATGTAGAGTACAAAACATGAGCGCATGAAACAAAAAAATTAAGCTAGAGAATGCTATGTCACAAGAAGAAGAGGAAGAAGAAGAAGAAGAAGAAGAAGAACAACAACAACAACAACAACAACAACAACAACAACAACAACAACAACAACAACAACAACAACAACAACAACAACAACAACAACAAGAAACACGTAGGAACGATTGAAACACGACGAGCGAAGTGCAAGCCGATGAAAAAATTAATTTAAACAGGAGAGAGTTGTACAAACGATACAAACTCACTTGCAGCAGGTGGCGTCGTGCTGATGAAGAAAATAAATCCTCAAGAAATTAAGACACAGAAGACTCTTCAAGGTTAACGAATTTGCGCATGCGGTTTTTCCCTAGCGCGAACAGGCAAGATTGATCACGTCGTTCTGCTATGTGCACGTATCGTTGGGAGGTTGCTATTGGGTGAGGACGTGCTCTGTAAAAGATTCCGGAGCTCCCACGAATTAAGAAAATTCATGTCGTGCTGAGGAGGTCGCGAGCAACTGCTTATACCGCACAGTCGGGAAAGCACGACGAGCATGATCGACGCAGTTGTGTGAATTGGGCAGTTGTGAAAGTAACGTGGCCCCTCCGGGCGCGTCGGACAGCATTGTCATACCGGAAAAGTAGCTCGCGGTACGACAAAATGCCAGAATTGTCGAATAGAAAATACACAGGACGGTACGCTGACATTCATAAGCGCTGTTTGGTGTCCTAATCCAGCGGAGTTGAGCATTGCTAAGCAGGGAAGGACACACGCTAAGTCACTGCACATTTAACACTTAATACATTGCTGTAAGGCTGTATGGCCCGTACTACAAGCGCAACTGACGTTAAACAAGGATGACTGGTATTGCGATCATGACTGGTATTGCACAAGCATCGCCACAAGTGCTGATATACAACGCTTATCGAGGTTGCCCACCTCGTGATTGTTTGTTGTCGGTCGTTTCAGCACGTTCGCTTGTGTCTATCTTCTCTTTGTGATGTGTACGCTGGTATCACACGCTACAATGAATGCTATATCCTTCGACGAATTCTATGCTCCGCTGCACTCAGCTGCTGGTCCGAAGGTCGCGGAATCAAATCCCGGCCGCGGCTGCTGCATTTCGATGGAGGCGAAATGTTGAGGCCCGTGTACTATGCGACGTCAGCGCCCGTTAAAGAACCCAGGTGGTCGAAATTTCCGGAGACCTCCACTACGGCGTCTCTCATAATCACGTCGTCGTTTTGGGACGTAAAACCCCACAAATTATTAACAAATGCCCTCGCATTAATGAAGCAACGGCGTTTGGTATCCCATCAAGTGTGGCAGAATGCACATAACAATAGTTTTCAAGACATAACATTTGCAGAACTCGCTGAAGAGCAACGTGGAGTTCGCAGTTAGAGCAACCAACAGCAAATATTTTTCTCCGGCAGAACACGGTTCTGGCTCGTGTCATTTCATTTGCGGCTATAACCTTCCGTTCACCATCATTACTGCGTCTCACTAGCATCCCGCTACTCCGATAGTATAACGAGGGTTTAGGGATACGAGCCTTAAGATGCAGTTTACACTTTCTCCCAGCAATATATCCGGATTTTTTTAGACATGGCGCTGTTGATGTGCAGGCTCGCTTCCACATCGAAGAGAGACTCGCTTTGATGTCACCGGTGCACCCTACATTGTCAGCATTAATAGAGAAAAAGAAATATGTAGAGGCGCAACCAACCAATGAACCACCCAACCGACGAACAAACAAAAAGCAACAGGAGAAAAGAACCGACGGAACAGCTGCTAGTTTAATAGCGTACGTTATCTTTCCTGTGGAACGCGGGCCGATTAAGGTCACCCTGTCCTCCTCTCCGGCGCTGTAGATTTAAAATTATTTTTCTTCACTAGTAGTTTACATTTCAGGACGATGTTTTCGGGGCGAAGTTGCAACCCGTCGTCTGCAACTCGGCCAGGCCCTGTTCAGTAGCAGACGGCAGGAATTCCCAGCGCTTACGAGAATCGGCGTGCTTTCGAAGTAAAACGCAATTTCGCGTCGTGTACTGACCTAGATTTTGTGACGGCGCACGATTATGCGTCTATGCGGGTGATTTACGAGGATTCGGCGCGCAGAATTGTTTTCTGAACTTGGTATTATGACATCCATGCAAACAAACAAACAAACAAACAAACAAACAAACAAACAAACAAACAAACAAACAAACAAACAAACAAACAAACAAACAAACAAACAAACAAACAAGCAAGCAAGCAAGTAATCCCGTACGGGATGAAATATGAATGAGAAATGAAAGATTTTACGTAGATTCCGAAGAACGTGAAAGTGATAACATGGTCAACGTCGGGACCCTTTATTGCAAAGCAGCGCACTGCTTAATGTGTGAAACAGCATATTTAATCAACGCGTACACATGTGATTGGGCGGAGGTGTTACGAGTAAGTGGCTTTTTCACATAGCTTCCATTCACGTTGCGACCAGTTAACTGTGTTCATGGTTCGATAGGTGTAAGTGCGTGCACATAGATCGCACTCTATGAATGCAGTGCATGTGTCACAAGCACACACAAAGAAAGGGCCTCTCCTGTGTCATAAGCAAAAATACAAACTAGAAGAGAAGCTCATGGGAAGATCGAGGCTTGAATCGATGAACAGATCGCTAAAACGACGTAGAACAGGGAATGTCGTAGGAGCCAACGTTTCGACAAGTGGACTTGCCTTCGTCGGGACCGTCCTGACGAAGACAAGTCCACTTCTCGAAACGCTGGCTCCGGCGACATTCCCCGTTATACATGGATTTTAGCGATGTTTTCAAGGAAAAATACAGCAACTCGGAAGTGACAAATAAGCTGTAGAAGGTACAACAAATACACTTTAAAGGTAAGACAAGAAACGAAACGGCATTACAGCAATGGCTACAATATAACAAAGCTTCTTTGTATCCTCAGACAAGGACAGTCATTAGATAGATAACCGAGTGTGAGAACTACTGATGAATCGCGAGGTGAGACGGTACCACTGAAGCTCAGGGCTTGCGCATTAAACGAACATAGCTGATGGCGGAAAATTGCTTCATATCTGCGCCAGGCATTAATTGCAAGCGGGATACGTGACTACATTGCTGACCTATAAACAGAGGCAATCATTTCTAGTAGCCGTATCCTTGCAGCAAAACACTGCTGCTTTCTGTTACCATGAGCCACTTACTTCTCTGTATTTTAAGTATTGCAAAATGGACCCGTGTAACGCTAATTTATTACATGCCTTGCTCTCAAAGTGGCTGTGACCTCGTTAGTGTTTGCCTTATCTGAAACTTGCGCAACTTCGTTGCTTTGCATCGCCACTATTTGCATTGATATGGCACAGACCGAAATCGGCGTGCGACTACGACGCCGCCTAGCGCGTTTGTTCTTCAAGAGAGTGTGAAGTTGCGCCTATAACTTCACGCATCTGATGACGTGCGTTTATAGGACAGCAGAAATCTGGCAGGTACTGAGCATAGTGGGAATCGATGTCGTGCAAAGTAATTAGCGAGGGATTGGCCTATGTCCAACTGTTTGGAGTTCAGCCAAGTGTTGGGAGTAGGATTGACATTTGCGTGAAAATTGAGCAAAGCCACCGTAAACGAAATTAATTGCAGATGCAATAGGTTTATTTACGAAGGAAGGAAGGAAGGAAATAGTAGAGAGGGAAAGGCAGGGAAGTTAACCAGTGTATGACAACCGGTATGCTACCCTGCACGAGGGGAAGGGGACAGGGGAGATTGAAAGGTGAAAGGAAAGAGGAAGAGAGAGAGAAAGTGGGCGAACATATAGCACATTCTCACAGTCAGTGGCAGCTGCATGGCACGCGACATCACACATCGCTGTTACAGTCGCTTGTGCAAGTCTGTCGTCCTTAAGAACTGCAGCAGCGCCTTTGTCACCTTCAGTTGTGATGTCTTGTGCGGTCGACATTCCAAAATGGCATCAACCGACATCCGTCGCAGGTCAAGGTGAGCGAGAGCGGACGCCAGTGATTGCCGATATGTACGATACGATACGATATGTACGTTGTGGGAACAGCCACCGTGGAAGTGTTGTAGTGGTACCTCAGTGCTCCAGGTTATTTTCCCCCTCCCCCTTAGCAAATACAGCAAATGAGCATGGTTACTGCGTTTAAAAACTGCAGCCAACGTTTCCTTACCATTCGCTGGTTTCGTTGTTCTTGAGCATAGTATTATGGTACCTAATAGAGAATGGTCTCCTTCGTCCATTTACCAGTTGGAGTCCCTAGAAATATATATATATATATATATATATATATATATATATATATATATATATATATATATATATATATATATATATAGCACGTGCGAGGCCCTCATGGAATTCCACGTTACGGTTCTCTTCAAATGCTTTAAATGCATACGTTGGATTTAAAACATCGCCATGACGAAGGCGTTTGAGAATTTGTCTGCTTCGCAAGACCTAATGACGGGGGGGAAGGTAGCGTCGCCACTGGGCTACTGATCGCTGCTGGCTCGAGAGAAACAACCAAAGAAAAAGCGCAATAACGCGCGCTTTTATGCCATTCACGTCATCGATTGCGATACATGCATAAATTGCGGGGAAGGAAGCAAAAGAAAAACGCATAGAGGAGGTAGTTTACCATCGACTGTGCAATCTTGGTCATCAACCCACATGTCACTGTGGAAACAGAACAGCAGTCGTCTGCTCGCAGGCATGCGTAAATCTGCTCGTAGTACAGTCTTTCGTACAGCAGAAAGCAGGAATCGTCTGCAAACGGCTTTGTCTCGTCTGTCTTTTTGTTTTTGTTTATCGTCTGGTAGAGACAAAGGAAGCAGACGGGTATGCATGAAACTATTTGGTGCCCAAGACAAAGGGTCTAGCTGTAATCGCGGGCGTGTGCCTTTGTGTAATAGCCATTGACGGCTAGCCTGTCCTACAGCGCCCGTGGTGAAATCCAAGAAAACAAAAATGAAACAATAGACAGATCAAGCGGTCGCTTACCGATGTCGGTCATGATATGACGCTACTGCTATGTAGATGCGATGGTGCCGCTTCATTTCATCATCCCGTTACACGAGTTCAGTACCAGCTGCTGTTTCACGAAGGACTGACGTTGAGAATGAACAACATAGTACGTCTTTACGATATCTACGCAATAATCGATTCTCTGTCCAGGAGCTCTTCTTAATTGTTGCCAACATCAACCGAATAAATCATTATTTATTAGTTCGTGGCCGCGGAGACGTGTCGAAGTATACCAGGGACGCTGTTAACCGCAAGGAGCAGATAACAATCGGCTTCGTTGGAATAAGTGCTTTCTTCAACATCTATCAAACGGACTGTCTGCTGTTAGCAAAGTCTGAAGCAGGCGTCTTTCCAAGACGATTTTAGCTGCACAAGTACGTAAGTGCATCTCCGCGTGCCAGACTTATAGAACTGCGGCGACATATTTAAACTCCGGAAAAATCCACACAGACAAGAAAAACAAAGCCAGGAACCATAGCAGGTGAAGTCAGTCGAGGTACCAACAAAGTCCTTGAAATACTTCGCGCCTAAAGCTCAGCAAAGATGATAGTCGGGTGAGTTGGTGACAGATCATATTGGCTTGAAGCAGCGCACTAGAAACGACGGACTGAAAGGGAGAGGACAAACAGGATAGGGCGACCGGTGAGTCGCTATTAGTTTATTTTCGAAAAGGAAACAGATTAATATACAAAGAACCAGCAGAACACGTGCAACAAAGAGTCACGAAGACGCCTAAAGCTTTTGGTTAAGCGTCAAAACGAAAATTACGAATAACTTTATCCCATTGTCCAGTAGCAAGGAACAATGGGCGCATTTAGTTCGAAACGACTTCTTGCCTAGTGACGTCGGAACGAGAACTAGCCTCAATCAGCGCCGTAGGATTCACTTACATGGCTACTGGAAAAGGGCATTTATGATGCCATCGCTTGGAAATCTAAAATATGTGGAGGGGGGACGATAACTACTTTATAGGTGAAGTAAGGCGTACGGCAACCTATTGTGACGCTGGACAGGCTTGCGGTGCTTTGCTTCCGGTAGAGCGCGCGAGATAGAGATCTAAAACGCGATGAAATGGGGTAAGGCTGTTAGAGGCAGTGGAGCACCCCCCGCTCCTGCTGCTTATCTGATAGTGAGGCGCACGGAAATGATCGGAGTTAATGTGGACACTGATGAAGACGCATAAAGGCAGGAGCCCTTTATGAGTAAAATAGCAACGCTTCGGCGATACGTTACCAGTGTTACATCATACAGTTATTTGTTGCCCCCCCCCCCCCCTTCCCACCTTTATGTAGTGCCTTGTATAGGCCTTTAAGGTTTAAATAAATTATGATGACGACGGTACCATTGCACAGCTGAAACAAGGCAAATTGACAGTGGATTCGAGTTATAAGTGCTCTGGGAGCATATAATATGCCGCGGAATCCGGAATTGTTACGATTTCATGTTGGTCGTCCCTGATTGGTCAGTTCAGCTTGTAAAGGTTAAGCAAGGACTGACTAATCACGGATTAGCGGTTGAGGAGAGACTGGTAAGTTATGCCTGCCAAGACAGAATTAGCCAGTCTGGGAGGACCAAGACGGACAAGCATTTCTTGGTACGGTATGGGCCCCCTGTATCGATAACAAAAGTGACGTGGCGCTGATTAACATTGCGGCATAGCTGACCGCACGAAATTTGGTCACTTACAATGCACCAAGCCTATTTTGTTTTTACAGACGGTACGCAGAAGCTAAAGGCGGTTATCTTTCGCGCGCCATTTGGAGGGACGCATTTCAGGTCGTCTGCAAAAACCATCGACACCAGCGGCTCGGATTCGTGATCGGGGTTCGCGGAAGCGTCCAGTAACTTCCGGTCGTCCGCTTACAGCTAACCTATTGCAGACGATTCGCGGTCATCGACGTATCGCCTACCAGCAGACCGTCTGCTAAGGCGTGTCGTCCAGTAACTATACAACCTACATGCATTTGTTACGGGACGGAGCCCAGCCCGCCGAACCCTTTCGCGATGTTCTCGTTGATATCTTTTGTCATCCCGGAGGCACGAGTTTGTGCTGCCCTTAAACAGGTCGTTTTATTCTAGCGCAGACCTGCCACACTAGAGCGGATGAAACCAGTTCCGCCCTACTCTATTCTTGAAGCAGAAGAGCAGGTGCGTGGGAACTGTTGCAGCAGACGACGCCCCTGAAGGGTTCGGCTGCGCGAAGGTGCGATTTCCTGGTCCGTGCCCGCGCATATGCAACAATAGTTTCGCTCGTCTCGCAAAGGGTCCAGGTGTGCATCACCATAATGAACTCTGGTCCACCACGAAACTACGATCTCGGACACGAAAGGAGGGGCTCTGCGAGCTTTGCCGACGTGCCCGCCATATTTAGTGGAGAGGCCGTGTTTACTGAGCGTTGCGAACGATAGAAAACCGCTGTGAATCGCTCATCCATATGTGTTGGGAAGCCAGCCCGATCGGTAGCGCCGAAACATTCAGAATTAAGGACGCGATTTGCATTGTCTTCGTGGCCGCTTGAAACGCGAAACCGCAAAGGGGTCTATTTGCATCTCCTTGGTGGAGTGCATTTCGCGCATAGCTTTGCACGGGAGCGAAAAGGTGTCACGACTTTCCCGCGTTTGCCATGGCGTAATCAACGAATGGGTTGAGAGCCCTGGCTCTTTCGTTTGGCACGATCACACGCAGCTAATAGATAATGAAGCTGCGCAAAGCGTATGGTTGGTTCGCTGGTAGTTTTGTAATGGAGGTGGATTAACCATCAGAAATAAGGGCAAGTACTTAACGTGAATAAAAAAAAAATGTCGCCGCCTGTAGGGTCGGACATACTATCTTCGTTTTGCACATGCGCAAGTGAGGTGGCAGAAGGAGCTTCATACCATACCGCGGAATAGAGTTCCGTATTGGTCCTCCTTTATTGGCCGATTATGCCTCTCAAGGCAGAGTGGACCAGCGAGGGTGGGGCAGCCCGGTATAGTAGACTGCATCGCGTGGTACGGTATAGACCCTCAGTTCTGCAGACTTCGCGCAATTGTAGTCTGGAAATCTCTATCAGCCAGCCTCCCTCCTTGCTAGCACATGACGTTGGTACTAATGGGAGTGTCTCTGCCGGGCAGTCCCTGTCATGCTTCCCGATTTCACTAGGTATACAGAGATCATATGAAATTGTCCGCCATATCGCGCAGTGTGTGTCAGTGTGTGCCTTTCTGGAATCCGTGTCTGATGAACGCAACAGTTCTTATTTGTTTGTTTGTTTATTTGTAAATACTGCCAATCCCAAAGGGATCATAGCAGGAGGATATATACAGTGTTAGAATACAAAAACAACATGAATTTTTATACAATGGCATGTTGAATCTAAAATAAATAGGTTCGCACAGTGAAGAAAATCGTGGTGAGAGGAAAATAAACATTCCACGCAGTGGTGCCTTAACGCGAGATGAAAATACATACAGTACACCTCCAGACACTTCAAGTGAAAAAAAAAAAAGACATAATGGATATGTGTTACTTGGTGCAGCAACTCGTCGAAGGGACAGAATCTTGGACAGGCTGACATTCGCCGTGCGGGTATGCTTGACTGCTGACCCAAGGGAAGCCGGGTTCCATTCCGCCCTCGGCGGCCGTATTTCCGGTTGAGGCGTAAATGCTACAGATCACGTGTACTCTTAAAGAACTCCGGGTGGTCGAAATTTCCCGAGTACCTCACATACGGACTCTCTCACAGACACATCCTGGTTTTCGCACGCTGGACCCCATTGATAATGATTGGGATGGTTGTTAATTGGACGGGGCGAGAACGAATACGTTCGAGACCCGTAAGCAAGAGGCCACGACAGCGAGCGACGCGAAGCAAACTAGAAACTGATAAGTTTAGCGCGCAAGGACTGAAAAGCGGCAGTTTGATTCACTCTTCGCCACTTTGACGCCATTCTCGAACCAGCGTCTGCGTACTGAGGAGCATCGTACCATAACCGGCATGCGGCTACGGCAGGTACTGGATCCTGCTGAGGGAGACCTAGCTGCCCAGTGGCCATGTATGATCATAATGAGCGGTGACTACCGCTGTTTAATGGAAGCTGATAGCGAAAGCGATAGTGGTCATGCCAGTCCTGTGGATGAGAAAGGCATTACACGATGTTGGGTCAGAGGATATCTCCTTCACATCGGGCGAGTATAAACGAAAGCACGGCGCAGCTGGGTTGCCGGTTGTCCTTGGTGCAGCGCGACTTTTGTCGCAAGGACTGAACTCGCTCGGGCGATTGGTTCTTTCTTATTCTTTTTTTTTCTCTACTCCACTCAAGCGGTAACGGTTGTGAGGCTGGAAGGCCGCAAGCGATATGGAAGGCAACGCGCTCTGCCAAGCGGAAGTGGTCTGGGACGAAGAGAACCCGTAAGGCGCGGTGGCTTTTTTCTGGCGAAGTAACCGCAAGACGCGTTCCAAGGAAAAGCGAATCTGTGTACGGATGAATGCTGCTGTAGTGGCAGGGAGAGTCTCAAGAAAGATGCCGGTGCTAGGGTCACTTAAAACTCGGCAACAGGAATCTCTCCGCAGTGTGGGCCCTTGAAGCTGTCATTTGCTACCTCTGTCTTTTACAAACGGAACAGGAACGTACAAGGCAGGGCTTGATACGACACACACACAACACACCACAACAACACACACACACACACACACACACACACACACACACACACACACACACACCACACCACAATTCTGGAGTAATGTGTTTGTGAGTTCACAAGGGTCAGATGCTCCATACATTATGATTGATTTGTGGGGTTTAACGTCCCAAAACCAGCTCTGAGTATGAGAGACGCGTAGTGTGAGGGCTCCGGAACTTCGACCACCTGGGGTTCTTTAACGTGCACTGACATCGCACAGCACACGGGCCTCACCATTTCGCCTCCATCGAAATGCCAGACCGCCGCGGCCGGGATTCCATACATTATGAAAGTAAGGTAAACCTCACGCTGGAATCATTTCGGGCTCCGCTAGCCTTCATCTCATGCAGGGAACGTGATTAGTAGATAAGAAAACAAGAAAGACAATTTCGTTACTGTAAGTTTTGTGACAAAATATTAGCAGCGACGACGACTTCGTGGTGGCACGGGTCACCAGAACGTTTGATATACACGGGAAAGTTAAGTCATGGAAAAGTTGGCAAAATGATTTTGCCCGAGGGCTTAGTAACTCCTTTGCAAATACGATCCGCACCTTTTCTAGTAAAGAATTCATTACCAATGTCGGCGACACGATGAGAACTTGCCACGTTTCAGAGACCTTTCTCTCAGTGCTCAAGGACAGAGTGGCTGTCAGTAACACGGATTTGATTTTGAACCCTGTTTAGCTCGAAGGGGACACGTCGGCACCACGTCAAGCAAGGAACAATGTGGATTTCCTTTCTGGTGTCTCCTTACATAGTGCATCACCATTACGACTGATGGGCTTTCACACTACACATTTACATACCCAGTTATAGCCTGAACAAAGTTCAGTTCGAACTGCGCCCACGAATTCACGGTGTGCCTTAGCCACACACTTCTAACTGAGCTTTTCCAGCGTAACCCCTGTGGAAGCTTGAGTGCACTTGTTGTGTTAATAAAAACACTAAGGTTATCGAAGTACAGAACCTGCTTCTTCCTATGCAAGTTTACACCTTTGGATTGGTCTAGTGTTAAGGTTTCCCATAAGGCATTCGAACACACACGGGATTTAACGTGAGAATACAGCGACACTGAGTACATCACAGCAGCATGTTTAACACTTCTCAGTCCTAAAGGCCGGAAGGAAAATAAGTGGATGTCATTGCCTGGTGCACCAACAGAAATTTTGTTCGAGCTAAATGGCAGAAGGGCGCGGGAGACCTTGGGCCTCGGTCGTTGCTGACTGTAGAATTGCGTCCAATGCACCACTTGGACATCGCCGCAATGAAGCATTGAACAGTTGTGAAAACCCAGCGATATCGCATCTGACCCTTACGTGACGAGGGAGCCAGTTGGCCGTCGCCGCTGCACGAGAGCCTTAGCCGTTGAGTACGGGAGCGCCGAAGGCTCGAGTGTGCCTATCGCATGTCTCCAGGTATTTAGATCGGGGATGACGCAACGTCAAAGCCCTTCGACGTCCGCAGCAGTGCGCCCCTTCCGGCCATGGCAGTATAGCAGGAGTTGGGGACAGGTTGTCGACGGTAACGGGCGTGACTTGGGGGGGGGGGGGGGTCACTGTTTGCGTACGCGCGCACACCCCTTGTTGGCCTTTTGCCATGGGAACAGCGGCCAGCTGGAAGGTGTCTGCGCGTGATCGGTGGAAAGGAAAGCAGTATAGCTGAATGAGGTTCTCTGCATAAGAGACCCTTATTGAAAAGGTTACACATTAAAGGTGAGACGGAAGTGGAATAGCAAGTGACGTTCATCAGTAGGCGTAGGAACAACGTCTACCAATCCAGGAAATGTTGATACAATGCCTTCGCTTATTTGGCTGCAGGTTTCCATCCCAATTTTAAGACTATGGCCCATCGGCAGGTTCCATGTCATTTGTCATTGACTAATTTGAGAAAATACACGTTGAGGAAATATATTCGACGCCAAAAATCAATTTATTGGCTCATAAAGAGAGATAACAGAGCCCAACACAAAAAATTGGCAGATCCCACGAGCAGTGGCAATCAAGCAAATGCGAAGCACGCATAAGGAACGTAAAATGGATTTGCAATGTTGTCTCGCTATACCGAATTTGGTACATATGAAGTTAACGAAACGGCCGCGAGGGCACCGTGACTGGCATGTAAACCATGCCGCTCATACAAGCATGTCATGATTCTAACGTTGTGACCTGTCATTTACGTTCGTCATGCAGTCGTGTTGTGCCATAGCAATTTTGGTATACATCCAATTAACGAAAAGCCTGGCATGTAAATCATGCCGCCCATGACATGAATGTTATGCTTTTCATGTTATGACCTGTCATTTATGTTCGTCATGCAGTCATATTGTTGCATACCAATTTTCCTATACATCCCACTAACGAAACGGCCAAGAGAGCACCAAGACCGTGGCATGTAAATCATGTCGGTCATGACATGCATGTCATGATTTTCATCTTATGATCTGTCATTTACGTTCGTGATGAAGTCATCTTGTGGCATGCCCATTTTCGTATACATCCCGTTAACGAAACGCGTGGCATGTAAATGATGTCGCTCACGACATGCATATCATGATTTTCATGTTGCGACCTGTCAGTCATGTTGTGACATACCAATTGTCATATACATCCCATTAACGAAACGGCCAGGAGAGCACCATGACCGTCGCATGTAAATCATGTCACTCATGACATACATTTCGTGATTTTCGTGTTATGACCTGTCATTTATGTTTGTCATGCAGTCATGTTGTGGCATGCCAATTTCCGTATACGTCCCATTAACGAAACGCCTGGCATGTAAATCATGTTGCTCATGACATGCATGTCATGATTTTCATGTTATGACCGGTCATTTATGTTCGCCATGCAGTCATATTGTAGCATACCAATATTTGTATGCATCCCATTAACGAGACGACCAGGAGAGCACTAACACTGTGGCATGTAAATCATGCCGCTCATGACACGCATGTCATGATTTTCATGTTATGACCTGCCATTTATGTTCGTCAGGCAGTCATGTTGTGCCACGGCAATTTTCGCATACATCCCATTAGCGAAACGGCCAGGAGAGCACTAAGACCGTGGCATGTAAATCATGCCACTCATGACATGCAGGTCATGATTTTCATGTTATGACCTGCCATTTATGTTCGTCAGGCAGTCATGGTGTGCCATGCTAATTTTCATATACATCCCTTTAGCGAAACAACCAAGAGAGCACCAAGACCGTGGCATGTAAATCATGCCGCTCAGGACTTGCAAATAATGATTTTCATGTTATGACCTGTGATTTATGTTCGTCATGTAGTCATGATGTGGCATACCAATCGTCGTAAACATCCGATTGGCGAAACGGTCAGAGGAGCACAAAATCGTAGGCGGCTAGATAGATAGATAGATAGATAGATAGATATAGATAGATAGATAGATAGATAGATAGATAGATAGATAGATAGATACGCTCAAACTCGCCGAAGTTCGCTAAGAAATGCTTGGCATTTAAAAAATGGATCTAACCAAGCTTATTATCTTCCTTTGGTGTGCTTTTAAGGATGAAGCTTACAAATTTATTTAATCCTCGCACATACCAGCTGACTACACGTGTGATCCACGGGATTTCAGCGTGAAAATACAGCGACACTAAGTACACCATAGCAGCAAGTTTAACACTTCTCAGTCCTAAAGGCCGGAAAGAAAATAAGTGGATGTCATTGCCTCGTGCACCAACAGAAATTCTGTTCGAGCTAAATGGCAGAAGGGCGCGGGAGACCTTGGGCCTCGGTCGTTACTGACTGTAGAATTGCGCCCAATGCACCACTTGGACATCGCCGCAATGAAGCGTTGAAGAGTTGTGAAAACCCAGCGATATCGCGGCTGTCCCTTACGTGACGAGGGAGCCAGTTGGCCGTCGCCGCTGCACGAGATCCTTAGCCGTTGAGTGTGGGCTCGCCGAAGGCTCGAGTATGCCTATCGCATGTCTCCAGGTATTTAGATCGGGGATGACGCAACGTCAAAGCCCTTCGTCGTCCGCAGCAGTGCGCCCCTTCCGGCGATGGCAGTATAGCAGGACTTGGGGACAGGTTGTCGACGGTAACGGGCGTGCCTTGGGGGGGAGGGGGGGGGTCACTGTTTGCACACACCCCTTGTTGGCCTTTTGCCATGGGAACAGCCGCCAGCTGGAAGGTGTCTGCGCGAGATCGGTGGAAAGGAATGGATATAGCTGAATGAGGTGCTCTGCATAAGAGACCCTTCTTGAAGAGAAGGTTACATTAAAGGTGAGACGGAAGTGGAATAGCAAGTGACGTTCACCAGTAGGCGTAGGAACAACGTCTACCAATCCAGGAAATGTTGATACAACGCCTTCGCTTATGTGGCTGCGGATTTCCATCCCAATTATACGGCTATTGCCCATCGGGAGGTTCCACGTCATTTGTCATTAACTAATTTGAGAAAATACACGTTGAGGAAATATATTCGACGCCGAAAATCAATTTATTGGCTCATAAAGAGAGATAACAGAGCCCAACACATAAAAAATAAACCTAACCAAGCTTATTATTTTCCTTTGGTGTGCTTTCAAGGATGAAGTATATAAATTTATTTAATCCTCGCAGATACCAGCCGACTACACGTGATCCTATTTTGTTGGGCTATATGTCAAACCTGAAATGACATAATTAGCATAGAACTTGCTGTAAAGCGTATAAGCTGATTTAAATAAGAACGCATGCGATATTAAATGGCCCTTTATGGCCAAGAGACTTGCGAACAGGGATCAGAAGGCAGCCAGGAGAAGAAACTAAGTTATAATCGCCAGTTCTTCGGAGCTAAAATAACATACAGATGTCCGACCATGTATTCCTGAATTTTTGCTCTTTACGGCTGTTCAGTAACTCACATATAAGCCTGCGGAACGACTATGAACACACCGACAAGACTCCCACAATATCCTACAAATTGCTGTATTGCATTCGTTTAACTTGCAGGTTTCGAGACTTAGCCGAAGTGACGACGCTCGGGCAAAAGGAAGTTTCAAAACGTTTCTATTCTTCAGGTCCATTCAATTCAAAGGAACACAGTGGGTTTTCAAAATCCCATGGTGTGAACCACATGCGCTTCATCCCGGCGCCTTGGGCTTCACTTTACTAAAGAGTGAAACGCGTAATAAAACGCTTGCTGACCGTAACAGCCTCAGGTGATGGAGGCCTGAGTGATTCGCGCACAATGTGGAGTGCTGAGCGACGTTGAACCAGTTCCTTGCATTCCGCCTTGCCGAGAGGGGAGCAGAGGGAGCGGAAGCGGTACCGCGAGCCAGTCACGCGTCTAAAGAGACCCTGCAACAGGGTACCGTTCAATCAGACAGCGCCGTGCTTTATATTCTGCATGAGAAAACAAGAAGCGAAACCGAAACGGCAGATTAGATTGCGTGTGCGTAGCGGCAAGATCGATGCAGTGATTCGGTAGGCACTGAAATTGACTCGGTATTCTTTCCGTCTCAAGGACACCTGGCTGGAGACCAGGACTCTTTATCTTCTTTTTCTCTTGGCCTGCCAATGTGAATGGATAGTATTGTTGGTGTTCGTGTGCATGCATCGGTTGGCTAAAGGCACTGGAATGCGGTGCTTTCGTGACCACGCTGGTCGGCTATACTGGAGCAGATACGTAAGACTAAGGGAATGTCTACCAGCTCAGCCAGGACGCGTGGTGTATGCGTAGTGTACGCGCATTGTAAGCATAGTGTACGCATATAATGTACACATACGGGGCGCACGGTGCGCGTTCCTGGAGGCAGTAGTGTGGCCTTAGAGGTAGGCCTTTACGCATGATCCATGCATAGTGTACAGACAGAATGTGTTCTAGGAGACAACTGAATAGAACGAATGGTAGGACATCTGTATTCTTCGTTGGACACAGTC
Organism: Hyalomma asiaticum; assembly: GCA_013339685.2. NCBI lineage: Eukaryota > Metazoa > Arthropoda > Arachnida > Ixodida > Ixodidae > Hyalomma > Hyalomma asiaticum. The sequence continues at coordinate 50,144,079 of CM023490.1, forward strand.
GTTATTAGTCGGGTTTCACAAGCGTCAGGCTTTTACCTTAGTATGGTATAAGCAGTTACTTCGTTTCCCTAGCATTTGCCTGAGCATGAAGCAGCAAAAGCAGAACGCGTTTTTTCAGGAGGGACTCCGGGGTCCTTTTCTGCACCAAGCTACACTATGCACTGTTGGTCTGTCCTGATTGGTTGGTTCTACCTGTGAAAGCAAAAATATACTAATCAAGGATTGTAGATTGGTCAGGGATTGGTCAAAATTCACTTGACAGGCAGAACTGACCCATCAGGGAGGACCAACATGAAATAGAACTCCGTATAGCATGGTACAATATGGGGCTCCTTTCTTCGGATATCGTCGCTTGTAAGAGCAGGAAATCAGTGAGCCAGAAATATTAATGATAATGTTAGTTATACTTGGAAGAGCTTATAATTTACTAGAGTAGTGCGTGGCATCCAGGTAATTAAAATTCCAAGTATATCTACCACCAAAACTACCGCGAGTCGCGGAATTCGGAACCATGTCAATTTCTGTCTTTCAAAAAGACGTACGTTTTTAGGAAGAACCAAATGTAGAATGCTGTGGGGCAGCTCGAAACCCAATGGCGATTGGCTCCAGGTAACAGAGGTATGAATCAAAAGGCTACGCTTTTAGGTTCTCAGAGCATCGGCTTCAGTAGCGAATGCTCAAAGTGCAACCGTCTTGACCACAATGCTTAGACACTGCACCTACTCAGCGAACGTTACTAGTAACGCTGCACGCACCAGCAGACAACGCGTTGGTTCACTTCTCTACAAAAAGACAACAGAGCTTCGTTTCAAAGTATTTTGCTGTATGCTGCATCTCGGAACCAGCAACGGCCAGAAGACGTGGTGTAATCATTCCAGCGGCCGAAGACGCGGCAACAAGAACAAGGAACGCACAGGACCAATACTGGTCCTGTACGGTTGTGAAGCAGCTTTTCTGAGTGTATCGGTAGTGGGGAGAGAGCGCGGCAAATTGGAAAGTAAGATAAGCAAAGCTCTCCACATCAGCTTGCTTTCTTTTGCTCTCTGGGATTTTACGTCCCAAAACCAGCTGTAATTATGTAGTGGAGGGGCTCTGGAAATTTTGACCACCTGGGGTTCTTTAACGTGCACTGACATCGCACAGTGCACTCTAAATATCAGGAATTTTGGCACCGATATTAAAACGAGGCAAGGGCACGTTTTTTGTCTTTTTGTTTGGTTTGTTATTATCCGTTGTCTTACAACAGCTAGTGTTTCCGCATGTGCGGTCGAGTTCCAATAGAACAAGTTTTTCCCAATAAAGTTCATTTGCAAGTGTCCAGCATTTGTCCAGTGCGCTCCTTGTTCTTGTGCTCGCGTCTTCGCCCGCTGGAATTATTACACCATGAATATGCACCAACTAGCCCAGACAGCTAACCTAGCCAGGAGAAACTCGCTCAACGACCACACGGAGACGTTCAGGCCATGTAAGTGTATGGAAGTGCACAATCAAATACATTGCGAGACATACTGCGACACACGGAACGCTTCATCACCTCGATGTTCTTATGCAGCACGCTTTTTTTTTAATTCTCACTAGGGTGATGCCGAGGAATTGGTTCAAAATTGAGGAGGAAGAGGACAGAAGGAAATAGAAAGGCAGGAAGGTTAACCAGAAATGCATCTGGTTGGCTACCCGACCCTGGCGGCATAATAAAGAGAAATCGAAAAATAAGAGAGAGGGAGGGTAAGAAAGAAGGAGACCTGTAGGACTGCCCTATCAGTTATAGGCGTAGTATAGAATGTAGCTAACGGACTTGATCTGCATGTGACGCCTGTAGACAGCTCTATCATTGGACTGAGATTGAATAAAGAAAACCTAGGTACCAGAAGATCAGAGACCCAAGGTTAACTGACATTAGCCATCGCTTAACCAACTCAGGACAGCACTAAAGCCGTTCTAACAATTCCTTGTTACAGAGTAAATACATCAAGCTTGGACAATAACGGAGGGGTGAAAGACACGCCGAGGTAGGCCCTCGCTTATAGAAGGCCACGTTGTAGGAGCTGTGTCTTGCGTTATCTAAAGTGCAGAAGCAAACGACGACAACTCGGCAGACAAAGAAAAAAAAAAAAAACGATGGCAAGAAAGGCCTCGTTGTAGGAACTGTCTGCTACACATCGTCTGGAAGCTCGAAAACACACGTCCAAAAGCGGGAAAAGAGAAGGAAAACATCGAAACAGACGACGCAGACGGGGTCGCGTGCTACAGTGTCGCCGCGGGAGCAGACGACATGGCCGGTTGATATTTCTTTCGCCGCCCGCCGACACCAAGGACCAGAGAAGGTGCGTGCTCAGCGTTCACGCTAGCGGCGTTATAGTATAACAGCAGCAACAGCAGGCAGCTGCTGCTGCTCGGAAAAAGAAACCACACAGCCGCGACGAAGGTGAACAACTCGTCGACAATCCGTGCCAAGGCTGCCACCCCGTGCAGGAGACGGCGTTTCTTGCACGACGGTCACCGCCGTCGCTTCGACACGCCGGTCGCGTGCACTGGCCACCATCACATCCGCCGCCCCGAGGGAGGCGCGATTTTTTTTTTCGCGCCTGTCCTCTGCATCAACCGTTCGCACTGGGCGGAGAGAACGCCTTCAGCGGCGGGAAACGAGATTTCCGGTTTCGTAGGGCTGGTTATATCTCTCTGGAAATAGTTATAAAAAGGGCGCAGCACATGCAGGGTCTCCTTGTGTATAGATTAATCCGAGCAGCACTGGGTATTTCAGAACGAGACTTGTTTTACGTCGGCATTCGGCTGTCTAAATCAACATTGGAAATTAAAGAGCATCGCTTTCAAGTATACACGAAAGGAATTGTGCACGAAGATGATCATGTTTGAACAATATGGGCTGGAAAAAGGTGTGAAGTACGTTTTCTTGCCCGCTGAGAAGCATAAAAGATGCGCCGATACTCTTTCGGTTAGACATGTATCTCGCTATCAGTAGCAAGCTAATTCCTTATTGTGCACATTCATATGTTAACAGCCGTAATACCCTTAATTGAATCGCAGTAATTAAGTGCACAAGAAGAAAGATGGTATACCTCAAAGATATGCCTTGCGCTGTGGTCGAGTGGCAATAATGCTTCGCTGCTAATCCGGAAGATCCTGGTTCGATCCCGGCTGCGGCGGTTACGCTTCTATGTAGACGAAATTTTAGAAGCTCGTGATCCGTTGGATGCCAGTAGGCATTGAAGAACTCCTGGCGGTGGGAATTTCCGGATCCCTCTACTACGACGTGTCGGTCATATCGTGGTTTTTTTGGAAGCATAAGAACAAGCCCCAGCAATTATTATCCGTTCAAAAATATCTGTAGTGCACTCCTATCCATGGCATTCAACGTTACCTTCGAAGTGCATGAAAGACTGTTTCGCGAAAGAAAGAAAAAGAAACAAAGAAAAACTGAGTCGCCACTGCCTGTACTGGTGCGGTCGCATTATTCAATGCCGGCGTATGCAAGCTGGCCCTCGTGCGAAGCACGTGTCCGCTTCTTCCAACGCTATCGACGCCATAGCGAAGAGAAAAAAAACCGGAGCGGCGAGCAGGAGAGGGAGCGAAAGAACAGCAAAATGGCGGCGGCGCTCACTCGGCGGCTTTCTTGTTCACCTTACAGACACGCACAAACATCCATGCCCGCAGTGCATACACGCGCGCACTATGTAACCACTCTCCCACGGCACTGTTAGAGCCACGCCCTTAATTCTTCGCGCGCAACCCTCCTGTCCTGTCGAGTGCGCCAAATGTGTGGGCAATGCGAGCCGTCGGGCCGCTCACGGAACAACGTACCGAGGAGATAGCGGAGCCGTTGGCCGCCGCAAGGCCGAGACGGGGACAGTAGGTGTCCTTGTGCTTGCGAAGGCTGTGCATCAATACCGTAACATTTACCACCTTTCATTCTTTGTTGGTTCGCCAAAGCGGTGCAGTACTGTTGACATTCACAGCAGGTACCTTCCCGCCTATATTCTCTCAGATGTGTAGCCTGTATGTACAGTCGCGAGCAAAAGTTTGGAGACCAATGGGTGCCACAAACAGCTATTTTTCTTTGCAGTCCAAGTAAGTTGGCTTAAATCAGGTGGTTCAGCCTAGGTGCACTTGTTCGTCCAATGCAATGCAGTGGTGCGATTCCATGTTGTAGAGCTTTGCTACTTGGAATTTAGTTTTTTCTGATGCCATGGTACCCAAACTTTTGCTCGTGACGGTACACTCTGTAATGCCAGAAGAAGGGCCTAATCGAAAGGCTTGTGTAAACTCATGGAAACGTTGCTGATGAAGTTCCATGCAGCACCTACAACATCCACCATTTCTGCCCAAGGGCATGGAAACATTGCTGCGTAAATTCAAAATGGCGATATGAGTCAATACAGCAAAGACCAATTCTGGTCGGTAAGGTTTGGTCTACATATGGTGCGTGCACCTACCACGCCGACGAAATGCACTCACTCATTTATCAAGTCCAATGTTTGATACACTTGGATCGAGTATATCCCTCACAATTCAGCGATTGCTACTTCTTCGTCTGGGAATAAATTAACGGCGGCCCCTAAGTTAGTCGGTGAAAGTTCCGTCAGGTATTGGTGAATCGTGTGGTATTCAAGTCGCATCTGAGTCCCCGTGCTCAATCGAGAGAAGAAACGTCCAAAACCCAAACGAGTCCTACCTATCTAAAAACGACCTGCTAGGCACACATCCTTCAACCAGCTTAAGTTCATTTTGCAGATGCTTAGTGTGAAGTAAAATAATGTTATCCAGCCAGCTACTGTACAATTTTCAAACAACGCTTACAATTGTTCGATGAGCACCAAGCAGATCTTTCCTAGTGTGCCGAATACTTTAACAGTCCTGACATCTTAATTTCTGCTGATTAATTCGAGAGATTGGCTTTTTCGAACAAGCGCGTGCTAATAAAACCCCACTTTAAAAGTTGAACACCTCCGAGTCAAGACCGCTCTTCTACCGATTTTGGTCGTTATATACACAGTGTCCAGCAAGCTTGCGATGTGTTGCAGAGATTATCCACCACGACTATACACCACCTTTTGATGAGTGCATGAGCTGGGTTTTAGGGCCACTCGTAACTGAAGTTAACGCATTTAACGCAATTAAGGTAAAATTCCTTTGGTTTCAATTAAAAATTTCATAATTGCTAAACGAACGTGACTTGGCTCTTCGATATACCTGATGGCCCGATCACTTGGCCAGATCCCCAAGCGTTTACAATGGCCTCTAAGAAGGTTGCTCCTCCGGCTTGCGCTGTCACTGTCCTGCGATTCCGTGCAGGCCTGGTGTTCTTTAATTTTGCTTCGTTGGGGACCGAATGGCTTCAGTGAAAGCTTGTCAGAAAGCATTGGAAATGTGGATGCAGCATTTGGGCTTACCTGGCATATGAAAGATATCATCAAGAAGTGTAGTACAAGGTTGTCTGTTATTATTTATTAACAAATGATCATTGCCATCATTATTATAATTGGCTTTTCTATACCGAGCGCAGAGCGAGGGTCTCTAGACTCCTATACTTTTCGAATTAACCCGGTTCCGGAAAAATATGAGAACCAGACCGTATTGCCAAAAATGCTGCTGTACATATTCGGGTTCATGCAGCAACAAGTTTTACAGCGAAAACAAAACTGAATATACAGGATACAGAAAAGTGGTCCTTCGGAATGCAGAATCAACACAGTTAAACCTGCCACATAGGACAATATGCAATAATGGCTGAGTAAGTATAACTTTCAATGTAAAAATTCAAGGCAAAGTATAAACGCACCTTCCTTAAGCAATGTAAGCTAAGTTCAGAAATGTACAATACAAATACTAGTTACGTCTATTGGTGGATGGATGTTACGAGCATTCCCTCTGAACCGGCGTGGGAGAGGTGCTGCAAAGCTCTTTGTTGGCCTACACAAAACACGGCCAAACGTTACCTATTTAATCACTACCAGCGTCTAAATACGTCTGTGCGTTTAGCCAATTACGTAGGAGTGCTAGGGCGGAAATTATGTGCGGTAAGGAAGCGATCTCAGTCTTGATGGCTAAGATGCGATGAAAGCACGTACGCGACCTGTTGACAGGTCCCCCTGCCACCGGATGAACGAAGGAGAGGCCATTCTCTTCTCACTATACCCACGAAGGCGGACAGTAGCAGTCGTCCTTGTCTGAGACAACTAGCATGTGACAGGTGCAGCGCCTCTGTGTGGGGCGAGGAATGCATTTACCTGCGCTTCTCAGCGGACACTCCCTTACCAGTCAGAAGAGGCTGTCAGAAGAGGCTGTCAGGCGGAACGGGTCTATCGGACAGCCGCGTTGGCTTGATGGTGACCGATGTGAATTGATAATGTAATTTGCCTACCCCTGTTTGAAGTGTCGTGCTGGAGCAAGAGGCCTAGGTCATCAAATCTTCGTCATGCGTTTGGGCAGCTATGTTTGAACCCATATCAATGTACATGAGTCATCAAGAATTGGACCACACCTTATAAGTTATGAATGGGCAGCGTAAGCTCGAGAAATAACATTTATTTAAGCTCACTGAATTGCGTACGCTGCTGACCTTTTTGTTTAGAGTTACCAGTAGGCATGATACGCTGATTTATCCTTTCATGAGCGTAAACAAAGGTGAACGCGCATCAAAGTTGCTTTGCGCGTCCATGCTCTGGAATGTTTTAGCCAGGACGTTAAGCGACATTTTTTAAACAGGCACAGCAGGATGTATATTATATAAAAAAAGGTGGAAAATTGAGAAGCGGTTGATTTTTCAGGTGCTATTCCTTTAAGCGCCTGCGTTCTACGGAGTCGTAAGGATGGGTATCGCGTGGATTTGGTTAAATATTTCCTAGTTTATTGCTGTGTGGACATCGAGTTCGCTTTCACCTGCAATGCCAGCGCTGAAGAACGTGAACATAGGAATATCGAGCGAGGAATTAACTAGGCAATTAACTAAGCAATTAACTAGGAATTAGCTAGGCAATTAAACTTCGCTTGACCTCGGGAACAGGGTCTGAGACTTCCATAGATTTGGCTAGCTAAAGCTCCGCTGTGATCTTTTGTCCATAACGTTGTATGAACGTAATATCAACGCACAGTTCTTGTGAAATTAAGAAGCAAACATTACTAGCAACTTATCTTTCCGCCGTAGTGATCAGTGTTTGAAATTTGCGCACGTCTAACTTTGGTGCGCCTCCTTGGGAATCATGACATGACACACGAAGCCTAGAATAAAACAACGCAGGAACGAACGCTGTATTGCTCACAGCTTTTTCCTTGAGCGCGTTCAACGACGTGGCATTTGTGCACTTCTTGAGCAGTCTGAACAATGCAAGCCGGTAGAATTCCCGGAGAAGACATTCCCACTCACGGTTCGAAGTTTCAGAACGTATACACGCGACTTCTAAACCGAGGTCGCCGCTCGTATCTTGCACCACGTGGAAACACAAACCTATTGTTACGAAGCGGCTTCTTAAAACAATGCCGCAGTGCGCTGTGTGGATGTACCGCGAGCAAAAGCTTTGCACTTTCGAGTTGCAAACCACAGTATTTTTCTTGCGCCTCACGAATCGTGAGCAGAACCATCGGCCATTGTTGCGATGGGGGAATCCTTGCACGTGCCTCGCGTCAGTGCGTGACTCCCCCGCTGTTCTCAGAGATGACGGAAACACGTGCGCGTGATGATTCTCGGGAACAAAAGAACACTTAGCAGACCTCTGGTTACCCACGGCGAAAGGAGTTGGACAACAAAGATGGAAGATGAACTGAAAGGCCTGCGTCTGAAGGTTTGCGGCAACAAAAAAGGCAGGCTTAGCAAAAGCTAACATTGCGCGTAGTAAAAAGAATGGCGACGGACACACAAGCAACAAGAAGACAAGAAGAAGCAGAAAAGAAAGAGCTTTTTGTATGCCATCATCACACAAAGGCGATTGGCGTTCGCTGAAACGCGGCTGTTGGAAGTTGCGTCAGCAGTTCCCGAGGTTCGACGCCATTGTTTAGGTGAAAGCGAAGACGATTCGACCTCGGCGTTGTCAGATGAGTTGACCTCGCGAAATCGGCTAGTGTAGAGAGGCCTAATCGTTGTAGTGAAAGAAGTTGATGGTTTGGGAGGGATGAGTTTTGTTGGTGTAACCGCGGCATCGCTACGCGGGATGGAATGCTTTTGTGAGCGGATGCGCGCAACGCGCGGACAAAAGAATTGGATGAGAGGGAGGTAAAGTTTTGCACGATTCAAGGCGACGCGTGCATCAGTTCGCTCCGTTCGACCTGCATGTTGAAAAAGGTCGGCGGTTTTATAGTCCTGATGTCTTTATTTAAAACACTGTATTCAGAAGAGGGGAAGTGGTAACAGATTGGGAAGTAAAATGCGCGCGCATTCACAATAAATGCCTTCTTTTGCGCAGGATTGGTAAAACCTATATACAGTATTCACAAAAAGATACGCTTCTTTCCGGCAAACATGTCCACGATTTGTTTGGTGTGCTTCTGTGCGCAGTGGGCATGGAATCCCTCTCACAGAACGCAATGTCCGCTGGCACAGTTCCCAGTTCCCTGTGTTCACTTGCAACGTCAGAGTTAACAGTACTCCTTACACTCTGCCGACACTTTTCGTTGCGTCATGGTGTTGTGACTCTTCCTACAATGAAGAGGGTAGTTATGTCTTGGTTATGTTGATAAAGAACGAAGAAAAAGTGGAGTGTAGGGATGCTCGCTTGTGGATGACTGCACCGCTGTAGAGGCATTCTTCAGGTTTATGCACACCGCACCCTCCTTGGGAAAGGCGATTACAGTACCCGGATAATGCCGTCACGGCTCTCAACTCCACAGTGTCTTCTATTTTAATTCTGTCCTCCTAAGTGATGCTCAAGAGTCATCGAACGTGAGAGGGCAATCGAATGTGACTGTGTTCTGGTTCGCCCCAGGAATGTTGAGAAGTGTAGTATTGCGCTGGTACAGGTGGTTTACTTTCAAAGCTTCCGAGTTAATACAGACCAAGAAATAAAGAGTTGTCATAAGGGAGGCGTATAATCAGCCCATTTCCTAAGTAAATTATTAACGTCTAATATGCTAGCTGCCGAAATTCCTCGGGCTGTACCGGTTTGTAGACGGCTGTGGGAATTCGCGACCGTATTTGACAGGGGTACTCACTTGTGCCCACAATGATTGAAATGAGGCCCATAGCCAAGCCAATCCGGCTCAAACCTGAATAATTTTTCACCCCTTCATTTATCCTTGTAATAACCGAAAACCAGGACTCCCTTTAAAGGATGTTTCACGTGTCATAAATGATGTTTCACGTTTCATGAATGATGCTTACCGTCTGACGGCAAGCTTCACCTATGAACGACAGACAGACAGACAGACAGACAGACAGACAGACAGACAGACAGACAGACAGACAGACAGACAGACAGACAGACAATTCATTGAAATCATCGTGCACAACAGGATTCTTTGACGGGCCATGTGTGTAGATGAATCTTCACTCCACGATCCCATTAGCCACGGATTGCCTGCATGCTCCTTAGACAACTCTCTGAAAATGGGACACATTTCTACCATCGCGTGTTCGTACCAGCCGCATGGCCAAGATTTCCTGATAGTGTGATACATAGTGAGCATTGAGGGGCCATATTTGTCACCGGTACATTTTCGCGCGCAAAATGTTCAGCTTTCGCCACGTTGGCATCGTACCGTAGAGTATCTAAGGAAGTAACGCGAAGTGGGGGGGTCGAGACGTCACTTTGTAAGCATCGTTTTCTGGTCGGTGGGGACTGCTTTTCCCCCGCGGACGTTTCCTGAGGTGTGGTTTAGAAACCTATTTCCAGCCTTCATTATAGTCCTCCCATTCCTGGTATCCGGCTTGATCTGGCGCGACACCAAGCGCGTACGTCGGCACTGCATACGCGGATGCGATGACGTATCGAGCATACGTGAAACTGGAACGCGGGTTTCTTCGTAAACGGGATGTACTCATCGCTTTCACTTTGCGCTTGTTGTTGTTTATACTGCAATTCACCACACCGTCAGCCGTGGAAAATAATGTAGATACGCGCCGCACGAGCCAGGGGCATAGAGGAAAAAGAAAAACAGAGAGAAAAATGTCAGAACGAAGATTGATACAAGGCTGCGGGACCTGTAATTACGTATTCCTTGCATGACTGTTCCTACATCTAAGTGTTTATTTCGCCGCTCCGTGGCGGCGACCTGTGCGACAAAAATAGGAACAATTACGCGTATGCCTCGTAAGGCGAGGTCAATACTAAATGTGTACCGGCGAGGAGGTGGCACGAACGAGAGAGATAGAGAGGGTAAACAGAAGCTATTAGGATAATTTTTTGATCGACACGATAGAATAAGTGAGACGTAGAGGAACAAATAAGACCGCATGTACGTCGCTGCGGCTGCTATATTTGTCAACGGACAGGTAGTACGGCACTTACGCATAACATTTATGTGGATAATTTATGCGGAAAAATGAGGACGAAGTGCTAAGTGCTGATATTAGCAGAGATATTACTGATGCCTCAAAATTTGCAGGACCTTCCCAGGAAAACCCCGAGGGCACACACGATGTGAATTTCGTACGACAGCAATACGATAAACGAGGTTTTATTTTAGTTTTATGATTTAGAAGAGCCAATGCAGATGGAGCCATTCGAAAAAGGGCATCCTAAAGCCGCAGGAACCGCTAGTGCAATTTCTTAAGCAGAAAATTGGCAGAGCATATTGTTCATGTCAGAAATAGGACTGCTAAATACAATTTATTTAAGGCCCAGTAACATTGGCTTTGCTAACACTATGACCGAGAAGCCATATTCCGCTTCCACGTTTGTTCCACGGGTACACTGATGGGTCGTGATGATTATGTGCACGTTTTTTCAAAATATAAATGCCAAGGTACGTTTGAAGCCAAAAATATTTATCGTGCTGCGGTTATCGTGGAGACGTCGGAGCCATTCTTCCATTCAAATTAGAAAAAGTAATCAACGCCGGTTTTGCTTCAAGTAGTCGGAAGACTTGTACACAGCTCATAAAGAGTACAAAAATAGTGACGTCTTCAAGACGTCGGTACGCCATGAACACAACAGACGACGGTAACACAGGCGCATGACAACAACATACACCTACAAACGCCTCTGATGGGCGGCGGTGGCCCATCAGAGGCGACTACATCAAAGGTACGAACACACTAATTTGAGACTCAGTAGGCGTCCCCCACGGGAAAGGTGCTGAGGAGAATCTTGCCTCCGAAACAGGTGTTATACGCGAAACCAGTCTTCGAAGCCCAAGATGCTGTCGGCTACATGTTCTTCGAAGGGGCTGCACGGCCACGAATGCAAGAAAAAAAAAGAAAGAAAGAAAGAAAGAAAGAAGGAAAGAAAGAAAGAAAGAAAGAAAGAAAGAAGACAAGGGAGAATCCGAATAGCAAGCAAGAAAGCCGGTCTGAGGAAGCAGTAGGGCACCCGCGTGGAAATCGGCTTCAGGGGGTGCAGGGCACCCGCCGTGACCGCAATTCTCTGTGTACACGACTAGACACACGGTTTGGCTTTGAGAAGAATGGGAAAGAAATAAGAAGAGAACAGAAAGGTGCGTGCGAGAAACGGGAAGCGCTAAAGGAAAGCGGTTTACCTGAGCTGAAGCGAAGTGTGGTTTGGACGATTTCATATACCAAGGCGACGACGATAGCAAAAGTAAAACCAGCTCACAACAGAGAAGAATACAGAGGGCAAAGAACAGGAAGATAGACTACGAAAAAAGAAGAAACAATCGTACATAGAAAGGCCGGGACCACCGTACAGACAGCAGACGACTAGAAATACAGCCTTTTCCCCGCCCGTCCGCAAGGGCTGACGCCGGCAGACGATCGTTTCGGATGGAGTTGGATGGAGCAGACGACTGCAGGTCAAGCCTGCAACGTGACCTGCATTTTCACGCTGCCGAGAGAGCTCGCGCGAGGCCTGTCCTCCCTGCGTTGTAGGCTTTAATTTTCTTACGTTATTTATTTTTTGGCGTACTCACTCGGATACTCGCTGGTCCACATACGGCTCGCAACACAGCTTGAAGGTCACGGACGAAGTCGCGTATGCCCGAACGGAACGGGAACGGCCCCGCGTTACGGCGCCGAGATGACCCGTCCTGCGCGCACGCCCTGGACAAGCGGAGGCGATGGCCAGCTAGCCCTACCGTTTCTACAATGACCGGGACTACACGCGAGTAGTCTTGGCTGCTACTACTGCACAGCTCCGTTACCGCGGCTTTCAGCGGGGGACTCTTACAACATGGCGGCGACACTATGTGCTGCTGTGTTCACTGGCGAAAACGGGGTCAAGACGCTCCCTTCATGACCGGACTCCTTGATTGCAAAGTCTGGGTGGAGGAGGACGGGGGGGGGTAGTAGATGCTTTGCAGGGTGGGTGCAGGTCAGGGGTTAGCGAGCGACGATGCCACAACAGCAGAGCAGCGGCGGCGATGGAATAGCACGCAATGCCTTCCCCTCCTCAAGGCAGGGATCGCGAGAAGCGTGTCCTGTAATGGCCGCCTTTGTTGTCCGCATTTGAATGGTCCACTCGTTAGGGAAGACGACGCGGGCACGCCAAGGTCTGGAGAGTCCGCTCCTGCCCGCGGTGCCGGGCCATTGAAGACACGATGAATGGTGGCACCAGGGCACCAAGCGTTCGTTGTCACCACGTAAACGGGTAGGGGCATATATCTCGGTCAGCGTGGCTGACGCAGCATAAAAAAAAGCGGGGTACAAAAGGTGTCTAGGGGGACTCTTGTGCTTCGATGTATCGTTGATTATAATCAACAGGCATATCTCTTGAGTCACTAGCCACGCTCACGTCACATCCTCGCTATTGGCCGCTTGACAGCTTGAAAATGGTCCGAGCAGAGGTCATTTGGATGAAAATAGAAGCCTAGAAAATCGCAATACTGCGACAGCTTTCAGCGTCACTAGAAAGCTGCGTGGCAAGCATTCCCTGCCTCGATGGGCGGTAAAAAAGTGACGTTTTTGATGTGTAGTTCCGAATAAGAATGTTTAAAGGCCAACGATACTCGGGCTTCTTTTACTAACGTCATCTTGCTCAACGCGTGCACATCGTCTTGAAGACGGGGACAGCTTTACATTGAGAGCAATGCCTGCATTCATGAAAAGAGCTAAATCCTGTCCAGTGGGGACAGCGAGCGTTACTTTCACTACGGCTGTTCAAGGGACAGTAAAGAGGAACAGTGAATGAGTTCAGACCGTTAGCTTATTATCTGAGAACTCTGTTGTTGATTTCTCCGCAGTTGGTTCAGTATTCAAAGAGAAAACTAAGGTTAAAGTTTAATTTTAATTTCGCGCCGAAGCCTGCGCACCTGGACGTAAGCTTGACGTTACGGATTTCAAATATCTTATTCGTATTTCGTATTGGCTCAATTAATTTTCGTGAAATTTGCTACGTTAATTCTCCGGCCAACCTAGAACACGGCGTGATGAATTTTGAGCTAAAGATAAATTCGTGCTCCTTAAAAGGCGTCTTCAAAATCTGTGACGTAATAGAGAGTTTTAGTTTGTCCGTAAACTTCTTCACGTTTACGGATACCGGTTTAACGGGAAAATGTACGTGACCAGCAGCGCTGGTGGCGACACCTGATGATGCGGAACCTAACCAGGCACACAAAAAACTAATATTATTGTTGCGTGCCCGTTTTGCTTGACTCCTAGTGTAAGGTATTGGACGTGAGATAACAATTGACTCTGAGTACTTTCATTATCTCTTTCGAAGAAAACGCTCACGCTACTAAAAAGAAAATCGAATGCTTTGTAGTTAAGCAAACCGCGAATAGATGGCGATAGCAGTTCTACTTTCACTGTAAACACGCACGGTAAACCGGTATCCCGCAAACGTAAAGAAGTTTACGGGCAAACTAAAACTCTCTTATGGAGAGTTGGTGCGCAAGGATGAAGGTGGCGTCGCCCCTGTATTTTCTTTTTGAGCGTTTTCTCGATTACTGAGCGTTCTCTTGCGGCAAGAGCGGTGCTGTTGGTATTGTGAAAGGGTAAATTAGTAATAAACGAAAAATAGTTTTGCTCTTTAGTGTTCCTTTAACCAGACAGAAAGAACACGACGCTGCGAACAGAAATTTTGATGTGTCTTTGATGCCATGTAAGTAGAGCGGTGACTCAAGTGCTGACCAAAGTATCTGAAGCTTTCATGAAGCCCCGACCTATTTAACTTCACCTAGCATTACTACTCGTAGCATCAGTATGTGAGGGTGTCTTCGACTACAGCGGTGTGTAAGGCGCACAACATAGACGAAAAAGGTTTTGGCCGCGCAGCAAAACATGAACAAGAGGAAGAGAGAGGAGGCAACGACAAGGACATTTCGATGTTTGCTGTGCTGCCATAACCTTTTCGTCATAGACGGCCACAGCTACTCGCGTACACAACACAGACAAGGAACAATGATATTGAAACTAGGTGCCCCACCCGAAATGTCCTCGAAATATGAAAGTAGACTATTTTCTTTCTCAGTTCGTTAACCTGCCCCATGCAGTACGTGTAGCGGCTTTCACACACGGAAAAGAGAAAACAAAGAAAAAAAAACAACGACAGCGAGAGTAGACACGGTGTAACGAAGGTCGCAGTACATGACACACAGTTTTCCCGACTCGGTATCTACACGATCTTTGGGAAAAATAGGGCCACGCTGACGTTGTACGAGGAAACATACCGCACACGCACAAACCCATACCGGCCATTTTTTTTTCTTGCGTTATGTAAGGGCCAGCCGGTGGGAGGCCGACGTTATCGCGAAGTGCATCGTCATAAGACACCCATGGTTCTCAGCGGGCCGTCCAATACCCGCGGCCATCACGGTGTCAGCACGCCGTACAGAGAGTCGACCTTTCCTTTTCTGCAGACTTTGTTCTGTAAGTAGAGAAATCAGAACGCGTCGAATCCGACTCTGTGGGGTTGCGATACAAGAGCGAGGGTGGAATTGTCGCGCCATCGGGAAATAGGTATAGGGTGGCCGCAGCTTAAACGTGATCAGACACGTGCCATTGAGATGAAAAGCTACACAAATAGGCAAAGAACGTGGTGTCATACACGGGAACCTGCCAACGGGCGAGGCAAAATGAGAGAAGTGAACTGGAATGGCTTTCCAGGTGACATCGCAACTCGCCACGTGTCCATCAACATTTTCAGAAATCATATAGGACACTATTACGCATGGGGACTTTTTTCCCATAACATTTACGTGTTAGCTGGCACCTTATGTAATGTCGTGAAAAAAATTCCAGCGGAAAACGACGCAAGCACTAAGAAGAAGAAGGAATGCACAGGACAGAGCTCGCTGTCCAGCTCTGTCATGTGCATTCCTTCTTTTTTGTGCTTGCGTCGTTCTCAGCTGGAATTTTTTTGACGCCATGAACCAACACGCCCAACAAGCTACCCTACCCTACCTTATGTAATAGCCACGTGGGGTCCTTAAGGTAATGGAGTGAAGTTATGCGATGCAAGGAGAGGGTATAGCAGGGGGAATGACATTTGGCATCTGGTGTCGTGTGTGCCCCTGCATGTCCTTTCCTTCGGGAATAATTGGTCCAGCATTGTTACTTAACTTGTATGGGAATTTTTCCGTTAGATAATTTACGTTTGTCATGCCTGGAGGAACGACACGCCCTCGTCAGACCGTTCTAAACGCTCCCATTGGTCATCGCGTAATGGAAGGCTTGACGTTGTAACTCTGTGAGGGCTATCAATCCTCCGGGTTTTACGTCCGAAAACCACGACATGATTATGGGAGACGCGGTAGCGAACGGCGCCGGAAAGTTCGACCACTTGTGGTTCTTTAACTTGCACTGACGTCGCACAATACACGGGCCCCAACAGTTTGCCTCCATGGAAACGCAGCCGCCTTGGCCGGGAATCGATCCCGCGACTCTCCTTTATATTTTCCAAGGTTACACTTCAAACTGCACGCGTAGCTTTCTGATGGAGTTTTTCTTCGGTCTTCATGCCTACGAATTCAGCCGTCATAGTTCCGTATGAAAATTACAGCGAAGGAACTAACATTGCGATCACTGAACTATAAGGGAGATGACGGATACCAGACAGGTGAGAGCCAAAAAGCGTGCGATAGATTTCTGATTTCCCAGCGCCTTCATTAATTCATACTTTTGCGCGCCCGTTGCTTGTATTCGTCCTTCCCGTCCTCACGTCTTCCAGGTTTCGTCTTCACGTTTCGACGGAGGCGAAACGATGGAGACCCTTGCACTGTACAATGTCAGAGCGCGTTAAATTATTAATACAAGAAAATCTACCCGAACAAACGAAAATGAATAACACACACATACCGCAGCAAACTCCACGTTCTAAACCTTACTTCCGTATTGGTTGAATGAGGACGCTTGTACTACAGTACTTACTCTCCTTGTAAGTACAGTCCCGCATATTCCCTATATAGGAAGCGTTGTGGAAAGGTTCTTACATGAAATGAAACAGGCACTGTCTGGTGCGTGGGGCCATCAGAGGTATATCCCTACCTTAAAATTGGTGTCCAGTAGTAGTTTTTTTTTGTCACGCAGGCAATCTGCATCTAGGAAGGGATGTAGAACGATGGAATAGCCTGTAGCAAGAACAGTAAGGGCATTGTTATCGTGATTTTCTCCTACTAGAGATGCTCTGGGCTGCCACATTGTGAGAACGCAGACGTACTCGAACACACGACGAGCCAAATTGAATGTGTACGTCGCGTTGAAGTGGAACGTGGCAGTAACTGCTTTTTTCAGCTCCCCGAGCTGTGGTTATTTGTAGGCACTGCCATCAAAACGCCATCACCGTAGATATACATTTACGGACATTGTGTAGTCATGCGCGTTCCTGAGAAACCTGATCTTGTTGGCCCCCGTGTGCCAGTCTCTCGATAACAAATACTTAGACGATAACGTCCCGAGAGGCGAACGTAGCACGATACGTGTTCTATCCAAGCTGGATAGCAGGTTTCCTCCCGGATGTTCGATCCAGGCCTTTCCGAGAAGCCCTACCAACAAAGGTTTTCAACAGGTCTTTCCGCGTCGCCTAATGCCGAATCGGTTCTTGTCGTCGCCTTGCCTAATTCCTCCGGGGGTGCGGTTTCCTTCTTGAATTTCGATGAGAAATGAAGGAACGCTTCCTTTAGCGGAGTTTGCAGAGAAGCCTGCTGCTTCCTGTTGTCCTCCAGAAAAAAAAAAGAATGTGCGTTCGAAAGAAGAGGGTTAGCAAGAAAGGAAGACACACGTAGAAAAAATATCTACCGAGGAGGAAGTCATCTGTAAAAAACAAACATATCTGTTGAAGAGGAAGTTGGTGGTGCGAACTGGAACAGAAAATTTCGGTTCTGAAGAAGCGAGCATGGGTGCCCTTCGTCGATGCGTGTGCGCTCCCGGACAATCGCATCAAGGAGGACAGTAAAAGAAATGGCGGCGACCCGGAACTTTGCATTCGAAAGTCGGCCACGTGTATCTGATTGTCCCAGTGAGCAGAGACTGGGGTTTCCTTAGTGAGTTATCTTCCGAAGGGCGACGCATCGACTTCCTAGTTTTCTCATCTGAGCCAAGATTGTCGCGAAGGTCCGTTTGATGCGTCTGGCGGTTGAATTTCAACATATATGTTACCATTCCTTTCGCCGTTTTTAGTCAAACTGAATAACGTTAAAGCGTGTTATTGTGGAGGCACATACAAAGTTGAAATAAACTTCACATGCGAAGACAGTCGTCAAGGTACTTACAATGACAGCCTTTGGCCATGACAAGAATGTACATGACCAAGTATCCCCAAATAGCACAAGAACGAAATGGGAGGAATGCCATTGTTAAATAGTTGATCTTGGGTGAAGCGATTGCTGTTCTCCGGAACTCTGCAGAAGTTTTGGTGCACAACTTTGCTCTGATTTCACGCTAGTGGTGTCGTCAACAGTGGGGCCCGCTATGGAATATAAAGACCTTGTGCCATGCAGCAAAAGCAATAGCTGTTGAGCTAAGAGAGCGGGTTGAGCTGAATGATTGCGGTAGTAAAGTACGAACATCTCGAGGACCCAGACGATGCGAAAGAAATGAGGACGTGGTTTCACGCCACCCATTCCTCTGTACTTTCAATTCCCAATTGGCCCAGCTTAATGTTTCGATAAAGTGCGAATCACTTAAGGGAGGCCACATCAGGGATTCCACGAGCGTCGCGGTCGTCGATGTGGAGCTCTAACTTTAGAATAGGTGTGGCGCGGCTTGTTAATTGAGTCTCGGCCATTCACAGCCACTAGAAGAACATTCGGTTACTTCATCGCAGCTCCACTCGAAAATATAGGCCTCTGCTTCGACAGCCATGGCCGGCCGTCGCCCCGCGCACCTTAATAGGCTCTGCGAAGTACTCTCCGGTCGAATGTGATTGGCCCATGCACAACGAAGCACCTAATAATACCTGCAATTCAAACGCACAACAATACAAATGTAGCAGCAGCCCGGCCTTGTTAAAGATGCCTCGAAAATGGACACCCAGCTGTCCTTGAAAGCGTGCTCCAGAACCATCATCGGCTCTTCCTCGGGCCATTAGCCGGAGGCTGAACGTACTAAGGCGTGTCCTAATGAAATTCCCTGCAAGCACTTAGCATCGGTATTGTACTACGCCACGACTCCGGAAAGCAGCGGCGCTTGACGCTCCGCGCGCCTCATTAATCTAGGCGCCCAGAAACAGAATCGAAGCCGGACCGCAAATGGAAATGGAGAGGCGGCCGCTTGGTTGCCGGACACCGACGGCAGGTAGGGTGTTGCCGAATAAATGCTCGGCGCGCAGCGGAGGCCGGCTGGATCCCATTGTACATCTCGGTCAGCGGCCCAGATGGGCTACGGACGCAATTCGGGGCAGCATCCCATTTCGAGAGCCGTAACAATGAGTCGCGGACGATCAACGGCCGAGAGAAGGTGGGCAGAGGTGATTTTCAAGGCCACCCATTCTGCATACTGCAAATTGCTTGTGCTCTCGTCTTTGAAGATGGGATGGCACGGCCTTCAAGCTGCGCTAGCTGTGTACAGTGGTGAATGGGGATCCATAGACGAGGCGCAAGCATGGGCATTTGGAAGTCTCGGACAGACGAAGCTCCCTCTGGGGACAATGTCTCTGGCGATTTAGCTGTTTGGTGAGCCCGGTTGTATTGTGCATTCTGTGGCGTCAGTAACGGTTCGTGCACACCGCAGCTGTTGTAATAGTTCTAGAGCTACCCTTGGGAAGGCCAACATCTTTCACAATATTCGCTTATGCGTTGAGTTTGTGCAGAGCTGTCGAGGCAGTGTTGCAGTGTGTATAATTAAAATTATGGCACTCGACCTAGATGTACGGCGCCTTATTATTGTAAGGTCCTGCGCATGATATCTCCGCGTCGTGTGTACGACCAATAAGTTTGTATCAACACACAGTTCGCCGAGTCGAAAGCGTATGTTGAGGCTCATATTTAAGTGAATTCCACGCTGTACTTTATCGCAAGCTGTCATTTGAATTTCTCACATGGCGATGTGGCTTCCGCCAGCTTCTTATCTGACGAGTTGGGTTTTAAGTTCACAGCCAGTAACTTGGACTGCACAACGAGCAAACAGAAATAAGGACGTAAGGGTACAAATTTTGCATTTTGAAAACTGAACTTTCACCTGAGATCGGCTGCATGCCTACTGAAATACAGCGTTTTCTTGTAATTATTTACGAAACGTCAATTTCATAACGAAAAGGGGGTACGCAGAATTGTCGACGCGATCCTCCTGCGCTGCTTAAGTACATCTCGGTAGCTAGCGAACAGTGTAAGCACTAATTTAGGAAAAGGGCCGCAAGTGCGGAAAGACAAGCCTTTTGATTTTTCTCGGGACCGGAGCGTGAAGGTCGGCGGCTGCGACGTCAAGAGACAGCGATACCATTGGATGAGGGCGGTCCCTTAAGCCAAAAGCCGCATCATTCTTGTATGTAGCGGGACATATTTTTTTCTTCGGTGAAGATAAACATGGCGCCAGAGAGCTCACGCACGTACTTGCTTAGTCATGCTTATAGCTTCCGTAGCCTATGTCAATGCAAGAACAGCTCTGAGGCACCAGAGAACTTACATTATTCTGCACACGTGTATGTCAGCCATTAAATACACCTAGCTGACGCTTAAGATGAACGTCCACGCAGTTTCATCGCTGTCGACTTGGTATTTATGTTTTATTATTTGGCGTGACGGCACAACAAGCACGGCCATAAAGCGTGGGAACTTTTGGTGATGTACGGTCGTTTCCCGGATCAGTCGTTTTTAGGCCACGACCCCAGCAGTCAAACTTTATTCCCCATTAACCTTCACGGTCGCACACGCTGAAAGCTCAGTATATCTTGGCCATGGAATAGAATTCAAAAGAGGCAGTAAACCCGACACGCTTAACGCATCACATTCATCCCGGGTTCAGTAGCTTTCCCACGACCCAAAGAGTCTTCCGCATTTACTCGAATGTAACGACCCACTTTCGTTCGCGCGATTGTGCGCAAGGGACGGTACAGTGGCCGAGAAAGGTATGCCCGAACCGTATTCTGTCGGATATGGTTCTTTCTGACAGAGTTTTATCAGCGAGCGAATCAATCAATGTATAAATCAGTCCCCTAGAATGAGACACCGGAGATTTGCTTCCCACGTTATGATTATTTGGCCACCCCAACGTGGACACTCCATATAACTTCAATAAGGATTGTTGGCAGGCTAGTTGGTGGTGCGTAACTTCAAAAGTATAACAGCACAAATAAAAGAAACACGGACCAAGAGGACACCGAACAGAGTGCTGTCCTCCTTGTCCGTGTCTTTCGTATTTGTGCTGTTATACTTACGAAGTTGCACTCCATAGAGAAATTTTGTAGTGGAGCATTTGTCCTACACCTGCAGTTATACCTCACATGCTCAGAGAAATTTCCTATGTGGGCAGAGACATTTACGAAAATGTCCTTGAAAGGGTGATGCAAATGCCCTGGATAGTGCTCAAGGGCTCCTCGTTACTCCAGCTGCTCGTTATCATCGTCATCACCATCATCAACATCCAATGCACTTCCGGACGAAGGCCCAACGATATCCAATTTGCCCTAGCTGCCCTAAGCGACTTGATTCCACTTCGCGCAGATATTCGCGGTCAAAGTATATCGCTTCATACTGAAAGGCCATCTAAACCCTGCAAAGTACAGGCGACGATGAACGAAAAGAACCGTCGGGTGACTACGAGCGAGAAAACACGGTAGACATCTTTCTGATTCTCTGCGCGTGCTCGCAAGCGCTTCAACAGAGGCGGGTTACAAATTGCTCACGCTTATTCGGGCTACAGCATATAAGAACGCCGGCTTTGACATATAAGGAGATCGCGTGCGTGTTTGTTGGCTGCGGTGCCTCTTTAAAACACTCTCCCGGGGTGCCCACTCCCGCTCTGTCTCTTCGGAGATAAGCGCTCGGCATGGGGCCGATTAGAGGGCCAACCATCCTCTGCATCTTCTCACGGACGTGGTACCGGCACAATGTCGCCCGCCTATGGCGACCTTAATTCGCAATGGCAGCGTTCCTGCGCTGCCGGCGGCCATTTTATAAGAGGAAGCGACACCGTTCACCCTTCGCCGGCTAATTGAAGACATCGATAGGCGATCCTTCCAAGTGGCACTTTCACATCGCCCGGGGTAACGGTGAAATTGGTGCCTCTTCCTGAGCACGGGTGCTTTATAAGATGCTGCAGCCTCCCAGGAGAAAGTAAAAAGAAGGAAAGTTCAGTCGCAATGAAGAGGCAACTGGAAACAGGGCCTCGGATTTGACCCAAATCTGTGATGTCATGGATGAAACCGATGCCACTTGCGCAGGCAACAATCGCAGTTTTGACCCGCCATGCTTAGAGGCTAGAGTCTCACACTGCAGAGAATCCACAAGCATAAAGGACTTGTAGCATAGAGGACACGTAAAGCATAAAGGAATCGATTGATTTGATTTGTGGAGTTTAACGTCCGAAAACCAGCTCTGATTACGAGAGACGCCGTAGTGGAGGTTTCCGGAAATTTCGACCACCTGGGGTTCTTTAACGTGGACTGAAATCGCACAGTACACGGGACTCAACATTTCGACTCCATCGAAACGCAGCCGCCGCGGCTGGGATTCGATCCCGCGACCTTCGGATCAACAACCGAGTACCATAGCCACTAGACTACCGGGGCGGGGCCATAAAGGAATCGTAGAGTATGCTGCCGCTAAAGCGTTCTGATCGGGTTGCGCGAAGTATTAACTAGGTGCGAAGAACAATTGTGTCAGTTTAACCGGAGGCCCCGATGCTTTGTTTCCGCTTGAGGCCGCGGGATCGAACCCTGCGCCACGGCTACCGCATTTCGATGAGGTCGAAGTGCAAAAACGTACACCTGCGTACTTGTGTAAGCGGACGTTAAGGAACCCCAGGTATACAAGATTACTCAAAAGGCCTCCACTATCACTATACGGGGAGTGCCTCGCAATCATGCAGCGGTTTTTGCACGTAAAACGCCATCGATTATTCTCGTGAACGGTTGCACTCGAACGCAATTAAAGATGACAACACGTAGGGGATGCTGATGACAGTGACAACGACAGTACGTGACGGTGATTCACACGAAAACAATATCAGTTTTTCTGGCTGTATGCGCCAAAAATCAAGATAGCAATAAGAAGTACAAGAAGAGACTTTTTCGACATAATTTTGAACATCTGTGGTTCTTTAACGCGTATATAAGTACTTGTATGCGTCCTGTGTCAGTTGGTAGGTACGGTCTGGGAATCAAACCCGCGTCACTGAGCTTTCCCCGGGTACCTTGAAAGCATGCATCTCGCATGAAAGGTTCCGGCAGCCACGACATCCGAGTTTCCGGGGTGGACGTTTACCGGTTATGAAAATATTTTGTAACATTGGACGACGGAGAAGCACCACGCAAGTGCGATCTTCCTACAAGATTTTTAGCCTCTTCACAGGGGAGCAATAGGGTCAGAATTAAAACCGGCTGGATCCGATCGTTCTACATTTTGTCCGTTAGCGAAACAACGATCAGGACAATGCAGGGATTAAGCACAGAAATAAGAAAAGGCGGCGTTGTGGTGGGGTGCATTACAACAGCAAAGATTCGTGAGGGTAGAGCAAAAAAGAAGCAAAAAAGAAAACGGTGCAGCCTAAGCTAAGGACAACAAGCATCAGGATGTACATGCACGAATGAAAGAAACGGCCAGAAAGTGTGTATGAATAATAAAAAATTGAAGCAGTTGTACTTCTTTTCATTGCGTAACGATATCTATAAGAGTATGCACAATGGATAGCCAACTCATTCATACACACTAAGGGTCATCGAATGGCTTACATGGCTTCTAAGTTTGGACCGCACGCCCCAGTTTTATTTAAGGAAGAAGAAACATTTCAGAATTAAGCTTCTAGCGAGCAAAAATAAGCATGGGCAATCTGTGCGGCCCGTATACGATCTCAATAAAATGATATTTCTAGTATGCTTTAAGGTACATTGAGGAGGGCGGAAAAAAATACATCTCTCACAAAAAGAGCACAGTTGAATAGAAGGTCCAGTCCCTTGAATTGCCACGAATGCTAGTATGTGTAGGATGATAATTTTTCCTCGCGTAATAAAAGAAGGAGCAAATTTAAAACATTATGAGCGCGTCTAGAAGAAGATTTTGCGGCGTATAAAGTGGACCTAGACGTCGCTTTATAGAGGAGCGGGGATTGTGGACAGCAAGCCCTGGCAGGATTAGGGCAGGAAAGAAAAAGAAATGAAACGAAATATTTCTTCATGATATCTGCGGATGGCGCATTAAATCTATGGTCACGATACAGGTCTCTCTATAGCATATTCATTTGTTGAATGTGTTCAAGAAACATGGAAAGAGCCACGTGGAACATAAGGTTAATTCCCTTTGGTGTAATGGAAACCGTTTGAGCGAAAGGCGCTTGCTCATCAACAATGCAAGCACTGTTTGTTTGGGGCGGAGAAGCAGAAGTATGTATTGAAAATGGGAAGCGGAAATACGAAAGAACAGACGGGATGAACTTGAGATTGTACGACATTTTTACAGATGGCGATCGGCCTCAACAATGCTGGCTGTGCTTGCTGCGCTGGATTCACCTGCAGGAAAATACAATCACACTCGTCCCTTTCCCGAGTTTTTCCTCAATCCTATGTACTTCCTGCAAGTCAAGCTGAATCAGGGATAAACAAAGCAAAAAGGAACAATATTAAACAAAGGCGGCCAAGGGAAAGAGAAGAGAGCGTTAGATCCCACAGAACGTAATTCCTCACATATGGAGGTTTGCAACATTGTGAAAGCCGTTATTTCGTACAAAGTGCCCGGAGGCAGCGAATGCAATCTACTGCGCACTTGGCACCATCGAAATGCCGCGTATATCCATGCCACGCACGTGTTTCGTCGGCAGAGAACAGTCTACCGTACCTTCACATCTCCTTTAGTGCCAAGAGATCGAAAGACCTCAAAGAAGGAAGCCTTGCCCCCTCGTCGTCTCGAGAAAGTGCGCGCGCCACACCGCCGATAACTCAAAAATCGGCGAAGACTTTACGGTGTTAAACGAAGGAAGAAAATAATGGTGTAGAGAGGACTACTGCCAAGCCAACGGCGTGCCTGCCAAGTAAGATAAGCCAAATAAGGTGGTGTCACCCGTCACCCGCCAATGGCAAGACCGATACTACAAAGGCTCATAAAGCGCCGTTAAGGGGTAGGTTTAAACCGAAAAGAAAGGATGACAGTAAAAACAAAAGCGATTTTCATGCAGTCACGAAGCGCGGGAAAGTTGTGCTGGCGAAGGCGAAGCTTTATGGGGGTTTGCTTTGGCGAGCAACCCAGTTCAATTGCGCTGGAACGTGACCTGAATGGCCGGCGTAGATTAGCCCCCCAGGTGCCAGCTCCTCTTCCGGCATTACGAGGCAAATAGTTTCGCCTGCAGCATCGTCATCGGTTTCCCATTCGATAGCGTTCACATGCATGGCTTGCAGCTCGGAAGGACTGGGACTAGCGGTAAGGAGATACGGCCATCGCTTCTCACTTTTCCCTGTCCTTGAGCCCTCTCCACTTATGAATCTATTCGCAACTTGCCCAGTTTCCAATATTGGTTCCTAGGATTTCCCCCATCAGCCCATCCCACATGCGTTTGTTGTGTGGGAATGCTTGAGGGCCTAAACGTGAGCCATCGTACCAATGGCTCAGGCTCGTGAAGATGAATTGAGTTACATTATGTTGGTGCGATGCTCGTGCCCTTGAGCCCTTCTCTTAAATTCTTGCACTGAAATACATTCTCTACTGGACTTCTTTCGGTTTCGCGAGAGAACACTCACCAAGACGACGACGTTCTTGAAGCACCGAAATTGGGCGAACCACGGCAAGGCGACGCTTGCCAGCGCTGTTGCTGCCTCCCACATTCCTACTGTGTGCGAACCCTTCCCTAAAATATAAAACTTACGTAGCGACGAAGTAGATCGTAAGTTTGCAAATTTACGTCGTCAGAAGCACTGTATCGAGTTAGGGAGCTGTCGAAATAGTCATTGTCTGTTATAAATGAGGCATATTGGGTAGGCTGGCACAGGTGCATAGCTGAACCTTTACCACTTGTCTTGCACACGCCTTCTTTTGTCTTTGTTTTTTATGCGCTACACATTATGCGCTACACATTTGTAGCCATTGTGTGGAGCTTCGGGAAGCTGCATGACTCGACTATCGTGCACCCTAACCGCATGCATGTTTTGATGAGTATTGTCACTTTGTCGTATATGCTGTCAACATTACTGAATCGTCACAGACGATGAAGCCATATACTTCCGAGCATGCCAACAACACATAACAGTTATCAACATAGTACGGCAGTGCTTCAGGATGTGCAAAGCAAATGTGATCAGCTCTACAGTAGAAATGTTATCAGTGGCTAGGAAACGATTTTCATATGTGGCAACGTCTCTCCAGTACCTAAAAGTCAATTTCATGGAGCAAGTCAATATTAACAGACGACTTACGCTAAAGGTCTTTGTAATTGAGTATGTCAGCCAATCCTGGTGCTCGACATAACATTAAAGATGCAGTTTAGCCAATAGCAAAGATCGGTTAGGAAAGACAAGTATTTGTGAACTCGGCCCCTGGGGCCAAATGCACCAAACTTGTCTTTCGGCTGCACTTGTTTTCCCCATTGACTAGTCGACATCACTGATTCTATGTCCTAGATCAGTATTTCCCGGAGTTTTACCTTCCGAATATGTTCATTCCGAGCTGTCTACGTGAACGTAGGCCTAGCGTCTTATGAATGCGCGTAAAGCGCCATATTTTCTGGAAATACAAGCTGGGACTCGTGAAGTAAAGCTTCCTGGTAGGAAAAAAGAGCTAGCGTAGCTGCCGGCTGCTTTGCAGAGGGCGGCGTCCTAGGCGGCCACAGTGGCACTTTCGACGAGGAAAGAAGCGAACCAATCTTCGGCGCCACTGAAGTAGACGCATTGCTACTTCCGGTTATGAGGCCAAACTTCCGGCCGCTTTCGTATACAGGAGGGCTGGCTTAAGGTCATCGCCGGCCGCATCGAACGCGGAAATGGCCGCTAACGGCCCGCCAGGCGTCGGAGAGGCGTTATGCTTTAACCCGACTGTGCCGGTTCTTCGTTCTCCCCGCAGCAGTAGTTTCGTATTCACTTTATTGCGCTGTATTTGCTTCTCTTGTTTTTTCCCTTTTGTTTGCATGACTTACATGACGAAGAAGCGGATCTGCGAGTTATCAAGGCAGTTATCGAAAAGTTGGTACAAGGGTTAGAGTGTGAGATATGTGCTCTTAATGCCGGCGAGAAGTCCACGGCATAGCTATAATAGCCTTCCGTTTCAGACACGGATGATTGAAATGAAAGGAACGAAAAAGAAAGTGAGGGGAATATCTAAGTGGCGTCGTAAAGAATAAAATGACATTCAGTAGCCTACGCTGCCACTATAGAAAAAATATGAACAAGAAATTAGAGACACGAGCATATCATGGTTCAAAGCACATCATTTCGCGATACCTGATGAACTCTTTTTAGGGCATAGCGATAAAAGAGCTTATGAACAATGAAGACTCGAAATACGCGAGAAGTTCAACGAGATCCTTAACACAGTGTTATTCTAATCATGAGTGAAATGGCAGATGAGTCTAACACGGGACCACGCAGAAGAGGGCTGTAAGAGTAGTGTGAGGCCTGTGTTATACTGTCTAACGCGTGCACTGCCGTTGGAATGAGGCCTTTTCAACTCAACGCTCCAAGGACCCGAGTTATTGTAGTTATTATTGCTATTATTAATAATAACTTATATGAAGACATAAAACACACAGAGGACACAAAGGAAGGAAGGAAAGAGCAAGCTGGCAACTGCCACTTAGAGGGGCACAACGCTTGCGTACTCATTCAGGTGGAGAGAACAAAAGAAGTGGAGAGAGAAAGAAAGATAGAGCTAGAAATAAAAGACGTATAAACCCAGATAAATTTAAGTAAAAACGCAGAAAAAAACGACTGTAAGCGTAAAGCCAAATGGTCACTGTACAAAAAGCGTAAGAGGGCGCTGTGGGCCTGGTCACGTCGACCAGCACTTCCACTAGTAAAAGAAAAATTGTCAAATAAACGCACCGATATTTCATCATTACGTTGATCGCAGCGGTCATTAGTATCAGTTGTCGACGGTGACCCCGAAATGCGTCCATTTATGGCGTACATACATTTGTACGAACTAAAGACTACTATACCGTTCGAAAAACTCGGTGCGTAGTAATACTTTGGCCAACTGTGGCGCCTTCACGGTGCACACGAAGAGCGAGCGATAGCTTTCCGGCACGCGACAAGACCATACAATCGAAGTTCCATTCGACACCCGCACCGAAAATGCTGATCAAATATGATTCACTAAGGTGTATAAAGGCAACCATCTGTTATGACTTATGCGTTTTTCGAAGTTGGGTTGCGTGGCCAGATGCGTGGCCATGCATCTGGCCGCGCAACCCAACAGCAATTCGACGGTATCTGGTTGCGTGGCCACCGAACGAAGAACTTATCATGTGACTTTGGTGAAGCACAGCTGGATGGTTTCTGGAAACTAATTTCTGAAATCTGATTTTTGCAATGTTGGAGCAGGAGCAGATCGACATCGCCGAATAAAAGTGATCATTAATGCCGCGAGGCAGAAATCAGTGCGCGTAAATATTATGACCTGGAAGAATTACCCGTTCAACCTCAGCTGTAAGCCAATGAGTCTTTCAACGGAAGGAGTTACTTGAAGGAGACGAGAAATAACGCGGCCACGATCCTAAGCGTAGCGGAACTCAACGAAACTTAACTGTATTGATGCTTGCGAAAGAGAGCGTTTAAAGGTTGAGTAGTCATCCTCGTCCTCGTATGCTGCTATAGTTCAATTTCCATGAGTACCAGTGACGCGTGTTTTCTGTTCTGTCGTCAGATTTTACCCTTGCCAACGATTCTCTGAGCACACAAATTGTTTGCCCGTAATAAATGTTTCGACAATAATTTTGCAATCCATCCGCCAGAGATCCTAATGAGTGGTCTGCGACGTTTATCACTCTCTGCCGTGTTATTCAGTCAAGCTCATCCATTTCGGCACTGAAGCTGAACCTCACGAAGAAGTTAGCAATGCACAAAGAAGGCCGACAGGAAAGTGCTTTTATGCATGCCACCGAAGCTGCCTTGCTAATTATCCCATAAATTGGTGCACGTGGACTTCACTGGCATCCAGCTGAAGCGATGAGTGCCTCGGTATATGCACGCGGGCCCTTCGTTGAGGACTATTGCTTTGTGTTATAAATGACACCGCAAGCAGACATGAGGAGCCAATTTACAGCAGACAGCACAATGACTGCCTATGACTGCTAAGAACCTCTACGTGACTGCCCTTCCGAAGTTGACTGGAGTGCGCGGTGGCCAAGCGATGCTGCCATGTTGGTCCTTCAAGACCAACAGAACGTCCGCGCGCCGTAGTGCTTGCTTCTTGGACTCCCAGTCATATTCTCCGGATAACAACAGACCTCAGGGTCCCTAGTAATGCCGCAGTGGACGTACTCGAAGCCCCTCTGCCAAAGCCACGTTATTAATGGACTTCAAGAGAAAGGCGTTGGAAATCTTCCGACCTATAGCCCAGGCGGCATCTGTGGGCATAGTACCACGGCTGGTGCAAAATCGAGGCTATGTCCGTATTGCGCCATCATGGCGTAGAGGCAGCTCCTCGCGTCCGGCGATCGGTACGGGGTCAAAGAGTACACGACCTTTGTGCGTGGGCGTTTGATGGGAACGCATCCGCCGAGGTTGACTTCCCGGTTCGATAACCAGTGAATGCGTACGCGAAATACGCAAGGACAACGTCATCACGATACGCGCATGAGAACAAAAATAATCCGAACACACAGGAAATGCAGAACGCGCCTCGAAGCCGCCGAACGCAGGCGACTCATTTGCCGATCACGGAGGCACGGCAAAAGGAAATGGAAGGGGGCCAAAGGGGTGGGCTGGAAGACCACAAGAACCGAAGCATTGTTGGCGTTGAGGTCGGTGGCGTGTAGTTGATGGTTTCGCCATGACAATTAGTAACATTGGCCCCTCTGACCTGACTACGACGTGGCCTTTACACCATACGTCTGGTCCTTGTTACAGAAGATACGACCTATAACACACTAATAAAAGGAGTCGTGAGTAGTGGTATCCGCCATAGCCACAAAGGGTGCTGTTGAGAACGCACTCGGAGAAGAGAGGAGTTCCCGTCACCCGACGCGTCTATAATCCGTCCCATTGTTTCGGCACTGGCTACGAAGGACGCCCTTTCAGGGTTCCAGGTGCCTGCGATCGAATGGCTCCTCACTATCGAACATTGTAGAAGATGGATGCACATCAAAGGTGCCCCACCGAGACAGCGTGCGAACTTGACAGAATATTCTGGACCTAGGCTCTTTCGTTGATGGCTCCAGAGGCGCCCAAGGGCGCTAACGACAGGCTTCGAACAATGCCAGCGAGGACAAGGCCGGCATTCATTTCTTTCTTTTTTCTCGAATTTCTATTCGTCATACTGTCTCAGATGTCGTTTGTTATAGGGGAGAAGAAAAAGAAGGTATAGGGACCTCGAAGTCGCGGTCGCCAGTGTCGTTGCCCTCGCTACGAGCCCGACCGGAGCGTGACTTCGCTATAGCGTCGTGGTCGTGTTGGTCGTGACGGGGTGGGAGGTTTGTCTTCCGTGCGGCAGCGGGTTTAGCACGTGGGCGGCTCGATGACAGCTCCTCGTCGTGGTACGAGGCGACGGCCTGTAGGAGGAAATGCGAAGTGTGTGTACTTCCATCACCGACTGCACCGTGTTGACTGGCACAACCGTTGTGGCCCTTCCTGAACGATTGGGCAGACTCGTGCATGGTTCCTTATTCGGAAGCGGGAAGACATTAGGACTTATTATGAAAAAGAAAAGTGGACGTGACGATCCGTGTGGTCTTGCGGGAGGGCGAACACGTAAGCTTTACTCGCCGACGGTATCAGAAATATCTATTTTGAATTATAACAATACGATAAAGGCCAGTAGCTGATACTATATTATTGGTATATGTGATGCGTAGGCAAGCAGTCACGTTGTGAAGCTCATGCGCTTCATCCATGGCTGAAATAGTCTGCGTGTCGGGGCATCGAATACAGTCTGGTTCTTTCAAGAGAAATATTAATTTATGTGCATCTAGCTATATTTATGTGTCCGTATAAGGCGCCTGCACTGAGAGTAATTGCTAATGTTTTACCCGCCCAAAGCCACAACATGATTGTGTGGTGTCGCTGCATTGGAGCGCTCCGAAACTTATGACCTCGCAAGGTTCTTTAACGTGCACTGACATTGCACAGTATACCGACCTCTAGCATTTCGCTTCAATGGAAATGCCCCGGCGTGAATTTAACCCGCGTCTTACGCGTCAGTAGTCGAGCACCTGTAGTCGAGCAGGAGGGATCTGTACGTCACGCTCATTGCCATGGAGACAGGGATCACGTGCCCTCTTATGCCGCGGCGGTGTTTATTCACTTTCTGTTTGGTTTTTTTTTTCTCTGCCAGCGGAGACGAAATTATGTCGGGATCCTGGCCACAACGAGCTTCGCTTTAAAATGGAAATAAATATTCTAAAGCGCCGTGGCGTAGGAAATAGTTTGAAAATACATGGGAGCTCTCGACCGCACATGCTGGTGTGCGTTTGGCACAGGTGTGCGCAGCGCCTACTCAGTAAATCTCAGGTAATGCACATGCACGGGCCATGCCAAAATGTTCGTCGGTAATACAACTTAGTGTAAGCAAGGACTGCCAAATGTATCGTATCAGTCAACTTTGCCCGGCAAATATTGACGTGGCTGCAATGGCCTGGCCATTTACCCCAAGGGCGTTTGTAATACACTAACACTAGCGTCCAATGGTCAACCTTGTGCACTCGCCTAGAGTGAGCAGGTATTTACGCTGACCATCTGCGAAGAGTCAAAGGTCGCCACCTTCGCGTGGGCACTGGGCCAAAGCCAAGTGTCGATCGTGACCTTCGCGCCCAGATCACCCGTGCAGGTGCACACAGGAAATGAGTGGGTGCCCGGACTGAGCAATTTCTACTCTAGCTGGCTTTAGCTCTTGTAGCGGCATAGTTGGCGTGTCTGCTTTGAGTGAGACGTCCCGTGTTCCGCTATGCAGAGTATTTAGGAGGCGCAGCTGGATGATAACAAGCCGCTACGAATTAAATGCTTAATTAAAAGCGAAATAAAAGCTTAATTTCAGAAAGACATAGACTTTCATAATTAGAATAAGTTTTCTTTCGAATTTCTCCCCTTCCACTCGGCGAGCGTACAGCATTTTTCAACGAGCGATATCTCGACCATGAAAATGTTTTTTTCTTGTCTTCCGACTACACGGCGCCTTGCAATATTTCAACACTTGTGGCTGCGTTGTTAGATCATTCGAAGCAACGGTGATGACATCCAAAGGGATTTGTGCACCAGAACGCTGGCTGGATAGATTAGCGTCCATGCTAGATGCTTCTAAGACTACTGCGAGGCACTTGGGCTGCTGCCTTTATCTCCTGTGTTACATCGAAGCACAGTGGGATGGGTGGGAGCATGTTCTGTTAGTGCAGACATTAATGGTGATGTACCTTAAAAGATAAATGCCTTTAACACTTAAAATGAGTAGTTGTCAGCCCAGAGTACATGATTCTAAGTAGCAATTTTTTACTGGAGAACGACCAGAAGGTAAGACAAGTACGAACTGGCGATGAGTGTGGTAAATCTTGACGACTGTAGTTGCATGATGACTGGCATGTGCGAGCACGATGCTTCTGGCTAGCTAGTATAACTAGTATAAAGGGGCTATTATCGTCTTCAAAGCCAGCCTTCTTTTTTTTTTCTTTCGGAGCAATCTGTTAGGCCTACTGATGAAGAGGCCAGCATACAGATGCTGCAAAGCGGCCGTCATATGCCCCAGCACTGTGAAAGTATTGCCGGCCAAACTAAGCTTCCGCTCTGTCACACTTTACTCGTATTACTCACGTTTGCAGTTAAAACTATCGCAAAGGGAGGGAAGTTTCGCCAGTTTAAGGTTGTGTTAGCTAGAGGCCGAAGCCTCGGAAGGCTGTCTTCAGTATCGCCGCTTGAACAGTACAGAGATTACGGTGCTCAGCTGCTGATCCAAAAGACGCAGACTTGATCCAGACCGCGGCCTCTGCATCTGGAGGAAAGCAAAATGATACAGACCCTTTCGCGGATGTCAGTACACAGTAAAGAACTGCAGAACGTCAAAATTATTTGAGCATAGCTACTGCTTCATGTCTTATAATAATTGCCATGGTTGTGGCACGTAGATCCCAGGCAATTATTCACTGTATGCGAACTCATCTGCCAACA
This sequence comes from Hyalomma asiaticum, assembly GCA_013339685.2. Lineage (NCBI taxonomy): Eukaryota > Metazoa > Arthropoda > Arachnida > Ixodida > Ixodidae > Hyalomma > Hyalomma asiaticum. The sequence goes on from CM023490.1 coordinate 50,177,021, forward strand.
GCTCTCAAGCACAGGCTTTCAAATGAACCGGACGTTTGACCTCTCGCGGTGCGGGCGTTCAATTAAGGTGCTTCTTCGACTGGAATGGTACTACTCGTACTTACTTTCCTCTTCAAAGATTCCTGTTACTGTAAGTTCTAAGGCTCCCTACCATGCATGCTGGCAAGCTTTCACCACAAATAAAAAAAAATGAAGCAAAGGAGATCCAAAGATACGGGCTCGCTTTGTGAGTTAAGTCGGCGCCGGCTGCATGGCGAAACTAAGTTTGTATGCGGGGTCGCCGTAATTGAAAGCAACGTTTCGAAGGGGCGGTGCCTTGCCCGCGGAGTCACCCTTCACGCTTGGTTACCCATTGAGGCGCGGTCGTAGGCCCGAGACATATTTTGCCCCGGCCGTCTTTCTGTGGGCTGCGCCGTCGGCTTCGTTACACGGGTCCTTATTGTGCGCCGTCTTTCTCGGCCGAAGACGTAAATAGATTTAGGACCTTTAAGCTCGACTTATTTTTTTTTCTTCCTATTTTGCCATTCACGGTGGCTGAGTGTATATGCGGAAGGGGCTCCGTAAACCACAAAAGAAGCTATGTTACCCCCTTTGGTTCGCAGTAGGTACGTGAGAGGTGATTGTATTTGCCGAGAAGTGCGGGTCCTTGCAATGGAATATGCCGACCGCGTTTCGGTTTGAACTGTGGTCCGCTGTCTTCAGCATCCATGTTGGTCCTTTACAGGGAGAGTCAGCTCGCGAGAAAGCGTTAGAGGAGCCCAATTTGCGAAGTATAGCTAGTTACTTCACAAGCACGTTGCTGGTAAACGCATTTGCTCTTATTACTGCACATTAGCGGGAAAGCGTTTATTGGCGAGAGTTGCAGGAATATGGGGCACCCAAGTGTGTCCAAGAGCTTCTGCAGTGGCACCTGATAAATTTTTAGTAGAGCATGCACTAGATTGTTGGGCACGCCTCAGCGCTGGTACGTTTCTCGCAGGGGTCTTTATGTCTTCGCGCTAGTGATGTAGTAAACAACACCAGGTGAGAAAGACAAAAGCTTTATGAGACAGTTGGCGTATCACGCCTACCGGTGATTGGAATTTCACTTAATATGGGACAAACTAGTCTGATATGTATGGAGAGCGCTGTTGTGGATTGTTGTCCTGACTTATCTATAATGTTATTTGTATCCTGCTGCAAACGGTGACTCATAGGTCCGTTTCAATACGGATCCATTATTTCCTGAACAGCTTTGCCTTAGAGTGATGTCTCCATCAGTGCCCGCTATCATCTGGGTCGACAGCCAGACAGCAAAGGATACGTTTCCTTATTGACAAAACATATTAAATGGGGAAACAGAAGAGTCATCGACACTCGCCCCTCTTCTTTTGCTGTTTTGGAGGTATGCACTCGTTTTTGCGGATACGCTATGATTGAGAAGAATGGCGTGTACGGAACGAATACCCTGATGTCTCAGTTCCAAACTTAGACGAACCGCCATTGCAGAAACCTACTTTACGACTCGTTTTTTCATGTACCGAATGCGGCTGTTCGGGTATTTGGCGGTAGGTAATTTTGCACGTAGCCCAGACTTGGGACGAGTTCTAGTCCCTGGTCCTAGGAGACAAAAAAAAAAAAGTCTTTTCCACATAAACAGTGCGACGAATAATTGACCGGTTTTGAGGTCCTCCCTCTAGAAAAATGAAATCATCGCGGTAATTTCATCATTTTTTGTCTGTGTGCCCCTCTCAAACAGGCTTGTTTAGAGCAAGGAAGGACGCCTCATTACTCAGGTTCGTCGACATAATGGCTTTTGGCTGAAAAAAAAAAAAAAACTCCCACGACCGCTACTTGAAGCAAGAGATCATTTACTACGCGAAAACCACGTCCCCACAACAGTTGTCTTTGAAATAGAGGAAGCGAAGAAAAGAATTAGGGGTATACACGAAAGCAGGTTTGGACTCACTTCGCCGAAAATAAGTTCTCTCCGTGGCATTAACAAAAAAAAAAAATGAGAACGTGAAGCAGGGCCACTTTTCTTCGCGGCTGCGTTTCACCGCAATGAAATTAAAGAAAGAAAAGACAACTGAAGACAAGCGAAAAAGAAAACAAAAAGAAAGAAACCGTTCCGTGTGGTCCAAGGAGCTGCTGCCTTGCGTCGGTTGCCCGAAGTGTGGTTCCGCGCCGTCTCCTATTTCTACGTTATTTTTTTTTCCGTCGTCGCCCTCTTGCTACTACACCGGGGAATGCGGCAGAAACTCGTACCGCAGTCCTTTCCCTGGCTTCTGCTTTTTATCTTTTTTTCTTTTGATGTGCGCTCCAAAAGACGGTGCTGTTGTTGCACTGATGTGAACGTCGCGTGATGCGACAGACGAGGTGTAACAGAGCAACCGCGTTTCTAGACCACTCTTCGAGTGGTCTAGAAATGCTAATGTGCGCGAAAAGCGCGCTGGTGCATGTAAGATTGATCGAAGAGAGAATGGCGTACGCAGGGTTTGAGGGTTATAAGCGCTTTGTGTCCACGGAATAATGAAATGCGGTGACCAGTAAGGGCTGTGACAATCCAAGCGCAAACGCATTTTTCCTGCCCACCTTTGATGTCAACATCAGTGAGTCGGCTGCGCGATCTACTCGCGCAGATTCTGCATGTCATTGTCTTCTCGTTCATGGTCGTGCTGTCCAAACTCACTTAATCTTTCAGTTAGTATAGGCGTTTATTATGCACTTCTTCCTCATCTGTACATTATCATCATCATCCTGCTGCGGTTGATCTTCATCTTCAGTGCCTCGGGATCATCATTATCGTGTGTGGGCCTCGGCTGGTTCGACTGTCGAGTACCAGGTCCGAATAAACGCCGTTGTAACCGAGATGTCATGTTATAAACATTCCTAGCTTAGGTTTTCAAGTAACCCCGAATTTTCTTTTGTACGAAACCCCCTGCTTAGAAGCGACATTCGCAAAGTGGAAGGAAAGAAAAATAACGAGGTGATTCGAATTCTAAGTGCGCACAAAAGTTTGGAGCCACACACCACTTTCAAAGTCACAGACCTTTCCAAAGCCAAGCACCGCCATCTGTGGTGATGCTGCGTCGGCGTGTGAATATGAGTGCGAGGATAGTTTAAGGACAGGCTTGCACCAGGAAAACTTTTGAAATGCGCTATTTGAGGCCTAGGCATGGTGCTATAATGAAATGCACTTGCAGAGTAACAAGTTCCATCCCAGTGGTCTAACTATGAGACCGCGATCTAATGCATGCTTTCCTGGTGCCAGGGATGATGAAAATGATACTGAATATTGCATCGATGATGATGACGATGATGACGTGAAAATTCAAAATCGCTGTTCTGAAAAATTTTGCAAGCCCGGCATGCGCAAATATTTAGCTTTCATTTCTCATTAAATCGAACACATCGGGGAGCTACGTTAAAGTAAGCTGCCCTCACAGGATTATGTGAGTTTGATCGTTAAGGGAAACTCCGGGTTTTTCACTTGTTTTAATATCGTTGTTTTCCAAAAGTATTCAGAGTCCTCTAGCAGGCATCGTAGTTCACTTTGTTCAGGCATTCACCAATAACGTTAAATAAACAAACGAAGGATGTGTTCCGAGCGAAACGGAAGTGGGTCTCGTCAGAGTGACGAAGGCAGGCTCACCTGCCGAAATGTCAGTAAAAGTGGTGTTTCGAACGTTTTGGTACCCTCTTCCTCACACACACACACACACACACACACACACACACACACACACACACACACACACACACACACACACACACACACACACACACACACACACACACATTATATATATGTGTAGTTAATGAAACAACAAACATTGAAGCCTAGGAAAGCATAGGGGAAGTTATTCCAATTCGTAATTATGATACTGTAGTTTGGCAGGTTTATCTTTTCATCCATACTTACCGCCAATTATATATATATATATATATATATATATATATAGAGAGAGAGAGAGAGAGAGAGAGAGAGAGAGAGAATATTTGAATGAGATCAGTGAACATTAAAAGATGTCCAGAGTTGCCGTTTAAAGCAACGCGATACGTCCCTCAGCTGGTGAGGCCTGCCTTACAATGCCCGCATTATAAGAAGTTCTGTAAAAACCAGGCGGAACCACAATTTCAGAGGAAGCAAGGATGTATGACACTTAGCGGAATTACGGACCTCGCGTAACACAGTGAAGAAGAAAAATTAATCGCGTCGGCATACTTCCGCCGTGACCTGTTTCGCGGTAAACGAAGCGTACGCGTACGTGTAATGGCCTACGTTGCGTGCCGTTTCGTGTCGGCAATTCTCTCTCACATTGCGCAGATTTTTCGAAAATTACCAGTCTCTTGTGCCATGTAGTGCATTCATCACACAGAAAGCGCATTCTGCGAAGCACGTGGGAAACTTATTGCACAGTTGGGCAACGTGGTAATACTACGTGCAAGCAATACCGAACAGCTTTGCCCTCACGAAGGCGCTGTGTAGTGTAATCTTAACGTTGCTCTTGAAACGATCGCTTCCAAATATTGAATGAAATTATGGGGCTCAACGTCCTAGGGAGAAGCTGTGCTCTTATTTCTACCATTGGAGACTCGTTAACGGGGGTTCGTTCGTTGCGGGTTGACATTTTTTAGACATTAGTCACGTACACTTACATTTCAACGCAATGGCGAGTTTACATTGCCTAACTAAGCGAAAGCAACGCGAATGGAAACAACTTTCCAATGCGTTGTCACAATGAGATACATTAAATTAACCAAAGCAAGTTGCACGCTTACCAATTCTTAGTAAACAGGTGAGCTGTGGTTCTCCCATGTTTCCTTTGTGCTTATCGTGTGTTTATTTCTGGCACGTGACAGTGGGCAGAGGGCAAGGGTGTGGGTAATGAGTAACAAGGCAGGAGACGTTCGATGAGGCTTTCTTTCTTCCTTTCCTTCTTCACTTTCTTCCTTCTTTCCTTCCTTCCTTATTCTGCTTCCTTTGTTTTCATACTGACGTTCACAATGAGTGCGATGTAGTAGAAGCCTGAGGCCTGAAGTGTGGGTAGATGATTCGAGGGTAGGAGCTTTTTCCTCTTGCGTGACAGCAAACCTGAAGGACGGAGACGGACACAGCGGACCCCTAAACAGCTCAGGTGTTAAAGACGAAGTTCTATGTTGTGAAACGCTCGCACCGTTAGCTATCTGTTCTGTACAGTCAACAGTGCCCGTTCAGCGAAGTAGTCTTGCGTAGTTGACTGATCAGCGCCCATGCATAAAGCAAAACTACAAAAAGAATATGAAGCACTTTTTTAAACGAAGATGCGAGATCACTCGATGAAAGAAAACAAAACTAACAGTCGTTCTGTAGAGAAAGTGAACGCCTAGAGGAATGGCGCAATTCGTCGCCGATGCTGCTGCTTGCCGCTCACGAAATCCGAGCCGAGAGCCTCTTCGCGTTCTTCTATCGTTTTGTTTTTTGAAACTCATTTCTCTCCCTGGTTTTCTTCCGAGCTGATACAGCGCCTCGTATTTGAGAAACACTTTCACGTAGTACAGCCCCCTTCCAACGGGGCCAAGTGACTTCAAGCACTCCTCTTCGTGCAAGGGCTCGCCGGTGTGGTACGCGTCGGCGATTCAATGAATCGACGATGGCTCCGAAGACGGTATTGCAGGCCGTGTGCCAGGAGAACGGAGCTCTCAAGAGAAAAACCGATCGAGGCAGAAAGCGAAACGAAGCACTTAATAACGGCATAAGACCTGCTGGAGAATGATCAAGAAGGATGCGAAAGACAATCGAAGGACGAAACATAATGGAGTAAATTGGGAGTCAAGCGAGCATTGCAAGGGAGCCTGTGTGGTAATGTAAATCTGCGCAGGCGAAAGGTAACTGAATCTAGCCAGAAGACAACCCTATCTACGATGAAAAAGGGGGCGCTGCTAACGATAGCGATCGCTATTCGCTTTTCGCCGGACTTTAGCGGGGTCCAAGCGGGAAAGCCAGTAGCGTCTTCATGCACGACTGTTTTTCCTCCTTTTAATTTCGAAGCTCGTAAAAAGGCAATTGGTGATGCGAGACGTAATCTTATAGTCGCTGTGTGTTTAGTATTTTTTGGTAGCTCGCTCCTTTTTTTCCTGGTGCAAGATGATACCACCACCGTATTCTGAGATTACCGACGACAGTGGAGCCAGGAAAAAGCAATCAGGTCTAGGACATTGTCGGACCCGTTTACTAACATCATGCTATCGTGGATTGTGGGGATGCTGTATTGTTTAGTGCCTGTTGCCTCTGTCACTGGTACTGTGTTTTTTTTTCTGTTTTACAGCAGGCAGCAGCGAGAAAATGTGCTTACTCAAATAGGGTGCACAACGCCCCAAGATCGTCGTTCTTTTGCGTAGCGATGGCGTTATCGTTAGGCAGTTATCATAAATCATTGTTTTGCACCGTGATTAGCGTTATCTAGCCTTTGCTGTCATCATCTTGCAGTTCCAAAATGAATTACAGCGCGTTATACGGACAAGGACGAACAACGGCACACGATCCACACCAACTATAGCCCGGTCAGAAACCTTGCTGCACTTCATGTTGTAGTACCGCCGCCTTAGCACTCGCTGTGTTCTATTTGCTAGCGCTACTTGATGGGTACAGGACGCAGAATTGCGGCTTTCAGTTTTAGGGTCTAAAGGTTAGGTTTGGCGAGGTTTGCACTATTAGGCGGCGAAAATCACATGCGTATATTCCGGCCGTAACGCGGGCGGCCGAGCCTAATGTTCTCCCGCTAAGAGAACGCGACGAGAACTTTCGAACTCTCTCGCCATTTCGGCGGCACTGCGATTTCTTGAAGACGAGTGGCTCATATAATTCACTTCTGCTACAATAAAAAAATAGAAGAAAAGAACATAAATCACCAGAGAAAACTTGCGAAACCGACGGAGATATTTAATAGCTCTCTATCGAGAGCGTGCAGTGCTTTTAATAAGCTGGAATCCGCCAATTTATGCCTAGTTCTTGGGAAACCACGTATCCCTCTGTTACCGGAGTCGACGGTTGTGAAATGCCAAGAGCCGGATCCCGTATCGCCGTTTAACTGGGTTATATAACACAGAGGGAACTGTACCACTGGATATGTCTTATTCCACTTTTGCTGATAACTCATGGATGTAGTCGACCTGCGTGATAATGGAGACAGCAGTGTCCGATAGAATCATGGATCTCAGTAGAAGCAAATTCCTACCGTCGATTTTGGGTCCTTGTTCCTTGTAACTGGTATAGGTTTAATATAGAACATATAAAGAAACATAAAGTTGCATGCAAATGTCAACAGGATCTTTTTGCTTCCGGTTTACTGGGGTCAGTTTTGCTACGTAAGTGGTGCGATGGCCTGGAGCTGTGACCTGCAGTTGTGATCACTTGCACGAATATAGCGAAAGAAACATTTGAAAGGAAACCTTCGTTGTGTATTATTTCTCCGCTAGAAAGATTCATGGCTTGTGGTTGATGAATCGGCGTCTTAACGTCCACATTGTAGAGTAACATAAGTCTATTATATATGTAAGGCAAATGGGCCGGCACACCGGAGGCCGCCAAATGGAGGCTAAAGCACGAAGATCATAAGACCGGTGTAAATGAAGTCCTGCCTGTACGAATATATATACCCACATTAGTAAGAATTGCGAACAGATCACCAAAAGACGGCAGTGAACAGGGAACGTCAATGAAGGCCTTGTTTCGAGAAGTGGACTTGTCTTCGTCAGGACAGTAACGTGTTGCCGTCCTGACAGAGACAAGTGCACGTGTTGCCGTCCTGACGAAGACAAGTCCACCTGTCACATTCGCTGTTCTCATTCGTTTTTTAACGATCTGTTCATCGATTCAAGCCTCCATCTTTAACTGACCTCCTGTTTGGATATTACAGTAAGAAACCTATGGAATCGAAATTGTTGACTGACGGCTCACAACAACTGGATATTCAGACAGACTCGACTATAACTGTTATGGATGTACACTTTACAACCTGCGTTTAATAATCGGCATTGAATATAGGGGTGTTCTAGACATATGTTATGAAATATTGGCAGGCAACCTAATAAGTGCTTAACAGCCTGGTAGGATTTAGCGCTAGGGAATCTTACTATTATTCCGACTGCAATGTAGATACAGTTACAGTCTATCTTATATTGTGTTATCCTCCATATTTTCATTAGCATGTCTCTTTGTCACTCTGCGCTTACGACGGCATTGGTTCCCGTTTGTGGCGTGGGAAAGTGGTGCTTTGCTGTTGCTCAATGCGTTTTTCGCTGGTGTCTTTTCAGAAACCGAGGTGGATGTTCTTTGCCTTATTGGCAGCATGGTGTGCCGCAAGTACAGTGGATGCCAGGAGACCACTCCGAAAAGTCAGCCTCACAAGTAAGAACACAACATTCCTTTATTGGAAATAATATTTTGATGCATCCTTCGTTGGACAGAATGCAACACTTTGCGGGTTTGCGGATACTGAACATAGTTATCTTAGCGTAGGCTAATAAAACAAGAAATTATGCAAGTAGGATTACATGGCCAGGATGCTTTTTTATGGAGAAAGAAAGAAGGTTTCAGTCCGTATTCTCACACACACACACAAAAAAAAAAACTCTCACTACATAAATGTTCGTAACAGAAAATTTCAGCCAATCCTGACGCTGGACATATCATTACCGAAGCCCTCTGACCAATGGAAAGAAACACTTACGAAAGAGAAGTTTTGTGAATTCGGCCCATGATCAGTGTGTAGCTATCAGTATGTAACGATGTCTTTGCTTTTGCTGTTCGACATTCATTTTAGGTATGCCCCTGAGATGACAATGCCATCTTAAGACCCGCTTACTTATGGTTAGAGTAAGGCAATACAGATTGCACTTGGAAGTAGCGTCGTATACTGCTTCGTTTCTTGTGTAGTCTTTTCGCGCAACAAAACTTATTCCTCGTCATCTTTCAAGTAGGCATTTTCCTTGCTCTGGGGCATTCATCACCGAAGGAGCAGCTCTTACATACGTTGACTCCCGTGTCTAAAGGAAATAGCACTGGCTCTCCCTTTCACCTTTACGCATCTCGGAACACTTGCCCTATCTCAAAAACACAACCCTGCGTTGTACAGAATGCGCCGTGTGGACTGCCGTAGTTTTTATTGAATGACTGAGCCCCACGGCACCTTGGTTGACCAACAAGAAAGAGGCTGACAAACCAGCTGTAGCCAATGGAGGCCTCACTTATGATGGTACTTATTTTAGCTTTTTTGTTTAATTCGCTGTGACACGTAAAAGAATTGATTCTGCACAGGTTATAGATAGTGAGCTAAAATAAAGCAGATCAAAGAGAAAACATGAAAATTGTGTGCACCAATAAAAGTGCTTTGTAAAATGGCAGAGTGAATATATAAGTCATGGAAACAATAGACAGATCCAAACAATAGACAGGGCAAGGATGGAAATGCGTATAGGTGCAACAGTTCTTGATCAGGACATAACTAGAATGGAATCTGATATCAGATAAAAGAATTCGAATGGGAAAACGAGTTTGCGTTTTCGCAAACAGGCATAATAAATCAGTAACAAGGCGACATTTTTCTACTTTTCCTTCGTTTGATGAGCTTAAAGCAGCGCGTATGAGATCAACACCGGAGACATGTTATCCCCATAAACCTTTCGGCGGTAATCGCGTGGATTTTCGCGAGAATACTTCGCGCACCAGTGCGCTGTTCGACAACATAGGAGCAAGGAGTTTTAGTTTGTCACCTGCAATTCTCTGCATGGGATTGCCCACACACTTTTAAAGCGAAAGGAGCGGGGTCAGTACAGGGCATCTTGATGTCCTCCTTATATCCGTTTGTGAACCGTAAAGTCGTCATGTCTACGAAGAAATTCATTGACTTGCAAGTGTGTGTTCTTACTTCGAAATCGGCCATTTCGGCAATAAGTATTAACGTGGGGCTTGTATTCACTACGCCGTTATGAACACTAAGGAAGTTTACAGATATTGCGGATCAGGTGCTGCCTTTCGCAAAAAATCAACGGTGAATAAGAACGAATTCAGCGCAAAATTTTTGGATTGTGGTCTAAGTGTCACTGCCTCAGACCCTGAATTCCTCGCTAGCCGACTCAAGTACATCTTCGATGTCTCCCAATATACATACGAATACGAAATGACAGCTGTATTGCGTCCGCATTGTGTAACAGGATAGCATGTCTTCTCTTAGGCGGCGCCTAAAATAAAAAGAAAGAAAGAAAAGAAGTAATGGGACGTGGTCGCTGCGAGCTGGCTGTATATTCTGGGATCAGCAGGAAGACAGTAAATGCAGTCATGCGTTGGGAAATTATTTCCTTTACGTAGCCGCTGACGCTAATTTCATCAAAGGTATAATCCGGGGAGCGGCCAGGTTAAACGTGGGCCTTTGGTTCTGGCATTCAAGACCGCCTGGTAGCCTGTTCGAGACGAACTCGTAAGCCTCAATGCGGATGTTGAAGTCGATGATCTGATTGATTTGCGGGGTTTAACGTCCCAAAACCAGCTGTGATTATGAGAGACGCCGTAGTGGAAGTCTCCGGAAATTTCGACCTCCTGGGGTTCTTTAACGTGCACTGACATCGCACAGCACACGGGCCTCAACATTTCGCCTCCATCGAAATGCAGCCGCCTTGGCCGGGATTCGATTCCGCGACCTTCGGATCAGCAGCCCAGTGCCGTAACCACTAGACCACCGTGGCGGGGATGTTGAAGTTGACGTGGGCGATGGAAATCCTGAAGGGGAGCTGCATGATGAACTCGCATGAAGTAGACACATACCCGCTCTTCGCGTGGCATAACCGCGGAACCTGCCCAGTTCTTGGTTGTCGCCCGCGGAATTTTGCCAAGTTTAAACAGCTACTCTATTAAAAGGAAACAAGGAATGGGCCATGCTTATAGATGGTTATGGGAGATTCCAGCGTCAGAGGGAGACCGTGAGTGCAGGCATACGTCGCCGTCAGATTCGGTCATTGACGTGCCCATGCGACGTAAATATACGACGCACTGCGGCAGCTGCAGTCTAGCTGGCAGAAGTATTTTGTAGCGAAAGCAGTTGTGCAAATCAATCATGCCTTGGAGAGAGCTCGTGCTCAGCTTTCGTGTATTCTTAGTCTCCGTCTTTTGCGCTGCTATAATGCATATGTACCAACTATAGCCCTGCTTTCTATGCTTAGAGTCTCGTGGCTCCAGTGGAGTAGCCTCAAACGGAGTCGTCCAAAGGGTACATGCACCGGACAGGAACAAATGACTTTGGAAGCGTTATATTGTAATGGCCTCTAGTACCATATCACGTTTGCAATCATTGGTCGTTCCCTGAAACGCCATCTGCAGGCATGCAGCAGCAGCGTGGAGTATGAGGCTGAAGTGAAAGCACTCTGGCTGCCCAATTCACCAGCTTTAATTAATTTTTTTGTTTCTCTAAACAACGCTAACTGATGTTATTTCTCTAGACTCCCTGATTCCCTTGAAAGCGGGAAAATTGTTAAAGGACTTAGCCTGTGCAGACCAGTGCTGGTGGCGTGCGGATATATAACGCACAGCGCTGTTAGGATGAGAATTTATATCATAAGCTACGACATCGCGTTCGCGCTTCACCATTTGCAGTTAACCAATCGCAGTGTTCTAGCAAACACATCTGCATGGAGAAGCATATAAGATGGCCGAGGAAAGTTTTACTCTCAACAAAGAAATACGGCGAATATGTAACTATATCTCGGTAAGCGGCCCAACTATATTTTGCTTCGATGAAAATATTTCCAGGTCATTTCCTCGAAATTGCTCGTAGAGTGAGAGCAAACACTAAACCGGACTGTTTAGGTGACAGGAATTTAAAGCTAAGCTTTGAAAGCACGTAAACTTTACTGGTACATCTGCACGCAACCATTGCGTGCGCATTGTGCATATAGCATAACTGTTAAAAAACAAGGTCATGTGGCATACGAACACCTCATACCAGCTTGTTACTGTCATGGTCACATTGGAAGTAAACGAAGTCTGCGCTGTTGCACTACACCCCCAAGCATTGCACTGTATGAGATAAAACCTAGGACTGCTTGAATGTTCTTTCATCAGTTTTCTTGTACAGTTATCTTTTTTTTTGGAATTTACTTTCCGTGTCCAGCCGCATGGGATAGTGACGACGCGCGTTTTTACTCAGTTCAAGCGCTAACAGCAAAAGAAACACGTATACGTACGGGGCACAGATGCTGTCGTCGGGGAAATAGGCCACAATGAAACGCAACACGAGCTGCAGAATGTATCGGAACTTCGTGATTTATTTACTGGACGTCTGACTGCCGCATCACGTCTTCAACGTCCCAGACGTCGACAACGATGTGGTTGGTCTGCCTTCGAAAACCAAGACGTGCACGACGCGGTCAGTTAACCAGCGCCGGGCGCGGTGGCTCTTCGTGCTACGAAACGTCAACAACACCACAGGCAAGCGGTACACTGTAGGCCTAAACCCGCAAAGCGAACGCAATGCAATCGTGCGCAACCTTCGTCCAGGACTGCAGCTTGGGATGCGAGGCGGCATTTCGCATATTCTCTATTTTGTCGACAACGCATCGCTCGCTTGGTCACGTCGTAGCCTCTTCTGTCTATACGCGTGTTCCTGCCGCTGTGCAGCAGGACGTCGCGGGCACGCAGACGTCACGAAACCCCATAAGAAGACGACGCGCGCCTCTGAGCTTCCATGCGACAGTCACGGATCGCGTCGCCGAGGCCCGCGCGTGCATCACGCACACGAATACGCGCGCGTTGTCTTAGCGATTTTTCCGCCGGGCAGTGCGTGCGACGTGTCGTCAGCAGGACGGGTTCAAGGCGCGGCGAAGAAGGCGGAGGGAAGGGTTGCAATGCGTCTCAAGCACCTGACAGGCTACACGTCCTCCTTGTGGTTCTTAAGACCACAGAATCTTCTTCGTTTGCATGACAACGAAAACAGCAGTGACCGCGAAGTTGGAGAAGCGGTGCCTCAAATGGATCGTGTACGCTACAGAGTCTTCGGTTGCTCAAAGCTATGGCACAGTTCTCGGTGGAATGGCAGCAGCGTAAACGTGACATTAAATAAATAATAACGACACAATGACAGGGGTGTGTTTTATGCCCCGCCTTGCAATGCTTCCTTGACGCAAAGAAATAGTAAAAACGAGTGATCACACAAATGAAATTGTGCTGGCTGAAATAAGGCACACGCAGCTTTTGCAAGGCCTGGTAGTGCATATTGTGCATGGTGGTCATTCAAAGGAGTTATTTACAACATGATGTCTACTGCGACGTCCCCGCACCGTCATGGTAGTCAAGTTCTCAAACGGAAGCACCCATGAAGGCTACAAAAAGTTTATATGAATAGTCATATGTTTTTAAGCGGTGCAAGGGATACACTGACATCTTCGGCAACTATTTAGTCCCGTTGAGACGCGACGGAAGATATATTGCGACACCAGAGCACCTTCTGCGTCGGCAACTATGAGGTATAATATGACGCTCCAGGACATGGATAAGATTGGGAGACGAATCTTGACAACTTGAGCTTGCCTAGCCTGCATGTAATATACTGCATGTGTTCGCTAAGCATATTCAGCTGCCGAGACCGGGAATGAAGCCTGCAGCCAAATTCTAAACACTGCTGCACAATAGCCACTATGGCACCAGGGTGGCCGACCCCGTAATTGGGCCAATGTTAAGCCATACAGGAACCCATTCCCGTTGTACGCGTCTCTGTGAAGCCAATATATATTTAAGCCAAAGGAATCTCAGGGAAAGCCTAGAAGCACGCGCTTCAGGGCTAGATGATGTATTGTCTCAAAAGGAAGGATTGCGCAAAAAGACAACGCACAGCCACGGAGACAATGACACTGCCGGTTTACACCTTGGCCGAGTAAATATATCCCGCAAAGGCCAGAGAGGAGGTACAACGCATGGACACTGCCAACTGCAAAATGAAGACAGGTGTATTAATATTACACCTGTCCTACACCTTATATTAAATCCTTATAAATGACTTTTTAGCAGCGTCAGATCCACCGCCTTGCATCTCGAAGCCCGCGGGCCTGTTTATTTGGGTTTTGAGATCTTACATTCAGCTTTAGGTATCAGTGCTTAAAGGGCAACTCCGGTGATTTTTCACTCTCCGATGAGCTCAGTGAAATGTCGAGTATATGTTCTCCTCGGTACTGTGATAATTAGTGCCAAGCCAGGCGGTTGCAAGTCATTTAGTTTTCGTGAAAATGAATTTCGAAAATATCTTTAGCGGATTCTCACGCGAGCCATTCTGTGTTTTTGACGTCATTACCTGCAACGCTGCTTACCCGAGCATGCGGAGAGTTTTAAGCAAGACGGCGATACTTCAGCGCTCAAATCATCGCTGTCAAGTTCAGAAGAGCTCAATACATCGTTGGGTGGCATCGCCACCTTCATTTTTGCCGGCACCAGCTACATATTTCTGAAGGCGGGGAGGCTGTGACGTCATCGCATACGCTGGACGAAGCGTCCACCCGTTTCGGTTTGAACACATCGTTCGTTCGGTTATTTAAAATTATTGGCGAGTTTCTGGGCAAATTGAATGACCCTGGCTGCTTCAGGACTATCAGTGCTATTGGAAAACAGCGATATCAGAATATGGTGGATATACCGCCGGAGTTCCCCTTTAAGCGGCAATAGGTGTGGCGCTAAAAAGAAAAACCAGGCAAAGCAACACAAGAAGCAACAAGCACGGGCGTCCGCCTATGCTGTTTCTTGTAATCCTTTGTCTCTTCTCTATTTAGCACCACACCTCACTTGCCTCAAGTAATGAATTAACTAGCTGAGCAACACGTCCTTTTAGGTATCAGTCTAGTCGTAAGCCGATCCCTTTCACGGAAAGATTCTGCATCCGCCCCTCCGGTGGCTTCTTTCACGGTGGCTTCTTCAGCCAAACGTACCAAGCAAGCTGAGCCAGAGACACACGTGGCCAGACGGCGCGCCTCAGTCAATCGTGCGCACAGCCCACAGCGGGCGCCGGCGACCTGACCTTAGTGCCGGCCGCTATGCGTGCACTGGCCCAGATACGAACCCGTTCCGGAGCAGACAGGCTTAATCCAGTGCAGGCGACGGAAGTCAGCCGACGGGCGTCTTATGTGATTCGGCGCGTGAGCCAGACAAGCGGGGCTAATCGAGTTTCGACCGGGCATCACTGGGTCCGAATACTGCGCTGACAGGAGACGCGGGGTTGGTAGCGCGGATTTTTATGGTAGTGAACCACGTTTGCAGCAAGGTAGTAAGGTAAATCTTCACGCCGTACTTTAAGAAACGCGTGAACGCAGCACACACAGACAATGCGATAACGCAATATAAAAAAAATCCTAAGGGCGCAGGCTCACTTCTTATCTACATAGGCCACATTTCTATGAAGGCAAAATGCAAAAAAAAAAAAAAAGCGCAGTCGTCTTCAGATCCCTGTGCACGCTGAAGAACTCTGATGGCCGACATCGCTAAACAGTCACACCACCAGACTTGCCGGACATCCGTGTGTGTCATAATCGTATATTGTTTACGACATATAAAGCCATAATACCCATGTAAATAATCTATTAATCTATACCGAGCCTTTGCTCGGCACATCGTAAGAATTCAGCAAGTCGATTCACAATGTGGAATTAGTTGAAGCAACCAAATAAAATATACATTGCTAGTTGGCTCACATTTTCATGTTGTCGAGTTTGCGATACCTGCACAAACAGATTTCCTTTTTCCCTGAAGTGCCCGCATTTGTTCGTCCTCCACAGCAATAAAAGATATGGTTTAAAGTGTATAAATCTTTTGGGCGGCGAATCAACCAACGTCATAGTTTTATTGGTACTCGTATGAGGTAGTTAGTTTTCGAGGTTGTCCTGGCACAGTCATGACTTAAAGCTCGAGAAAACTTTCTTGAGTACCTCGCATCGCAGATGGTATAACATCACAGTCGAAATTGAAGCAAAAATTCGATACATTACTGGTCCTGAATGTGTCATTCAGGCAGACAAACTAGCGTAATTAAGATCATTTGCAATGAGTCATGTTCTTCTGTGTAGTCTGCATAGTTTGCCAGTACTTAGAGATTCAATGCACGTGTTTCTTGTTCGACATAAGCGAGAGATGTGTTATTGCACTGCATCTTTCGGATTTGGTGCACCGTCTGCTGTTACCACACCAACTAAACCAGCAAGTCTATGTATAATTTCTGTGTTAATGCACAAACACATTGGGTATTACGAAGAGAAGAGATTTTATCAACAGCTGCGTTCCTAATGCTCCTCGCAGTTTAGTAAAAGCGTTGTTCTAATAGGAAATGGTAGGCAAATGGTAGTGTGCAGAATTGAACAGGAGCACGTCATATTTGCTTGGCTGTAATGTTGAGCAGGGCTTACTTACATCATCCGCAAACCATTACAAAGCAGTAGATTCGGATCACCAGCGGTACAAATGAGTTCTCAGTCAATTCAACTCTTTTTTTTTGTGTGTTATGCGTAGCACGGTTTGTAATCGATTCCTTCTGAAGACGTCATCTTCACACCCTCGAACGGTTCTCCGATGGGGAGTTCCAGCTCGAAGTCCTAATAGAAAAGTCAGTTCACGCGGAATTTCTTTCATTTCCTCGGAGGCGAAATAAACTGGCTCGCATCCTCTGTGCTGTCAAGCCCTTCGCCAGCTGATCCAGTTAACGTCATCACAGTGCTCCAAGCAGTGCCCTCGAGGGAGCGCGGATCTGTACAGTCCACGGAAGCGCCGATTCAGTTCCTGTTTACACCGGATGTGTTTTTATACCTCACGACAACTACTGCGAACGTGAAACCTCATCAGTACGTGAAGGGGCAATTTAGTTAGTTCAACAATATGTTTTCAAACCTCGCCTAAACTTCTGCTCGTTAAATCGATACTATCCCTTCCAGCGAATGCGATCTCAGGGATTTTCCACGTCCTTGTGGGCCAGATCTTTCACCGCAAATCTTGACTGCCAGACGGCATCCTGCACTAGCACGCGTACATACGATGGAACGCCGCTAGCTTTGAAACAGCCGCGGACTACCACTGAATAACTAATCGCCTTTCTCTCTCGCACACACAGTGTAATGATTCCGTGCGCCGCCTGGGCGTCGTCGCTTGTCCACCCAGCTGCTGCTATTGACCTAGTGGGTTTATAGCTGCGCCGTGTGCTGAATTCGATCCCGATCCGAAGGTGATGCATAACCAATGAGTGATCATCGCCCAAGTACTTGAGCTGCAGTACGGCTCTCTCTGTCGAAGCGCTGGCTTGCAGAGCACAGTCGCTTAGTAGCGTCTAGTCGGAGGAGAAAGTTGCTCGCGAGTCTTTCGTTGTCCGCGATGGATCGGATAGCAATTTAGTGCCGACGGATGCAGCGGCAGCATCAGGAGTGGCACGGTTCCCTATAAATCCATTAAAGCCATTGTGCATTGTTCGCTGCTGCGAGGGTTGTGCTACGCGTTCCGAATAACGAGCTATGGCGGGAGGTTCGTTACTGCGCAGGTTTATAGGCGGCGTCGTGAGCAATGAAACAATATCGCGATAAAGTCGACAAAAAGAAAAGCTCGAAGCAAAGCGTGCACTGCTCGAGGAGGGAATAATGACTACGAGGCAGCGCTACACGCCGACTATGTGGTGACTCCCAAGGCTTGTACAAGGGGGGGGGGGATAAGTTATTTGACCATTTGAAGCGTACATATAGATATGGGCTATGATGTGTCAGCAAGTTAGAAACAGAACGTCGAGTGGCAATTGATAGGCCTCTCATATGTGGCAGATGAACTATTTTATGACATATTGCGTTTGTTTTATTTTTGGCCCACCGATGCTTTGAGGGTTCGAAAATCGCCGCTCTTCGTAGCTGTGATATTATCCGTGGTTTGCTACCCCGAAGGCTTTCTGACTGTCTTTCGCATTCAACTGAAATAACCAACAAAGTGGTGCCAGAATTTTTTTTCAGGCGAAGCGTCTATCAACTTACCGTTTAAGTTCATGAAGTAGAATAGAAAATAAATACTGGTCGTCAGGCTGTGGATTCGAATTGTCAACCTCCGGGTTGTGCGATAACCGATTCGGCCATGGTACGTTCATCACACGATCATGCAGACGCTCGTTTAAATCGGGTTTACTATGCATGAAAAATAGACGCAGCGCTTTGCGTCTAAACAGACGGACTTCTGCGTAGACGCTGCATCTACGCAGCGCAACGCACTGCAAGCAAACAAAAAAAGAAAAAGAAACAAGGAAAAGAAAGACGGCACGCATACACCAAGCTACGGTTGTCCCCACTGTACCGATAGAAAAGGGCTCCTAATTTTTCTTTACTAGTGGGCCCCAAAGGCAAGTCTTCTTCCCTGGGACAGGGGAATGGGCGTGCAAAAGGGGCAGGAAAAATTGAGAAGGTGCTCCATTCTCTGTGTGCAACCCCGCGTGGACCCCGTCACCGCCCTGAAACAAACACAGCAAGACATTAGCAATGAATGCAACAGATGTATCAACGGCTGAGGGGCCGCGAAACCTTGCGAGTAGTTTGGATCGATTAGAATTCAGCGGCAGTCATCTCTAGCTCAATAAAACTGCTTCTAGGGCTAGTTGGTTCATTATTTTAAATGCTTACAGGGCGCAAATTCAACAAACAAAAGAGAGGGACACACAGACACACACAAAGGCCTTGTGGTGTCTGTGTGTCCCTCTCTTTTGTTTGTTGAATTTGCGCCCTGTAAGCATCTCCAGCTCAACGCTGCTGGGCAATAATTGCTCCATTTGCCCAACATTCGTTGCTCGGGTAATTAAACAGATAACCTTGTGCAAACTGGAGCGTGTGACGCGAGGCATTGTTTTTACATTAACTTGCATCTTCAGCTGTCCTTTCGTGCACGCGAGACCGCCCTGAACCTCACGCGGAGATACGCGCAAGAGGACGGCTACCGAAAGTTTACCTCACGCAAGTGGATAAGGATGCGTGAGCATTATTTCTCTCGTTGTGCGACCAGGATATCCCTAGGAAGCCGTGGCAGAAAGGCAGCACACAAACTGTGTCATCTGCGCGCGCGATTGGACTCCACCAGACGGGCAATTCACCAGATGCTGCGGCCGATGAAGTTTGCCCTACTGGTTCCGTGGCCTTTCGCTCCAAGCTTTGCGTAGTCGGCGGTGCAGCGTGATTCAGGGATTTCCCATCTACAAACGCGACAATAAATGATCTTGAATTCGGAGCTTCACTGTTCGCCGACTTTTTTGCATCCTTTTATACCACATATTTTGTTATATTTTGCAGACTTCATTGACACTGGAAGATGCAAGTCGATGTTTGCAACGCGCTGTCACTGACTTAACTAAGAATACAAATATTAATATGCAGTTTGGTGAGTGCGTGCGTCTAAGCACGTAGCACTCGGCGGTATAATATCATAATACTCCACTTTTCGTGCCCTTCATAGCAATCTGCCATGCTCGTGTACTTGCGCTGCAGTTATTTTTTTCATGGCAAGCACTGTAACATAGATGGCTGCTGTTCAGAATGTGCGGAACAACTCTTGCAATTATGGGACTTTACGAAAGCGGGTTAGAACGATAAAACTAACTCCAGTAGAATATTTTGCAAAATCGCATTTCATTAGGGGCACATGCAAAATTGACACTTTCGGACCACTTACACCGTCACCTTCTGAGGGGGCTCCGTGTCACTATAGTAACGCTTGTTACGACTGCCCGATTTTGCTCCTCGCATTCACTAGGCTTTGAGTTCTGGCGCTGCGATCGCAAGTGAAAGCTCCAGTAGGCAGTGCCAGTAGGATTTTGGAATTCGCAGCTCTTGTTCTGAGAATAACTGCAGATATAATCGATGTGTCTCCTGAAACGCTTGAAGAGGGTAACTGCATAAAAAAATGTGGCTGATCTCCCTGTTATAGGAATCGGTATAACGACGAAAGTGAAATGACCGAACTGCAGCGAGCTGCGCTTTTGGGGCAGCGTAGCGTCAGCGAGAGCGCTGACACTAACCTGCTCAGGCCGAACTATGGGCGCTCTTTGGTGCTATGACGATATTTCGCTTGTAGCGATTCTAGGTGGCGCCACGGCCCCAACCGACGGAGAACACAACGAGAAGGAGAGAGATGGAGAAAGTTTAAATGCAGGGTTATAAGGCGCGTTCGTGCCCTCCCCCCTCCCTTCCATCTCTTAATCTAACATGGCCAAGGGTAGCTCAGTCGTTAGAGCGGCGGGCACCTTTCGTCGCGGTTCGAGCGATCGTGGGTTCGATCCCGGCCACGTTAGTGAAAATTCTTGTGCTTGCTTTTTCTTTGTCATTGTTTATGTAAATTTTACTGCATCATATCCGTTACGGTAGTGACGTATGGTGACGCAGTAAAACCGTGGTGGACCCCGGCATAAAACACTTTCGTGTTAAGAAAAGAAGGAATAGTACGTGGTCCGAATACGTCCGTCATATATTTGTCAAGCAACAACAATGTTAGAAAAAACTTAATGAGTTGTTTCTAACAAATACAGAACGAGCCCTTGACCCCTTCCCTTTCGTTATAACAACAATGTTAAGTGTTTGCTCACCGCGGACCCATATTAGTGCAGCTTGGTTGCGTTCTCAGTCTCCTGATTGCACCAGCTACACTGCAGAGATGTGTGCACTTTTCGGGGCAGTGCAATCAAGCGACGTTGCGCAAACGGACGTGAGACAGCGCTTGACGTGCGGCACCGATGGACAAGAACCCTTGCGATCTAGGCGAGCTGTCGGCGGGAAAGGGCTTGCATTATGCGACCCTTTCGAAAGGCAGGCGCGCTAGAATGCTGCAAGATCAAACTGTCACCATGATTGAAGAAACTTCTATTGCAACTTTTGGGGCCTGATAACATTACGAGATGACCGGACCATGTAATTGTTCGTATAAAAAGATTGTTCCGACAGAAGCAGGCTTCACAACAGTGAATCGTGGGACAAGTTTGTAAGACATCTTGGTAAAAGGCTCCGCTGTGCCCATCTCCGCGAAAGTTGTGCAGAAGGTGCTGGTATGAGGTAAGGCGTATGTGGTAGCTAAAACACTCATGTAAGGATAAGCCAAATATCAAAGTGGCTGGTTAAAACAGGACACGGTTAACTTAATTTCAATGCACGCAAATGCAAAAGAGAATTGTCATAGTTTCTTGTTGGTACCCTTCGTATACATTGCCTACCCACTGGCTAGTTTAGTTCGAACAGTACTTCGGCGTTTCTTTCAATTACGGTGTCAATCATATGTGTGAACTGATTAAAAATGTGAAACCTTGTCTGGTATGCTTCCTCGCATGTCTTGAAGTAGCCCTTTCAGCCAGAAGGCAAGAGAAACGAAATGCTTTCGATCTCCAGGAACAAGAAGCCATGTATACACAAGGAACTCGTCGTGGTAGCTTAGCGACCCGGTTTGGGCTTGCGAAATTCGAAGATGCGGGATCGAATCCCGACCACGACGGCCGCATTTCGAAGGCGAGAAAACGCAGCCAAACAATAACGCCCGGATATATAGATTCAGGCGCACGTTAGAGGGCAACTCTGGCGATTTTCGATGTCCACTGATCTCAACCAAATTTTCAGTATACGTTGTCCTCGGCACTGCAATAACGTATGCCAAGCCAGGCTGTCGCAACAGTTCTTCGCCAGTGCACCATCGGCTCGCCTCGAAAACGTTTCTAAACAGCGTCGCTGTGGTATCCGAGTCACCTGCTACACGAAAACGCCCTTACGTGTCAACGTACCTCTGGTCCTTCGCTACCTTTCAGTTTGTTCAAGACGTGGCTGTAGTTTGGAAGGTTCCTCACCGTAGTGCAGAGGCGTGGCACGACGTTTAGGAACGAAGACACACTGCTTGATTTTTTTTCTCTCTTTCATTCTCACTACAGATGTCACTCTAGCGCTAGCAAGGCGAGTGCGCACGGTGCCGCTTTCTGCAGCAGCGCGGCAGCCAGATGGGTGTCGCCGCATAGTCAAGTCACGGAGGAAAGCTGCATCGGCGATGTCCTATAGGCACGAGACAGGCGACATTTGGAAGTCGGACACGCCTGCATGCGCGCCATCGACTAGCGCCGAGGCTGCTATCGGGAGAAATCGAGGCCACATTTTTTTTTCTTAGACGTTTCACTGCACGCTGCTCGATTTAGCTACTCAAAGATCCGCGTGCTCATTCCAGCTCTCAGATGCGACTGACGTGAGGGACGGTACCATTGGTACCATGAAGCCACAGCGCTGAAGCGACAAGGACAGGGGTGGCGGCAGGATGTGCGCCATCACGTCTTGTCTTCCTTGTCCTTGTCGCTTCTGTGGATGCATTTTATGTAAAGGATCAACAAGCCCAAATATCTGTGCTCTTGGCGTCATTGATGCCACATGTTCGCTCGTATTCATAGCGGAATTGTGCTTACGCCACAGTAATTTTATTAAAGCACATGCCCTTTTACTGAAACGAGATGAGGAACATTTCCTTCGTTCAGGTATTTGCTAAGGCGATAGCTTTGACAGCCTCATGCGAATCAGAATGGCACCGTCCGTGTGGCCGTGGCAATAACAACAACAACAACAACAAACTCAGGAGCTTCGCGTCTGGGTATAAAAGAAAATTGGCATGGAAAGGTTTGTGCTTATATGGTAGGTCATGGCATCACTAACTAGTATGCCTGCCTTTACCTTGACCGTTAACAATAGCGGGATGTGGGCATAAGTGTGGCTACGGTACCTCCTCCCCCCTCGCCTTCCACCCTGAAAAAATAAATAAATAACGCACAAGAAATTGGGTCTCCTTTATTTGCTATATACGGAAATGGGTGTATATTTGTACAAATGTACGACCAATATGACTAAGAGGAAGTGTTGTAGGCGCCTGCGAAGAATAGTAACGAAAGGCAATTCGTTATGCTAGAAAAAAGAAAAGAAGAGATAGGAGAGAAAGAAAGGCAGGGACGTTAGCAAGTTCAGGACAATGTCTATACTACCTAAACAAGGGGAAAGGAGTGGAGAAGACGGAAAGCTTGAGAGGAAAGGAAGAGACGTTTTCACACGCAATGAAAAAAGACCGAGCACGCAGCACAACACACGGAACGCATCACCGCCCTACGTAATGTGCAAATAGAGAGAGAGAGAGAGAGGTGGAAAGAGGAGGTCAGTGGGTTACCTTTGCTGTTACCGAAAAACATGTTACCGTCTGACGCTATTCCATGGTAAGAAATTCGATTCAGTGCATCTTCGCTGCTGGAACCAATAATGGCACATTTAGAACGCTGGTAGTTATATGTCACAAATAGCCCATATGACGAATTTACCTGAACTACTCATTTAACGAGACTACTTTCAACAACTGTGTCCGACAATAGTACCATCACAGAGGTCTAAAGTTTCCTGCAGTGTCACATGTGATTACTGCAAGCTCTGTAACCTATAAAAGGAAGCCATTTTCATTAATGTGACGTTAAACACAACATGAAATTTCAAAAACGTATTCCATGGTTAGCACGCGTATAATACGCTCTGCACTGAGAGGTTTCCCAAACACAAGGTGCCATCGACGGTTATTTGGGGAGTACGCGCTTACAGAGACGCTCTGTCTGAACACGTAAGTGTAAGCAACTTGCGTCCAGCCACAGCAGCCAACTTTCCAGCTGATCGTTTCTGGCATGCGTTCGAAGCGCCACACAGAGAGCAAAAACAAACTAGGAGGCGGCGTCACGTGATCACGCTAGCTTCGGCAAGCGAGTCTCCTGTGTCGCCAGTGCACGGTGCCTCCCGGGATTAAGCCGCTTGGGATTAGCAGACCGCTCATTACTGTTAGGGCCGCGCGGTAATATGTAGTGCACTCTATACAAGGTAATATTTAGTTTATTTTATAGGAACACTAAAATATGCAAATATGCTCCTTTACTCAAGGCCAAAGTGCTCTAACCTTTAGTAAAGGAGAATATTTTCACATTTTTGTGTACCTATAAAATAAACCAAAGGTTACCGTGCTAAGAGTGCGGTTTGGACGTGGTAACATGTAGACTTTACGCTGTATAAACATACGGTATACGTGAATTCTACCGGCGTCTTTCTACGTCTGTTTACAGCGGAAACACTTGCAGCATGACGTCACAGGAAGTTACCTCAGCTTGCGCCATTTTGCCTCTTAACGAAGCCAAAGACGCCTACAATTTTTGCTTTCTTTTCCGCTCACTTTTCGCGTAAGAGCCCGTTTGGTGAACGCGGGCTATTTTAAACGACCATGCTATTTGACCGAATTACTTCAAGCGTCCCATGTTTAGACGACGTAGCCGAGCACGTGGTAGCCATGTAATGTTGAGGTATAGGGTGCAGATGCTAAGCTTTAAAAAAAGAAGGGAGGACAAGGCGAGCAAATGACAGCGTGCAGTGAAAGACACTCGTAGATGTACAAGATAACTTCACCAAAAAGAAACACCAAACACCAAACTACTCAACTATACAAATCGAACCGGAGGTTCAGTGTATTGTTAGGGCCGTTTCTGATGTGCACCCATGTCACTTCCGTTCCCGCCTTTTTGAAGTGCGCTGTTACCTCTAAGGAATGAGAACTGCAGCTTGCAAAGACGCCTTTATTACGGACACGTGATCCAGCAGTTGCCAATCCCTGAGCACCTGGCTGGAAGCTATTTACGCGAGTAGTTTCCTTCGATGCGGGCGTGAAAAAAAAAAAGGTACGAAGAAATAAACTGAACGAAATGCATGTACACGTATATGAAAGCCCAACGATACAACCAGAATGCAAGCCGCAGTCGAGCAACAGCAGTCGTCGTGACCGACCCGCGGAAGTGTACCAGCGGAACAAGCAGGCTGCGCATTTCTCTTTCTCTTCTCGGAAATAGAGTTATCTCCAGCTGACAGGGCGTGTGGAGGGTGGAGCGCAGGAAGTCGTCGTCTACCCACTTTCCTCGGTAAATTGGCGGCGGAGGAGAGTGTGATATCTCGTTGCGTCACATCGGTCGTGGTGGTGCGCGTGTGAAAGAGAAAAGACACGGCTAGACTGAGGTATTCGTTTCGCACGTGGAGTTTGCATTTCCTTGTTTGGCTGGGGTCGTCGTTGTGGGCTCTGTGGGTGATTATGGCTACACGGCGTTGAAAACGACGTTCACGGTTGCGAGCCTTGCTGGAGCGAGTAGAGCGAGAAGAAAAGAGACACAAAAGAAAAAGAAAACTCGCAGCAGCGGACACCGGCGATTCCTTGAACATAAGGTGGGACAGAAGGAAGAACAAATAGAAAGAGAGGTAGATTACGGAGTGTTTAAAGAGCTGGCTGGCGTATGCTACAGGAAAAGGGGGTATACGGAATAAAACTGTAGAAAGCTGACCAGGCCTAGAGAATGAGAATAGAGAGAGAGAGAGAAAAAAAAGATGAAAACGCGACACTGCTTATAGTGTTTAAAACAACAGGGAACATTTAAGGCATAATGCACTCTTGTATGGAAGAGCTGTTGCAGATGTCCCTGTGGGCCGTTAGAGAAATTTAAAGAAACTTCAGTTGTCACCCATCATGCTAAGCGGAAGCATTGCTCATCTAACTGGCGAGAGATGTATGCGTCAAGAAGGGAAGAGGTATCGCAGGTGCAGCACGTCAGGAGGTGCGGGAAAAATCAGTTTCAGTGAAAGAAAAATTCGAGCAATTCCACGCTACAGAATCTATTTGGACAGCGAAGTTCATTCATCCGCAATCGCGGCATTATTGGGCAAGGGCGTCATGTTATCGTTGTCCTGACGTATCAGTTATTGTAGGCATACTGTACTTCATCATAATCTACTGACCATACGTGATCCTTCACCATGCACTTCTTTCTTTCTTAGCTTTTTCGCGCTACGAAAATGAAACCGCGGTATCCAACCCGCAACACCGAGCTGAACTTTTCTACTCCGTATCGCATGTTGGGCCTTCGCAACCGCAGCCGCGACTGTGGGAATCAGACCCGCCACTTCAAGCAGAACCTTTTCTACACTTTGTCGCAGATTGGTCTTCGCGTAATCGCTATTACGTAGTCGTGGGCCAAGGGCTAGTGTGGGTCCAACACCGCGGTTGGTAGTTGGCTCAGGGCAAGAGCGGGTCCACTTTTTTCTTCTGCGTGACACGGATGAGCAGACGGGGCAAGCTCCATTTCAAACAGCTCCGCTATTGAAATACTCCGTACCGTCAGTGTAGCCTCTGTGCTACATGGACGCGGATGTGCGTGGCGTGTGTGGTGCAAGTGCGTGTTGTGTGAACTTTCAAGGAGCAGTGCGAATACGAAGAACAACGGCGCTGAGAAGAAGCGAGATTTAGGCCCCTTTGAGGCGAGTAAGACAGAGGCGATTTTTGCAAGTGCAGAACAGATGAGTATTAAGAAGAAAGCTCGACTAGTTGGTGCGTACTTGAATGGGACATAATTAGCGCCGAAACGCACTAAACCAAAAGACAGCAGACAGGTAGCCTGTGCTGTCTGTCTCCTGGCTTTGGTTTGTGTGCTGTCTGTCTTCCTATGTTTGTGCTGTATGTGTGTGTGCTGTCTGTCTCCTGTCTCCGAGGGGCTGTTCACTTGGGAATAACGTGATTGAGCACAGGTACATAAGCGAGACGCACCTCGATGTCGAGGAGGCATGTCCCCGCTGATCAATCGACTTGATGCGCCCAGGATTCAATAAGCGAGTTCAGGTGAGCCATACTGTGTATAGCCTTTGTCGGCGTAGTATGGTAGTCGGCATAACAATGCCAAAAGTAGTTGCTCTCACGAAAGCGGACTGTGGAATCCCTGGCACCCTCTCTGGTGCTGGAGACTGGTCTAATGTAATGGCTCCTGCCGCATTCTAATAAGCGGTAGATGAACTAATGCATGTCCAGTGAGAAAATTTAGTCGCTAGTGCTGTGGTCTAAACCCGAGACCCCAACCTACAAATAGAAGTGTCGTCACACTAGACTACGCGCTCACGCTTGCGGGACCTGAACATATCTGAGCGGCATGAATGCCTTGGTTTTTCTACCATCGTACTTAGGACTTTCGAAGGGTACCAAAGAAGAGCGTTGAAAAAAAAAACAAGAAAGAAAGCTAGCAAGCAAGCAAGCAAGCAAGCAAGCAGGCCGTCCAGTCAGCAAGCAATAGACAGAAAAAAAAGAGCGGAAGGTAAGGCGCGCGCACGCCAGGCTTCGCCTGCTCCCATTTTCTCGACAAAGGAACGATTGCTGATATTTTCACGCGTAAGCAGCGCCATTTTCTTCTCTTTTGTTTTACGTCGTCAGTGTGCCATCGTTAGGCAATTTGCTCCACGAGTGCTTAAAGAGCAGGGCCCACGTTTACAAAAGCACCTACTCCTATATTTCCTGATACGAGAAATTTTTCGCCAATCGCGGTGCCAATTATCAAAGGAATTGACCAATGATACACGTTTACGAATGAACAGTAGCGGTAATCCGGCCCAAGAAGGCCTTTTGTTCCGCGCAACAGAAGCAATCGACTAAATCTTGTGAACACTTGGGACCCTAAGTGGCATATTTCTTTTCCAACTTACCATCTTTCGGCGCCTTTTGCTTGCCGTGCATCTGCTCTCCGAGTTGCCGGGGCAGCCATTTGCACGTGATAACCCTAAATCCTTCGCGCCACGTCGGATGAAACCGTCAATCACTCCTCCGTCTTCTTTCAAACGCCGTCGGCGACGGCCTGACCCCGCATGCAGCGGTCCGAAGAAAGCCAACAAAATCAGAAAAGGCCTCGAAAACGTGCGAAAAAGAGTGTCGTTTGTCTTTTTTTCTTCTTCACTCCAGGCGTGTACGCACACACGCTGCGCTTCAGTTAACGCCGCTCCCGCCACTCACGCTACAAGAGCGCCCGCGGCATTTCTCCAGCTAAGAGCGTGTGTCAACACTGCCAGCTAACTCCGAGGGCCGCCCGTCATCCACAAAAGCGCGGAGCTCGACCTCTGCGACGCTCTCGAAGGTTTCGAGCCATTCAACTGCGATGGCACAAAGGCTTACCGCTCTCTTGTATACCCGGCGCCGACGAAAGGCTACGCGTTATTTCCACATCACGTTGACGCCGCCGTTACGAAGTCGGCGGGCCTTTTTATCTGGATACGAGGAACCACCGGCCGAAGATTCGAAGAAAAAAAAAAGCAACCCCGGCATGCCTTTCTTTCGCTCGGACGTAACAGGAAGAACAGGACACTTCCAATTAGCAAAGATGGCGGCGGCCGGGATGTGTATGGAGGGTGGCTTGAGCCCTGCCGGTGTATGCGTGTCCCCACGTCATCTCGATGGCACGGTTGCCTTAGCGTGACCCTCGTTACGTCAGGGGTCTCGAGGCTAGTACGTTCGAAGAAAAGGGCGTTGCAGGGGATAGGGTGAGCGCCGAGCGGCGAGGCGGAAGGAGTGTTGCAGTGTTTCGGCTTCTGTTCTCGGGAGAAGAACGGTGCGAGAGCGCTGCGGGCTATGGACTGGCTTGCGAACCGTCGTCGCCTTCGCCAACAGCGCGGCATTCATGACCGACGCGGTTTTGTGTAGACCGTTAGTGGCACAGCGAGAAGAACGCCTCGGAGGGCAGAGAACGAAACTGCGTTGCGGTATATCAGAGAGGGAGGCAGAAGGAACGTAAGTGTAGCGTGACGCCGGGAATTCACAAGGCTGGTCTTTTGAGAAGAACCCGCATAAAATGAAGGGACAAGTGAGAGACGATTGGCATGCGGGATTGAAAGAAGATTGGCGAAAGAAGACTTGGAAAGCTTGGATGGATGTGGGTTATGTATCGGCGTATAGTAAGCGGTTAAGCCTAGCCCTGTAGGTCTTCGTCTCTTTCCTGCTGTCGTTTGAGATCGCGATTTTGTTTGTTTTCTAAAACGGGCCTCGCAACACATTTATAACATGATCTGAACGTCGAAGAATAGACTTTTGGGCGAGTTGGTATTCCATTATCTAGAAAAACAGCACGAAAAAAACATAATTCCAGCCCGAATTTCCGAGGAACCAAGGTTCTTCACCGGCAAAAGGAACGCACAATAGTGAGCACGTTGAAGCTTATATTCAAAGCCGGAGACAATTATGTCGCAAAGCCCTCCGTGTCATTACACAGAGCAGAGATTGGTTGTCTTGATATGCACTGCAGGTTTTTCCAGTGTTTTATCATGCACACGTGTTTTTTTTTTGCCCTACATATTTTGTGCGTTTTTCATAAAAAAAATCTCAGTTGATAGTATGCGCCTGTGCTATTCTTCCCTCCCTTTGGACGCGTTGTTTTCGCGTAGTTTGTCAGATGACATAGTAGATAAGGTAGTCAGGACACGGTGCTCGCAACTCGTGGGGGCGAACACGTGAGCGAAATGTTAGAAATCTGCAGGCCCCAGGAAACTCGTAGTTCGGCTTCAAATACGGCTGGAAAGCGCCCGATCTCCTTTGAGCACATGACGTCACAAGAAACATCGTCGCGGTGTAGCGCCCGTACGCCCGCGACCAGCCTATTCCGGAGGGCGTCTTGCAAGATGTTTCCGTAGTTATTACACTTCCTGACTAACTGTTTTACGATGAAGCCTTTCACACGCTTTCGCCTTCCTGTTTTACGCGCCAGTTGAACTTGCTTAGTTTTGCTATTACGGGACTGCCGGGGTGCCCTTTCAGGAAGTGTTGCGTACAATTTCATATGTCTTTTCTCCCGGGGCTGTCGACACAACAAGAACTTTCATCACTTCAGAAGCATCTGGAATTATCACTGCCGAAAAGATGCGCTTTACGTCCACGATATCATTAGCTGTTAGAAAAAATGTTCAAAACGGTCTAGATAAGACTTGAGGTTCTGCGTTTTTGGTAGAATTCCGATGTCCTTCCCATTGGCGGCACTTTGGTAGGAGTGCATATATTCGCCACTCACCTGTTTGGCGCTTCCTTGCCAGCTCCAAGTCCCGTTGCTGCTCCTTGCGGTCCAATACGTCTGCCGCAGTTATCCGTAGGCTGCGGCTGCTGTGTCCGCTGTCGTTCCTTGTGGCCGAGCGCCTCAGCAGCGGTGCTCGGACGTCCCAGGCTGTTCCGTACTCCGGGAGCACGTACTACGGCGCCTCACAAATGGATGAAGCCTCGGCCCGCTTACATCCTTTCATGCCTGCGCACACCGCCAGCCCAAAGGCGGCGCTTGCACGCCTGCCTGAGACCTTCGTTGCCAGTCGTTATAACGTCTTCAGTCAGCCAAGCCGGCAATGGAAATCAGTTTATCGAGTGCTGCCGCACGAATTGTATACATCGCTATGACGTCACCTGATCATACGCTGATAGCCAGCCAGGCACTCATGCGGCTTGGCGTGATGCGGTATCCCAGTTTGCTTTCAGGTTTCCTTTCTCTGGCGACTTTTCATTATTAATTAATTAATTAATTAATTAATTTATTATTTAAACGTACTGCCAATCCCAATAGGGATTATTGTAGGAAGGGCAAGAAGCATAGAATACAAAACGGTGACAAAGAAAATAGAGAAATACAGAAATAAAATTGGCAGAAACAATTCTATAGCTTTGGGGAACTATCCTTTAAATAGTGCAAGTAATATTGTGTAGTTCTTTATGAAAATGCGTAACACCAAAAAAATGCACAAGTGAACATCATATACATAATCCATCACACACATCATATACACATCACTCAAGGCCATGAAGCGGGAGCATTGGGAAAAATATAAGGAATAAAGCTTAAATAGGAGCATAAGTAATGAGGTCGACGTGATAGTGTTGAACCCTTGTTTAGGAGCGTCTAAGGAGTCATGACTATGAAGCTTGTGAGTGAGTTTCGCAGGATATGTATGGCAGGATATGCTGTGAAGCTGTGACGATGACGCCGTTTTATTAAGCTTTGAGGCTACAGATGACGGTTCGCACCCCAAGCACAGATTGAGCTCTAGATGAGAACCCACAGCAGAGAATGATGACGAAACCAAGGTGATGATGATTATGTACAGATGAAGTAGAAGAGGCTAATGAATGCCCACACTAATTTCCCGCGCGCAAGAGCGGCCATCCTGGCCGCAGCTCAAGGGGACGGAGAGCGCCGGGTGAAAGGTTTCATACGAGAAACGTGGACCACTTCGGTAGCACGGCAGCGGCGGTCAGTTGGGACGACAACAGGTGTCACGCGGTAGTTGACGGGGGAGGTCTGTGCCAAGACGGTGTAGGGGCCGATGAAGCGAAACTGAAACTTCTCACATAAGCCAGGGGTGCGAACTGGTGTCCAGAGCAGCACCTCATCGCCAGGGCGGAAGGAGACGACGCGGCGATGTGCATCATAGTGCTCCTTGCGATCCCGTTGCCTAGCGTCGGTATTCATGCGGGCGAGCTCGCGACAACGGAGGAGACGGGACAGATATTCTTCAAGAGTCGATGAAGGCTCTTTGATAGGAGCCGCGAAGAAAGAGACGTCAAGAAAGTAAGAGGGCGAGCGGCCATAGACAAGGTAGAACGGCGAGTACCCGGTTGTGCGTTGTACCGCAGTGTTATATGCGAAAGTTACAAATGGCAAAATGGTGTGCCAGTTTGTGTGGTCAGGTTGAATGTACATGGCGATCATGTCGGAGAGCGTGCGGTGAAATCGCTCGGTTAAGCCGTTGGTTTGCGGGTGATAGCTGGAGGTTGTCTTGTGGATGGTTCCGGAGGCACTGAGCACTTCGTCTACAAGTTGCGAGAGGAATGCTTTTCCGCGGTCGCTCAGGATGACGCGAGGAGCATCGTGACGGAGTATTAAAGCTCGAAGTATGAATTCAGCGACTTCAGAAGCTGACGCTGAACGCACACAGGCGGTCTCGGCGTAGCGTGTCAAATGGTCCACTGCCGTCACAATCCATCGATTACCGCTACCCTTATGAAAATTTGAAATGAGTTTCTTATGAAAGTCTAATGAGTTTTGACATTACAGTCATATGACTGTCTAATGTGTTCCTTTGGAATTTTTTAATGTATTTGTAATGTCTTTCAAAACCGTATTGGCCACCGTTATTCTGATGCATCTCCACAGCAGACTTTCTAATGAGCACGTAATGACTCTTGACATTAGAATCTATTGAGTTTCTCATGTGTTCCTTTGGAATGCCTTAATGTATTTCTAATGTCATTCAAAACCATATTGGCCACCGTCGTTCTGATGAGTCTTGACACTTGATTCTCTATAGAGCACAAAACCACTCTTGACATTAGAATCTATTGAGTTTCTCATGTGTTCCTTTGGAATGCTTTAATGTATTTCTCATGTCATTCAAAACCATATTGGCCACCGTCGTTCTGATGAGTCTTGACACTTGATTCTCTATAGAGCACAAAACCACTCTTGACATTAGAATCTATTGAGTGTCTCATGTGTTCCTTTGGAACGTTTTAATGTATTCCTAGTGTCATTTAAAACCATATTGGCCACCGTATTTCTGATGAGTCTTGACACCTGATTTTCTATAAAGCACGCAATGACTGTTGACATTGCAGTCATTTGTCTTTCTAATGTGTACACATTATGCATTAGAACACAGTATGCATTCCTAATGTATTTCAAAACCATATGACTCAGCCGCGCCTGAGTGGTGCACTACCATTTTGAAGAAGTTATTTTCTAGCCGGCATGACTTAAAACTTCATTGCAGTATCCTCGGCCAAGTTTACGCGATGTGGCCAATGACATGATGATATACTGCAACAAACCAGGTACCACGCATGATGTGCTCCAGTTATACCATATATTACTTGTGCATGGCACTGTATTTGCTGAATGATATATTTCCAGCCAAGTATCAAACAGAAGTGAAATGATGCACCTTCTGCACTTGTGCTGGGCAAAGACATTCCTCAACCAATGAAAATATAAACAAGCTTTATTTATTAGGAAGCACACAAAGGCATTAAATGAAAAGAAAATAGTCATGGTACTCGCATGGTTACAGCTGTCATAGTTACTTTTCTTTTTACTTATTCTCCAAACTTAAAAAACATGATACACTCTTTGCGACGTGCAGGATGCTTGTCAGAAAAATTGCTTCGTGTGCGCCCTGCATGAAAAAAAAGAACAGAATATCAACAGCAGTTCTTGGCAATTCTCTGCGCAAACAGACTGTATGTACTGCTCACTCCATGATGAAATTAATCTGAATTTTCTATTGTAGTAAATGGCATCATCATAGGTTGCATTTATTCTACACATGAACTGGATTTATGGGCATTGCACTAACACGCAGGAGATACATTCACCACTGTGTAGGTCACACCAAACTACTAGATGCCTTGAATTTTTGATGAATAAATGTTTTCAGAATAAGCTGGGATAGAACCTGTTTTTTTTTTTCAAATTAAGGTAATGAGCAAAACTTGAGATGCCAATGAAAAGAGGAGATAAGTGTACACATACCTCCACTGTCTCCTAATCTAAAAAGAAAGAACTTACGTGCAAGAAAAATAATAAGAAAAGTGGCGCACTACACAAAACTAAATTACAATATATTTATACTCTTTGGTGCAGTCTGGAAACTGTTGACGATTAAGACATGCAACACAAAAAGATGCAGAAATGCAGATGGAAGTTTTTTAATTGCACAGTGCAAGGAGCGTGCATGCAAAGGTGGAGCAGGAGGTACACATTGGTACAGAAACACTACACCTTCTTGCAAAAGTAAGACTGCTGAATAATCAAAAATGACATGTTGTGCGTTATGCATGCTCACTTGTTTGTCTTTGTGACGGTTTGCCCTGGAAAATGCAATATAAATGCTTTTGATCTGTTATTAGCTTGATTCGTGTGCCAAGGTTAAAGCATACATCCCCTTGGCTACACCTGGCACAGCATACAAAAAAGGGTGGTTATCCAAACTAAATAAAATACAGACAGCAACTGAAACAAATGAAGACATTAGTATGGCATTGGAGAGCTCACTGTCCACAGCGCACTTTGCAATGGAGCAAAAAATAAGTGAAGCAGCCACGCCTCCATAATAGCAACATGCTGAAACTGTCTCTCTGTAGACACAGAAACAAATGCATACCAATTAGTTTGGATATGTCCAGGCTTCCAGGAACAGTGCTGCCATTTTCTACTCCAAGTTGTCCTCTGCTTCAGCACCATGAGCTGCCGTGATCGCTGGGTACACAACAAACGCCACGAAACATTAACGAAGTGCAAACAAAGCTGGCCTTATGGTGCAAAAATGATAGAAACTAATAATGATGTTTTGGGAAAGTATATGCTGACATGCTACAATGGGCCTTAAACGATCAGCTCGGGTTGCACTAAGAGCAATTTTGTGCTAACTTTCACACAATCACATGCTTGGTAAGCACTTGACAGAAGTGCAGACAGACATTTATATGAAAATGCTACATCATCACTCCTACTGCAATAGCAAATGACAATGCTTACTGTGCTAAAGCCAATTCACATGCTCATCCCACACCCTAAAGCATCCACTTGATTCTTTATCACTATGAGCCGTGCACAAGACACCAACCGATTGTATGGCTTTCCACAAACTTACAACACACGTTCACATATGCAAAAATAAGACCTACCCGAAATTATTGACCATATAAAACTACAGTGCACTTTTTATCTTCATTACTAATTACTGTGGTGCATGCTGCAAATAAAACCACACCGCTGAGTTCATGCTCGTTGAAAGCAGATGCCCCCCCACCCCCAAAAGAAAAAGAACTGTGGCGCACAAAACAAACAGTGTTCTTGCTACAGCAGTGTAGTGCACAATCCTATGAGAAGCTTTTCCATCATGGGCACTTTACCATTAAAAGAGTCTGTATTACAAGGGACCCAAGTGCTTCAGGACACAGAAAAGATATAATGGCAAGTTCAATATTTTAAGCACTTTTTTCCCCAAATACCAGTTTATGAAAAAGCAGCATATGCTAGCTAGATAAACTCACTTGAACTAACCTACGTCTATAGCAATGTTAACCAAAATAAGCACCTACGATGCTCCTGTTTGCACCTGCTGTGGTGTAGGTTTAAAGCTATTCAATTAACTCAAATACATTACCTTCCAGCGAGCTCCGCGAACAAATTTAACTGCTACAGGCCTCGACGTTGCGCAGACATCCTCTCAATAGAGAAAGTATATTAATTGCTGACCAAAAAGCAAGTGCAAGGAGGCAGTCGGTTACGCACCGTGTGTTTTTCTATCTGCGCTCCTGTCTCCTGCACTGCGCACGCTTTGCACATCAGTTCATTATTACCAGCCTCTTGAAAGGTAACTTCCATTTTATATTATCACCATGACAAGCGACGAGATATCGTTACGGGTAGTTTCAGGCGATCGTCTCTTACAGACAGTAAGAGGCAGTACATGGGATTGCACGGCAGAAGCACGGAATGGCGTAAGGCAACGCGCATTAATCGACCTATTCTAGCTTTAATCAACGCACACGGTAGCCGCTTCGCGCAACTGTATGCATGCCAAGGAAAGCACAGATCCTAGAACAAAACATTATCAGATAGCCCGACAAATGGTGCATCATTCGTGCTGCGTGAAAACGCAGCCCAGGATATATTTTTCGGCCCCTGCATAAAAGAGTAGTCACACAGTGAAGTAACCAAGTAACGTAATTACGCAACTCGTATAAGCTTACCGGAGTTTGGCGTCCACTGTGCGCTCGTCGGCTTTCCGGTCGACTACGTACACACCCGGCGACGGTCCCGTCAAAAGGTGCTCGCTTGTCCTCCTCTAAAGCCGCAGTCACATTTGGTCACAACACTGGGACGTGAACTGTTTCAGATGGTTTTCGCTCACTCTTTCAGGAAGTTTTACTCACTGTCGAATCACGCGCGCTCATAATCGGAAAAAACGTGGTAACACGGCACATGGCACTGCTGTGAGCGCGAACAAAGCTGCACGTCCGTCGAAGCTCGTCCGCTGCCGACTCGGTGCTGTTCAACATTCCGACACGCGATGTTTGTCCGCTCGATGCCCGCCCATGATGAGAAGAAAACAATTCGCGCGCACAATATTGATAAACAAAGAGTGCAAACGAGAGCGCAAAACATGTGCTCCGCACGCGACGCAGGCCCCGGTAGAAAGAGGACTGTTCAGCAAATTCCACTGCTACAGCTGCATAGGTGGCAGCACTGTCGTGTTATAATACAAAATATATTTTAAAAAAAGAAAGGTATATTTATCGCTTCAGAAACCACTATTATCACAAATGCCGTTGCTTATTTTAGTTTCTCAATGATAATTTTGCTTCTTTTGGCAAATCAAGCGAGTTATTGAACTACGCCGTTTCAAAACTGCACCGCATGCGTTTCAGATCTCTGAGTCTTCAAAGATCTCAAAGAGATCTTTGAGGACTCAGAGATCTCAAAGGCTGCGCTTTTGCGTATTACTGCCTAGAGTTACTGTATATGTTCCCCTCGGGGAACGGAGTTGCGTCTCTGACAGAGCTAAAGCCCCTCTACTTCTGGAGGTAGAGGGGCTTTAGACAGAAAGCGCCGTTCGCGCTCCCATTCGCCAACAGCGCTCACGCGCTCAAAATGCATTCTTTTGGGGAAAGCCAACTTCACGGTTGCGCTTGCGCTGACGCTCGCCGCGTCACCACGGCTGCTAATTACCACCGCGCCACTACTGCCTCAGCCGAGTCCGACGTTCAGGCAGAGCTAGGCTGGCTCAAAAGCAGAAAATTTTCGTGATTGGGCACTTCGTTTTAATACGCGGCCTGTTTCATAGTGAGAGAAGAACAAGGCAGTGCCAAATCTGCGATTCGCTGAACTGGATATCGGTGTTGGCAATCGCCAGCTCTTTCACCTGCTCTTTCACACACACACGCCACAAATATAAATAAAAGAGGAAGTGACACTTGAAGCAAAATGTTCAGCCGTGGTCAGCCGTCGAAACCAGCACTACAGGTTATGTCGGCAGCTCTGTGCGACGAATTATTTCTTTCAGCTTAACAGTGCGTTTTAGAATACACGCCCCTACACACGCCACACACAAAATCTGATTACATGGGTTAATTGTAACTCTCATTAACAACATTTTTGCGATATAGTAGGCATAAACGTTCATGATATGCAGGGCTCACGCCTCCTTAGTAACAGCTGGCAAGCCGGTGACCAAAATTAGACCGGAAGGGAAAAAAAATGTGCACGTGTGAATACGCGCAGAGCGCTACGCAGCATAAAATTTTGAAGCTGCATCCTGTTTCTATACTACGCCAGATATACTAGATGCGTAAAATTCTCTCGGCAGATAATTTTTTTGCATTGTTTTATCTGCGCTCGTCGTTTTTCAAAGTGCCTATTTTACCTTTCATACAGCTGCGTCAATAACGATCTGAAACGAGCGTTTTGTTTATTTTATTTTGTCCTGAATGGTATTATCATTTGATATTAAGAAAATGCTTATACCGATAGTAGGGGCCATCGAACTGTTTATAACACCACTTGTGTATAAGTTGATTGTTTGTTCGAGTCCCCTTTCTGTTTCTTTTTTGGAATCGGAAATCTTTCCGGCAGCGACATGGAATAAGCGAGCGAGAAAGCGCACGTCGCCGCAGAGCCGTGCCGTCTCCTACATTCGAGAGGAACGGCTTTCTTTCTTAACGCGAATGAATGTGCAAGATGGCAGACCTATGCGCAACTCTGCTCCCGTAGGGAGCACATACAGTAACTCTATTACTGCCATGATGCGGGAAACAGACTTTCATTTGTGACAGATGCACGCACTCCTCCGCCCTTTTATAAAATTAGGATAGGAGGCACGGGCAAAATAATTGTGATTTCGTTCAGGAAAGGACTACGGAGTAGGGAGAGCTGAGATTCGTGAATAGAAACAAAGAGAGACGCATATGACCACGGCAAGAACGGCTGAGCGTCCTTCGTGCTGGGGGAAAGGAAATGAAAGAGTGGAAAGGGGAAGATCGCCGTATTGGGGGGCTTTTGAATACTTGCAGTTGTTTAACGGAAACAGAACATTTAGTAGGGAACATTGAAGGAGAAAGTAGAACCATCATAAAAAAAGGTGGGAAGGAAAGGGGGCACACTTGTTCATCAAGAAGGCACTAATAAATCGGCAAAAGATACGTGAAAAAATCGTTAACTTCATAAGACCATTACAAACGTCGCATTATCATATATAAATAATAAGCAATGACTATAAATAAAAACACATGATCATGATAATTATCAAATTATTTCTGATAACAAGCGTGGTAAAGCTTAGAAATAGGCCAAAATAACCCCAAGTGTCCAAGAATGAAGAATTTGTGATCGTAATTGACACAAGAAAGGTTATAATGGTAATAATAATGGTGACAAAACATAGTATGCTCAATAATCACCATAATTCAGCAGAAATGACAGTGACTCGGCAAAAAAAGTTAAAACTCACAAGCTGGTGGAATGGGATCGGAAGTGAAGGAAGCGCTAAAGGATGATCGTAGAAGTAGGTCATGATGAGCATGGCTCAGCAAAAAAGACAGTGACTCAGCAAAAGGCATGCAAACTAAAAAAATTGATGCAATTAGTTCGGACCCATCCCATGGAATGGGCTCCGGTTTCAGAACCCGGGACCCAGGGTTTGGACCCTTAGGTCGTTGCATTTGTGATGACGTGTTTTGACATTAGGTACTGCAATGAAACAGTACTCGCCCAGAAAACCTCATGTGCTTTGACATTACGCTCCCTTATTGCTACTGGCACCAGACATCCTCATGTGCATTGACGCTAGAGTGTCTGAGTACTGCTGGCACCAGAAATTCTCATGTGCACTGACATTAGGGTGTCTGAGTACTTCTGGCACCAGAAACCCCCATGTGCATTGACATTAGGGTTTTTGATGTGAACGTAATGCCAGATGACATTAGCCATTGCAAGTCTAATGACTGTCTAATGTCACATTAAGAGTTCATTAGGTATACATTAGACTCTCAATATTCATTTTCATAAGGGTAGACGTCAGAGGAAGGGGGCCGTACAGGTCAACGCCGACTACGTCGAATGGTTCTGACGGACATGGGACCGGTTGCAGCTGTCCGCTTGGCAGTGTTGTAGGGAGCTTTCGACGCTGACAACGGGCGCAAGAAGAGACATACCTCGCTACACTGGCAGACATGCCTGGCCAATAGAAGCGAGCTTTGATGCGGTCATAGGTTTTCTGAACACCAAGATGGCCAGAAGTCATGTCATCGTGAGAAGCCTGAAGGACTTGAGGCCGAAGAGAGCGAGGCAGGACAGGCACCCAGCGTTGGCCGTCGGAGTGGTATACATGGCGGTATAGGACGTGGTCTGCGATCTTAAACCGTGTCAGCTGTCGACGACTGCGGGCGTTAGGTGGGCGCGAAGTTCCTTGAAGGCGGGCTATGATGCGCTGGCAATAAGGGTCTGCAAGCTGATGCGATAGGAATGATGGGTTGTCATGCGGCAGTACTTGGTCCACAGTAGCTAAGGACGTAGCGTACGAGGAGGGACTTTGCCAGAGCTTGTCACATAAGGTGGTTGAAGGTCCATTGCCCTGTGACGCAGGAAGCGGACATCGAGAAAGGGCGTCTGCATCCTGGTGTTTTTTACCGCTCTTGTAGGTGATGGTAAAGTCATACTCTTGGAGACGTAGAATCCACCGACCAAGGCGCCCGGACAGGTTCTTCAACGTCGAAAGCCAGCATAAGGCGTGATGGTCCGTCACGATAGTGAAATGTCGGCCGTGAAGGTAAGGTCGGAATTTCTGCACGGACCATACGACGGCTAGACATTCTTGTTCAGTAATCGTGTAGTTCTTCTCGGCATTTGTAAGAACGCGGCTTACTCGGTCATAGTCGTCAAGCCAATCCTCGACGTCTTCGCCGCGAAGTCCAGCGAATAAGTGGGGGTCACGCTGGTGGCCGCTTACAACCCAACAATGAGGGGCGGCAGATGTCTGAGCCGACATGGGTGATGCGGACGTGTCAGTTGGCTGCGACATGACGGCGGGCAGCTGACACAAGCGGCGGCCCGATCGAAGCTCCAGGGGTGTGACCGGGGTGGCAGAGGACGGGGGACCGAAGAGCACTCTCCACCACTTGTGAAGCTGTGACGATGACGCCGTTTTATTAAGCTTTGAGGCTACAGATGACGGTTCGCACCCCAAGCACAGATTGAGCTCTAGATGAGAACCCACAGCAGAGAATGATGACGAAACCAAGGTGATGATGATTATGTACAGATGAAGTAGAAGAGGCTAATGAATGCCCACAATACATCTATATATCGGCAGGATGTGAATTCTAGGTCTCTAACTAAAATACGAATGTCCTCAAGCGCATTTGTCTTCAAAGCAATTCGACTAAGCGATCCCATAGTTCGCATCAGAAAACGAAAGTTCGACTCGTTTTTGTCGCCGGGTTCACACCAGTATCCTTGCCGTGTTGCTGCTGAATTTAAAGGGATGTTTCGTGAAACGGTCTATGCATAGATATTTGTACTAATGCAATGGTGGGCGAATCAGAGACAAACACAAGGAAGAACAAGAACACTTTTGTTCGTGTTGTGGTTGGAGTACATACCTCATGTGAAAAGAATACCGTTAGAGTTACCAC
The DNA here is from genome assembly GCA_013339685.2 of Hyalomma asiaticum. Classification (NCBI taxonomy): domain Eukaryota; kingdom Metazoa; phylum Arthropoda; class Arachnida; order Ixodida; family Ixodidae; genus Hyalomma; species Hyalomma asiaticum. The sequence continues at coordinate 50,217,552 of CM023490.1, forward strand.
AGCGCTGTTTTTTTTCTTTCGTGGGCAGTAGGAAGACAAGCCATTACGCTTCATGCCTTGCAGAACACTTCAAACAATTTATAGCGAATTTCGCTCTTCGATTAATAATACTACCGTGATTGACTGTCGGCTAAGGTACGGTGCTGCATCAAACGAATAATTAGAGTATTGGTGGCGCAAAGCTATGGAGCAAACAGAAGCGCAAGGTAGTTCGGGTAAGATTGTTACATCACAGCGGAACGATAATAGATAAAATAGGTAGGCGAGGATGGTTGTGGTTTTGTGGGGTTTAACGTCCCAAAACCAGTTCTGATTATGAGAGACGCCGTAGTGGAGGTCTCCGGAAATTTCGACCACCTGGGGTTCTTTAACGTGCACTGACATCGCACAGCACACGGGCCTCAATATTGCGCCTCCATCGAAATGCAGCCGCCGCGGCCGGGATTCGATCCCGCGACCCTCGGATCAGCAGCCGAGTACCATAGCCACTAGACCACCGTGGCGGGGCTAGGTAGGCGAGGAGAAAAATTAGTCGGGAAAATATGTGTGATTCGGAAAAAGAAACGTTTGTAGAGGGAAAAAAAAAAGCTAGAGCTTGGTGGCCCGCGGGCTACCTCCCTGTTATAATGGGGACGCTCCTGATATCCACCCATCCATGCACTCGCGTTCGATTGCTGGCCATGTTTGGTGACTAGGCGGGAGCGAAATGTGCGTGTATATATATATATATATATATATATATATATATATATATATATATATATATATATATATATATATATATATATATATATATATATATATATAACAGAAGGGAAGGGGTCAAGGAAGGGTTCGTTCTTTATTTCTTAATGAGCAGACAATGAAGTCAATATATATATATATATATCCTACTGCACAGCCTAAGATCATAACTGTAAATATTGTTGGCCACGTAAGGTTTTCGCGATTCAGTTTATGCGGTGAGTCATTCAATACGATCAGCCGTCAGTGCGGCACAGTGGTTACGTTTCACAGCTGTTGAGCCCACAGACGCGGGTTTGTTCTCGGTTGAGGCGATTTCATTTCCGCGGAGGCAAGGGGCTCGAGGTCCGTGTGCAGTGCGTTGTCAGTGCACATTGAGGAACCTGAGGTGCTCAATAATTACGGAGCCCTAATATGCCTAACAATCATTAATGCTGTTAACACTCTAAACTTCACAAATTATGGACTGATACGTTTACTATAGTCAGTGAGCTGACGTCGTATATGCTACAAGGAGTATGCGCATCGCCGAAATGGAGCAGGAGCGCCCTGGACGAGGGCTGAATTGAGCCTTCTCCGAAGGTACCTTACATTAGAGAGAGAGAGAGAGAGAGAGAGAGAGAGAAACGTTTAATGAAGTGCTGGAGATGTCTATCTGGCTATGGGCCTGACATGCTGCTCCAGGTTGTGGGTGATTATTATGGTATTCAGAATTCAGAATTATTTTATTTAACGTCAAAGAAAGAACAGAATACATAGTAAGTATATACGGAACTCCGGAGGTCCCGTAGTTACAAACTGTAATGGGAGCTCCTGTGCGTGATAACATGAAGAATACAATGAAAATGGCAATATGTGGACTTAATAATGGTAGTAGTTAATGTGATAAAAGCGAGAAACTAACAAACACAGCGTTATCAAAAAAACATGGAACAAGTGAAGGAATGTGCCATAGTCAATGAAAGTGGTACGGACTGGGTGGGAGACAAAAGTGGATGCAGAGCATCCGACGATACCGCATATACGCTCTGCTGTAGTCGCATGGCCTCCGAGATGGCGGGCGCGCTCGCCGTCTCGGAGGCCATGGTAGTCGAGACATTGCTTGACATGTCTTCCGCTAGATGGACATAGTTGTCCATTTTTGGAGCTGTTATTTTTTTCGCTCACGGACGATTTTTCGCTCACAAGAGACGCGTGGAGACGCCGACACCGATGGCGGTATTTCTGCAGAACGAGCTCTCTAACGCTATCGCGTTATTACGGGCTAAACAGTAATGCAGTATACGAGGTAATAAAGGTCAAACAAAGTACGATAGGCAAATAAGGTAAATCATTGAAAAAAAGGTTCAAAGACGCGAGAGGACGGCAGGTACACTGATAAGCAGATAACATAGAGCATCACATACAGCTCCACGAACATATACAATATTTACAAAGTTTCGTTGAAGCTGGTGGCCCCGCAATAATGGCATCAGAGATTTCGTAGCGGGTAATGCACAGGTGGTGTTTTGCCATGGGCTGGGAATGTGCCGCAGTTTTAAGATAGAGTCCTGAGGGAGGTGTAGTGCCGCCTTCAGAGACAGTCTCTCAGAGGCATAGCGCATGCACCTGCACAAAACGTGCTACAGGTACATAAGGACAGAAAGTTGAGCGAGTTGGTAAGAGTCCAAAGTCAGAAGAAGAGGCGTGCAAGACACGGCGTTCGTGGTGTTCACTTCTTCCCCTTGTGTGCGTGTCTTACACGCCTCTTCTTCTGACTACAGGTACATAACAGCCTGTACACCGGGACAAGTGAAAGAACACAAGATTTAGCGCACTGTGCCGGTGTTGCGATCCCGTTTTTATATATACTGCTTGCGTAGGCATGCCTCCTCTGAGATTCGTGTCCGTCTGCATTACGACTAGACTGCGCACGCGCCATCGGCATGCACCATGTGGGCAGCGGACGACGGGAGAATTAATTCGGCACGCGCGTGCCGTATCCGTCTTAACTTGCGGCCATGCCGACCTCGATGCGGACGCTGTGAGCCGTCCGCACCGATTGCCCGACGTTTCGGTAATCGCTGCTGCTCTTCGCTGCGGCTTGCAGCGAACGCGGATTCGTATTTGACTGCTGGCGTGGCTTCTTCCCTGCCGCCACCTAAAGCGCCGCGATCAAAGTGAATCTATTTGCGCCGGAGGATCGCAGCGCGCCATAAGTATGCAACTGGGTAACGCCACGGGGCGCTTGATCACGCTTGATCATCGGACAGCCTATGGGCATGACGTTCTATTTCCGTTCGCGAGCGACGTGACCTCATCCTTATTGTGGCTGGGCACTGCGAGGCGGCGCACTTGAATGTCTAATTGCATTCCGAGCCAGCGTCGAAATAAAGTAGAGTGTATATCGTTGTTGCCTGTGCAGGACTTGCTGTGTAGATTGAGGTCACTGCTTGTAAACAGCTGCATGATCCTATTGCCAAACTCACGCTATGTGTTGGTACGGCCGGCAAGGATGACAGGGCCCCCTTTTGGGCCATTAAAGAATGTGGTAAATTTTTTCGGACATAAAAATACTGATGTCTGGTATTTTGCAGGGTCACCTTTGTAGAGGAAAGGTAAGGTCTTAACCATACATTTCTACGTAGAAAGTATAATAAACAAATGGTTATATTTGCACTCGCCAATTAGAAAACCTGATGCACCTCCAACCATTTCTATTTGTAACCTATATACGATAGAAAAACGCCACACGTGTGGATAATTCTCCACGGAACTCTAGCACATCCGTTAAGAGAGCATATGGGAGCACGGATGTAATCTCGGCCTGGTTTTGAGTCTTCTGTAAGCATCCCTTGAATTCGCAGTATCCTGGGAGCATTTATGTTGCGTTTGTAGATATTGATGACATAACAGTCAGTGAGAGGCAGTTTCGGAGGTGCTGGGACCATCCATCAAAAATGGACACCCGACCCCTCCCCCCAAGTTTCTACTTCACGATTGTGCGCACACACACGGTCCTAACCGTGTACATAAACCCGTACATAGTAATGAATAGAGAGCGGAAGTTCAGGCACGAAAAAACAAAGTTTTAGGCGCCTATAATAGGCCCTAAATACTGTCATTTAGGCATATATAGGCGTTATAAACTATCGTTTATAACATAAAAAACATAACTAGCGCGCTATGCGACTGTTGAAGTTAATATCGCCACACTAAGTGCTTCTTGTTTTCCTCCGTATGAACAGCTCATTTAAGCAAAACGTGTACTCGACGAACGTGAAAAGGCATTTTTAGGCGCTGAAAAGCTGATATAGGCACGAAGCTCGAAATAGGAACTTATAGGCGCAATAAATGTTTGATTAAAACGTTTCGCTTCCCTTAGTTCGTGCTTATATGTTAAATAGGCTCGAAACGGACTCCAGGAAAAAATAGGCATTTTGCCTGAAGTTCCGGTCTCTAGTAATGAATCAGGGTGTTAAGAATTAAAACCGCGGCAGGGTAAGAAATCTTGGATGATATCCTATAAATGGACGCCGTAAAAACCTGTGTGCCAAGCTATTCCACTCGATATACACAAGTCAAACTGGCATGACGGCATCTTTATATCTACATCCTCCGCATTACTTGCCGCCCTGAAGAAACAGCCAGTTTAAACTTAACGGGCAGATGCCCGTTAACTTTAAAAAATTTTCTTTTTCTGTTTGCCACATAATAGTGAAATTTATTGCAGCCTGATGTATTAACCTGAAGTCTGTTTAGTTGTTTTACGGCACGCTTTATGCGCCTTACAATAATGCAGTCGAAGCTGCGAGTTTTGTGTGAAAAATCTGGTGTCCCGTACTACGGGGGCTTCAAGACTGCACTGTGGAGCTGGAACGTGAGACCTTCCAATTTAACGTGAAGATAGACCTCTTACGCGTGCCCAAGTGCATGTGAGCTTGAGACGCGGGAAACGCTTCGAGCGCAGACAGGAGCCCTATTGAACGGAGAGATACCACAAGCTCCAATAACATCATCGGATAACTTTCCGTGGTACCAATTATTTGAAAAATGTAATGGGAACCCTGGACAAAAATATTGGTGTTATGGCACCAGATGGCAACGGACTAGGACGGGCACTTGCGAAACGATTACATAAGCTAATAATAATTGGTAATGTACAACGTGCCAAAATAACGCAAGATCACGAGGCACGCCTCGTTATGGATGTCTACGGAGTAAGTTTGATTAAATGGGGTTCTTTAACGTGCGCCTTAATCTACGTACACGGGTATTTACTTGCATTTCACATTAATTGAAATGTGTGCATTGAAGCCGGGATTCGATCCCGCTACCTCGCCCTTAACGAGTCAACGCCTAGCTGTAAGCAACCACAGCCGGTAGAATTAGTTATGTTAATGTGACCCGGGTGTAACGTTCCTGCTAACATACGCGTCCGCTTTGTCTCGCAGGCCCCTCTGCGCCCAGCGGCGGCAACACGGGCAAGAAGATCGTGTGCTACTTCACCAACTGGGCGCAGTACCGCCAAGGCGACGGCAAGTTCCTGCCCGAGGACATTGACCCGACGCTGTGCACGCACATCATCTACGCCTTCGGGTGGATGAAGAAGCACAAGCTGTCCAGCTTCGACGCCTCTGACGACACCAAGAACGGAAAGAAGGGTCTCTACGAGAGGGTCATCGACCTCAAGAAGAAGAACCCCAACCTCAAGGTCCTTCTCGCCGTCGGTGAGTACCAGAGAGCGAAGAGTGTCCTCTCATTATAGGGACACTAAATTGGAGAGGCGCAGTTGTTTAGAATGGTAACTTATACCTAGAGAACTAGAATGTCGTTAAATTCAACATCTTATGTTTATTATTAAAAGAAAAAAATTACACCATCTCCCGCTAAAGGGGACCATGAGGCGATGCGAAGCAGCACGGGGGGTGCACACCACGTTTGCATCGGTTTGAGTAGGTGTCGGGTTTGCATCGGTTTGACGCTAGCAGACGCTGTCTGCGTTAGCGTTATGTCTCACGGGCGAGGGCGCGTTCTCGTTCCTTGCAAGCTGGTAAAGCGTTCATGGAAGAAAGAGCGTTTCCATAGTCAACGCGTGCCGTTCGGAGAGGAGAGGAGGAATGCCGAATGAGAGGAGATGAGACAAGGAGAGGAGGGGGAGGAGGATGCGCATGCGCACTGCGTGTGTGGACGCCACACGGCGGATGAATGGATGGGGGGAGGGAGTGACATATCCCCGACCATAAGCTGCTTCGTATCTCAAAAAGAACGAATGTCAAAGTTTTAGCTTTGAAATTCCAACCTCTCCTTAAATTACATTTATTAAAAAAAAAATTCGCGGCCGGACCTCAGAACCTAATTTTTCGCTCACGGACATCACTACCGAAAATTTACCCAGCAGGCCACGTATTTATAAACACAGCTTAGGCAAGTTTCTTCCGTAAGAGAAAATTTCAACGAATCGTGATGACGGGCCTATTATCAGGGGCTGCTGACCAATGACCAGAAAAAAAAAAACAGAAAACACGAAAGAGAACTTCTGTGAACTCGGTCCCCGCTCCTTGACGCGTCAACATTAAGGAATTTCTATTTGAAGTTTAGCGGTCGGTTCGCTCCGTTTCCGTGCGTCCATGCTTTTTTTAGCTCGAATGAGAGACGGCTCAAGGCAGTACCTCTAAATTGCGGAAAGTCACCTTTACATTGAGAATCATCGCTGAGAATGCTGCCTCGTCATCGCGAATCGAAAGACCCAGAACATGTGGAATCACGATATGGGCACACCTTGACAGAAGGGGTCGGCGCTCGCACGGCTGGTCGCGCATAATAGTCCTGCTCTGAGTGAGCTGTTGTTGGCAAAACAGGAAAAAATGATGGGTTAGTGGCGATGATCGAGTTGCGGTAATGAAGTAAAGATAACTAGGCGGGGTCATATGCCAGGCATTATGCCTTCACTCCTAACACCATCTTGTATTGTGTATACCTGGAAGTATAGTAAAACTGAAACTGAATGATGAAGCAGATAAAGAAAAGAAAAGAAAAGGAAAGAGGAAATGAAACTTCCCCATCAGCGCGTAAAAAGAACTGAAAAACACGCAAGTGGGACAATTACTCTATGCTGTCTTATCATTTTTCTTGTTAGAGCTGTGAGATTAGCAAAATTTTGGGTGCGAAACGAATTGCAATAGCAATGTCCGAGCATAAACTGAATAGAATATTTTTCATATATTGTTCGAATATTTTGCTAAAGTTACATATAAAATGCACTGTTAAATTTAGTGCATGACCAGTGTACTCCAACGTTGTGGTTCCTAGCAAAAGTAAGACTTCAGTATTAACGAAAGAGTTCAACAGAGAACTCTGCAGATGTGTGAACTAGCTTCGCAGCAGTGCACAAGTTTTAGCTTCACCGCAGTTCTCAAACGTTAGCTTCGCCGCAGTACGCAAGTGCTAGCTTTACCGCAATAAACAAGAAGCGTGCGGTTAAGCGTGCTGCATGTGCCACTCATCATGTGCCCGTTGAAAACGAACACCGAATAGATCGATTAGTAAATATTGGCTGCGAATGAACACCAAAAGCGCTATTTGAAAAAAAAAAGGAAAGTTTAAATGTTAGAACACTGCTCCGTTTTGTGTTTTTCTTTCCGCAGCGCTTCATAGTCATGAATACATGAATGCATACGATCTTGCCTCGCCTTCAGTAGTTCCGGCTTGGTCAGTCTAGAAGGAGTCTTGAAACAAGTAGAAATTTCCGTTGCGATTGGGACAAAGTTTTGTCATGTTATCAATATGTTTGGTTATTTCGTTTGCGAAGTGCCATAAATTCAGTCTTACTGTGAGCGCAGAGCCGGTAGGCCTATATTATACGCGGCCACCATGACTCATGCCAAGATGTAGGAGCGTGGGTCGCATGGGCGAACCACAGTGAGTGTGATTCCTACCGATGCGCACAGCAAAATCATATGCCGTTTCTTATTCGACGCGTTGTACGCTATACATAGACTCAGCCCGAGGCCTTCAGCATGCAAGCAGCCCCCGGTTAAGCCAGTCCGAACGGCACAGTCGAAGGAGCTCATTTTTCAAGTCGGCGCTGCTTGCCTGCTGCTCGCGGAATCTAGAACAAAGCAAATCTCTCGCCTCGATCTCCCGGAAACACCCGTTCTCTCCCGCGCACAGGAGAGACGATCGGCTTGTACCTTATCAGCAAGGGCGTTTCTCTTAAAAACGCGTCGCATCCCAGCTACACAGCTGTGCCCGTTAGGGACGATCACTCTTTTCTATGGTTCCAACGTCGCTGTGTCCTCGAAGAAAGCGCGGTCCTTCTTCGAAATCATAGCGCACCATCTCAAACAACCGAGGACAATGCGACCTGTTGGCATCCGCAGTCCCCAGTTGTATATTTTTTCTCTTTCTTTCGTCGTCGAAGGAAAGAGTTGCTTCCGCGCGCCGCTATCGTCCGTGCTTTAGCTCTAGTGAAGCAGAAGTCAGAATTCGTGGCATAAACACAAGTACCTACTTTTTATGCACGCAGTGTACGCGTGAAGCCCAAGAAGAGAAGTGTCTCAACGAAGAAAGGCAAGAGCCACAAGGTGGAAACTATATCATGAACTCCGGAGCCTTCAACAATCTTGGAGACGACGTCGCGCTTGGTGGTATTGCGGGATTTGAAAATCGATGGCATTGTAGATGGGCGTCTGCTGCAGGGGAATTTTTCGCTGCGAAAGTTTTAACGGAAGGCACGCGATCCTACCAGACTTCCTTAATCCCTTTGAGATGGTTATCTACCGTAACGTGGCAAGTACAGCTTCGCTGGCCCCGTTGCATAATTGGCTGTGGAGCCCTTGTTATGGCCGTGCTTCGAGAATCTCTGACAGGCGATTGGTGGGAAGAATTTACCAGGCAAACTCGTCTGCGATCCGGAACGCGTGTTCTGGCGTGGCGTTGTAGACGGGGAGGCCATTTTGCAGTCCGCAACGGAGAATAGGCGACAAGCGCAGATAGCGAAGGAGAAGAGAATGTTACACAGCAGGGGAACAGACAAGCCAAGAATGAACTTGCACTCTTCTCCTGGCTTAGACATCTGTCGATAATACTGCTTCCAGCTATACTCGAGGCAATGCATATGACTTCAATGGCGAAGTGCTATACATGACGACTCACGATTGCGATTCGTTTGGTCTGCGCCGCGCAAAGGTGTAAACAGGAAGAAAATTGTTTGTGGGCATTTTCCCCGCGGGAGTAACACACACACACACACACACACACACACACACACACACACACACACACACACACACACACACACACACACACACCACACACACACACACACACACACACACCGCCGTTGTCACTCCTTCACCTTCCCATTCCGCAGACGCCTCCTAGTTTCTTCTCATCACCTTACAAATCTTACTCACACGAGTATCGTATTGGATGTTGTACGCCATAGCCGTTCTTCAGCCTAATGATGGCGAGGGCACCTCTACGGCTATGACGCCCGCACCAACCATCAACCATACTATATCATACATCACCTCACTGCAGCTCACTGCATTGCTGCTATGTGGCTTTGTAAGATGGCCTGGCTACCTGTCTAGTCTTTAACCACTTGTAGGCCTGAACCCTCCCTTCCCTCCATTCTGGCAAGCTTCACCTGAACTTAACCGGCACTCCATAACAGCCCGTCTCCTCAAGCATTTTCCCATCGTGATTTTCCCATTGCCACCACGCCCTCGTCAACTGAACATGTTCTACATGCCGGTGTCCCTGGTCCCCAAGTCATCTGCTGCACAAGGACCGACTGCTTCCGCCCGCCTTCTCATCGCCTTGCCCTTCGGCACCAGCACCACGTGAAGGGGACACGTTCTTTACAGTGAAGGACAACCCCCGACAGCAGCATCTTGTCTCTCCACCACAAAAACACCTGGACTAAACCATAGTTTATATAATTGGTAGCTGCTCAGTTTTCGCGATAGGGCATTATGTTTGTTGCATTTCACGCATTTAAAACATATACATTGGCACATCTGCACTAAACTATACCCGGGAGCCTTCTCTGCTGGCAATTCAAATCGGCATTATCGTAATTGGCATGACCTTAAACTTTCACGCCTCATTACGCGCAGGTTGACCCCTCACTGCTTTGGCCTCCTACACCCTCCCCCACCTTTTTTGTTAGATAATTGGCTCTCCCTCGAAATTCACCTTTCGGGAATATTTCCCTTCTTTTTTTTATTTTACAATTGGCTGTAAGCCCGATATACCTTCGGGTGGTGCGGGCTACCCCCACATTATTTTAATTTGTTTTCGATCGCAGGGGGACAAATTTAACACACACACACACACACACACACACACACACACACACACACACACACACACACACACACACACACACACACACACACACACACACACACACACACACACACACACACACACACACACACACACACACACACACACACACACACACAAAGAACGAAGGACAAGGCACAGCGTAATGCCATGTTGATATTAACGTTCTGTTCACTGCTAAATGAAATATGGGTATGTTGAAATCGAGAGACATGGCGTCCTTGCTCAAAATCGTGTAATTTCGCTGCAGTGATCTTAGCAGTTTTTCAATGCGCAATGTATAGAAGACCCCGAAAATTAACAGCATTAATGTGCATGTCAAAGAGGGTTACCTTTAGGGTTCTTCCTCCGTCCTGTTACTTGCGCACAGTATTTAGCCCAGTAGTTAGGGCAATGTCGACGTTGCTGAGGTCATCATAGTGCGTATCGCAATATCGTAAAGGGGAGAATGTAATGTCTGTCGGCATGCAATAATGATTATGTGATATGCAAAGATATCAGAACAACGTTAACTTCCATTTTTTACAACCGCTTGGCGGTGAAAAGTTATCATTTTGGGTGCTTCCTGTTCGTTGCGCGAGATTATTCCGTTGATACCCCTCTAACTCACGCCTATGCTGTGATAAAATCGCGAAACAACTTGCATGATCCTCGTATTTGAGAAACAGACATTGGTGGGTCAACTGCGGCTGTTGCTAATAATCAATTTATCTGGCTGCAAGACTTCTTGCGTGACAGCCAAGAACCTGAAGAGGGGTGCTTCTGGCAGAGATAGTATGAACATCTTACGCTAAAAAGTTCGTACGACAATATTTCAGGCAATCCTGGTGCTCGACATATCACTATGAATACCCACTGAGCAGTGACAAAGAGCACTTACGAAAGAGGAATTATGTGAATTCGGTGCCAGCTCTTTGTAACTTTGCGCACATATATGTCTTCCTCACATTAATTTCCTCTCTGTATCGCCTCAGAGACACATGCGTATGTTCCCCCACATTTCGCGTTAGCAAGTACGGTGACCTTCAGTAATTTTTTCTCCGGTCACAAATTTCCCCCACCTATGACAAATTACGCGACAGACGTCAGCTCAAGCAAGCGAGTTTCAGAATGATAAAAAGAAATCCCGGCAACGCAACAAAAACTGCATAAAAGTAGAAAAATGTTGGCAAAACCGATGCTGGCACCAGTTCCAGCATTCTTACGCAATGCCGTTGCGGCTTCACAACGAAAGCTTTATGTTTTAATTAGAGGTCATTGCTCAGGACGACACTGAATCGACCTATTGGTTTGCCGCATCTACAAAAGCTATTGAGTGCGAAGCAGGTGCACGAGCACTTTTCAAATACACACGTTTACTTTACCACAAATAGCGTACATTAATGACCACCTTCAAGCAGGCATGTATAATGGTACTAGATGTGCTCTGATGCTAATCTATTCACTTTGGCTTCGCGCTTGGCGTTAAACATCTGCAACGTACGCCCCAGCAAGCGCGCTGTTAGTGCATATGCACATTACGTCATGGCCGAACGCTAGAGATAGTGAATGAATGCAAGGCCATTCGAACGAACAACTATTAGTGAAACCACCTTTGGAAGTGAAAGTGATCCTAGTTTATGTGCCTCGGTTGAAAGCTTTCGAGGAGATGCGCGGTGTGTCGTGAGAACTTGGCCTTGCGTAGGAGCCCGAAGCACCGCGCAAGTGAACATACCTATGGACGTCCATTTCCAAAAACAAACAACAAACCTATCTTGATTCGTCGTGAACCTTGGGTTGGGTTGTTATTCCGCAATATCGCAGCAGATGTGTCGAACCAGACAAGGTCGGGGCTGTCTGCCAAGGAGATGACACTACCGATTATGTTTGCCAGAAGCTGATCCTAGAGAGATGACCTGCTGGCAGAAGTCAGCGATGCGAAACACAAGGGGATGGAACCGCGGGCTATAGTTGATTGCAATTAAGGCATCTTTGCCATCTCTTGCAAAGCAGAGCTGTGTCCAGAAGGAAACGCAGGAGACGCGCGCGGTGTAGTCTGGCTAGCCTTGTGCAGGTATCTATAGGCTAATATAAGAGTAAGGAAATGCCATCGGGCTCTTTGGAACTGAGGCAAATGTAAACGAAGGACATTTCGAACGCCTTCAACGTTGGGAAATAAGCTTTTTTCCTCGAGGGGTAGGAGGAAGAAGCTTTGTTTGCTGCGAGAGAACGCAAGCTTAAAAAGTTGCCGGCCATTATTACGCTGCTCACGCGCCAAATATCAAATGCTGTATAACAAGCAGCTCATCGCAAGCCATAGAAAATTAACGCGCGCAATTCAAAAGTACTTTGACTTACGCGCTTTACCCCTGGCGCTGCAGTCCTGCTGGATGGACGACTTTGGCAGGGGCAGATGCACCACCTCCTGAATAATCGATGTCGTCGCCGGAATAAGCGCCACATGAACCACAATGGGGTGGGCAGCCACATGGCGTTTGAAACTATATAGTTGTATTTACAAGAAGCAGTTCAGGACACTAGCTGACGTGGTGCTGCAAACAGCCTACCTTTGAGCATGCGTGCCTGCTATTGCTGCATTCGCAAGTTCCACGTCCTATCTGTAGAAGCCACGGAAGAAGCATCGATTACAACGCTCCAGCATTCCAGAAAGCCAAGATGAGCCGTTGCACTGACATATGTGAACAGGATGCTCATGTCTTCGAGCAACAATGCGGTCCTGTTGGACATTTTAGTTTCCGAGCTTAGCATTCTAAACAAAAACAACGAAGTTTGTATTAATTATGTGTTACAAACGAGCAACATCTTAACGAACGCCTAAGTGTCCTCCTACAATGTTTTAACTGGTTCAATTGTCTCTTGCAGGTGGCTGGTCATTCGGCACGCAGCGGTTTAAGGAGATGGCGTCCAACAGCTACAACCGACGCCTCTTCATCTTCAGCGCGCTGAACTTCCTGCGCAGGCGCAAGTTCGATGGCCTCGACCTCGACTGGGAGTTCCCGCGTGGCAATGAGGACAAGAAGAACTTCGTCGAACTAGTCAAGGTCAGTTTTTCTCACATTGCCAAATTTTACGCGGACGCGAACGGCCGGCACAAAATGACGCAAGGGCACCTGTCACCCCCCGTATTCTGCATAACTGTGAATCTGTTGGCAGAGTGTTTTCCAGGATCGGTTTCCCATCCTGAAAGATGGGGCCAGCAAATCTCATTGAGAACCTGGAGTCCCAGAGAAGTTTTTTTAGCAGTCTACTTTCTGCGTGCATGTATCTGTAGGTGGAGGCTATCAGACGTCTTAAAGGGTTGAATGAAGAATAACTATATCGACTTGCCAAGAAAAATAAAATGTGCGCTTAAAACAAAGAGTCGCTTCACAGCTTAATCGACATATGCATAATGCAAGGACCCTTTCCGCGGTACCATTGCCCCAAGTGTCCACCGCGGCCCAGAAGGACTAGTCGATATGGACAACATTCTGATATATGTGAAAGCGCTGTGGCACTAAAAGTGATATCTGCAGGTAATGCACATCTGGAAAACAGCCAGAGGTAGTGTTTGGGCAATGGCTTACGCAGAGGAGTTTGGAGACCGTGGGTCAGAGACAGAAAGTGTTCGTGAATCGCTTCATGGAATTGTGACTTCCATCACGAAATGCACGCTATTTGCGGGCAAGCGGCCGTCTTGAGGCTTCGCTTGGCGCATGACGTCCTATGGGCGAGTGATTTCACCCAAGCTTTAAGAGCATTCCGGTCCGGCAATAAAGTGAATGTGAAAGCTCGGTAACTTGCGTTGGGCCTAGTGTTGGGAAGTAATGAGGTGCAGTCCAGTTCAAAATGTTCATCCGGCGCGTACGAATGAGTTGCGCTTCACTTTGGGGAGCCTCTGGCAGGTTCAACGTGGCCAGCTGAGTTACAGGACAATTACGCGTCTACGTCGTTACATTTCTGCCCCGCTCACGGCACAAGCACCATTTGGTGCCACTTCTAGCTGCGGCGCTTCTAACACACCTGCGGCGCGTTAAAGCTGCACCCCGAAGGGAGCGAAGTACCACAGACTTGAAACCGCGTGGTCTTCAGCAGATAAAGACAGTCTTGTGAACTCGTGAACTTCATTGCGCCACTGTACCAACCACATCAATTTTGTTTGTAGCAGCTACTTCGCGTCATGTTTCGTTATGCGCTGAATTATGCGGCAAAAAAAAAAGAAACTACCATTAAGGGGCAACTCCGCAGATTTTTCATTGTCCATCTTAACGAAATGTTCAGTATATGTTCTCCTTGGTACTGTAAGAATTTATGCAAAGCCAGGCAGTTGCAACTCAATTACTTTTCGTGAAAATAATTTTAAAAACGTTTTAGCGGATTCTCATGCGAGTCACCCCGTGTTTTAGACATCATTACCTGCAACGCTGCCAACCCGAGCAGGCGGGCCGTGTAAAGCAAAACGGCGATGATTCAGCCCTTAAATCGTCGCTGTCAAGTTAAGAGCTCAGCACATCGTTGGATGATACTGACACTTTCATTTTTTAGCACCAGCTTCACCATTATTTATGATGGCGGGGAGGCTGTAACGTTATCGCATACGGTGAAAGAGGCGTCTACTCGTTTCGGTACCGCTTTGAACATACCGTTCATTCGCTTATTTAAAATTATTGGTGAGTTTCTGAGAAAACTGAGTGACTGTGCCTGATTCAGTGCTATCAGTACTATTCGAAAATAGCGATATCAGAATACGGTGCAAAAATCGCCGGAGTTCCCTTAGAAGACAAGAGTCGCGGCGGACGCCAAATTTGTCCGTCACGTGCCTCGACACGTTGTCTTATATTTTTGAAGTTAAATACGTACTAGATGAGCGACCTAATGCTTGAAGCGCGTTACTCAGCCTTCCAAAGCAGCCGCCTTAAGAGATTCTCCAACTTTCTGAGGTTGAAGACGTATGGACTGCTTTAGTCCTCACAAGCGTGACTTGATAGACACATAGTTTAATATGCCATAATAAAACTTACATGAAGATATTTACACGGTATCGCTTTCATTGTTTGTTTTTTGTGTTCACGAATCTTTACGATCTTGTTGGCCACTTCTGCATTCTTCATGGCAGGGGAGGGGAAGTGAAGTTCATAAGCGTTTTCATCATCCCAGACAGAGCTACAAAAGCAATTTCCAGTGAGACCTCCCCAGAACAGGATAACGTAAAGTAGCGTTGCAAGCAGGAAAGTATTGCTTTTGCATGGACAAAGTGTCCAGGAATCAGGCCCTTAAGCCGTCTTCATCAGCAAGACAAATTTTGTCTAGGCCGCTGAGTTACAAACTCTTCACTGCTTAACTGCTCTGTATTCAGCAATCTTCATCTCCGTCCTCCGTCGTCGCGTTAAAACCTGTCCACTGCTCGAGGCTATAACCGCAAACAATTGCGTCCTTGTCAACGCAGGAACTTCGCGAAGCGTTCGAAGCCGAGTCCAAGGAGAAGAAGCTGCCGCGACTGTTGCTCACCGCCGCTGTGTCCGCGGGCGCCGAGACTATCCGGGGAGGCTACGACGTGCCCGCGGTGGCCGCGTACGTCGACTTCCTCAACGTCATGTCCTACGACTTCCACGGCAAGTGGGAGAGCATGACGGGACACAACAGCCCGCTCTACGCGTCCGCCAACGAGACCACCTGGAGGAAGCAGCTATGCATGGTGAGGCCAGTAGAAGATGATGATGATCATCATCACCAGCATGGTGCTCAGCTGTGCCGAATACCACTTGCATTGTGGAAATCTCCATCACGATCTAACAGGCTGAAGTGTTAGCGATAGGCGTCTTGAGTACTCGATTTCAGGCATGATGATAGGCTTAGCAGCCATAGATTATAATACTATGAGAAATTGAATTACTGAAGGGAAGTGGTGCCTTGATGTACTCCGTAGCTCACAGCTTGCATGGAAGGCAGAGTTCTTTGTACAGATAGAGAGTGGTATGTGCTTGTTAAGTAGTTTTTAATTGGGACGAGAACAACACCATGGATTCCGTGACACTGCAGCTTTCTTAACAATGTTTCGTTCTTAATTTTGTTCAAGGCCTTCGACATCGCAAAAAATGTAATCAGTGCCTCGGTCCAATGGTTCTCGCTGTTATTTCCGAAAGAAAATATGACCCATTCTATTCCATAATCATACAAAAGAGTAAAACAGCCAAATGTGTTTCGCGCTACCTCCACCATGCAATTTATGACAGAACACGAAAGTACACCATCGGTAAATCCACAAACGACATTTCATTTCGGTGGTAGTTACAGCATTGCCACATGGAACACTTTCAATGGACACTCAAATCCGGTCGGGAGCTGGTCTTCTGATGCGGATTGGCGTGTTTGCGGAGAGTGGCCGGATAATTAGGTCTGGATCGAGGCTCACGCGAGATTTAAACAGCCCGAAGGATACCTGCATAAGAAGCCACGTGCTAACATCACTACGGCTAATTGTTCATGACATATACTTTCACTTAAATCACGGCTCACGTGCTATACCGACGGTATCGCATACTTCATCATCATCATCATCAGCCTGTATACGCCCACTGCAGGGCAAAGGCCTCTCCCATGGATCTCCAATTATCCCTGTCCTATGCTAATTGGGCCCAATTTATTCCCGCAAACTTCGTGATCTCATCTGCGCACCTAACTTTCTGTCGCCTCCTGCCACGCTTGCCTTTTCTAGGAATCCACTCTGTTACCCTTAATGACCAACGGTTGTCTTCGCATTACATGGCCCGCCCATGCCCATTTCTTCTTTTAATTGCTATTAATATGTCCCTAACACGCGTTCGTTCCCTAACCCACTCCGCTCTCTCCTTGTCCGTTAATGTTACACCGACAATTTTCCCTTCCATAGCTCGCTGCGTCGTCCTCAATTTAAGCTGTACCCTCTCAGTTAGCCTCCAAGTTTATGCTCCGTGTGTGAGTACCCGTAAGATGCAGCTGTTATACACTTTCCTCTTCAGAGACAATGGTAAGCTACCATTCATTATCTGAGAATGCTTGCCGAATGCACTCCACTCCATTCTAATCCTCCTAATTACCCCAGCCTCATGATTCGGATCAGGGATCGCATACTTATCGGTATTTCATTTCTTCAGCAGCCACTTTCAAAAAGAACTAACGAGAAGTTTGTTCTGGTATGATAACCTTAATAGCGTAATGATGTTTCGAAAAGATTACGCCATACCTTGTCATTTCACTTTTGCTCTTGTTGCACACCGACTTGCGCAGGACTTTGGTGTCAAGACGTGGGAGCGTCTGGGTGCACCCAAGGAAAAGATCGTGGTCGGCACGGGCACTTATGGCCGCACCTTTACACTGGCAAACCCCAAGAAGAATGGCATGAACGCCCCGACCTCGGGCGGAGGAGACGCCGGACAGTTCACCAAGGAGGCAGGCTTCCTTGCTTACTACGAGGTAAGCGCCGGGCTACGTTGTCGTTGAAAAATGGCGGGTGCTTCAATTTGAGCTTATTGCACCTAGACAGCCTACAAATGTGAATGAAAAAGAATACAAGCAGAAGCTACGGCAGCCAACAACCTGTGTGTACACACGAGAGCTCCTTTTAGGATGGAGTAGAATAAGTGAATACAAAGGAGTTACATGTAAACACGAAAGACACTGTCTTATGTTAGTCGTAAACGGAGAGAAATATATCCTTAACGCAAAACAATGATCTTTAAGTTGCTAACGGCTGAAACTATTAAAGGAAGTGAAATATTTTACGGAGGCTTCACTTCCATATTAGAAAATAACTGCTTTAAAGCGATAGAGAATAGAGTTCGAACGTAGTGCCATTAAACGAAATTGGTAGCAAAGTTGCCCGATTTAGCAGCAAATCGCCAGAAAATTTTCTACGAAACCTATCGTTTCAGAATCTGCCGCATCAATGCTCCTGTGTGCTCTCTTGTATTACTGATAACTAAGTTATTCGATAGATTAGTGTAGCTGAGGAGGCTATAAAGCTGGAGAAGCCAGGGCGCGATCGCTCTCGCTCTACAAGCTCCCACTTGCGCTCTTCGGAGGTTATGGTGTGCTCATTGAAGCTGGTTATGCATTCCACATTTTAAGAGCGTGGGCAAAGCACCAGCAAAAATGATCATTTTGGGCTATAAATTCAAACATTGTAAGTCAGCGAACGCCCTGCAAGAAGAAATGTAAAATCACTCAGTCTTCCGACGGCGTTGCGGGATGTTTGAGACGGGCTACAGACGCGCCCGTGTCGTACGCTGGCGTCACGCGAATTTTCCTGCTTGAAGATGTGTCGTGTCTCTAAGCATGCATCTTACAGGAGCAGAAAGGAGAAACTCGTCCGCGTTACAAATTCTATAAAGAGCACATGTCATTTTATAATAGTGATGATATTAACTGCTAATAAAGCAATGTTGTCTGAAAGGGTTAGTCTACAATCCCCATGGATTAGCTGCTTCGACAGCGCAACAATCAGATTAGCAGTGCTTTTCTCCCTTAATATATTCCCCCTTTTCTCCGTGTATTGCACTGTTGGAACAAGACGAAAGTACGCTTGTGGCACGAACACCACGCAATGTTCGATGCTATTTGGTTAACTTCTGGCAGTAATTGATTCATATTCAGACTGAAACTTTTGTATTTGAGCTACGTCTCTAATGTCGATGATCTTTTGCCAGATAACTTCTGTGGGAACGGCTTTGGTGGCCGCTGAAGCACAATTACGTTCATGCATTTCAGATCTGTGATATGCTGAAGAAGGGCGCCGAGTACGTCTGGGACGATGAACAGCTCGTGCCGTACGCCTACCTCGGAAACCAATGGGTTGGCTTCGACGACGAGAGGAGCATCAGGGCAAAGGTGGGGTACCGAACCCTGCAATTTCAGAATAAACTAGATGTTCCATAGAAGTAGGTCGCCAAGACGACTTGCTGGTTGACCAACAATAAAAGTTTTTAAACTGCGCTAATACACACCGAAAAAGAAGACGCAGATAGGACGTCCTGTCTACCTCTTCTTTGTCCGTTTGTGTTAGAGCAGTTAAATTTTTTTCACTGTATACATATTTATCATGATGAATATGTTTGCATGACTAAGGTTGAAGTCACAGGGAGAAGCTAATTTCGTACTAAATGAGCAATAAAAATCTGAGATGTTTAAGGCTCAGCGTTCAGTTAGTTATTTTTGCCAGCTAAGCCTTTTCTTCATTTAACTTTCTTCGGGGCTATGTGGAAGTTGGAAGGACTGGAAAAATCGGCCTTCCATGCGGCGTTTGCTTAGTTTCGATTAGAGTACTGCCCTAAATGCGCAGTAAAATTCACAGGGCTCTGAACCAATCGTGCCATCAATGATGTGCCCGGCTTACCTTGTTATTCAAACCGCCGCCCGTGTAGATGAACTGGATCAAGGCCAACAACTACGCCGGTGCCATGGTGTGGACCGTGGACATGGACGACTTCCGTGGTCGCTGCACACCAAAGACTTGGCCCCTGATTGGCGCCATGGCCGAGGAGCTACTGGGCAGGCCCAGTCGAGGACCCAAGAATGTGCTGCCGATCGTCAAGAAGCCGCGAACCATTGCTGCCAAGACAACTCCGACGACAGAGGCTCCGGGATCCATCAAGCGGATCGACAATCTCAAGGCAGCGCCGTCCACCCTTCCAGTGAAGGACGAGGCTCCAGAACCTGGTAATGCTGAAGATAAATAAATAAATAAATAAATAAATAAATAAATAAATAAATAAATAGATCATACGTGTCTGGGCACTTATAATAAAGATATGCTGGCAATGGCTAGCATAGGCAAAATCTAAGCTAACATCCCCGAGTGTTCTCTAAGGGGGGCTTATTTCGCGGGGTGTCGGCTTGATTTTGCTGTAGAGTGAACCTACTTGACGTAACCTTGAAGTTGGGGTTGTAACAACGATTGTAACTAGGCACAACAAAAGCTGTATGAACGTAGCGATAGTTTTAGACAGTGAAATGCTTTCAGGTTTGCAGACAGGGTATTAAATGGCGCCCGGAAGCCTTGCCCGAAGTAGCGCTCTGGAGATTTGTTGATTACTTGCTAACTGACAAATTGCTAACTTTCATAAGTATAAACAGCATGTAACTTTCGTTACAGTATTGCTACTCGTCACTATCGGCATTCTGCGATATCATGTATGTCGACGAATGTCAAGTCACGTTTATTAAATGCTTCAGTTGAAATACATGGTTAGCATATCACAGAAGGAGGTCCCAAAGTTTCAGAGAAACTGACAGGGGGACCTCCTGTGGCTATATGAATGGGGTAGTTACAAAAAATGCAGCAAAAGCATACAGACGCATGAGCAATGAAGAAGAAGCTTGACTAACAATATCAACAGATCAATACATAATAAAAAGGTAGTACTCAGAAACTACTGAAAGAAAAGAAATATGCCAGAGAAATAATCAAAAGCAAGTGCGAGAACAAGAATAAGAGAGGAAGAATAATGAACAGCGTTGTATGACAAACACAACTTATTTCATCATCAGAGCCATAGGTTATACAAAAGCAAAAATATTAAATACGAAAATAGCACGGACAGCATATTATGCATTATAGCATAGTGGATATTTCTTTCAGGATAGAGATTAATTATCTCATTGCATTATTTGTTACCAGGAAGAAGTCAGGTAAAAATAAAAGAGAACGTAGCCTTGTGTTAAATTCAGTGACAAAAACGGATAGCCAGAAACATCCGCCGCCCCTTTCAACCAGCGAAAGGAAGCCGTTCTTAAGCTACCATACTGAAAGCTCAGTGATAGTAGAGCTTTCGCACACCATACGAAAGCTATAATGAGGTGTTTCTTCACAGACACCAACGCCCGTGTGGTCTGCTACTTCACCAACTGGTCGGCCAAGCGGAAGGGCAAGGGCCACTACGAACCAGAGGACATCGACCCGACGCTGTGCACGCACGTCATCTATGCCTTCGCCAACATCAAGGAGTTCAAGATCGTTTCCACAGAGCCGGTGGACGAAGGCACTGGAGCGAAAAAGGGCTTCTGGGAGAGGGTCGTGGCGCTCAAGGCCAAGAACCCACTGCTCAAGGTCATGCTGGCTGTCGGTGGCTGGATGCTTGGATCAGCACCATTCAGGGAGGTTACGGAGAACTCCTACAGGTGAGGCACCTCTTAGCGTTCGACTCACGGAGCGCTGTTGAGAGCGAAGCTGTGCCAACAGCAAAGACAAAGGCGTTGTCTTTAACGGGCCTATGCCAGGTTTCGGCACTACAAGAACAGATAGGTCCGCGGAGATTGCGTCTGCACAGTATAGCATGTCCACTTGAAGCGTACGCAGCTGTAAAATTGAAAATTGAGGGCCGTGCGTCGTCCTTTTCGGCAAAATGCACGCAAACGTATTACTACCTAACAGGAAGGCCTTCGAATGCTACTGGCGACGGCCCGTAAACTTTCATCCTCACTTATAGCGGTACGCAGAACTAAACTGCTGGCATTGATAACGTATATGGCTGGCGGCATGAAGAAAAAAAAAACAATGATAGGCGTAACAATGAAAAGAGCTCAGTGGATGAGAGGACAAACAGAAGTAGCCGACATCCTCGTTACCATTAAAAAAAGAAAATGTACGTGGGAATGATCATGTCAATCGCTGGAAAAATAACAGGCGTGCAGTGAGAAGTAGGGAAAAGGTAAGGAGGGATGGAAAAAGCAGCCGGGACAGGCAAAAAATAAGATGGAGCTAGGAAATTGAGAAGCTCGCAGGTGCAAAATGTAACTAACTCGACTACGACAGGGTGAACTGGAGATCCCTGGAAGGGGCTTTCGTCCTGCAGTGGACATGCAGCAGGCCTATGATAAAGAAATTGGTGGGTGAAGGAGCGCTCATTCCTTTTCAGTGTCATGAGCTTGCAGCGTCCAAGGAAAGTTACAGAGGCGGTGCATTCGGCAGACAGTACTGGGTTCTTGCAATATTAACTTAAAAATAAACGTTACACTCCGTCGTTAAAGAACGCAATCAGATGTGCATCAAATACAACTGTAAGTAATAAGGAATTGATTTCAAGGACAACTGAATCAACTTGGGTATTTGATGGTCTTTCGTTACTCTTAGAGGTTGAAGGTCATCATCGAGGATAGCGCCACCAGTGATTTTTTTCACGGCTTGTAGGGCCAAGTTGGATATATTATTCCTTTATTAAAGGGTACAAGCATGATAGTTTCCACCAATGTAAGGAGAGATATCTTCTCATTTTCACTACAACCGAAGAACATGTTCCAGGTGCCAGACAGTTCATCTAATGAGACCGCTCCATGGTACAGGGCAAAATGAGGCGCACGCTGAGACAAGCGACATTGATGGTTTTCGCTGCGCAGATCTCGATAGTCACCTTGAAGGCTATGGGCACGAGTTATACGGCGAAGATTCGCTCGTCGTCGAATCACCGTGAGAAATCCTCGACGCGGAAGTTGTGCCGTTGTCGGCACGTTTACAAACAGAAACGGCCTTGGACGGTGTGGGCGAAGCGTGTTCGACGAGTCGTTAAGGCATCACGATGCCGTAATATGTTCTCACGACCCGACGCCGCCGCTCAACGACATCTGTCTGCGAGCAAGTCCAGAGGTCAGGTGTGGGTGCCTAATCACGTTGACCAGTACCGCGGCGACACAGTGTCCGCAGGAGAGCATTTGCGAGTGAAGGCTACGCATAGTGTGAAGCGTCAAGGTCCCGAGTGGAGTTCCGCGTGTTACGTGCGGGAGATGCTCGCGTGCGGGCTGCGGAGGTCAAAAGGTTGTATTGCGCCAGGGAAGCAAGGACCTCGTTTGCTCGTTGATTGGACCGCTGGCACCCCAGAAATGGTGTCGTTCAGGAATATGCATGTGATGTTGCGATATGCCAACCAATTAAGAACGGGGGTTAGAGATTTAGTCGATAAAGAAAAGCCGTTAGAAATCCAGCACAAATGTACCTAGAATGTGTCTAGAATATTATTTCAGCGGTGATGTTAACCTATTCCATAACATTTGTTAAGTTCGTAGCATTTAAAAGCGATTAGTGTGCGGATCTGAGAAAACTCAGATAGCGACCACAAATGAGACAGAGACCAACGCATGCTACAGTGAGTCAATGTTTATTTGCAAACAAAGAAATGCAAATTCAAAAATCGACGACAGTAATAGTTTAACCACTAAGCCGAGAAACAAAAGGAGGAAATCCACCAAGCTAAGACAAAAGGTGCATCACCTTCTACTATATAGTAAAACACTGAGGCCAGCAGCGTGTGCCATTTTTCAAGAATCGAAGCTTTTTCTTTAACTATTTCATTGAATAAATATTATACACAGTTTCGCTTGAAATGGTCAAGTTCTTCGTCTCTAAGTTTTGATGTGCTGAAAAGTGCTTTTTATATTTTGCATGTATATATTCATTTGCGTGCCATACAAACACTGAGTTGATAATGCTTGCCCCTGTTTTCTCGTAGCGCTTGTTCCAGCTACGCGCTCTGTTTTCTAAGATCATGAATCCCCAATCAGCCGAGTCTACTGCACTGCTAATTTAGTACGCACATCCAGTAGCGTCGACCGCGGGAGTTCTTCCGTAATACGCTTTTTACGAATTCCATTCATGACCCATGTTTAAAGCCGTAGCCGTTAATTTCTAAACTACTCAGATTGGAAATTAAGACATCGAGATCAAATATTATGCTTCGTGGCGGTCTCGTGGCCTTTTAAACAATGCAGCTTACTACAAAAAAGCACTAGCGCATTTATGAAGAATGTAGACAATGGTTGTAAGTAAATCTCTACCTATAAAAGATCGGACGTTGGCTTCTACCGTACCACCACAACTACCATACGCCTTGATTCCGGTTTTTAATGTTATTTGCTCTGCGTATTTGTGTCAAGAATGCGTCACGCTAATACCGCGCCTGGCGACGGCAACCAGCAGGTGTTGAGAATGAAATGCCAGATATAGGTGTGATGTGCTGCCGCTGTTATTACTGCTCTTTATACATGCTCAATCAAGTGCAACACAAACCAAGACGTCGTTACTAAAACTTATTGCAGTTAAAAATGCAATGAAAAAGCATAGCGACGTCACACGTTTGAAAAAGGCGTTCGTGCTGGTGCGCTAATCTATACAACATCATTACTGCATATAGTTGCCGCACATAGCTGCAATTCTATAACAGTAATTTCAATACATTGCGTTCTCATAACCTGCAAGATCCGCCTAGGCACTCCTCGAGGCCAATTCACTTTAAAGCAATCCGCCAATCATTAAGTCGCTTTAACGTTCACAAACAGTCCCCTTTTGCGTCGGCTATCTCCCACTGGAACGCGTTAAATAATGACATTGTGTGTAGTAATACGATTGAATCCTGCTTAAACCTCATTCAGTGTACTGATTTTATACCTTGAACGTCTTGCCAATGTATGTGTTGCGCTGTATTCTTGTAACCACTCCTGCACGGGACGTGGAGGGCCCCTGCAGTATTTTGAAATAAAAGAAAGTTGTTTCTTTCACGTATGGAATACGTACATGTACAGTGAACTTCGTATGCTCTAAGATATCGGAGAAATTTAGGTTTTCTCGCACACATATGTAAATTATGGCGAGAGGGTCTAAAATATTTCCCAAGTCCAAAAGAAGTCACAGCGCATCTTTCGTGAGCCATGCATCTCAATCTCGCGCGTGTATCTTTGGCAGGCAATCGCTGTTCGTGTTCAACGCCATCGACTTCCTGCGAGAGAAGGGCTTCGACGGACTGGACGTCGACTGGGAATTCCCCCGAGGCGCTGAAGACAAGAAGAGACTGGCCGGCCTCATCAAGGTATCCAGTTGTATTTCAAGATAAGCCCAAATCAAAACGAACGGTGTTATAATAACAATGCTGCGCGTTTGTATAAGAAAAGAACATTGTGCAAAAGCGAAAAAAAAGAGCCCATAGGAACGTTCTACAATTACAACTGCGCACCAGATGTTGTGATTACTTGGTTGGTTTCCGATGACTCGCCAGAAATATCCTGCAGACGCGGCTCCGGTGATAAATTTATTTACTTGCGAAAATTATGTATATTATTCAACACTTTTTGAAGAAAAATAATGTCGTTGAAGGACATGTAAAGTTAGGACTAAATTAGACGCACTTTACTGTATTGGCATACAACAGTCATAGTGGACTGTGTAGCTCTGCACCCATGCGGAAAATATGGCTGGCGATATAGCGTTGACGTGACTAACTTATGATCACGCCAGACATTTTCATTGTGGTTTTATTGAATTAAACAAGATTCATTCATTCATTCATTCATTCATTCATTCATTCATTCATTCATTCATTCATTCGTTTCTTTCTGTTCATGAACAGAAATTGGAGCAACGGCAAAAGGCTAGAAGCCTGATAGTAGGCTTTCACTCCAAATGCAGTGGGGCGCGCAGAAAACCACAAACATTACGTAAATACAAATAATAGAAAAGAGAAATAAATAAAGAAATTTATATATAACGTAACGCATGTAGTAACACTCAAGCAGCCTTAGCGGTATACATATACGCTACTACACTTTCAGCGCTAAACATACTAGTAAAATATAGGCGCGAGTGCTCATCGCCATATGTTAAGCAATGTGAAAAAAAAAGACAAAATACATGATGCAGTTAGAAATGGTCACACGGTGTAGTATTTACATCAGTAAAAACACATGAGATTCAACGCAGATAAACAGGAAACATATTTCAATAGTCAGGAAAGTCAACATTATTTTTATTTAGTACCGTCCTAACTGTTTGCTTGGACACTGTGGTGTCTCCAAGCAAAGAATTAACGCCAGGGGTCCAAATGCAAAAAAAAAAAAATATATGGGAGGGTATTGGAAGAGGCTTAAGCCTCGCCTTTAAGAGTGGAACACGATGGCTTCATTGAAGCCCTCTTCGCATCGCCTCCTGGTAACAGAATTGCGTTTTCTCGTACGCTCAAATTACAGACCCAGCTACCAACTACGTAAGTGTTAGTTAAGTTACAGTTTACGATGTTTCTGGCAAATTTACGATTTACGACTTTTCTGGCAATTTTTTTGAGAAACTGGATTTTGTTCACTGACGCACCTGCTGACATGGCGGATGGCTCGCGTGGACGGGTGCTTCGAGAAATGCGGTGGTAGCTGGAGATTACAGCTGGAGATTACCCACTCGATTACAGCTTCAAATATACCGACCTTAAGATCCTATTTTGGAAACGGTGTTATGCTAGGACGCTTTGAAGCACAGCTACGACAAATTTCTCACTGACTCCAAAGGAACTCTCCTCGTTTAACGAAGGCCGCGGGTTAGAGCCGAATTAAACGTATAAAGTACGGGTTACTTTATTCCCAAACAGCACCTTTCTGTATCTACAGCGGAGATACGGCTGCTTTTTCAGTCCTTCGGCGTGTAGCTGTGTTTTAGGGAATTTTATTTACTTCTTATCGTTTTGCAGTCCTCTGGCGTGTAGTTGTGCTTTAAGCAAATTTTAATTATTTCTTATTGCCCGTAACTAAATTTCCTTAACGCTCCACCGATGGCTTGAATAACAATACCAATTAGAACGAATCACCACTACCTATGAGGGTTATAATTACTACTGACCATTTCTAATTTTCGTGTGGCACTTTCGGGAGGCTAAGCTTCGAAAAACGCACTCAATGACAAGCATCATTGCGGCGCAGCATCGCCATTTTTTGCTTGTGATAGTGCTATCCGCCAGATTTACGGCCATCATGCAATACGACAAAAGAAATGAAGATATCCTGAAACCCTCCATCTTCAAGAGGTTCGCATGAACGTCGCTTAATACTTTAACCCTACCACACTACACATAACGTTCCCTTTTTTCTCGTAGGAGCTGCGGGTGGCCTTCGATGGCGAGGCTCTGGCGTCCAAGAAGCCCAGGCTCATCCTGTCCATGGCAGCGCCGGCCAGCTTCGAGGCTATCTCTGCTGGATACGATGTAGAAGAGCTGAACAAGTGAGCGTGTGTTATAAGTTACGCCTAAGGTGATGATTAGGAGAGCGAAAGGTGGTCTATTCATGAAAACATAGGCAGTTCCACGCGTTTGAGATGTCCCTGTTTTTGTTCGGCAGGGGCTGCGAGGTGAATCCACCTTTAGATTTGAAACACGCGCTCTTTCACCTCATTCGTCAAAACAAAATAATGTGACCTGACGGCTGCGGCAATTTTAGGCAAACACAGCTTCCCTGTAAAGGTAACACACACACGGTAAGGGCGTTTAGCGCCCGGGCTATGTATTCTATAGTGCTCGCGTTTCTCGGCACCAATATTGGTATTGCAAAACATGTGACTGTTTCATCAAAATTTGAGCGACTGATTAAGTGGTCGACGTGAGGCGATTATAACTCCCCCAACTTCATACTCAGCCTTAAACACCATAATTACGAAGACACTGGTGGAAGTCAATCTTTAACCGCGCATTGCGCTTTCAGTCGGAAGCAGCTGGGCTGATCAATCGGCGCTGCGCTGACCACGGCGTTTTTTATCGCAATTCCGCGCGAAAATATCTTAGGGTGATAACGCTGGCTAACAAGCAACACGACGATGATCGAGGAGGCCTTAGAACAGAGTGCAAGCCACTAAACACACCAGTATCACTCGGAGCTTTTCAGCTTCCTGTAGGAGCAATAGACCGTGTAGTGAGGTTCCGCAGGGCTTGCTGCAACTGCTGAGGTGTTGCTTGAAATTTGCATAACATTCATGTCTCCATGAGATTTTCCACTGATATTAACCCCTTGTGCCTCTGCTTGGTAAATTGACGATGAAGCTGCCTTATGCGCATAGCTTAAGTGAAGTGAGAGGCCTGTAAAAAAGGGAGAGAGAAAGAGAGAAAGGAGAGAGACAGAAACAAGGAAGTGCTTTTACTTGCCGGAACTCATGTTTTATATTACCGGTGCGTTTCATTTAAAACATGCTGCGTGACATAATATATACGCTTAATGAGAAACCTCCCCCCCGCAACGGTTTACCATACTTCTACCCATGTCGCTCGTTTATAGGGCGATTCATTGCATGAATTCACAGCGCGCAGAGAAAGCATGAGGCAAGCGCTTGTCGGTCGCGCTCGACTCGTCCTCATCTAGTAGACGCCCTATAATGTTGCTTCACAGGCCGAAAAGAACTGTGCATCGCGTACGCTGACATCTGTACGTCACTATACCCTTGGTCATGTTTGCGGTGATTTGGATATATCACGAAGGACAAGAATATACGTTGTCAGTTTAACAGGAACAACATCTCGCAAGCAGGGCTCCTCTGGGGTCAGCTTTTCGTGGCTGCGTACGAACGACAGCCATTTGAACGATGTTAGGCTTACTATGATATGCAGGGACCATCAACAACAAGGACAAGATACAACTATGGAGACTACGAGTGTCGTATTTGCTTGACTTGCTTAGCATCCGCACGCGTGGACGTCGTTGCCTCCCGCTATTTCTCCTCTGCAAAAATCTCGGATGTGCCGCACTATAGTCCTATTGAAAAGGTTAACTTTACATCGGGTCTGTTACGGAAGCTGACTAATTGACACGCCGTCTATGCAGGCACGTGGACATGATTAACATGATGACGTACGACTTCCACGGAGACTGGGAACGCCAAGTTGGACACCACAGCCCATTGTTTCCCCTTTACACGGCCAGCAACTTCCAGAAGAAGCTCACAGTGGTAAGGCCTTTGCTGTGTTCATTTATAAATAACGAAATAAAAAACATGATGCTCATGCCACATGAGACACAATGGGCACGAAACAACGCGGGCAGGTACTGCCGCAACACCGCCTCCTGAAAATAAACTGCACTGTCGACTGATCACACATCTAGAAAGCGCAGTAGGCCAGAGTTCACAAGCCATGGTGAACTATACCATCAAGGTAAGAGACCGTGCGTCCCAGTCGGTGTTCGTTGCAGCTTTATTCAATGTGGTGGAAATTCGTTGAGAACTGTTTCCTCTGCTTGGGCGCCATCGTGCATTTATTGGCATGAGCCGACATATTTGTGTTGTTTTTCTGATTGGCACCTCTCAGCGTCCTGTTGAGAGCACACACAGTCAGGCACCGCCGGGCGTCCGAAGTTTCTTTGCCGTACCAAAACAAATATTAAAGTTGATTAATTGGGTCTTCTTAAATAGACAATGCAAGGTAGTGCTCATCCGAACGTAGCGGCTGCTTTATTTTGATTGAGGCGAAATGCGGAGGCCCGTGTCCTGTACGATGTCAAAGCACGTTAAAGAACCATAGGTGGGTGAAATTTCCGGGGCCCTAAAGAAAATATGACGTCTCTCATAATCGTATCATGATTTTAGGACGGTGAACACCACAAATCATTATTATGCATGATAGCCAACAGACGGCACACAGTAGTCCATCATACGTCAGGAAGTGACCAATGATTCCTTGGACAAATCGCTGCAAGTCGCCTATGCTGATCCTAACGTAGTGTACTTGTACTGACAGCGAGATCGGTCAGGTGCACATCCTTATTGTTAATGGCCCTGTTATACTCCATTTGCTACCACAAGTTGAATGCCGAGAGAGAGAGAGAGAAAAAAAAGGAGAAAGGCAGGGAGGTTAACCAGATATTAGATTCCGGTTTGCTACCCTGCGCTGGGGAGAAGGGGAGGGGGTTAGAAAGATGACAGCCGAGAGAGGGTACAAGATTCAAGACAAGCACAACAAAAAACACGCGCACACACATACACACACACAAAGAACGTTCCGCTTATATACGTTCACGAAGGCCGGTAGATGTCAAGAAGCGCAGTAGCGCTTGCATGGCCTTCTTCTGCGACGTGATGTCTAGTCGATGGCGTAGGATGCCTTCTTCCGACAGTGGTTGGTCGCCCAGTTTGTTGAGTGCAAGGCGAAGAGGTTGCCTCTCTACGCTGTATCGTGGGCAGTCACATAAAATGTGCTCAATGGTCTCTTCGTGACCGCAGTGGTCACAGGCTGCGGTGTCGGCCATCCCTATGCGGAACGCATATGCTTTTGTGAAAGCGACGCCCAACCATAGTCGGTATAAGAGTGTGGCTTCTCCTCGGCAAGTCTTGGGTGGGACTCGAAGGCTTAAGGTCGGATCAAGAGAGTGAAGTCGGGAATGCGTGAAATGTGTGCCACCCCATTGCGATACAGTACACTTGCGAGCAAGCAGATGGAGCATCCGTGCCGCGTCCGTCCTTGACAATGGTATGGGTACTTTTTGTTCCATATTATGTGCAGAACGGGCGGCTTGATCGGCCCGTTCATTGCCTATAATCCCGCAGTGACTTGGAAGCCACTGAAAAGATATTTTGTGGCCTGCCTTCCCTGTATGTTGCAGCATCTCTGTAACCTGGAACACCAGCTGTTCATGTGGTCCGCGGCGTAGAGGAGACAACAGGGACTGCAATGCTGGCTTGGAGTCGCAGAAAAGCGTCCATTTGTGTGGCGCTTCATCTCTGATGAAATGAAGGGCAGTAAGGATCGCTGCGAGCTCTGCTGCCGTCGATGTTGTCGGATGAGTCGTCTTAAATTTTAAGGTTTTAACTTTCGCAGGTATCACGACTGCTACAGTGGAGCTGTCTGGAAGCACTGATCCGTCCGTGTAGATATGCGTAGAGTCCCGGTACTTCTCGTACAATAGAAGTAACGTGAGCTGTTTAAGCGCTGGTGATGATAAAGCGGCTTTTTTCTCAATTCCAGGAATTGTCAGGTTGATTTCCGGCTGAGCGAGACACCATGGAGGAATTGAAGGTCTCGCAGAAGGGGTGAACGAAGTTGGTAATGAGTCACCATGTGCTGTTATCGTTTTGCTGAAAGAGAAAAGGTTACAAATCCCTAGGTCTGGCCTGAACTGAACAAGAAACGCGACGTCGTTGTGCCACTGGAGAAGAATCTACCATTTTTAAGGTTAGGGCAGGGGCTGAAGACCTGCTGCGTGGTTTGTCCCCTTGCTGTCGCATGACACGTTGCAACGTAACGACTTAACTGCTTGGGTGTTATAATTTGTACATTATTGGCCATCGGAAATACATATGCAGATGGATGATCGGAACGTCTGAATGGCTTTTGTTTGCCAGCATCTGCACTTGCAGGTCTCAGTTACCATTGCCAACGCATGCGCGGGCTGTTCCGGAGACTTCGCCCGTAGCTTTTGTCTGACTGCACCTGAGCGCGTTGGCAGCCGCGGTGCTTTTGCCCGCGGTCCCATCCTTCAGACGTTCCAACGATCCCTTACGTGTATGTTTAACCATATCATCTTATAACAAAATGCTTTGCTGGTCGAGTTGGTTCATAGTCAAATAAATTCGGGGGCAATAGCGACTGGCCTAAAAATACAAGACGTTTGTCTTGTCGTCTTTTCTTCTGCCCAGTTGTTATTGCGCTCAAGTTTATTTCAAATATCATATCTCTATTGAGGCGCTATAAGTGCCGCGTATCGAGTTGGGCGCTACTAGGCGCTGCACATAGGGCGGTGACGATTAGATTCGTGGTGTGCTTGTTGCAGGATTACAGCGCGGGCGAGTGGGTACGCAAGGGTGCAAGCAAGGAGAAGCTGCTCGTGGGCATTCCGACATACGGCCGCACCTTCACGCTGGGAGACAACAACCTCACCGACATCGGAGCGCCATCCATTGCCGGTGGCAAGCCCGGGAACTACACGGGCGAGACGGGCTTCCTCTCTTTCTTTGAGGTAAGAGTCAGTGTTGTCATAAACCTTGTTACCCAGGACGACAGGTTGCCTATCCACTTCCGCTGGAATAAGTTACCCTTCCGAACCGTCCTTACGACAGCGCGAGTTCTATACACGGTGAATAGAATTGAGAGAAAGACAAGTACGAGCATCTAGTTGGGAAGTCAGCAAAGCTAAGCTGCCTTGGCTGATCAGGAATGTGGGAACGATGAGAAAGAGGACATACGAAGCGAAAGCATCGAGAAACTTCTAATGTGCACTGATACAGTTGTCGACGTAAACGAATCTTTTAGTTCTACATCATCGTCCTGCGACTTTCAGCCCGAATCCTTCAGCTGAGCGACATCGTTTAGTATGGCTGCCTTCAGGCATGGCAGCAGTACTTTCATTACCTTGTTAGCTCAAGAATACGGGGCTCTTAGGAGACTTGTTATTGCGTTCTAGAAGAACGCAGCGATAGGAAACGCAGAGCTCTATTTTACTGGTATTGTGATCGAACCCGGCATGGTTGAACTTCATGCTGATGCCGGGTGTTCTCCTCTGAATGGATAGCTCAAACGGGCAAACGATTTAAGCATTGTTCAACTCGGTCATACCGCAAAGCCATTATGCCACTGCCAGCCAGCTAAGCAGCTTCGGGGTGCGCACCTCCAGCTTTCTCTGTCTATGCTCTATACTCACCTCCATCACAGCTAAAGCAATGTATACTTATGAAACAAATTTGGACGGAAGTGATCATGGCAATCACACGATTTTATAGAAAGGGATGGAAGGTGTCGAGGAAGACACGTCGCGTCGTGCGCTTCTCTCTATTCTGTGAAAGAAGAAGGCTATGCGAAGGAGCTCTTGTAGGCAAGTTCAAAGAGGACGTATTAAATATGCTGCAAGATTTAAGTATTTTATCGCTGCGATATCAATACGTGCTGGACTATTAGACCATGTCAGTATGTGTTTGTTACTTACTGTACACATTGCACGGTTGCCTGTAGTAACCAAGGGTGTTCTTGTCGCGGATGCATGCAAAATTTCGAACACGCATGCCAATCCAAATGGCAAATGATTTGTTTGCAACAGATCTGTGACCTCTTGCGATCTGGAGCAACGCTTGTGTGGGACAATGAGCAGATGGTGCCTTACGCCTACAAGGAGGACCAGTGGGTCGGCTTCGATGACCAGAGGAGTCTCAAGCTAAAGGTACGCTAAACACACCCACCCACACGTACCTGCATATTCTCAGTAATGCTGCCACATAAGGTTCCGGAATCGTGACTTAGGCAAGGGATACGTAACTGTAAAAAACGATATTTGAGCTACCTCATGCCATAGTTTTGCGAAGCGTTGACAATGTAAGCACGTCTAACGTATTATTTCATCCTTTAGTTTTGCACGTTCTACCAAACCGTTAAGAGCCACACAGGGGCCTCAGCTGGTCTTTAATACCTAAAGAAGTGCCAAACCATCAAGTCCGCGGACGTTGTCGCAACAACCTCGTATTCTCCTCTCTGCGCTTCCTCTGCCTATCACTAGCACCGCTAATAACCTAATACTATAATTATAATCTTTGTAGTTCTTTTCCTTGTACTTGTGTGTGGCCAGTACGTGAGGATAAACAGTCCTGTCACCTTCCGTGTTTCTCCATGTATTGTGTTTGCAAAGGTGTGCACATTCGAACAGCGCTGTGAGCTTTGCTTGACATGTACCATAATATTGCGAAGAGGTAAACAGTATATTAGCAGTATATAATTGTGCTTTGAGCAAGCTATTGCTTTCCCTGTGCCAGTGTCTGTCTGAAATTTGGGCAATGGCGCTTTATATAACTGCGCATAGCCAACAAAACAATAAAATTTAAAATAATGATGATCGACGTATCAACAGCATAATCTTCAACTCGCTTCTAAGTCCCTTGAGGGTTCCTTAGTACCGGTGGCTTAGACTTCCGAAATGGCGACGAAAAGAGATTGGCAGTGTGGAAATCACGTTGACAGGCATGTATTTCGGCGCTTCGAACCTGTCACGAAATTTCTGTTCCAGTTAGTCAGATGCTCGTTAAATATGTTTTTCCGGCATTTTGAATATTTTTAACGCGCCAAGGATTCGATATTTAAAATCTTTGCGAATTAGTGGACGTGTTTTCGAAGTTTTTAGAAAGAATGCCGAAATATTGCCATAAAAAGAGCGAGTGACAATGGTTTCCTTGCAGACAGCTAAACAGGTTTGCCGGAGCTATAGGTACCTATGGCACACTACTCTGCAATGGAGAAGGGAGACAGGCAATTCAACTAAGATATTCACTCTTAAGATTAGAGATTAAGTTAAGATTAGGAGGTGCGCATATAAAAGTCCACGTTGCAGTGACCTTCAATCCGTGCGTACAGTGCGGTCAGTTTGAGGCAATGTCAGACCCGCTCTTCTATCTACATCTATGCAGCTGCCTTCACAACAAAAACCGAAGGTGGGCTCACCTGATACGGGTTTATTTCGTCAGTGTGCACGACGAAGGAAAGCATTTCTGCCCGTTCTATGGCTTAATCAGCGGTAAACGTGGGAAACACGCGTTCCGAGTTTAGTCTCCCCGTGGTAGATGCGATTACGAATAAGCACCTGCAGACATAGATATCACTGCGTAGGAAGTATACAGATCTCTCGTGCCCAACACGAATCAAAATAGTGTAATACATGTTTATTTCGTTTTTCTTCGATGGAGCACAAACGGACATGTGTTGGCTGGCGTTCCGAGGATATGAGGCAGTTTGGCAGGTACTCCCTATATACTATGGGTAGTTGCGTCCTGACAGTAATATATCGCGGATACTTTAATAGGGCCCTACACCTTGAATTATGACAAAAACCTCTCACGATATATTTATATGAGTCTAGAAAGATATAATGTCGGAAAACATTCTCGAGAAAATATGCTTCGTGCTAACTTATTACCATAACATCCAGCTTAAGTTATATTTTTCACGATCAGCGGTATGTGGGTGGGCGATCCGTTTGCTACGTTGTGACGATGTGATGAAATGTCATCTTTAAAACATGTCCCTTGAAGTTTCACAAGTGCCACTGTATGACGATTGGTGAAGGAACTTGCATTCATTGATACTTGCGAGTGTGTGCACTGGCTGTAGAGGTACGTATGGTCGTGCGTTGTGATGAAATAAAAAAACAAAAACATAGCTCAGGTAGAATGAAAGGCACGAAATACCACGTCCCATCAGCTTTGTCAACACGGATCACTGCCTAGCGCAGTCGCGTAATTCCAGCTGATTGCTTTTTGCTATGAAACACGACGGTCCTGTTGGGTGTCCTTGCGTGCACAATTGACCTCTGCGGCAGGCCGACAGGTGTTGTTGTGCACATGGTACTTCAGGATAGCCAATAAACCATTGGGTAGTATCACTCAGTATTACGGCTTACTTATAGCAATTCAGTGTGGTAGTATAGGCGGTTTTACACTATTCGGCTCTTATTAGGAAAGAATTGGCGACACTGCGCCTGCTTGAAAATCCCGCCAGGCCCCCCGATCAGCAATCTATGCAAAAGGAAAGGTACGAAGTGCCGTGAGCTCCCAGCAGTTCCGTCGCAAATACCTTGGAATTGTATAGGCGAGCTATATTATAATCTGCACAGCGGCTGTGGGCAATCTAGAAGTTAAACGGAGAACATAGTCGCTGCTTCGGAAGGTATATGCGTTATAGAATCACACAATTTGCATGGACCTCTTCCTAGGTACGCGATGTTGGTGAACTGCTGCACTTGATAAAAAGATGGGTCACTTGCTTAACTGATAACGTTAAATGCACATTAGTTCACGAGATGTGATGACTATGATGATGGCGAATCAGTTCTGACCGAACTTGTTTCGTATGTCTCTTATTATCTAGGCTGTGATTAGAAATAGAGTGTAATCCTTAAAGAATGAAGCAATAGGAACCGTATCAAAAGAGAAACGATATGAAAGGCTAAAGTGAGCGTAAGACTAGGTATCCTTACAAGGAATCGCTTGCCTCTCTTTGAGGAAGCTACAAGGGCCTATACAGGCCTCTAATTCCACAATATTATGTCTGGAGAGGCGCAGCGGTGGCGGGGGAGGGGGAGGGCCTCTTCGGCGAGAAACCTGCAGTAGCACGCAGCAACAGCCATATCGCTCTGGTTTGCGAGTTACAGTACTGCATCTACCATGTCTTCATGAACGCTACTGTGTGTGCTGTTTCGTTATTTTATTCACCCATCCCATGTAAGCTTAGCCAACGAATACCATCCGCAAGCAGTGTAGTCTAGATGATGGTGCCATACAGACTCACTGATTCTATACCATGGATACGCAGGTCCAGTGGCTGAAGCAGGCTGGCTACGGAGGAGTCATGGTCTGGTCCGTGGATCTTGATGACTTTAAGGGCTCATGCACAGGCCAGAGCTACCCGCTGCTGACGGCCATCAAAGAAGAGCTGAAGGGTTACAAGGTCGCCAACCTGGAAGTGGCGTCCTCTAATGTCTTCAACTCTTACGGACAGCTCGTCGGTAAGACCTGCGCGCAAATGATCAATACCCATAAGGGAACTACAATGATCTTGCAATACTGTCTGAGATTAATACAGAACTAAGTTACTGCAGAACTGTGTTGCTACATGGATTTCCTGCGGCAATATTTTTTTGAGCGCATTGGCTACTAGGGGAATTTTTGCATTGAACGAACGTTTTCTTCCTCTTTGCTTTGTGCTGCCCGCAGTGCGGCAATATTTTGGCGACACATTTGCACAAACATCAGCAGGCCATGGGCAGCGCCTTCTATGTGGACAAAGACTTCAAGACAACAACGAACCAAGAAGTAAAACTGCGAGACTCACATACTGCGTACCCACAAACTTCGGCCTTTGTTGGCTCCAGTATGGTGGTACTGAAAATATTACAGAGACTCTTCTTTTGGGATGGTCTATACGCGGACTCTCACTTATTCCACCGAGATACAAGTGCGAATGAGTCACAGTTAAGACACGAACTTAGTTGATACTTCCCCTCGCTTTCATTCAGCGCAAGTGTAAATAAAGTGTACTGTGAAGGATAATCGATACACATACGACTAATGTCAAAATGTGCTAAGAGAACCTGATTAAAGCTATAACTTCGTTCGATAGTTACCAGCATCATTGAAAGTTATGGCGCACACTTGGCGCTACCCTTACATGGTTATAGTGCCTCCCTCCATTTGCGCCTCCGCTCTACACCCCCATCACCCCTTTTACACCACTACATGGCAAGAAGGGCACTGATGTGATGTCAGGCTTCATTTCGCTGAAGCTGTTATCGAGCTGTTCTACAAAGTACGTTAGAGCGACCACATGTGCCAGAAATCATCCTGTATATCGTCAACGATGGTTTTACCTACGAAAACCGGAGCCCCAGCATCAACAGAGCTATTGATGCACCGAAGCACGCGGATGCGATTGGGAGATTAGGCGTGGGGTGGGGGTAGTAGCTGACGAGGGCGAACTTTTCTATCGAAAGGGCGTTCTTATATATATTCTTAGTGGATATGTTTTCCGTTCCCGTACGTACAAGTAGACGTCTACGTTTACACGTACTTCGGTAAACATTATTCTCACACGTCACGCTTTTGTTTTCCACGCAGATCCCGACGAGGTCGTGTGCGACGAGGAGGACGGCCACATCAGCTACCACCTCGACAAGAAGGATTGCACCATGTACTACATGTGCGAGGGCAAGCGGCGTCACCACATGCCGTGTCCCACGAACCTGGTCTTCAATCTCAACGAGAGCGTGTGTGACTGGCCCGAGAACGTGGACGACTGCAAGCACGTCTCCAAGACGTCCTCTTCGTAGTAGTCCGGCCGTTCTTGCATCTTCCTTCCAAACTACTCTACCTTGTCGTCGTCGTCGCCTGTGTCTCATGTACTGCATGGCTGCACCAGTGCACTGTAATCCGTGCACCAGTTGTGCATTGCGTTGCAAACAGTATTTTACCAGAGCACAGTAACCAGTGCACCAGTTGGCGTTGCATTGCAAACACTATTTTTTTACCAGTGCTCTTGCAGACTGGTCGCCCTTATGTTCACATGAACACCTTGTGCCTAAAGTGAAATTGTATCCAATGCGGGAAACGGGCGTACGATTACCGTATAAGCCCGGCCAATGGCACAAGACACGAACAGGAGCGTTATTGAATTTGCCTGCTGTAGAATTTTCGGGACCGGTTCTTGTCAGCGCATACATATTGAACAATTTATTAAGCAGCTTCGCCAGAAATGCTCTGTCATTCTAATAGCCTCGACCTAGGCAGTGTCTAAATGTGAAGGTGACCACATATGCCAGGCCATCGCGTTTGTGTCGGATACAGTAGCGCAGCTTTCCTGATAAAGCCGATATAGAAAAGACAGATCCGAACTACAGCCACCCACATGTCGGCGCTCCATTAGCAGCCCATTTACTTTGAGAGAAACTACAGTTGTCATTAGTTAGCCACAGCTGAGATGTGGAGCAGTGCATGTTTAAGCTGAAGATACGCAATTTGCACCTTCACAAAAGTCCCCAGCTCGTACTTTGACAGGAAATGGTAGCCATACTACTTGCAGAACCTTCCTGGCGTAGCGTAGGATGTGCCTTCTTTAATTCACTGTGCCTTTTACGCTGCCCGCACTGTAAGCCTACTGCCATCCTTCCCGTGAGGCATTGCGCGACGACGACCGACAATAATAGGCATCATAAATCACTCTAGGCGGTTGAATGGGTGAAGTTACACGATGGTGATAAATGGCTACTCGTAGCCGAAGGCTAAGTTTAGCCGCAGTATCTTTGGTCACCATTGTCTACCCGCGTGTGGTTTGTTATTCTACGTGCGTGCATAGGGGGCGCGAACTTAATGATGTGCGAAATAAAAAAAAAAATAAAGTGAGAAGAATACTTGAAATAATATCCCGGAAATTCTGACCAAATTGTTGCCTCGCAATGTGCGACCGCTATCACAAGCCTTTTAACGCCATCGTGAAGACTCGACGAATAATTGCCAAAATTTTAGTTATGCGTCACCCGTTGCCGTGCATAAGTATCAAGATTATAGGTATTTCTTGACGCATGAAGCGTGTGCTTTACCTTTTGTTTCGTTTTCTAGGATCCACGTGCTCTTCCACTTCCAATCTGTGTAAGATAAGATATAGTACTATGCAGCGTATCGTAGCGGATTACCGTATACTATGATGCAGCGTACCGTAGCGGATTACCGAAATCTACAGGGATGCAATCCTTAAACAGTTATACCCAAGGACGACGCACTGTATAGAAGTGCTTACTTAGAAGATCAATGTCGTTAATAGGAAGGCTATGCAAACTGCACTTTTTTGCGGAACTCTTGAAGACTTGAGCGTTAGCCGTGAAGTTCTCGTGTTCACGTTGAACTGTTCCGCAACGGTATCTCCTACAAGCAATGTTAACAAGTATGCTTCTAGTTTTATTCCTCATTTCTTCCACCCTGTAACAGCAAAAGCCAGCTTCAGGTGCGTGGAAGCTGTCCAATTAGGAACGATGTTGAAGTTGCGATAATGAAAAAAAAAAATCAGCTGTAGCTGTTTACGCGTTTTTCCTAGAGTGGCTGAATGGATGTGAACATTTTGGATAAATAAGCTTCGCGAATAAAAGGCGTTTTCAATTAAATAACGTCGGAGACATGCCGACGAAGTGTACGCTGAAGAAAATACAAAGCTTGTTATACATATTACGCATTTTTTACTGTTTTAATGTGTTAGAAGAGTATTTCGTGTTGCAAAAGACATATCGTATTGTTACTGTAGAATGTGTGCGACGCCATCTATGTTTCTGTCGCGGACGTACGTGGAACGGGTGTCAACGTTTTGGGGGACATCATCTTCCGCCAAGGCATATTCATCTACTTTTTTTTGTTTTCCTTTTAATATATTGTATGTCGTTTATGTCTTTTGCTGCTTGATCACACCCGGTGCATTTTTGTGGGTGGACAGACGTCCTGCTTTCGCTAAACAAGCTACTACCTGACAATTAGGAGAGTCTTCATTAATTTTGCTTCATTTACCAAACGCGTAGTTGAAAGAAAAGGAACGCTTATTTGGCTTGATAAGTCTAGCGAGCGAATGAAACTCAAGAGTAGTTTGAAGAACAGTAGGTACCAGTAAGTAATTCCGCATGACTCGATTTCATTTAGGCTTTTATATTAGCAGATTGATGTTTTTGGGGCCAAGCATTATTTGGAAGTTTTATAAAAATATAAAGAATGCCGAAGAAAGAAGGGCTGTTTGAATCGTACAGTACTAATAATTAGGCACCCAACAATTGCGAGAAATAATTTCTTACTCCTTGAAAGACAGGAAGAAAGAAAGAAAGTAAGACACTGTTCGTGGCGAAACAAAAACAGGTTCGCTAAGTTACCATAGCATGTGCCTGTGTTCGACCCCTTCGGTAATGGAAAGCTAATGTCGTTTTTGCTTAGAAGAATGAAAAAAATTGAGCCCTGACAGTTTTACATACCATTACGACTAAATGTATTTAATGCACCAGTATTAATGTGCCAAGCAAAATACTCACTGAGCGTAACGATATCATGATAAGTGCTTGAATGAAATCTAAAGCCGACAATACATTTACAAATAGGACCTACATGTAAGCTGTGCCGCGGCATGAAGGTCAAAAGGTATTCAATCGGCTTGTACATAACAGAAGAAGGCGTTTCAATGCCAAAAATCATGCATCGGTCTGCCACATATAACGTTGGTCTAAACTGAAAAGGGAACAGATCCGAAACTGGCGAAACGAAATTGTTGCTTATCAGGACTAACATGCTTCCGTAACAGTATGTAATACCGGTGTTACACGGTTCACTGCTCATCTCGATTAAGACCCATTGGGATTGTATTTCCAGACTGTGATTGGCTCCCTTGCGCGGCTTAGGTAGACCAGCCAAGCACGTCTAAGGGATGTGATCCGGACCGGGCTTCCATCGCGGTGGTCAGTGACCGCGCGGCAGTGATGTAATACATACTGTTAAAGCCGCCATTGGTTTTCTGAGTGTGAACATATGCAACTGTGTTGACCGTGTTACGAATTGGGCGTTTGTTACAGTACAGACTATAGTACGCATTCCAGAAATACAACACGTGTAGGGATGGCCGGTAAGGCTGGCAGTCCTGGACCCGACGACAAGGAGACAAAAAGATTTCGCTTGACAAAAGTCTCTTTGTCCCACTTTCTTATTTATTATAACGTGTACCACCTACAGCACTTTGCAGATGGGGTGTGCTTTTTATCTTGTTTGTGTTTTTCCTTCTTCTTCTCGACGTTGTCCCTATAATGTGACGGGCTGTGTGCTCCGAGCCGTGTGAGCGGAACTCGCTCGACGAGGGTCCGGCACTCGTGCTTCTGTACAAAGTCGGCTGCCATCTGAGAGAAAGAAAGCAAATAAATACAAACGAAAAACCACCAACGAATGACTCCTTTCTCTGTTCCTCGTAAACAAAAAAAAATGGGAAAGGGAACTAGGTAGCCCGCAACGATCGTGTTATTTTGGGCCTCTGTGCTGGTCATTGTGCAAGGATATTCGCTACATGTAGGTTATTGAACTTTTTCCAGTGGAACCTACGAAATGTT
This sequence comes from Hyalomma asiaticum, assembly GCA_013339685.2. Classification (NCBI taxonomy): domain Eukaryota; kingdom Metazoa; phylum Arthropoda; class Arachnida; order Ixodida; family Ixodidae; genus Hyalomma; species Hyalomma asiaticum. The sequence continues at coordinate 50,258,949 of CM023490.1, forward strand.
CGAACGTCCGTCTTCGTACATGGGCACGCAACACATCTTCTGTTGGCCTGGTCAGACACGTAAGTGTGCGAAAGCGTTGAGAAAGAGAGAGTGAGGAAAAAATAAACATGAACATATGCTGAGGCCAGCTTCGAGCCCCTTTTAACGTGATTTCATCGATTGATTTTTGGGGGTTTTACGTCCCAAAACCAGCTCTGATTATGAGAGGCGCCGTAGTGGAGGGCTCCGGAAATTTCGACCACCTCGGGTTCTTTAACGTGCACTGACATCGCACAGTACGCGGGCCTCAACATTTCCCCTCCATGGAAATGCAGCCGCCGCGGCCGCGATTCGATCCAGCGACCTTCGGATCAGCAGCCGAGTACCATAGCCACTAGACCACCGTGGCGGAGCCCCCTCGTAACGTCGATGGGGGGCAAATATGTCAGAGGCTCGTGTAGTGCGCGTTGTCAGTGCACGTTAAAGATAACCAGGTAATAAAAATTCCAGGAGCCCTCACCTACGGCGTTCCTCTTCTTTCTATCTCTTTCGCTCCCTTTCTCCTACCCCCAGGGAAGCTGAGCCATGGAGGGCAGGAAATAGCCTCATTTCCTTAAAACTGAACCACGATCATCCGCGCAACAGCGCGAAAGAAGGGACCACCCACTGAAAGCGTAATCAGTGCAGAACACTACTTATGAGTCTGCTTGCTTTGGCTGCACTTTCGGCACGTAGCCCACAAAGGTGTCGCGAATTGTTGGCCGATGTTAGTGCAGAAAGCGAAACGTGGCACTAGTACTCTTCGCGGTGCGGCCCTATCGAGTGCACAAGTGCGGTAGCCGTACCGCGACACCTCGTGACCTCATGAACTCGGAAGAACTGGCAACGAGCTATAGTGTCTGTGTTCGACAACGAAGAGGCTTGCACGGAGTAAAATCAAGTGCGGCAGTGGAGGCGGAGCGCGCTGAGCTTCGCATATCGAGTGGCAGAGAGGAGGCCTCTTGAACTAGTGTCGAAAGTTCGGCGAAATGGACGAGACCTTATATATTAGAGATCCGAAAGATTTTTGTGACCCTAGGTTCGAGAGGCCTGGATTAGGGAGCTCAAAGTAAAAATTGCCGGGATTCAACGTGGCACAGCAGCATTGTGATCGCGAGACACGTCTTAGTGGAGAGCTCCGCAAATTTCGGCCGCTCGGGGCTTTTCAACAAGCACTGACATCGCAAAATGCACGGCTCACTCGCATTAGGCCTCGATCACGGTGCGGTAACCACTGTGGCAATCGAAGCCGCGTCCTTAGCAGCAGCAGCCGAACACCGTAGCCCCTGCACAGTGATTGACAATTACTGATCTGACAGTGACGTTGGCTGAAGTGGGAGAGGGCGACGCGCATGCCCGGGCCGCTAACGTACGCTGGCCGACGTCTCCTGGTCTCTCAACTACGCGCCTTAAGTTACCTTGCGCGCAATGCACGCAAAAGTGCTGCAGGATTACTTTAAACAGGGATCATGAAATGATCCTGGTACGGGCAGAGAAAAATAAATAAACAAAAAAGACTTTGGCCATACTCATGTTGTGATAGGTTAATATTCTTGAGGTCTACCATGTTCTTGTTTTGGGGGAAAATGACAGACTCAACATTCCTGCTGAGCTTTTCTTTTTGCTGGGGATATTGGGTCTTACTTTCATCGGGTTTGTTTATTACTCATATTATGAATGGAGATTACATAGACAGAGATTTATTAGACAGCGGGTACACCCTCGTTGAAAAAGAAAGAAATTGGAGAATACACTGCTAAGCAATAAGAACATCCTCCCTAATTAGTAAAATATGTGCCCGATTTGCACAACCATCTGACACTGAGACCTGAAGGTGTTTAATAAAAGATAATACATAATCGAAAATGCCCTTTGGGGCGTCGTTAACGTACTCATAATAGATCTTAATACAGCAGAAGCCATGTCACATTCATAAGCAAATGTCTCTGCGAAGCCCATGCTAATTACGTCTGCACATTATCCCTAACTAATGTGTTCGTTCATTTCGTGCGCTAGTGTAATTATATATTTGAGTTCCGGGTTCGCCACGCGCCAGTACAGTTGTCAGTTGCGTGTCAGCATATTAGAAGTACCATTATGAAAGAACTAGTGATTAGCCTGCCCGGTATGTGGTTTCCGATGCGTGGGACGTGTCGCGAGTCTGGTGTGTTTTTCTGCATTGAAGCTCGCAAGTACGTTTTTAACAAATATTACAGCAACTTTAAGATCTGTTGAACCATGCATTATTTCTTCTGGCGCGTAAGACATATGCAAGTTTCCTGTAGTTATCGACAAATTGAGGCGTCTATGCTTAAAGAAACAACTACATTGCAATGAGTAATTAGTAATATTAAGAATATAAAATAAGGCTGATAGTCAATTTTGCGTAACTTCCTAATTAGCCATACAAAGTCAAGTGTTGCAGGAAGAGCTTCTTTATGGCTTTTCTTCTTTAAATAGCTTGTAGGTGACGTGGAGTCGCATTTTTTGTTAATATTTAATCTAAGATGTTTGACAAACTACGTTCTTGAAGTTAACAGAAGCGTAAAAAATGGAAATGTTATGACATGAGCCATTAAATCTAGTTGGTTGCGGACTACTTTTCAAGGTTAAATGCTTATGCGAGTGTATAAGAGGATAATTAAAACCGCCTTGCAGAACGATACCTACACTCTGACTCCATCCCGTCAGCGTGCCCAGGATATTGGTAAGTTTTCGAGAGTCGTGGGGGCTGCTTTGGATGACATAGGAGGAGGGAGAGGTATAAGAACAAGGAATGGTGTAACGGTTGATTGATATCGGGGGTTTGGCGTCCCAAAACCACAATTTCATTATGAGAGACGCCCTAGTGGAGGGCTCCGGAAATTTCGACCACCTGGGGTTCTTTAACGTGCACTGAAATCGCACAGTACACGCACCTCAGTTGGCATAACGGTATAGCGGCTCGTGGTATAACGCTGCGGGCAACTCAGCATTTTGAAATCTGAATCCATATTGCATGCTGACGATAGTAGTTGGCTCATTAACAGGGCCCGAGCTGCCACGCACCTGGGTGGTATTTGTGGTACAGTATAAAATTATCCAAACTAGAAGAGAAGCTCAGGGGAAGATGGATGCTTGAATCGATGAACAAATCGCAAGGTACGATTTAAAACAGGGAATGTCGCGGGAGCCAACGTTCCGACAAGCGGACCATGTCGAACAGCTGTCTGTCAACATGTTCGACCATGTCGAACATGTTGGACAAGCGCCCTGACGAAGACAAGTCCGCTTGTCGAAACGTTGGCTCCCGCGACATTCCCTGTTTTAAATCGTACCTTGCGATTTGTTCATCGATTCAAGTATAAAATTATGCAAGTCGGCTACAAATTCCGCTTTGCTGATACTGGTATGCAGCCAAGCTTTTTCATAAATAAATATATTGCTGAGAAGAGAGCGAACAAGTAGAGGGCTGGTCGGGTCAAGGCTGAAAAAAAAAAGCGTGGTATGGTCATCTCTGTAGGAATCAACATAGAATGGACAGGACATGTAAGGAGGTGGCAAGATAAATGATGGCAGTAAAGCGGATGTCAAGAGAAGGCAAGCACGGCCGGTGGCGGCATTAGGGGGCATACAAAATAGAGGTTTTTTGGTGTGACCGGACCACAGTTACACATCATCTTTTGAAGTAGATGAATGCAGACGAGTGCGGCGGGAGTAGTTAGGCTGCCGATGCTGTTCATGATGACTACAGTTGTTAGAAGTTGACAAAAGAAGACGGCACATGTTCATACTTAATCGAGAAAATGAGAATGTTGTAAAATAGTAAACAGAGTGTTGTTACAGTCCTAGAGACAATGAAATGATGAGTTTCGCGTGCTGCTGTACTCGATTGATACGGCCTCTTTAGACTTGGCGAGATTTCATCGTAAACATGTGCTAATCAATGAGAGAGCCTTCTAACTAAGGAAGAAGAGTGCTGACTTGTTTTGGAAAAAAAAGACAACAAGCCAAAAAGCAATGAATGGGAGTATTGCTAAAAGATTAGCGAAATCCCTCAGCAATTGTTTAATAGCTTCTTTTATTAACTTTATTAGAATCGTGTAATAGTTTCTTCTTCCAACTCAATCTTAGTGGTTATTGAATATTAACCCCTTTTGTTTTCTTTTCTTTTGTTTGTATTTGCATGTCATCTCTGTTGTTTGCCATTTGTCATATGTACGCCAGCTCCTGGAATAGCCCACGAGGGCTGCATCAAATAAATAAATAAATAAATAAATAAATAAATAAATAAATAAATAAATAAATAAATAAATAAATAAATAAATTCCGCACACGGGAAACAACGGCCTGACTGTGTAGCGGAAAGAACAACGTAACCTGAAAAGGGCGGTTGTGCTCAGCAGATAGATGGCCAAGACGACGGCCTGGCAGAACTCATAATGGGCCTAATGTAATGAACTCATAATGGGCCTAATTGTCTGAACGCATAGTGGGCATGATGGACTGAACTCATAATGGGCCTAGGCAGTCGTCGCGATGACGTACGACAGTATGACCGCATCGGACATAACATCCAGCACTGGTACATCCGCGTCAGTCGTAGCAAAATAACCGCCCCTTTCACTCCGCGAAGATGGTCGAACACCGAAACTGTCTTAGTTATACCGCGAGGCTCAGCCCAAACTCGCCCGTCGTTCTTCTTCCTTCGCTTCTTTGCTTCGGTCTTTCTTTCTTCCTTCCTTTCCTAGTCTTAGCTTGCCTGAATAATGCCTGAGCTAATGCTCGGGCATTAGTCTTCCTGTCCTTGTCTCTGCGTGCCTGAGTAATGCCCGAGCTGGTTGCCTTAGCTAATGGAACACTTAAGGTTAATTTTCAGTTGTCATTTATCATTGTGCGTTTCAATGTAAAGCACTAATGCGTTTATTCATCATTGTGCTTTACAATTGCACTTCACACTCGTGTCATGCATAGTTCCTGCAAAGAATCTCTCCTGGGCAAGTTCAGCAGTCTGCCGGTGGGCACATAGCCCTGGTGTATGTACACGCGCTCACACCTAAAGAACTGTGCCGCTGCCAGTAAGACCTCTGGCCAACGCGACAGACTCATTTTCTATGAGGACACTGATTCAGTTACTAACAAGTCGGGGGTGCTAAAGTATGATTCAGTGGGTTTGCAGCCCACAGCCAAATAGTCGAATGACCTTTCAGCGGTCGCCAAGCCTGCAATGTTCTGGCTGCTGCAACTTGTTATTTTGGCCTTGGTGGCATATGAAAGGTTTGTGTGCACGTGTTACCAACACACGTAGAATCGGCTTTTTTTACTGTTCTTACGTGCGAACAATTAATAATGAAACAGCTTTCTTTGTAAACAAGACACAGCGTGTGTTCTAATAACGAAATTTTCGCTACACGGACAAAGCAAAACAATATGTTCGATGAATTAAACGTCTGCCGAGTGCAAATCAGCACTAGCCTCTTGAAGTTATGTCAATTAAATGCGTGCCAACTGAGACTAAAATGAAGCTATCTGAAATGAAATTGACGTCCAATAAAGCGTCACGGTGCTCGACAATACGATCACACTTCGCCCACACAGGCAACGCTTGGCAAGAAAAATGCAGATATACGCCATAGGTGATTGAATTTGAATACTACAGCCCATCGAAATTAAGGACCAACAGGATATCGATTGAAAACGTTATAAGAAATTTTGTCAAGGTGAAACAAAGAAAAACAGCTTTGTTTTCCTTCTTTCACCCACCCCGGCCACATATTTGTTTCCCGTCATGAGTTGAACCGCGTGTGTGCGTAATAACGGGGCCAACGATTAACTGAATGAGGAGGAACAAGGCGCTGGAAAAAGTCGGACACACACTTGCTAGGAAAGCACATTGCCAACTGCACTCCTGGAACGTATACGTTACCGCTCCGCGTCGTCTCTCACGCCGTCGATCCTTCTCAGCTCTGTGTTGAGCAACAATATTTCGCTTATGTTGCAGCTCGAGCTCGGGGAAGTCGCTTTGTAACCTGGCGTATGTAGCCCCGCACTCTTCCACGAAAAACTGCAAACTTTTTCAGCACGAAGTTTAGAAATATTTCGTTCCCATGTTGACAGGGGCCCTGACGACAACCGAGCTGCAGCGTTTTGTATGTTTCGAAGTACCACAGGGTGACATTACGGGAAGAGCAAGGCGGCGACACTTGTATTTTATAAAAAAAACTCACCAGAGAATATACTAAACAATAATTTCATGCGTACTACGTACTGTCACTCTATAGAGACCCGCCCAGTTTAGATTAGCAGCTGCTAAAAATGAGTGTTCGGACGAAGAAGAGCAAGCAAGCCTCAGCAATTAAAAAACAAAACAAAACAAAAAACATAAACTTTCCTGTCTTGCTACTTTACACTGCTCGGTATCCTATGAAAATATACAAAGACGATTGTTTCCTTTATAGGCACCCAGCAACTTGCCTTCATTTTGCGAGAATGAAGCGCTCTTTGCTCGCGATTCTACTGTTGACCTACGTATCAAATGTGAAGTGTGTGTTTTGCCCAGTGCAGTTTCGAAATGGTGAGCAGAAACGTTCATATTTGTAATAAATATATTTGCTTTGCTGAAGCGGTTGTACGCGCATGCTATGACCACCCTCGTCATAACGAAGCGGCTAACTTTCCGTCCCTAAGGTGCACTTTTCACGCTAATTCATGGCTTTTTTGAATGGAACCTCGTTTTCTCCATTTCTATTCCCGCATTAAGCCTTTTTCTGTGTTATTTTGTAGCCTTTCGGAATTCAGATTATTTTTCGCGTCTTTCGCACCGCGATGCGGGAGCTACATGCGGGTGTGAACCACAAAGATGTATCTGCAAGCGGTGGTCACAGCAATGATATTGTGGTGACATTAGGTATATTACAGTACCAGATATGATGGGCTCGTTTCGACGGCTGAAATTGGTGATGATGATGTCCGTAACAGCTATCACTTGCAATGAGAAAAAAAAATAACGCCATGACTGTCCGTGTTTGAACCAAGTTCAGTAGGAGTAGCGCCACAGATCCCTTACTTTCACGACATAGTTGGTCACCGTGTGTTCTCGGTCACGGCTCTCATACAGTGTCCTGAAGCACCGTTCTAGGCTTCCGGCCATATGTTATCAGCGGTCGGCTGTGGTTTCATTGCCGACAATGAAGGAAAAGGCGGAGGAGGGAAAAAAATTGACGGCAGATCCACGAGGTGAATGATGATGAGATTGGGCGAAGCTCCTGGAAGTAATCATCGGTTAAACCGTGAAATTTCTTCCGTTAATTCGCCCGATAAAAATGACGTGAAACGATTGATTAAATGTTTTGTCAAAGTTTTATTGCTGGTTTCCGTTGTCCTTTCATTATGACCGCTTTGTGGTCGGTGAAATGTAAGCTAAGTGGTTCTTGCACTGGTTGCGGATGAAAACCATTGCTTTACCTGGCGTCTTTCGTTAAGCAGCTGGCGTCTTTTCGTTTTGCTTTAGAAACATCTGGCGTCTTTTCGTTTTGCTTTTAGAAAACATCTGGCGTCTTTCGTTGGTTTATTTCATCAATCAACGGCGTTTTGAACAAAATTTTTATTGTTTAATCACGCACAGGAGAAATCTCACCAGGCACTACCTTGGAGGTAAACAATGGCTGCTACTGGGAATGAGAGACAGCAGAAGTCGGCTTTTCACACATTTACTTCTACTAACGCTTCCTACTGGAACATGCCAATGGCTGCTAATGGGGAATGAGAGACAGAAGAATTCGGCTTTTAGTTAACGCGCACGCTGCGAATTTTTTTTATTGTTCAACAACGCACAGGAGAAATCTCCCACCGGCACCACCTTGGAGGTCAAAGCGTAAGACTGGTTACGCACTACGACTACGACTACGACTACGAGGGACGAACGGGTGCCGCTTTAAGGAGCTTCGCCCCTAAAAGAGGAGGTGGAAGAAAGAGGAGGAAGGAGACCACGACGATCAGGAAGCAGGACACGACGAAGAAGGAGTAGAATACAAACACTACGAATAAAAGGAAGAAGAGGAAGGTCAGAGAAGGACAAAGAAGAACAAGATGTCGACGAAGAAAATGGGAAGGCGACAACAACAGAGCAAAAAAGGAAGTAAACGACGAAGATGCCGAAGAAGATGAAGCAGAGAAATACATTATTTTTTAAAATGCACTCGTTTATCCTCATTAAGGAAACACACATTAGAAGATTCTTTTCATAGGGTTGGGCTGCAATTCACCGTCTCTAATATTCTCTCTTTGGAAGCCTCCTCATTAGGACATTGCCACGGGGATGTGTGCTCTACTGTTTCAAAATTCATAATTGATTCAAGTCGGTTCTTTTCATAAATTCGTACTTTTCACTGTTAATTTCTTCCTGATTATTCGATTCTGATTGGTATTCCATAGTACTTCAGGCTTAACCATTTGAACTTATGACATCTTGGCCAATCCCCCAGGGTGGGTATGTGCCAGATTTGAGGAAACAACAACAACAACAACAACAACAACAACAACAACAACAACAACAACAACAACAACAACAACAACAACAACAACAACAAGCGCCAGAGGGAGCAGAAGGGAGGAACGAGAAGCAGGAACTCGAGAATACAGAAAGAGAGAAATGAAAGAGCACACAATAATGTCCAGCAGGCGCTCTCACTGTGCTGCGTCCTCTGTTCCGGCTTGGCAGTTTCATTTTAGAATCGCTGTACCAAATACTGTACAGAATAAAGTTCCCCTACACGTAATTCTGTGAAGTTCACGGGTCTATGTGTTTACCTGTTTGCATTAGGTACCGAACAATATGAAGAAAGCAGACTATGGGTACGGTATAACGACTTTCTGAAAATTAGTGAACGTGTTTGCAGGCAGCGTTCGAGCGTCTAGACTGGGAAGAACAGCTAATTTTATGGCCGCAGAATGTCTTACCAATTTCAGGTTTGAACACGACATTACGCCCTGGAGAAATGAAGGTGACAAAGGAAAAAACATGATTGATGACGTAAACTGGTAAAGTGTTAAAATAGGACTAACATATATTAGCAAAAAGCAATAATTATGCTCATCAGCCTAGCTAAAAAGACGGGAATTGAAAAATAGCAATTGACCTTTAGAATGCTTGAATGAATAGGTATATGCAGGGCAATTACTAAGAGGGGAGTATACACATGAAAAGGAAATCCTCTGTAGAATAAGGATGGGCTGGAGCGCTACGGGAGAAATTGCCAAATCGTGACTGTAAACTTGCCGCTGTCACTGGAGCGGAACGTATATAAAGACGTCGCTATGCCTTTACTAATGTGCGGTGCATAAACCTGGAGGACAACAAAAAAGAAAAGAAAATAGATGAAATTAATGAGCACCGGGGTGCAACGGAACAAAAAAATGATAGGTGCAACTCTAACAGACAGAAGGCGAGCGGAATGGATCAAGGTACAGACAAAATTACCGGATGTTCCTTGATCAATTAAAAGAAAGAAGTTGACCTGGACAGGACAGGACATGTCATGCGGAGGACGGATAACAGATGGGCAGTAAGAGCGGCGGAATGGATACCGAGACAAGGAAAACGCAGCAGACGCAGGCAAATGGCTAGAGGGAGCGAGGAAATTAAGAAATTCGCAGGCCTAGAGTGGAACCAACTCGCTCTGGATAGGACAAACTGTAAATAGTTGAAAGAGGCCTTCGTCCTGCAGTGTACTTCAACGAGGCTGCTACTGATGCTGCTGGTGTGCAATGATGCCAAGGGACACGATATATCTGAGAAAGCCACCGTGCCTCAGAAAAACAACACGCAATTTATTTCACTGAGAGTGCTATTCGGCTACTTCATTAAATTTAATAATAACTGATGCAGGTTTGCGCGCCACAACCACGACATGATTACGAGCCAGGCCGTAGTGCGGACTCCGTGTTCACCTGAAGATTTTTTAACACGAAAGTGCTTTATGCCGGGGTCCACCATGGCCTCATACGTCACTACCGTAACGGATATGATTAAGTAAAATAAACATGTAAGCGAAACACTCAGAAGTACTTATGTTCATGGGCTGGGGATCCAACTCAAAGCCGATCACTCCACGACGAGAGGTAGCCGGTGGTCTACCACAGCTCTAACGCCGCACCTGCTCTGAGCTGTATGAACGCGCCTTATATTCCTTCTTATCCTGCTTCGTGCGTTCTTCCACGCTCTCGTCCGGCTCAGCGCGCGCTCATCCAGCACATTGCCTGGAATGGTGCCACCATCGAAGAGAGGCAAAGTGAACCACTGCAGCTTTACTTCGCCTGTCCTGGATGGCGGCACCATTCCAGGCGAGTTCCAAAGTCCGCCTCGGTGCAAGCGTGCGGAGACGCGCGGGCATCGAAATACAGCGTGATAAGAAAGAACATAGGCGCGTTCGTATAGCTTCGAGCGTATGTGCGCTGACAGCGCAGTGGTAGAGCACCGGTCACCTTTCGTTGTGGGTAGCGCTCCCCCACCGACCACTCTTCGAGCGTGATGGCACTGCTGCGGTAGGGGCACAAGCAGGGTAACCATGCTGACGGGTCAAGGTGGCGCAAGTAAATATGATCGACACCTTTGGCGGACAGCATTTACAATCGACTGTGTCCAGTTATTACGTAAACTACTTCAGTTACCACAAGGGATTGGTCCTTGAAGTTACGGAGGCGATGCATGAACGTGGGTTCATCCGCGTCAAACAGTGCCGCACCAGCAAAACACCGATAGCAATGGGCAAATTTTAACGTGAATGTCCAGGCACAGTATACGGCCCTCTAGCACATTAGCTTCCAATGCCCCTGCCGGGACAGAACCGAATCCCCGTCTTTTGGCTCAGCAATCAAGTGCCATAACCGCTAGATCACCGTGGCGGATAGTTTATAAAGTTTTATTGCCATTAATAAGGGTACATGTAGGAGAGACTAGTCGTTTTTTTAATGAGAAGGCATCGGAACGTAGCCTGGTGGTGCGAAACGGAACTAGGGAAGATTTATAAAATAATTTACGGCAACTGGTGTTACACTGCAATGTCGAAAACACCATCTTTAGGAAAAAAAAATCGGCACCTAAGGCGGAAATGAAGGTAAATGTGGCGTTTCACATAGCCAGGGCAGCGAAAATGTTTGCAACTATTGTAACGGAAACATGAGCTCGCCCATCTGCCAAAGACAAGGTTAAAATGTGTTAAGTTTGACGTGAATTGTGTGACAATGCTTGGGAATCTGACTGTTTCTTCAGCTTTTTTGCTTATTAACAGGCTCTGTTTCGTTCTGTCGAATTTATTCCATCATTGAACGAACCCCTATGGTTCTTCGCAGCTGTTCAACGCCTTTCCGCGCACAGTCGAGCTGCTGTGCGTGTCTGCCTCTCAGCGTGGTATGTTTATGTTATATGTTAAGTGGAAAATTTTGCTTGCTTCAGTTAGAGGAGTAAGAGTAAAAAATTTCCGCATTCAGTGTCAACACTTTGATATCTCCGTGCACACTTGCTCGCGCCGTCTCCAGATGAGCATTTGTAGCATCCTTGTTGGCTTTCTAAATATTAGTTGGAAGTACGAGGTCGGCCTACCTGCTTGTGACTTAATCGTGCTTCCTTTTCGCGCTGGACTTGGAACTTTGCAGCTGGCGCAAACCAAAGTTCTCTTTTCGACCAACCTTTCATTTTTCACAGGCCGCTGCTATTTCCTAAACAGAGTAATCGGCAACACTCTTACATGGAATTTCCGTGACCCATGTGTACAAGCTTACTGCAACTATCCGGGAAGGACAGTTATAATAAAAGGGTAAGTTCAGTAGTGAGCTCAATTTGATGTTTTTTACACCTAGTTTTCGTCCTTCATTACAGACATTGAAACGTGTCAGACCATTTTTAGGGGCGAAGCTCCTTATGGCATCACCTGGGCGGTTCTCGGTTGTCGATGCATCCTGCGTAGCCAGTAGCGTCTCCCTTAGCATACAATAGCATACAATATATGGCGCTGTCCCATAGAGATGCATGCAAACTGCAGTTGGGTGACGATATACTAGATGGTGCTGTACGCATTCTGTGTCGTCATCGCCATTTCTCGTCTAGTTTCCTAGATGGCGCTGCCCCATAGAGATGTGTGCAATATGGCAGTTGGGTGAATGGACACTAGATGGCGTTGGAGGTGCCGCTGCTTTCCGATAGGCCGCTGCGCGGGGCTGCGCCGGGAGCGCTCCTCGCATTCTCCTGGATCGTCGCCGCACGTGTCGGATCGCGCTTGGTGGACCATGAGAAAAAATTCCGAACGTTGTGTCCGAAGCGCGGAATCGAACCAGGAACCCCTCGCTTCCGAACGCGCGGCGCTAGCCACTACAAGACCACGAAACTTGCAGGCTAGTACACAGTGAATAAGCGCTTGCGGCAATCGCAATGATTCGGAGCGTAAGCTATTACTGGCTCGTTACAGTAGCTGAAATTAGTGGCGATGGTGTCCCTCAGCGACGCCAGTATTGCTCGCAAGGACGCCAATATCGCAAGGACGCCAATATTGGTGTCCCTCAGCGACGCCAATATTGCTCGCACAATATTGCTCACCAATCTTGGGGTGTGTTCCAATACTCACGGTAGACGGCTAAATAGACGGCGACGTAGCAGCGGCCATCTTAAGTCCCATTCCATTTCTCACGTAGATGGCAAAACAGACAGCTTCGCGAAGACAACATACGATGACAAAACGATGCAGGCTACTCATGATTTCGCATGGTTATCGACGTTAGCACTAGAGATCTTGCATTCTAAATATAGCCACATCGTCTGAAAGACCACGCAACTTCCAGGCTAGTAAACGGTGAATAAGTGCTTGCAGAAATCACAATGTTTCGTAGCCTTAGCTATTATTGGCTCGTTACGGTAGCTGAAATTAGTGGGGATGGTTTCCCGCCAATATCCGAAAATGAAAGGAGAAAATGAAACGTCACGCCCATGAAGATTTGAACCCAGCTCAACAGGACCCGAAGCATTCACCCCTGACCATTACCACACGGCTGAGCATGCCGTGCTCTCAGCCACAGCTCTGCTAAGGTCGGAGTGATGTTTTAAGACACCATATGCTGCCAGTCGTCGGCTGAGGTTTTATAGATGAGAAAAAGAGTAAGAGGAAAAAAATAAGTGAGAGGAGGCGGCGACAACGAAGAAAAAGAGAGAAAGGAGGAGGAAGATTACCATGACTGCGAGGAAGCAGAGGAAGACAACGATGAGCACTGCAAAGAGGAACAAGGCGGCGAAGAAGTGAAGGAGGAAGAAGATAGGACTGCGAAGAATGAGGTGACGAAAAGAAAATGAAGAAGACAAAAAGTTGGCCGCGTATCTGCGTGCTTCGTTGCAAATGTCGTCGAAAGACGATAGTCTTCTGCCGGCCGTACTACGCTGAGTGAGATATGGACGACATCTGGCAGCGCCCGTCGGGAAACGTGAGCTTGTGCAGAATCCCTGGGCAACTGCCAGGTGGCCGCACCAAATCATCGGCAGAGGCCTTTTTCGTGCATAGCGTCGCATTTTATGCGCAGCCTAAGAAGCACTAGGGTCTTAAGAATTACGTATCTATGTATTTTCTAGTAAAGGAACACATCACCTAATACTTACGTATTGATGTTGCGCCTTATTATTGATCACGGACTTTTACGTGTTCTTTTCTGTATGGTTCCAAAGTACTTTATTTACACCGTTTAGTTTGCCATTGCTTTTGTGCAAACTTTCGTTTTCAGGTGGGGGGACCCCGTCAGAGGTTAATGCCTTTAGTCCTCTCTTTCCCAAGTGTACTAACGCTTGAATAAAAATCTATTTCAATTTCAATTTCAGATATGCGTAATATTTGCTTTTTGATCGACAATGATCACAAGTGTGAACGCCGCTACCAGTTCAATATGGCTGGGCGTTAGGCAAATGCCTAAACTTTGGCCGGGTGGCTAAATCGTGTGACAGCAGAGAAACAAAAAGACAGACCAAAATTTCTGCGTTCAAGTATCCCAAGAAAGACTATCCTCTTTAAAAGGAGGGGAGGGTGACGACAGCGAAGAAAACGGGAAGCACGTGACGACGAAGAAGACACGGAAGGGGAAGGAGGAGAGGAATAGAATATACAGCAGCGGAAGAAGACTGGGAGACTACGCAGCAACGTCTAGCTTACACTGCCAGTGTGATACGTCTTCCACGCGGGCCCAGGAGTTTGTGTTGCGGCATCTAATTTAATACCACACCCAGTGTGCCCTCCGCTCCATCGTTAGAACTCAGCAAAGTGTTTTGCTTTGCGCCGCTACCATCGCCTGTACCATGCGGCTGTATCTAACAAAACTGGGAGGCGTACCGTAAGACACTGACCAGCGTAACGCCTCCATTTATATGAGACCTGGAAACACTGGCACATGACACAAGGTGCCGGAGGACAACTCCCGGAGGACAACCCCCCTGCCTTCTCACGACTATCGCATATATGCAAACTGAACCAGATAAGTTGAACAAAGGAGCGTACGCCTTCTTTTACACGACCTTTGTAACGTCGTGGGTGACATGTCTTATGATTTTCCCATACGGTTTAAAAAGCAACTAAGATCGACTTCCCACATCAGTCCCTTGTGACCATGTTTTCTTAGCATATAATTTGCAATTATATCATAAAATGACACAAGACAACAAGTATTTAGAACATCGATACAAGATACTACCGCCATTATTATATTCGATAAGGAAATTCCCATTATGACTTAAGGTACAGAGATGTGTTCGTAAATTAGTAATTATAGGCGCACTGCTTCTCAGAAAGCTCTGTGGGCGCCGCAACAAGCATTCCTGGACTATTTTCAATATGGCGACATCCTGGAACAGCCCTGCGGAAGGAGTGACGTCAGTTTTTCTTCTTTCGCCCACTGTCCAAAGGGGAAGTGTCCCCTCTGAGCCGTAAAAGAGGTCTATATATAGCGTCTCCAAGACAGAGAAAAAGCGTGTTCCGAATAAGCCTATTAGCTCTGGAGGACATCAGGAACGGTCAACCAGATAAAAATTAGTTAGCCAGCTGGCTGTAATTTCTTAACCGGGCTTTTAATTAGCGAAGTTGGCAGTTATTTTTAATGGCGAGTTTGTAGCCACGGAGATGACGGCGTTCGTTGTATCAATCTCTTGTACAAAGAAATATTTATTGTCCGTTGACCGCGAGATCGACCTATACTTGGCAGCACCGTCACCGTGTTAGTGTGGATGGGCGGTAGGGGGCGCGGACTGAAATTGCACAGTGGCGCAGCGTTGTGAGCCGTTTGAGACAAACCGTAGCTAAATGAAAGCGTTGACTGCAGTCACATGGTAATATGGACGTCCTGCAACGTTACCTTAGCGCTCGAAACACGCAGGACGTTCCTGTTACATGTGAAAGCAACGTAATGTGCCACCCAATGGGGCACTGGCTTCACCCGTCCTCACAGTCTGACTTCCTCGGCGTATCTCTCTTTCTTTCTTCTTGGGCCATACTTAAGTCGTGTTTCGTCTAAAATGTTTGCTTTTATGTTACGTGAGTGAAATAGTTCGGTATGTAGTTCTCGCTCACTTTGTATAACTGGCTGCCGAAAAAAAGGGTTACTGCGCATTCAGCTAAGGTAGCAGCTTGTGATGCCCTACACGACTTCTTGCATGTATATAATCGTCGATATACATCTCTCTTTTTTTGCATATTTCAGGGTATGCTGAAACACACGTCTCGTTTTATGGAGAGCCCGCAATATAGGCGAAATAATTGGTGATCGGTCCCTCACTATGCAGTCCTGTTCCGATCTTAAACCGTTGCTGTCGAGGCTATAAGTAGGAAGTTAGGTCAGCAAAATGTATAACTCCGCGCGTCTCATAGCTGCCTTTTGTCGTTGTAAGTGGAGCTGCAAGCAAAGAAAGGGCGCGCAGGTCAAGCGTCTCGAGCGGCTGCAAATGTGAAAACAAACGGAAATGAAACGCCACGAGCTTACACCGTGGCTACGTGACATAGATCAACATATCTACAGCCGCAGAGCGGGGTCGTTCATTTCGAAGGCTCAAAGAATATTCATTTAATACTCAGCATAAAGAAAAAGTCATGTTTCGGATGCGAAAGAAAAATGAACTATTCCATGGTGCGAACGCGTTTACGATATTTTAGCCTTTCATGCTATTCTGCATATGTCATTAAAGGAAGCACGTAGACGCCAGTACAGAACTGTCAGAGTGGTGGCAGTGACATTCGTTGAGTAAAAAAGCCGAAAAGGCTCAGTGTGCTCGCAATAATGCCATTAGGTACACCTGAACGTTTACCGCGTACGAATGACCAATTTAATGATTCGTCACATAATTGTTTTAATTCACGAATAATAACCATTTGTTAGATATCAAGAATTCTGGTTTGAGCAGTAATGCCGGCGAAGTAAATAAAGAGAACTGAAGACGACGATTTCTGGAGTTTCGCATCTCTTAATTACGATGATTATGAGCGACGCCGTAGTGGAGGATTCTGCAAATTTAGACCACCTGGTGTTCTTTAACGGTGCGTGAACATCGCAGTGTACACGGGCTTCAGCATTTTGCCTCCACCTAAATGCAGCCGCTGCGGCCGGGATTCCATCTTGCTACTTTTGGATCAGCAGCCGAGTGTCATGGCCACTAGACCACCGCGACGAGGCGTCTTTTCTACATACGCGTGCGAAAGCTGATACCCGCGACGAATAATGTGTCATTCTTCATACTGAATTAGAAGTTCACAAGCCGAAGCAGTTTGTTTCAACATACGATGGAAATTAGTAGGCTGGTGCCAAGGTTTGTTTGCCTCGATCGTTGTAAATTAACAGGTGATTTGTTTGTGCAGGTGCCCAAACAACGATGCCCCCGGAGCACCTCAGGTGACGGACCGTTATCCTGGCTGCTGCCGCCAATGCGATTGACCTTACTCTGATGACGAAATAGCTCCCGAGTAGATTGAATAAAGAGGCATGACTTCGTAAGAGATAAGAAGGGAACTGGTGTTTTGGTGCAATAAAAGAATCACACCAATTGGTCTTTCATTTGTATTTCATGAGATGACATACGTTTATTTTTATATAAAAAAAGCGACCACTAAAACAGCGCTACTAGGCACCGACTTCCATTAGGAGAGCCGCAAAATGCCTGTCCCGCATAGTACATGTAGTTATTGACTAAACCTAGACAAACAGGCGACCAAAACGAGTGCAGGCTGTGGATTATATAGGGGAGATGCAGATGTAGAGACAAAAGAGATATATCTGACATAAATTAGAAAAGAAATCACAAAAAACACAGAAGAATATGGAGGATATGTGGATGGCAAACGCATGGAAATAAATATGAAAAACCAAACTTGGCCAGAAAAGCTGGAGAAATAGCTAAAAATATGTTTAGGCAGCCCCCCTAGGCATAAAGTGATTATTCTTATTGCAGATATGACCAGAATAATATAAAAATGTTATCAGGAATACGTGGCACAACAGAACATATATAAAGAAAAAAGCAAGACTGAAGGCACATCTTCGAGAGCCAATCAGTATTTCGAAAATATTGTGGCAACAATCTCTCAATCTTTAGTTCAATTACGAAATCTGAGCAAAAAGCGGAATGTGTGCAATGGCGTCAAGCTCACTATCACTATCATGCAGCGGTATCACTATCAGTGTCGCTATCATTTAGCGATAAGCTGATGGCAAGGATGTCGGCAGTGGAGGAGGGCAAGTGGAGGCCTGTTTTTCACTTCCGCGCAGCTCCATACTGCTCTCTCTCCCTCTCTCTTTCTTTCTATACCTTGTTATATCTTTTGCGTCGATGTCCACAGCGGACAAGGGCCAGGGTTTGGTTAGTGGGTCGAGGGCATCTCTGGATGAGCTTTCCCGATTTCCGGCTACTCAACATTTTCTTTATTTATATTTTAATCTATTCTTCCTCCTGCGATTTCTTTCTTTCTTCGTTTCTTTCTTTCTTTCTTTCTTTCTTTCTTTCTTTCTTTCTTTCTTTCTTTCTTTCTTTCTTTCTTTCTTTCTTTCTTTCTTTCTTTCTTTCTTTCTTTCTTTCTTTCTTTCCCTCCTTCCTTCCTTTCGTTATTTCTATACTGTTCGATATACAAACCCTCTCATGCAGAAGTGGGGGTAGTGGATCAAGGCAAGAGCGGGACCGTTGTCCGATCCTGCGTGAGAGCTGCGCTGTGAACTGCGAAGACCACTCCACACGGTTTTACCACGATATAAACAGATCCGCTGCTAACAAAGTATGTTGGTGAAGGCACATTCCTGCTCTAAAGTTTGATATTGCACTCAGTATTCCAATCTTAAATTCCCTGTCCAACATGTATTGGAAAGATTTCGTATTGGCACGCCCTTAATTGATGCCCCCTTTTCACCCCCCCTAAGTTCTTTTCTGAGTTTTTCATGTCGATCACAGCGAATGAAGGGAACCACCAAGACCCCTTCTCGCCCTTATAGGTGCTTCAGCACTCAAATGCTCTGTTGAAAATTGTTGTCTTTGTTAGAGACAATAAAAATGTATTTTTTGTTTCAAATACTCTTCCCTTATGTAAAGACATTGGTAATCGGGTGTAGTGAAGTGAATAAATAATAAAACCAGCAGCAATCGTATAAAGGAGATACTACACCGCGGCAATAAATGATGTTCCTCACTGGTGTTGTAATGATGAGTGATATGAAAATAATATAAAAAAGTACGTAAACTACGTTACATTCATATAGGGCCGACCTTCTCTATTTTCAGCCCTTTTATGCTTAGCGCACTATGACATCTTAAGCACGGAATTTTGGCAAATACTGCAATGAAGTATCCATACTCAGTCTTGGCTTTGTGGTGCTAAAGTAGGCTGAATGAGCATTGCGAATTTATTTGAGGGACCAAAAAACCTCTTGTGATGACATTCCCCGGATAAATTATTGTAGAATATATAGGCATAGCACAATGGCAACCTTCGGTCGCAAGAGCAGCAATGCGCCGCCCTCCATTCGAGGTATATTTATCGCATGCTGAGAGCACGTGAATATTGTGGACACCTTGCATGATATTTTCCCACAAAAGTGTTTGCGACAGTTTCAATGAATCTATCGGACACCGAGTTAAAACGAGACAATATGTATCTGTGGGAGCGGTGAATGGAACATTGATTGCCAGCATTGCAGCAGATGTAGTCTCCTTCTGGAGTCTTTGTGAAAGTATTCTAAATGGAGATGTATGTTATCGCGAGTTACTGCAGACGCCTAAAAAAAAGGTCTTGTCTTGAGCGTCTGTGTAATGGATTGCTATGCATATATACTTAGCACAGAATACAGATCACCTTCGGTACTACATGGAACAATGCCACCGCCTAAAATATGAGGTATTTTTATGGCATGACTGACAACAGATACATTACATTGCGGAGACCTTGGACGATATTGCCACACAGATGCATTACCGCTTCACTTAATCTGTCGGATGAACCTAAAAAAGAATATATTTCCGCGGAAGTAACCGATTCATTTTCAGCTCTGAAGGGACGTCTAGCCTTCCTTGGGCAGTGTTCTTGAAAGAAAAATGAACAGCCCCTACGACGCATCTCTCTCTGCTAAAGAAATGAAAGAAATAAGAGCTTCACATATATTCCCCTGTTCGATATAAAAGTCGCAGCAGAGGGGAGTAACATTCAGGCGCAGTAGGAGATTTCAAGATGACGCGAAAGGTAATGGTCATCGTCCTGGCCCTGATTGTATGCACTTGCCTTGTTCGTGTGAATGGACAGCTATGATGTATTTATGCCGGGCTTGAGTTTCTATGGTGCTTCACCCTCATCGAGCACGTGGGCCTGGCCACCACGCGGCAGAAGTACGTATCTCATTCTCGCGTGTACTATGAATATCATCTTTATCGACCTTTCAGCTGTGTACACGTTTCTGTTGCAGTCAGATGTTTCTTGTCGCATCGATGGTAACTATTGTAAGGCGACCGTGTTAAGGAGATCGTCTCCCAGAAATTCCGGTGTCGGCGTCGGCGTTGTTTGTTGGCAGCGAAAAATCAGCGTTACCCGTAAGCGAAAATCGAGTAGCTGCAAAGAACAAAAAATTAGGGCGACCGGAGAATCAAACCTGTGACCCCTCACTCCGGGGCCTGCAGCTTACGACGTGCAATTTATATACACCATTTACCGTTGGTGATACGCACATCTCGAAGGCTCGCACTTTGGCTTATGGGCGTGGTCGCCTGTGGTCGCGCCTGTGCTCGCGAGCGTGTAGACGTTCCCTCAAGCCACCAGGCTGTTGACACGTTTCTGATGGATTCTGTGCTGTGCATCAAGCGCCAGGAGAACGGCGATGCCTTCTTCATCGGCGAGATCTGATGGCGCACCGCCACTTTGTACTTTGCCCATTACATTGCAGTAATTCACAATCTCAAGCCCCACAAGTAGACATGCAATAACAAGTGTGGTGTCATGAGACTTACATGGGTAGGCGACTAAAGAACATGACAGGGAAAGAGCGCGATGACAATACGGTCACACATTGCTATCGCGTTGAACTTTAAGGCCACTTGAAATCTGCACTGTGTTTTCTCTTGAAGGGCCACATTGAAGGAACGGCAGAGAACACGTGTTCTGTGCCGTTCCTTCAAGGTGGCCCTTCAAGAGAAATTTCTAGTAACATTAACATGGCTGTCTACAGACAATTGTTACTAGAACCTACCAACAACAAATGCAATGTCTACCCAAGATCTGTGTACTTCTTTACCAACTGCTTGTTGGCGGTCTGGAAACAACTGGCCAGCAACATTACACAGACGAGTGTTCATAGGCTGTCTGCTTACTTTCTGCCAATGCCCAATGAGGATTTTTCTTTGATGCCCTAGGAACATGCTGCTAAAAGGATGTATGTTTGTAGGCTTTTTTGCGGATCACCTAGTAACATTTGTCTTAATATACCCTTTTAAAAATTGGTTAACATATCTAGTGAGGCATGTTTATGCACACACTGTTCACATTCTCAGAATGGCCTATCATCATATGTTACCCCGTGACAGCCTTTGTCGATATGTGTGAACGAGTTGTACAACCAAGCGCAAGCAAAAGACATACGAAGATGTATCAAAATGAATAATTTATTATCCTTATTTGGTACACAGCAATAAGAAAAATAGATAAGCGCATTAAGTAGTAAACATTAAAATAGGCAACGTAAAGCAGCCTCTACTTAACACGAGGTGGCACGATAAGTAGATCATTGAAATAGGTATACCTGCTTTAGCCTCCCGAACACATTCGCATAGAAGTATGACTTGTTCACGGGTATTTCAACTATAAGAAAGTTCATTAATTGATAAAAAAGAAAACAAGAAAGGCAGTGTCATACCAACCGCAGACACGTGGCACTGTATCATAAACAATACGTGCTGTTAGACAGGCTTCGCACTTACAAACCAGCATTCCGAGGTACACGCGTGCGTACTGCTAGGCTGAAGGTACATCAACGAAGATAATTATACGAGGAACTATGCTGGAAAACTTAACACGTGAGCCTTTTCGATCGAAAACAAATTGAAATATGTGAGCAAAAGAAAATATTCAAGCGCATCACACTAACAGAACATACAAGAAGACTGGAGATAGTTCATGCGTGGTCAGAAGATATAACAAAAGTCCAACGAGATGCAGTAGTTACCCCTTGGCCTGGTCTTTGTTGTATGTAGGTTTCAGTGACCTTGGCCTAAAACAGTGGAGCGCTTGTGCCTCGTGTTCGTTTTCTTCCCTAAATCAGATCCTAATAGCTTTGCCTTCCAGCAACACCGCATAGTTCCGGGGCACTCATATCCAGGCACTCACAAATATCGAAGAATATATCCAGGAGCTCGCCCATGTCGAAAAACTGATCGACTTGGGTTGGCGTCGCCGACACACGGTGCATTCAGCATGCCGACGCAAAACTGCCAGCCCGATGACACAGCACGTGCCCACCATTCTCCCTCTCTCAACATCCCTTCCCTCGCTAAGCGCTAACAGTGGACAGAGAGCTTTGGCACAATGGATATTCTAGGAACCGCGGCGGGGCGGGGGGGAGGGGGGGTGCGCGGGACTTGCTCCTCCCTGCAAACTACTAAGCCTGGTTCAGGACTTTTGTGCACGCAGCTGGTGCCAGTGTGGCGTACGTTTCGGCATGGTTTGGAGGGTCGTTTTGAAGGGCCTTGGTTTTACTATTGCTGAGGAAAACTGACATCCGCGAAGTGTTCGATGCGCGTTTTTTTTTGCTGCACATGCAGTATTACTGCTACTGCTACTATTACTATAATTCTGCCTTCTCAAAAAATTTGAGAATGCAGAATTATTTCACGTCTGCGAAACAAGGGTGCTTGCCGCGCTTGCGGGCTACAGGCATGTGTTTATATTTACGCGCACACACAAGTAGCTAGCCGTGTATTTTACGAGCATGCGAGCCACAAAGCAAATGCTTGGAAAATATGAGCCTGCAGAAAGCTTTAAGCATTATATCCACAAGGGCTTTTATGTGGCAGATGGTTACGAAAAGGGAAGCTGCGGGAATTAGAGGAATATGAAAGCCGCGCAATTAACTCAGTTACGAAATTGTGCCAGCTTATGTGCGACAGCAATTGACTGCTCTGTCCTGGTAGCAAGATGAGCTGTTGTTTTACTTTTTTCTTTTTTGCCAGCAAGCAAAGCACATATTAAACGTTAACAGCTGCCGGAAATCTAAGTGGTTAAGCAAAATAATGTTCGCGTTGAAACGAGATGACACCGGTGTAGGCCCTTGCTTTGTTACCTTTTTTACTTGAAACGTAAAAAAGGAATGTTTCGGGGTCAGCTCGGACCATTTTGGGTGAGTGCTGGTCTTTGCATTTTTGTGCAAGACGTCTGTAATAAACAAGTGTGTCAAGTGTTAGTTTGAAGTGCAGGTCAAATAGTGTACACGTGAAAGTGAAAGTCTGGAAGGACGTTAGAAGGGCCCACTAGAACAGCTGCTTGCGGGCTCTCTCAATTACACGACTTAGCTTGACAAATGCAAGTTTCATTACAATCTCGCATGTTATTTTTAAGTGCAAAAGCAGCTTACACTACGCGTTGCGAACAAGTTAGCTCAGGTGCACTTGTAGGTGACATATACTTTGTGTTCAGGCAACATGCAGGTGCAATCATCAACATGTCCTGCGGGAAAGATAAAAGAATCGCTCAGTGTACAGGTTAAACCTTCTACGATCTCCTCCCTTTTAGATAAAGAAAGTTCTTTATGTGAATGTCCGAAGGAAGTAATTTGATGGTGTGCTTAAATTATTTATACAAAAGTAGGAATGAAGAAACTTGACGATGCATTTAGAATAGTCTTTATATAGACGGAGGAACGAAGCCATTCGGCGATGTATTTAAAGTGTTCTTTATACAGAATTGACAGGGAAGTATTTATATGTGGTTGCTAAAAATTCTTTATACAGAAGTAAGAAGGAAGCCTTCAGACAATGTAGATAGAATATTCTTTATACAGAAGTAAGAGAGAAATCGTTAGACGTTCCAGCTAAAAAATTTTACGTAAATAAGGAGCAGGGCTTTAGACGTTCTACAAACACGTGTTACTACAATATAAACGTCTGTAGACTGTCAGTACGGTCAATAGAAAGTTATTAGGTGGTCTACTCAATGTTAACAGGCTGTTTTGTAAGAGACGGAAAGACGCTATGAAGGCTGTTAGCCAGAGGGAAGCTCTTACACAGAACAAAATGCGCGGCTTCATTTTAATTACCCGTATTGGCTGAACATGAGACAGAAATAGGAGCACCAGTAACTCCGTCTTTATATTTCATGTGCAGGTTGCTGGAAGAAGAACGAAGTATACAAGTCGTGTGTCAGCGGAAGTTGCAGCGAATGGAAGTGTGTATATCTCACCACGGGTTGGCCTGTCGGATGTACCACGGACTGCGTGAGCGGCTGTTTCTGCAAGGACGGTTATTTCCGCAACAGACGTGGCAATTGTGTTCGCGGTTATCGATGCTGCGGAGAACCTATTCCAGTGCCTGCTCGACCCACTGCCGAGTAGTAATGCTGCTGACACTTTAACCACAGCAATTTTCTAAAGAATGTGTGTTGTTCCTGTATATTTAGTAGAGGGAAAATATTCTGAACATTGAAAAAGAAAGTTATAAAGCAGGCTGATCGGTGTTTGTGTATTCCCTGCATAATGTCTAGTAATGAGGTTACAGGTGCGCAGAACATGTGCCTTTGTCTACATGGCCGACTTGTGTTCGACTGCATGGTGACAAAAGCTGTCCGTGGCAAAAGGAGTTCGGCAGAATTCCTAATGTGGACCAACGATTAAAAAAACATAAGCAGCAATCACCTATTTAATCACAAGACCACCAGGAATCACTTAAGGATCTCTCGGAAAAAATGAATGCTTTTTAGTTTATAAAAAACCGCCCCGTTATTGAGTTCGAGGCTCAGAGAAGGAAAAATGCTTGGTCATATCAAAAGCGTTCTTTCCTAAAACGTACGTATAGACTTCTTTATAGTTTTTTGCTACAAACGGGTGGAGGCTAATTTTCTGGTTCACAAACGTTAAAGATAGGTAGCTGCTAGAATGCTTCGTAGTTGCTGCAAGAGGAATCTCAAAGTACAAGACTGGTCCTCAAGATGGACATCAAGACTGGTCTTAAGGATATGGGGGCGGCTGTATCACACTGCCACGTCTTATCCAGGCGGCGAGGCGCGCACGCTGTGGTCAGTGAGTGCTGTTCGTTTGCGCAGCGCCTTCTGTGAATGCCCTTGGTAGGCCTTCGATAGGTCTTTTGGAAATTATGCACGGCGCGGTGAGCCCGAAGATCAAGTAGGGAGTGTAGCGAGTATGAAGCTTGTGTGCTTTCGCTTCTACTTAAGTGCCGTGTTCAGGCCGGATTGGATCAGCACCAATAAAGGCTGCAGAAAGGACTTTTCTCAGGTCGTTTTAGAGTAGCAGACTCGGGAAACTAGCCCACACTGCCACGAGCTGTCGCTACCCAACTGGGACGTCCTTCTGCAGCCACACTAGCATGGAGCGTATGAAGAACAAGCGGGTGAGTGAGGCGACCGAGCTAATCAAATCGGAAGAGTTCGACATCCATGAGCTCCATAGAAGTTTACAGGCGGTGAAGGCTGAATTATCTGCGCTGAATGTTGAGCTGGAAAACTTCATGACGGATGAGCAAGTAGCAGGACACTATCACTTTGTTCTGGAATACCAAGACACTGCTATCAGCACAGTGGCCCTGCTTGAGGATTACGTAGACCGGATCAATGCTTCATATCCGCCTTCTACGGCGCAGCCGCCTGAAGTAACTGATGGAAGCCAACCAGCAACATCAGATACGGAACCGACGCGACCCTAACGTTAGCTTGGTGCGCAATTGATCAAGCTTTAGCTTCAAGCAATGTCTGGTTGTCCAGTGCAATGCAGACATGTTCGGTTTCGTAGTCCTGATTAAATAGAGCGCTTCAAAGGTCTCCGAGGTAAACCTCGCGTACTTTATTTACAGTGAAGAGGATGATGGATCGCTCCTAAAGACAGTGAAGCGCACTAGACAAAGTGGAGAAAGATAAGCTTGGCATTGAAAATCCGAATGTTGAGAGAGACATGGACTGTAGAAGGGCACGCATATGGGCTGGTTGGTTCATGATTGCAAGAAGACGAAACGGCGCAGGACAACAGTACAAAGGGGCGCTTACACGGGCGCTGACTAACAACCATGGACACTCAGAAACATGAAGGATGCATGAATATGAATGATGCATGAATGGGGGTGTAGAGGGTGTGAAGCTTGTATGCTTTCGCTTATGCTTGTACGCCAGGGTCGGACCGGATTGCGCTCAGCGCCAAAAAGGACTTCAGGAAGGAAGTCGTCCGGAAGGTCTTTATGCACTGAGGTTTATACCATCCTACCAAAGCTGCTACCAAGGTTCGTACCCAAGTTCCGACACTTACATTTTACAAAACGCAATATTTCAACTACAGGTTATTTGTTAACAAATGGTATATACACGCCCTCAGCCCAACCATTATTCATGCGCCCTATAAAGACTACCTCCGATAAACGCCCAGCTGGGATGTAGGGTTACCAAATGTCGCAGTTGCTACGGTCGCAGGGTTGCCGATGGGGTCTCCATCTTTTTTCTTTCGCTTCCTCAGCCGCGGTGTCTGATTACCTGACAGTATACCTGAATACAAATCCCGAATACAAGTAATACAGTATTCCTGAACACAAGGAACCCGTCCCAACGGTGGGTACCATATTGCCTAAGGTGTAGTGTAGTGGACCCGCAGTAATATAAGCGGCGGCAAAAGGGCAGTTTCATTGATTGATTTATGGGGTTTCATGTCCCACAACCAGCTATGATTATGAGAGACACCGTAGTGGAGTGCTCCGGAATTTCGGACCACCTGGAGCGCTTTAACGTGCACTGATATCGCACAGCACACGGTCCTCAACATTGCGCCTCCAAATGCAGCCGCCGCGGCCGGGATTCGATCCCGCGACCTTCGGATCAGCAGCCGAGTGCCATAGCCACTAGACCACCGTGGCGGGGCTAGGGCACATTGTGTCTTCGTGTAGACACCAGGTAGTATTTTCGCTTTGGCACTCCTGTAGGCACGCAAGTCTCTCGGGCCACGTATCTGCGTACTTTCCTGCAAATTTCATCGAAAGACGGAAGTCTGATACCGGCTTAGTACGCTGCGTGAGATATGGACACCATCTGGCAGCGCCGTGGGTAAACGTGAGCTTGTGCAGAATCCCTGGGCAACTGCCAGGTGGCAGCACCAAATCGTCGGCAGAGGCCTTTTTCGTGCATAGCGCCACATTTTAGCGCAACCTAACAAACACTAGGGTCTTTATAATTACGTATCTATGTATTGTCTAGTAAAGGAAAACACACCTAGTACTTACGTATTGATGTTGCACGTTACATATTCGTATTATTTGCTTTTTGATCGACAATGTTCACAAGTATGAACGCAGCTACCAGTTCGACATGGCTGGTCGTTAATCAAGTACTTAAACTTTGGCCGGAGGTTGAACCATGTGACAGACAAATAGACAGACCAAACTTTATGTCTTAAAAAAATGAGCACCACAGTGAGCCTCGCTACAATCTGAGACCTGTTAACGACGCCATTTACGAAGGCACGCCTAGCGACACCACCGTAGCTAGGCCCGTTGTCATGTGCAGGTCACGCACTTGTGTAGTGACTACCATGTGAGCAGCTGAACGATATATGAGAAGAGCATAAATGATATATTTCTGTGCTTACTAAGCACCACTTCATGCGCGACGATGTCACTGTGCCTGTTGTGCATACGATTTATATCTTACACATAGAATAATATCGAAGTCGTTGTGAACCTTACTTGTTTTGTGATAAGGAAAAAATACTAATTGCCGGGTTTTACGTAGCGACACCATGGTATATATATTGTTACAGCGCGTCAGTGGTTCGAGAGAAGCGCCAGTGGCTTGAGAGATGCGCGCAGAGAAGAGAAGAAGACGACGTTGCGTTGTTGTTGGGCGTGTCAGACTTGAAGGAAACAACAACGACAACAATGATGCGATCGCGACCGCCTCAGTGCCTCGGCTTTGCTTACGCATTAAAAGCCCCTGAAACCTACGTGGTTCGTAACAATATGAAGCATGCTGTAGTCGAAGGCTCTGTGAAGTTTGAGGAGATGATACTTTTTAAATTGCAGTAAGAATGGACTCTAGCATTTTCACAACTTTGGAAAGAGGGACCGCTCCAGCAGGGACTTAATCAGCGTCCTTCAGATTAACTGCAGCTTACCATAACCACTGTACCAACACGGTCTA
Organism: Hyalomma asiaticum; assembly: GCA_013339685.2. Classification (NCBI taxonomy): domain Eukaryota; kingdom Metazoa; phylum Arthropoda; class Arachnida; order Ixodida; family Ixodidae; genus Hyalomma; species Hyalomma asiaticum. The sequence continues at coordinate 50,286,815 of CM023490.1, forward strand.
GAATAAGAAAACAAAAGACAGCAAAGATATTGAGACGGTCTATAATACCATTCGCGAGCGAGCGTGATCGGTGTCAAATGAGTCTCGCTATTGAGCCGCAAACGCCAGCGTATTCTTCAGTTATCGTGGTCACGTTCGGCTACAGAGAATGATGCTTACGGTACGTAAAGCCTGCATAAACATAACTTTTATTCTTCCTCCTCGAGGCAATACTGTGAGTATCGGACGTAGAGCGGATCTTTGCAGAGAGTTTTGAAATAATCCATAGTCTCAGAACGTGCAACTTTATTTAGGTATTGTGCCTTGACCCACAGAGAACACGCTGGTGTATCTGTAAGACGAATTCAAGAAATATTGACGTAATTACACATTCATTCAACTCTATGAGACAATCGCTACGTTCCCGTGTTATAAGGGGGGGGGGGTCGCTATGAATGCCTTTGGGGAGTGCATATATGTGTGTGCGAATATCCTGCCAGTTCGCACGATACAGATCACTGCAGTTCGGCAGGGAAATGCTACACCTGTTGTGGGCGAGCCTATTCCTGGACCAATGAGGCACTCACGCGAAAGCGGCGAACAAGGCAATTCGTGGCTATTGCCAACCTTTGCTCTCCCTTGGTGTCATACTGCAACAAATGGCTCTTGTGATGCCTCCGTAGCGTACATTCCTCTTCAACAAAACACACGTGTGTGCACTAACAAAGGCGGCACTCTGTACCATTGTGCATTAGAGTACTGCCAACGAAACTGGTGAGCAAACGCTACGCATTGAATAACTAAATTTGCAAGAGCACGTCGATCGTATACTCATAAAGCTTCGCTTAATGCCAAACAGATCGCATAGCAAGCTCCTCGCTAACTTCAACTCATCACATGGATTTCCATAAAGAGTCGCACCTGTCGGTTCTTTATTTTTAAATGAAGCGCTCATTGACACCTCAAAGCAAGCTGCGCAAACGCCACTAAGATTACAATGGGTGTGGCGCAA
>CM023490.1:50287905-50382086 GCA_013339685.2 Hyalomma asiaticum
TGACATCGCACAGCACACGGGCCTGAAGTAACCAGTCCACCACCGCGGTAACCACGACACCAGTAACCAACAGTAACCACTAAACCACCGAGGCGCTTCCGCTCTGTTTCTGCTGTGGCGCTATAGTGCCTAGAAAGTATATTTCTAGGCACTGTAGTGGCGCGCCTTGAACACCCTCGCTCCTGTCGCCACATGGTGTTCCCAAAGGCTTTTTTAGGGGCAAAGCTCCTCTTAGTCTAACCTTGTCCCGCGTCAGTCGTCAGGCGTAACCCGCGTGCCGGGAGGCACGCGCTCGCCCTCGGCGCGTGCCTCCCGGCGCGTGCCTCTGCTGTCTTGTGTGTGTGAGAGAGAGACAGAGAGAGAGCGAAAGATGCGCGTTGGCTATGGAACGCTCTACCAGCTCGCAAACGCTCTACCAGCTCGAGGAACGCTCTACCAGCTCGCAAAGAAGGAGAACGCGCCCTCACCCGCGAGAGACAACGTTGGCGCAGACAGCGTCTCCTAGCGCGTTTCTTGATTGAGAAATACCGACTGCTCGCGTTGGAGAAGCGTTCACCGGCAACCCATATATATATATATATATATATATATATATATATATATATATATATATATATGGGTTGCCGGTGAACGCTTTTCCAACGAATACCTTCTCCAACGAACGCTTCTCCAACGGTGAATATATATATATATATATATATATATATATATATATATATATATATATATATATATATATATGCACTGGATCTTGACTTGCAATGAAGTCCCCGTGGGAGGGAGATTTCACTTGTGCATAGTTGAACCAAGAGGATTCGCAGCGTGCGCGTTACTAAATTAATCCGGAACTCGGCACGATCTACGATGAACCTCCCGAGCCTTCATTGTTTGCATACAGGTTGAAACTATTTGCAAAAATTACAGCGGCATAATTTATGTAAAAGCAGTAATGTCTATGTGTGAACAATCGTTATGTCGCGAAGACCGCGTCGCGTAGAATGTTTTCTTGCTCTTTTTTTCTTTTTCGACTGCTTTTGTAGAGGGGCGCTCGTGGAAAACTTCGAGCCGGTGAAAGGCAGGTGTATCTGATTAGTCCCTTCGTGCCCCAAACGAGCCGGCGCACCGCAGGGAGTCTTCCGGGCGACGGGGCACCGAAAATGAAGACCATGTGTGCGCGTCGCCGCCATTTTCTGGAAAGCGTTGTTTGTATTAGTTTTGTGGCGAGGCCGGATGCACGCGATCATAAAAGCTCGCGCGGAGCATCGTTACCTTCGACCTGCCTGAGTGATCCGTGTAAGCCGTTTTCCTATTGGTGGGCAACAGTGGTGCTCCGAGCGGTCTGCGTCGCCGTGGATGCTGAAAAGTGCTATTTAAGCGGCGACACTGGCCTTTTTGAGAGAGCGGACTCGGGGACCATGACGCTCGACACCACCGGGGACCATTCCGGCAGGCCGACGGGGTATGATACCATTTTCTATGTTGTATAATTGTTGCCCTGTGTGTTTTCTAACTTCAAGTTGTCTTAGCTAAATAAACCCCCAATGAGTGCTCTCCCAATTCATTGTGTCGACTCCTCATCGCTTGCCTGCGCGGAGTGGCTCCCACGCCTCTTCGTCTTCCTGACCTCCCGATGCGTCTAACATTAACGGCCCCGACGTTTCGCTACAGTTATCTATGCCCGGAACGCCACATGGGCGCGACCACAGCGGCCCTTGGGCTTGTTTTAGGGGTGAATGCTTGCACGCGTGTCCCTTCGCCAGTTGGCGCTATCCATCCTGAGCGTACGCAGTTAAGTTTTGTATGTCCCTGCCTTTTCGCCACCCTGTCACGGCGGTCAAGTGGTGTGGCTGCTGATTTGAGGGTCGCGGGATCGAATCCCGGCCGCGGAGGCTGCATTTCGACGGAGGCGAAATGTTCAGGCCCGTGAGCTGAGTGATGTCAGTAGAGGTTAAAGAACCTCAACTCAGCTTCCTGTTCTTTTAGGTCTCACCATAGGGCGCCCACATGGAATCGTTTTGTGTGCTGCCGAGTTTACTGATGCTCACAATGCGTTTGAATTTCCTTTTCACCGTGCGTTCTTAATTCTTCCTGGTTGTCGCTATATATGCCACCGCACTAACCTGTTTTCCTTGTTCAGCACATAATTTGGTTGATTCTTTCAGGTGATGTAGAACTAATTTCGGTTTCTCAAATATTACTTGATTTAGGGTTTTGTATAAGGTGTCATTGGCATTCTCATAATGAATGGGCTGTGTTTGAAATTTGTAGAGAAAACGTTCTCTGTGCTCTTTGCATTGGGATTTCGCTTCAATGTCTTTCAATATATGCATTTCATGGACTACGTGAATGTTTTATCATGAATATGTACGCATATTTCTCCGCACGTGCCACTTCGCTTTACAATTTTCCCCCTCATTGTATTTCCCGCTCTTATTATGGCTGTATAAATTACCGGGCAAGGACAGTTAAGAACGAAGAGCTGCGCCTCGTTGCCCTTCCCAATTTTCATGAAATTTACTTACGCGCATATATTTCACCTAGAACAATAATCCTGAACACAGTTTGGAACAAAATTGTTAGTGATAGAAAGAATAAGCAAATTTTGCTCTTCAGAAACAGTTTTCTGCCATTCTGACGGTTTGCATATTTCTTAGAGCAGGTCCCACAAAAATGGCACACTTTTAATTATAATACCCTGTCCGCCAAAGATCAAGGTCCATTTAACCTTCCCATTAAGTGTTGAACTCCGCGGGGCATAAAATCTTGACAAAAAGGGGCCATACGGGCAGTAAATGAGCCAGAATATCCTGCATTTGAGGAATGGCTTGTCGTGCGCACATTGCGCTAAATGTAATGAAACTTGACGGTTTCTAACTTCTCATCTGTGCCTTCTTTACAAACTATTTTCTTGGCTTGATCAAGATCCATTATAATCTAAAACTGCACTGAAACATACGCGGTTTTCCAAGAAAGTTAGGATATAGCTATTTAAAGACGTCATTTCGAATAAAGAAATCTGTACGATTGTCGTTAGAGTAGATGGCGTTGTCTTCCATTACATGTGCTAAAGTTCGCATTATCTTACTTTCTTAACAAATGACAATGCGTCAAATATGGGCAACTCATCCTAGACTGGTTAGCTAACGTGACGGAATTGACGCACAATTGCACGGTGCCCAGTCAAAATGAAAGCTTACTACAGAGCGCAAGAACAGTCGGTATGGCTAAAGCTCCTTTTTTGTTTGTTTGTTTGTTTGCTTGCTTGCTTGTTTGTTTTAGCGGTGTCAGTATCTTTATAAAATTTAGGAAGTGCCTTACAGCTAGTATCCCGAGCGAGAACAGATTGGTATCTATGCTGTATTTTTTTAATATACAGTCAGTTGCAACTGAGTCCAAAGAAATAACAAATGTATTGAATGAGTGTACTTACCCTACAACTTCAATTTTGTCGTTGCCTGCTTTACATCTAACTTGTACGCATGGATCTGTTAAGTTCTGTACGTCACCAGAAAAGATGAGCCAAGTCTCGTACATACAATTGCCGTCTGGAAAAGGAGGAATAATAAAGTTCTCGCAAGAATATAAAAGCGGTATTTATATGTAGAAGCTTGTAACTTAGAAAACATTTCGTACTGTATCTGGATGTGTAGTGTTGTTAGCAAAATTTTAAAAATCACAACCGTTTCACATCTTACAGACACTCTCTATGAATTATGAACTCCAACGATAGAGCCACCGGTCAGGTCCACGTCGAGGTACAGTGTACATGTGCAGGGGATATATCTGCTTTCAAGCACTCATCCCATGCCGCTCTCACGGGCATGGGTAGCAAGCAGGCAACTTGGCGGTTCAGTATTGACCCAGAATTGGAGCCAGCTCAGGCAATTCCAAAACTCCGCAACAGCTCGTAGAAAACCGCACTAACGCTCCGTGATTTAATAACTGCGCTTCGCTGACGTTAGAGGTCGGCCGGTGCGACAATAACGGGGTAGCGTCCACGCTGGTATATTATAGGGACTGTCTACAACTCTTATAAATTTAGGCGTGAAGATGAGAAGACCCGTCCTTACATTGGCGGAAACAAGCCTTCTTTCACGTAAAACGAAGAGAACAATATTTTCGAATTGGCTCTGAATCTCGCGAGGACATGACTGGTGGCGCCATTTTCAGTGCTGAGCGTCAAAGGTCAAGTGTAACTTAAAGCCGGGAAATACCCAGCCAGAAGTACATGCACACTCTTCGCTACCCTAACTAATGATGAAGTCAGTTTGTGTTACAAGGTACTTTTCCCGAAGAGCTAAAACGGCTTCGCTGCAAGAATTTGTACTGCTTTCCCAGCGACACCACTGTACTCTTCGGATCACATGATTTCATTTACAATAAATATCACGCAATCAATAATGGGCGGTCGGCAGTCCCTTAAGACACCGTTGCCAAGCCGTCACCACTGGAATGGCGGCGCAATAAGACCACTTGTGAGCGAATAAATATTCGGCATCATCATGTCCTCATGAAAACGAAGCCCTCGAAAAGCACATCCATACAGCAACTAGTGTCCTTGGTATACTTGGAGAGGAAATCTTTCTCCGTGTTGCAAATTTGGCGCGCGTCGCATGCCTGTGGGTCCACTGGATGTTCATTGGCACTAATTTCTCAGCGGCCTAAGGGAGCTGGACGGTTATTGAAATGAAGACTAGCACTGTGGAACACGGTCAGTATGGCTGCAAGACAATTGAGAAAGGTGTCAAAATGCGGGTAGGAAGCTAATGACCACGTCTACACTGCATACAATGGTAGGACAGCTGAAACACCAGGACAAAGAGTTCGTAATTCCATCATATGGGACCGCTCCATTTCGGAGGCTAAAAAGCATAAATAGCACACTTCGTCACGAGAAACATTTGCACTCATCTCCATCTGCGTCACAGAAGCCAATATTTCTGCAGCTGCACAGCACACCAATACATGAACAAAACGTCTTGCATGAGGTCTACGATTCAAATACGTGGCAAGAGTTGGTTGCCCTTTATTAAGCGAAGCTCCTATCGCCTACTCTGTGTGCCATTATTCGGACCGTCAAATGAAAACCCCAGAATAGTGGGACGCTTGGCATGCCTCTTTGAGGAGACTTGCGCCAACTCATGGAGACCGCGCCGTGGTGGAAAGGATTGTTGCAGGTGCTAGAGTTTGAACTCAACCCACCATCCTCCGTAGACAAGTGTCTTAACCACTTGATCTCAGAAGTGTGTGTGTGATATTTGCTCAACTCAGCATGATGTAGGAGACCGTGCATAGCAGAGCTCTTCAGAACTGCCATAAAAGACGATAGCTTGGGTACATATGGAAGGTTTAAGAAGGAAGAGGCGCGTGGCCCGGAGTGTGCAGTCATTAGGACGGGTTGCGTTTTAAGATGTAGTAATGGAAGAATGCAGACATGGAAGAATGGAGTTACGGAAGAGCATGACAATTCTTGCCAGATGGTAGATTGGATCACGTAAAGCCTCGCGTGAGAAAGGTCAGTCGTCACTGATAGTGCCACTTCGGCCTCAAGAGCAACGATGAATGCGAGGATGTTAGGTGCGTAGTACACGTCGAATACCTCATCACAATTTTAAGTTGCGCCAGCATTCGGAGTCGCGTGAGCATTGCTGTTCTTCAGTGACTTCTAGTTTGCTCTGGACGGTAGCATATTCAGAGGATTATGTTGTGCCGACATTGCTGAACACCAGTAGAATTTCGTCCAGCAGAAATTGTCAAAAAAATTCAGATGAGGCATGCGTAAGCTTAACGTATTCGACATTCTCAAGTCGCCATTGCTGCAAAGTACGGGTCTACCATGGTGGCGTACACCGTCAGATATGCTGGCTCTCCTCCAATTTGTTTTACACGGCAGCCTGAAATGTCTACAGGCACAGAGGATCTCTTGTAGATCACATTAGCCGCATTAGCGCTTTGCACGATGTGCGACAAGTGGCGCGTTGTCCTCCCTAACATAAGTGCGATGCGAAGGTACCGTGATGTTCTACTGCTGTGGTGGCGCATTGCAAAGACCCAACGCACCAGTTTTGATTTTGGCGATCCCCGCTAGTGGCTTATTCCCTACACGAAAGGGTCCATTGCAGACAATATTAGCCACATTCGGCAAGCAACCTAGGCACCAATACTTACTGAGATGGAATGAGGCTGTTTTGAAGTTAATTTTAGAGGCGTGCCCGAAGCGGCGGCAATCCGATCCCGCTGTGTATCGTAGTTCGTGGAGAGCTGTGGCGTTAGGGCGAGATCACCGCTTATTTATGGCGTTGAAATGAGCCTAGTTGCACGTATAAGCTACGGCTTTTTCACGCAGCGCGAAGCCGCTCTCCACGGGGTGAGATGTGGTACCGCGAAATTCCCAGATCATCGGTGCCAAAGAGGCCTGCCTATGGTGCGCTGTAACTGACACTGCAACAGCGCTATTGGAAATAACCGTTGCCGTAGGCGTAACGGAAGAAAGGTAAATAAGTACATTACTCGTTAGAATAAAAAAACCGTTACGGCCCTACGTCACACACGAAAAACAACGCGTTGTCTTTTCCGTAACCCAGAAAAGTAACCAAAGTTACCTCTCTAGCTACACATTTGTCCGCAATTTCACGCACTGCATGTACTCAGAAGGAGGAGAAAATAGCAGTTTCGTGTAGTTCATATTCATTTTCCCAATAATGATCCTAGTCGAAAAACTACGTCAACTGAAGTGTTGATTTAGCTGCGTTACTTTAGACCCCGTGCCCCGGAAATTATCAGTATTGTAATGTCTTAACGTTGCCTGCATAGTTACATGTAACGGCTTCAAACTCAAACTGTGCGACATATGTAGAAGGAAGCGAATACAAAATGCCAATTCAGGATGGCATTTCCCTACATTTCAAGTACATCTTCAGGTTATTTGTTCAGTCCGCGCTTGTTTGTTTCTGAGAAATGAGGCCGTGGAGGTCAGAATAAAAAGTGCAAGTGAACTTAATGTTCACCTAAGTGATGTTTCAGTGCTAGCACGTGAGACATTAGGCTACATCTAAACTGAGGGACTCACTGAATCTCAAGCAGTACCTTTCTCTTCCCATTTGTATCGGAGCGACGTCACTCCCAAACAACCTCATTGCCCCCACCCCCCTCCACCCACTCGCTTATATTGAAGATGATGATGATCGTGGTTTGGTTAAGGAAGAGACAATAATTTTCGCAGCCCATGTCGGGAGCAGGGCTAAGAGTCCAGAAGGGTAGGGAAAAAGAACAGAAAAACAGAAGATAAAAAGGCCGTAGTGGAGGGCTCGGGAAATTTCGACCCACCTGGGGTTCTTCAACGTGCTCTGACAACGCAGAGTACACGAGTCTCTAGCTCATTTTCCTCCATCGAGAATGCGACCGCCGCGGCCGGGATCGAACCCGCGTTTTGTGTGTGGCAGCCGAGTACCATAACCACTACATCGCCTATGTTTTGAAGACGCATGTATTTTCAGGTCATGGGCTCTATTTGAACCATGTATGGATATAGACATCTGTAAGGACGACGCACTTGCTGCAAGATGCCAATTTTGCAAACTCTAGTTGCAACCGTGATACAGACACTTTTATGGTCCCCAGACGTTTGATGGCTACTTTGAAAAGAAAAAGCTACAGATCAAGTTAAGCAGCCCGAAGCGTGCAATGGAAGGAAAAATCATAAGCGTAACGCTAAGAGATATCAAACGAGCCGGATGGATCAGACAGGAGTAGCTGATATTCTTACATCAACTAAGAGCAAAAAGTAGACCTGTGTGGGGCATATCATGCCGAGGACAGATTGCAGATCGGCAGTAAGAGCACCGGTATGAGTACCAAGAGAAGGCAAACGGAACGGAGGCAGGTAGGAAGTTACATGGAGCGGTGATATTAAGAAGTTCGTGGGCGTAAAGCGGAAGTAACTCGCTCGGGATATAGGCTAATTATTATTATTATTATTATTATTATTATTAGTAGTAGTAGTAGTAGTAGTAGTAGTAGTAGTAGTAGTAGTAGTAGTAGTATTGATACCTGTTAATTTATTATTAGTAAGTATTACCGTGATTAAATCCTTCTTTTAAGAATAACTGCATGCGTTCCATTGTGCAGAAACATGAACTGCAATATTTCACCATTTTATGAGGATGATATTTTTCGCAACTTATACCTTTAGCCGAGCAGTGCGGGTGTACACCACACGTAATTTTCTTACCGTTTATCATGTTGTAATTGTCAATGTGCCTAGTTGTTGATATTATGGCTAGTCAGCGTAATAATAACACGTTGTTACCCTTCCATAATGTCAATTTCGTATATACCAAGTGTATGAGACTCGAGGTGTTGCTTTTCCGCCCGATTTTCTGGTATTTTCGGTTAAGTTTCTCGCAGTACACTGGCAGCCAACGTGATAAATGGTAACGTGATATGTGCCATCTCAAGTTAAAAATATGTTAACGGAAGGGCATTACCATCTGCGGAATATTAAGTACGAGTGCATCACTGAGTAACTGAACAATGTAACGCGGTGCCGGTAAAATAGTTAGTTCTAACTCGCTACCGACACCTTAAATCCGAAATTAATCATCAGCTCACGAGAAGTCACAGTTTCAGTATTCTTGCGAAGGAACATTACTCTAAAAACAGAAGCATTATTTTTGTAATTTCCTCAGGCTGTGAATAGGGCATTCGCTTTGGTCATGTACATAGAACTCGCAGCCAGAGGTCCCATTCTGTAAACCTTTCACTGTGTGTTCGAATATTCTAGTCTGAGCGCCCATATGCCATTCTTTGAGGACCTGGATGATCATATTTGGATTACGGCGTGTCGTCCTTTGAGTCCCCGCTTGTTGTATGAATCGAAAGACGCTCTCTGCCCCGCCACGGTGGTCTAGTGGCTATGGTACTCGGCTGCTGGTCCGAGGGTCGCGGGATCGAATCCCGGCTGCGGCGGCTGCATTTCGATGAAGGCGAAATGTTGAGACCCGTGTGCTGCGCGATGTCAGTGCACGTTAAAGAACCCCAGGTGGTCAAAATTTCCGGAGCCCTCCGCTACGGCGTCTCTCATAATCAGAGCTGGTTTTGGGACGTTAAACCCCGTAAAACAATGACGCTCTCTGATGAGTCTCCGGGTGTTACCCACATTAATAGTCAGAGGATCCTGTCTTAGAGCTGAGATAATGACGCTGGCTTTCGCCTCAACGTCACTTGACGGTCGCGGACAACAGGAGCTAAACCATGGCGTGCTTTAGGTTCTTGTTGGCATAGAACACTTCCGCTAAGGAAGCCGCTTGACCACCATTTTTTCTGAAAGCATGCCTACAAAGTACAGGAATGCGGCCGCTCACCAGGTCTAATTCTCGCTGGACACTTGACAGAATTCACGGCTGCAAAATGGGCCCACAGTGTAATAACCAGCAATGAAATCTTCATTGTAACGCAAGTGTGTAGCTCTTCCAGATTCCTAAAATAAAAATGAATTGTTAGAATAATTCCTTCATAGGTTACCGTGGCGAGAAAAGTCATTAAGCTCATGAAGTCAATGGGGACCACAACAAGTTCTTACCACCATTTTCAAGAGCCATTTGCACCACTGCCGCTTTACGATGGATGGTAGATGGTACAGTGAGTTCCAATATGAGCATAAGATTCGCGTCAAGCTAAAATTCCGGCAGATCCTCTGCGAAACAGCACAGCAGTGTACATTCTGCTTCTCCATTATTGCTCAACCAAACCTTCCTCCTCCAATTACTACTTCTCTGTTTTTTTAGATGCGATAAGCTCATGAACGAGGCCTGTCCGCCCTTCGCACCATTGCCTGCCGTAGCCGCGCTAGTACTCGGAGCGCCCGCTAGAGGCGCAGCTGTGCCCGTGCTCGCTCCACTCCGGCGCGTGCTCTAATTTGAGCGGAGACCGATAGCGGCGCTGCGTCGCATCGCTAAAAGCAATCGCTCTACCCCGGCGCTCGCTGTTCTACAGCAGCTGTCATGGAGTGCACTTCGACATGAACGAAGATGCGATGTATGATCGCATCGCGGCGGCGCAGGCTAGCAAAGCGGCTTCAGCGCGGCAGCGTCGTCAAGCCGGCCCGGAGCAGAGAGCTCGAGAAGCTGAAGCAAGACGCCAGCGCCGGCAAGCCGATCAAGAGGCGGCGAGGGCTCGCGAATCTGCAGCGAAATGAGCACGTCGACAAGCCGACTCGGACTTGCGGGCTTGCGAAGGTGCGGCGGTACGAAAGCGCCGGCAAGCGGACCCGGAAGCGGCGGGGGCTCGCGAACCTGAATCTAGAGATGACCACAAGGCAGTTATACTCAAGGGGAAACGTTCTGCAGAGCGTAAAATCATCTACGATGATCAACAAAGACGAACTTTACAGAACACTCATGGCTATCCGCATACTACTCAGAGTTTCCTTACGGGGTGAAGTGCACAATTATTTATTTGTTTTCGCTTCCTTACCAACGTTTCCTGCCTTTCCCTTTCTTCTTCTTTCTTGCTATATATTTCTCCCAAACGTATCTTTCTTTTCCACCACTTAATCTAGGAGGTACGAGGAGCGTGCCAAACAAACTATGGAAAGAAATTGCTATCCTGGGCATTAAAATTATCCTTCTCGCAAGGATGGCTGCACAAACGGTCTTTTTTCAACAGTGTCTCACAAATTTACAAGGCTCTTTCCCTCCTGCAGTGCTTATGGAAACAAGTAACCCGTGATGTCTGCACCATTTGGCCGCAGCTGTCCGAGGGTCACACGGTAATGACCCATTAAAATAAAAATTGCTGCAATAATTTATAACGACAAATGCACTGACTACTCACAGCGCCGTAAAACGAGGTGGGTATTCCGTCGGGTCCGCGTTACTTTTTCAATAAAGAAGAAATAACGTGCAGTGTTTCATCTCGGCTGGTGCTTCCATCTCCCACCGTCTCAGACAAGTAACGCATCGCACTCTCGTCTTGTTTCTCGAGCACCCGTCGCTTAAAAACTTTCTTAACCGGAGAATTTTCTTTCCTTGTATGAGCTGGTCCATTTTCCCAGCGCGGCACTCGCATATAATGTGACAACTTTATCCTCAGATATTTAATAGGGGTGCTGAACTTGTGACTAAAAAGGTACTTGAGATTTTGTCACATTTTATTGTATTATCTTTGCAAATGCGCCGTTTTCTCCGAGTCTCGGTATCTTGTACCAGTTTGTAGGCTTGTTTCATTTTTTTACCGTATTCCAAAGTTCATCGTCTTTGCTAGTACTCTTACAAGGCTTTGTCGTTAATCGTGATAACGTTGCGGTCAATCAGTGCATTCTACTCAAGATGACACAATGAATGCATGCATCCCGAACTCATGCTTCGAGACTCATGTGAAGTTTTACCTTACCTTGATGCCTTTCAAGCAGTGCTGATGCCTAGCCAAGTTTCTCTTTGTCCTGTTGTTTTATACTCTATAACGCCTACGTAATATGGCCGACTATTGCACAAAGGAGGAAAATTCCTGTTCTGGTGTAGGGGTGCAACAGGGTGTAGGTAGGGATTAGGACTGTTAGCGTTTGCCGTATCCGAAATGCACGCGGACTTAAGCAAAATACATCCATGACAACTTTTAGATAAGAGTAGTTCGACGATCCCTAAGCATATTCTTAGGAGATGAGAATGCAAAAGCGTTTTTTTTTTTTTGGCTAGATTGTAGTTGCAGAGGAGGGCTGCAAACTGCAGTGTTGCAGAGTTGTGTTGTAAAGAATGAGGCAGTGTGGGAGGCCGGATTATATTTGTTTACATGATGTCATGCCATTAAAGTGGTGTTGACACTTCACATGTCCTCTTCTTTTCCTCGTCCAGGCAGTATATGCAGATATGCCCAAGGCGGGTCTCTATTATATAGAATTAGTACGACCGCCGCGGCGTTTTGGGTGGTGTCAATAGACACTCACCGGCGTCGTCACCTCTTTTTCGGTGACCGCGTACTTGAGCCGGGGTACATAGACACTACCATGATCTTGTGATCCGAGGGTGAAGACATACATCACGTTTCGCACAATGTATGAGTCGGTGGTGAATTCGAGATCGAGGCACGTACATCTCAACGTCGTGATGGCCTCAGTGAGCGTCTTCCATTCGAGATTGAACTCGGCACGCATGGCGGCGAGGAACGACGGGCTAGCAGGCGCGTTCACTCTCCGAGCGTTGCCAGTATTGCTACGGCGACGACACGCAGCTGGGCGCACGCTTTCGCCAACCCAACGAAGAAACGCGGCGACGCAGCCGCACGCCGTTGCAAGAAGCTGCAGCGGAGCGGAGCGCCTACCGACTACCCATACGTCGAGTGTGGGCGCCAGTGTCACTTCCGGTGGGAGAGATCACGTGCTTTCTGGGAACGGCTTTTGAGGGACGCTTTTTCGGACGGCAGCTGGGCGCGCGCTGGCCCCAACCTAGCCAAAAAACCCTTTCGCGTGGGTTTGAACCTATGACGCCCCGCCACGGTGGTCCAGTGGCTAAGGTACTGGGCTGCTGATCCGATGGCCGCGGGATCTAATCCCGGCAGCGGCGGCTGCATTTCCATGGAGGCGAAATGTTGAGGCCTGTGTGCTGTGCGATGTCAGTGCACGTTAAATAACCCCAGGTGGTCGAAATTTCTGGAGCCCTCCACTACGGCGTCTCTCATAATCAGTACTGGTTTTGGGACGTAAAACCCCACAAAACAACAAAACAACAATCGGACCTATGGCGGCCAATTGTCCAAATAAGAGCGTAATTCATTTCGTTGGGCAGTTCTTTCTTTGAACAGGTCAGGGCCCGATAACTCTCAAGTAGGTCATTCTTGTGTTTGCCTTTTGATGTCAAAATGTCCACTACGTTAAAACCTGGGGAATGATCAAACGCGGGGATAATAGATCTGCTAGTGAATTCAAATGCGCGTTCAGTAGTTTACAGAAGTATCCTTGGAGTTTCGGCACAAAGCGCAGTTATGGACATTTAAAACTCGCGGGTGCTTTTGTATCTTACATTGCCCTAAGGCTTTCCTTTTACGTAGCACTCGTTTTCATTTGAAGAGCCCTCTTTCTTGAGATGCGCTAGCCCTTTGTTTCGTACTGTTTGGCAGTCATTATCAAGGTCAGTAGAGAAAGAGGCCGTCGCATACAGAGAGGTGCTTCCCCATGTGCCCTTCAGTACGTGGCCCGAACTAAACGCCATGGTTAAGCTAGCTTGTAAGCCCCAATGCCCCGTGGAGTACAACTTACCCATTTTACTGCGTAAGCTATTGTGAGATCACAATAACGGCCGTTTTTAGCGCTGTAGCTGTCCTCTGCCGCCGCCGCTGCTGCCGGCGCCGGTGTCCGCAACCGCTATCGCGCTAATTTTAGAAAAAAAGTAACCAGGACAGAGGAGGATCCTTACCAACGTCCTTCTGTGTGGCTGTCGAGCATTATACCACTCAGCTACGCCTGTTTTTTTATTATTATTTTATTGCAATGCTTGACAGTACAAAAACAAAGATGACGCTTATTACTCTCCAGCGTCTATGAAGCCGGTTACACATGCCTGTGAACTTTCAGATATTTTAATTTATCTGCTATACAAAGAAGTTCTGCATCAGCTTCTAGGTACTTAAGCACTTCAGAGTTTCGAGGCTTTTTCTGCAAGATGAGCGTTGACAGATCGTGCATGAAGATTAACGTTCGTTACATCCATACGCGACCTCCATATTCTATTAAGTCCTACTGAGCTACGCCTGTGCTTGAAACCTGTGCTTGAAAAATAATCGCTAGAAGACCTAAACAGGTATAAAGTCTACAGAGGAATCTCATTAACAAATGTAATGTTACGTCGCAGAATAGTTATACTCGACTACGCGTCGTGGTAAGTGGATTGCATAATGAGAGCGAGAAATCATTTAAAAGAACCCCAGGTTGCATGCTTTCTTGCTCTGCACCCATTACAGAGGCATCCTAAACATCATCATAATGAGACGATCTTCAACTTTTCTGTCATCATTATTACGAAGGGCTGCCTCGTGAAGCAGTTTTGTCGTATCGTTCCATGCGTCTCGCGACAGGCGACGTGCGCAGACAAGAAAGCAATCTTACTTGGTTTTTCCACATAACTAATGGCCCGATCAGTTGGCCAGATCCCGAAGCGTTTAGAATGGCCTCGAAGAAGGTCGCTGCTCCAGCTTACGCTGTCACTGTCCTGCGATGCCGCGCAGCCCTAGCTTTTTCTTCTTTCTTTTTTTTTCTTTTTTTTACGGTAAGCGAGCAATTTATGGGCGTTCTGCAGGTGCACATTTGAATGGCATTCCACTGGGACATTATTCTCGATTATCTACGGTCCCAAGAGAAAATAATTTGTCTTTTATGGGGATATGGGCTCGCTGTACGAATTTGTACTGTCATTGTTAAGGTCCTGGCAGTATTTTAGTGCCGTATTTCAGTAGCCCATACTGCTCAAATGAGCTTCTATGTATCTCTGTCATGGCGCGTATAATAGTAAGAAAGAAGGAGTGCTAGAGGAATAAAGATGGTGTCATTCACGCGAATTTCTTGTATAATTCTACTGAGACGCAATAATATTCGTGTTATAATGAGTGTGTGCGATTTAGTTGGTATATCGCCATTTTTAGTCGTGGCAAGTGGATTCTAAGCGAAAGGAATGAAAACATCTGGAGAGCTGCAGTAGTGAACTGAGTAGAAGAAGGAAACATCAAAGTTGGTCTTGATATTCGATTGTAGAATTCAGTCTGATGAATACCATAGCTAACGAAAAGAGCACAGTCAAAAAGCGAATGTAATGTAAAACTGAGACTAACCAAACGGACAAAAAAATGTGCAATAAGGCATGGAGAATGGAGACACAGTGGCTCATTACACAATATGTTGATACGTTAGGCGGAACTAAAAGCAGTATCGATAATGTCCAAGTCGCATTTGATGTCTCGAGGTGTCGTATAGGAACCTCGCTTACAACAGCTGCAGATTTTGAAGCACCACAGTTATAGGAGGCATGCAGGAAGAGCGATGAAATAAGCAAAGAAGCACGGCATCGTAAGCTCGGTTAGTGGGGGGTGAGAGTCGGTATAATTGGATTATAGGAAGCAGATGCACAGTATTATGGTAGCTCAGACTACGCTGTGTTAGCCGCCGTTTTGTGCTTGAATTTGCGTTGAGATAACCGGTGTATTAAAGTCGCGTGATGCTCGCACAGGAAGGACAAGTACTTGTTCGAATTTCGTGTGCTAATGAAAAGTTTACTGCAAGGCATCTGAGATATGCCCAAGTTCATATATATAGAAAGGCAGGAAGCTCGACTCACGGTGAAAAAGTGATTTTATTCAACGTTTCGACAAGCGTCTGGTCTTCGTGACTCTGCCGAAGACCAGACCCAGACCCTGGTCGAAACGTCGAATAAAAACACTTTTTCACCGTGAGCCGGTCGTTCTGCCTGTATAATTCACCGGATCCATACGAACTTCAATTTCCGCCTATATATATATATATATATATATATATATATATATATATATATATATATATATATATATATATATATATATATATATATATATTGTAGCGAAAAGTAACGAACCCTATAGTGGGGTAGGCTCTCCAGTGTGATCTAGTGGGTCTGGATCTAAAGCGCACTGCTCGTGCTCGCCGCTCGCTCTCGGGGCTCGTGCTTCCAGCCGTTGAACAAGCTACCGGTCGGGCCTGACGCCAGCCTTCAATAAACGCCCTTTACAATTGGTGGAGCTGCTGGGTGGCGTCCTCAGGCTTGGTAGACGGCACTGTGCGGGAGCAAAGTTCCAGGGGCATAGAAAGAGGCCGAAGTTGTTGTGAGGGTACCCAGACACTCTCCACCAATTGTAAAGGGCATTTATTGAAGGCTGGCGTCAGGCCGCTGCATTCAGAAGTTCGTGCGCTCTTGCCCCGATTGTTTCGCCGCCGGGTCTGCAGCCTTTACCTTGTCCTAGCAGGCCCTTTGGACGGGTCGGCATTGATTTCTACGGGCCCCTTCCCATGACAGCTGCTGGAAAGCGCTGGGTTATTGTGGCAGTTGACCACCTCACGCGATACGCTGAAACTGCTGCGCTCCCGGCAGCTACAGCGCGCGACGTTGCCTCCTTCTTGCTTCATCGGTTCATCTTACGTCACGGGCCGCCCCAGGAGCTACTCAGTGATCGCGGTCGTGTGTTCCTTTCTGAAGCCGTTGAAGCTATTCTTAAAGAGTGCCACGTGGTTCACCGTACGACTACGGCGTACCACCCTCAAATCAATGGGCTTACTGAGCGCTTCAACCGCACGCTCGGCGACATGCTTTCAATGTACGTCGCCTCGGACCACACGAATTGGGACATCATTCTACCATTTGTGACCTACGCGTACAACACCACTACGCAGAGCACCACGGGCTTTTCACCCTATTTTCTACTGTACGGTCGGCACCCGTCGCACACTATGGACACAATTCTACCGTACCGCCCACATACTTCTGAGTATGCGCCCATATCTGACACAGTGAGGTACGCCGAGGAGTGCCGCTACCTCGCACGGGCCTTTACGTCCAACGACCAAGAGCGTCAGAAGAGCGTTCGCGGCGGCCCTACCTCTGCACCCACCTTCCTCCCTGGAGCGCTGGTGTGGCTCTCCATTCCTACCGCTGCGCCTGGCCTCTCCTCAAAGTTACTGCGAAAGTATGAAGGCCCCTATCGAGTTGTTGAACGCGCATCACCTGTCAACTACGTGATTGAACCCGTCGACCCGTCTTCGGACATGCGCCGTCGTGGACGCGACATTGTCAACGTCGAGCGCCTCAAGCCGTACTATGATCCACTCAGTAACGAACTGCTAGGTCGCCGGACGGCTCCTTTGCATACCGGGGGTAATTGTAGCGAAAAGTAACGAACCCTATAGTGGGGTAGGCTCTCCAGTGTGATCTAGTGGGTCTGGATCTAAAGCGCACTGCTCGTGCTCGCCGCTCGCTCCTGGGGCTCGTGCTTCCATCCATTGAACAAGCTACCGGTCGGGCCTGACGCCAGCCTTCAATATACGCCCTTTACAATATATATATATATATATATATATATATATATATATATATATATATTGGAAGACCGAGGAAGACCGGACTAGACAACGCCAGCCGACACGTTTATTCTGCAGGCACTACCAGCATCAAAGCACAAAGAAGAAGAGGAACAGGGAAGATGATGGTTATGTACAGATGAGAACGATGAAGTACGTTAAATGTGCTCACACTAATTTCCCCCCTTCTTCGAAGCGGCCAACCTGGCCGCATTTTACAGATCGGCTGACCGAGGAATGCAATGTTTCATGCGGGAGACGTGAACGATCTCTGTACTGCTACGACGGTGGTCGGTGACTGGGTGTAGTGGCGTGACGAGATAATTAACTGGGGAAGTTTGCTGAAGAACGACGTATGGGTCAATATACCGGTGAAAAAATTTCTCGCATAGTCCAGCTGTTCCAACCGGAGTCCATAGGAGTACTTGATCTCCAGAATTGAAGGCGAGGTCGCGGCGTTTACTGTCGCAGCGACGTTTGCGTTCTTCCTGGGTGGCTTCCGTGTTGCGACGAGCACTTTCGCGGCAATGGGCGACCCGAGCGGCAAACTCTTCTGGCAGTGATGCATTCGACGGGGCAGGAGCGGAAAAGAATTCTGTATCAAAAACGGAGGAGGCAGTGTGTCCATAGACAAGGAAGAAAGGGCTGTAGCCGGTCGTTCGTTGTATCGCAGTATTATAGGCGAAGGTCACGAAGTGTAAAATATTATCCCAGTTGCTGTGGTCATGGCGTATGTACAACGAAATCATGTCAGATAAGGTTCGGTGGAAGCGTTCAGTGAGACCGTTGGTTTGAGGGTGGTATGTGGAAGTTGTTTTATGCTTGGTATCAGTCGCCCGCAAGACTTCGTCGAGTATATGGGAAATGAAGGTTGTGCCACGGTCACTCAAAAGGAAGCGGGGTGCTCCGTGGCGCAAGACGATTGACTGTAGAAAGAAGTAAGCAACTTCAGAAGCGGCCCCAGATCGAAGAGGTGCAGTCTGCACCTCCGCACCTCCGCGTACCTTGTTAAATTGTCAACCGCAGTGACGATCCAACGGTGACCGGAAGGTGTTAAGGGCAGTGGGCCATATAAATCAATCCCAATGAATTCGAAAGGTGTAGATGGGCAGGGAAGAGGTTGGAGAAAACCGGCAGGGGATGTGGAGCGTTTGCGGTGCTGACACGAGTCGCAGGAGGCGACGTATTTGGCAACCGTTGCGGACAAGCCAGGCCAGAAGTAACGGGTCTTGATGCGATCGTAGGTCTTGAGAAAGCTTAAGTGACCGGCAGCTACGTCGTCGTGAATGGCCTGTAACACTCGAAGGCGAAGGCTGCGAGGTAGTACGGGGACCCACCTATTGCCCGTGGGATGGTAAATATGACGGTAGAGTACACCAACTTGAAGACGAAAACGTTGCAGCTGGCGGCGCAAACGGCTGTTTGGCGGTTTAGAGATCCCTCGAAGATAATCCATAAGTGTTCGACAGTAGGAGTCGGCTTTATGAAGTGAACTGAAATCGGAGCGGGAAGGACACGGAGTGGTATCTAGTGACGTTAATGAGAGCTCGTGTGAAGCAGGCCGGGCGTTGTAACGAGACGCGATACACTGGTTGTCTGTATTATCACGAGAAGGCGAAAGTGGGCAGCGAGACAAGGCGTCTGCGTCATGATGGCATTTGTCAGACTTGTAAGTGATGGTGAAGTCATATTCTTGCAAGCGCAGTACCCACCGGCCCAAGCGTCCGGACATGTTCTTAATCGATGAGAGCCAGCACAGAGCATGGTGGTCGGTGACGATGGTGAAGCGGCGACCGTAGAGGTAAGGGCGAAATTTCTGGACCGACCACACAATAGCCAAGCATTCCTACTCCGTGATGGTGTAGTTCCGCTCAGCCGGCGACAGGGTGCGGCTGGCGTACGCCACAACCTGCTCCTTAGAAGAGGCATCGCGTTGCAGAAGTACGGCCCCTATGCCTTGTGCGCTTGCGTCAGTGTGAAGAACGGTGGGCGCTCTCTCGTCGAAGTGGCGAAGCACGGGGCGTGAAGTGAGATGTCGCTTAAGAGACGTAAATGTCGACTCGCAGGCTTCCTGACCACTCAAAAGAGACGCCAGTGACCAGGAGCTTATGTAAGGGAGCCGCTATTACGGCAAAATTGCGTATAAAACGTCGAAAGTAAGAGGCCAGGCCGAGGAAGCTGCGTAATGTCTTTTGATTCGATGGTCGCGGGAACTGAAGTACAGCAGTTATCTTTTCAGGGTCTGGTTGGATGCCAGCTTTGGAAACTACGTGGCCTAACACGTTGATGCTCTTGCTGGCGAATGTGCCTTTCTTTGTATTAAGCTGGAGGCCGGCGTTTGAAACGCACTGCAGGACTTCGCGTAATCCTTTGAGGTGTTGGCTGAAGCTAGACGAAAAGATGACGATGTCGTCGAGATAGCAGAGGCAGGTCTTCCATTTTAGGCCGCGAGGAACAGTGTCAATCATGCGTTCAAAGGTGGCTGGCGCATTGCAGAGACCAAATGGCATTACATTAAATTCGTAAAGTCCGTCCGGCGTGGCAAAAGCGGTTTTTTCCTTGTCAGCCTCATTCATGGGAATTTGCCAATATCCTGATCGTAAATCAAGGCTCGAAAAATACTCCGCTCCCTGTAGTGTGTCGAAGGCGTCATCAATGCGAGGCATGGGATATACGTCCTTGCGTGTGATCTTATTCAGCTCTAGGTAATCTACGCAAAAGCGAACGGAGCCATCTTTTTTTCTTGACAAGGACAACGGGTGACGCCCAGGGACTAGATGAAGGCCGGATAATATTTCGTGCTAGCATGTCATCAACTTGTTCTTCAATAACCTTCCGCTCCGACTGTGAAACTCGCTATGGCCGACGGCATATTATGCGGGAACCATCAGTTTCAATGCGATGTGCAGCCACAGGAGTCTGGCCCAAAGCACTGGCATAGTTGTCGAAGCAGGATTTGTGCCTATCCAAGAGGGCCATGAGTGCGTCAGATTGCGTAGCTGTTAAGTCAGAACCGATTACTGCTTGCACAGAAAAAGAAGAACGCGAACCTGTGGCTGGGGCTGAGGATGAAGAAGGGCAAAGCGCTGCGGCGGATATTACTGCAGGGTCGGTGAAAGTCGCCACGGTCATCCCCTTAGGCATCAGCACGGCATCCGGGGTTGTGTTGCTGGCGGAGACAAAAGCTCGCCCACGGGAAAAGCGGACGAGGCCAGGAGCGACTAGAATGTCGCGTGGTGCAGCGCGGACAAGCAGCAATCAGGGCATCACCATCCGCGATCTGGCTGGACCTGACAGCAATGACGTGTTCGTGATGAGGACGGAGGCCGTAATCAGCATCGGCAGTCAAGTTTAGTGTGCTAGAAGGGTACCCCGAAATAGGAGCAACAGCTGTACCTGTGATGCGAAAAGTCCCAGCCTAGAATGAGTCTATAGGCACAAGTGGATAGCATAATCATCTCAATATGGTGAAGGATGCCTTCAATCAAGACGCGAGCCGTGCATTGTACGTCGGGAAGGATGGGTACGCTATTAGCGCCACGCAACACGGGTCCAAGATAAGGGGTCCTGACTTTGCGGAGCCGCGCGCACAGATCGCGACGAATCACAGAAACAGCGGCACCAGTGTCGACAAGAGCTTCCACAGGAATACCTTCAACAATTACAGCGAGCATGTTATAGCGGGTCGTCCAGGAGGTGTTTCCAATGGTCGATAGGATGCAGTTCCCTACTGAAAAAGTCCCTTTCCGTATTCCAATAATTCCATATTTTCCATACAAAGTCCATAAGTTTTCCATATACTTGCCGTATATTTTCCATATTTTTCCATATGAGTCTTACGGAAACATACGGAATTATTGGAACGACCATACGGAACGTTTTAGTAGGGTTTCCCCTCCAAAAACTGCAATCCATAGTTTTCCGAGTGTTGGTTGGCGAGGCGAGACATGGGGCGAAGCGGGGATGCAGATC
Organism: Hyalomma asiaticum; assembly: GCA_013339685.2. NCBI lineage: Eukaryota > Metazoa > Arthropoda > Arachnida > Ixodida > Ixodidae > Hyalomma > Hyalomma asiaticum. The sequence goes on from CM023490.1 coordinate 50,308,964, forward strand.
GGCGGTAGGGCGAAGGAGAACGCCGTCTTGCGGAATGGGATCCAGCAGGTGGGCGTAGGGACGCCGGGGGAGACGGGGAGCGGTGGTGCGTGAACGGGTACGGGTCTTGGTAGTAACTATCAGATCGACGAATCCGGTCTCGCTCGAACTCGGCATAGCCGCGTCTTTCGTCCTGTTGGCGGCGACGGCAGTAACGAGAGATTTGGCCGCGTATACCGCCGTAAAAGCAAACCGGACGGGGTGGATGCCATTGAGGGTAGGAAGGCGGAGCTGGTGCTCTTGCGCTGACAGAAGCCAAGTTACTGCAGGTAATCTCGGCAGACCCAGACGTGAGTGCAGAGGGTGGTATAGCAGCAACGTCGGCGTATGTGGGCAGCGGGGCTGGTGCTGTAGCGACAGACGCAGTCGGTGTGGTCATGGCTGTCAACTCCTCTTTGACAATGTTGCGCAAATTGAACGTTGTAGATGGAATAGAAGCAACTCCGAATCGCCTCTACTCTTGTTCTTGGAGCTCATCGCGGATGATGCTGCGGATGAGAGCCCGCCAATCAGAATAAGGGAGAAGGCGCGGGTCGTTGTCTTGTTGCACGCGGAGGGACTGCAACTCGTCCAGGCGTTGACAGAACGAGGTAATATCCTCAACTGTGGCTGGATGTTGAATAGCCAGGGCGTTGAAGGCGGCCGTGCTAATTCCTTTTAGGAGGTGTCGAACGCATTCGACTTCTGTCATCCCGTTGTTCGTACGGCGACATAGAGCCAAGACATCCTCGATGTACGAGGTGTACGACTCGTGCGGAAGTTGGACACGTACTGCCAGTTTCCGCTTCGCGACCTGCGAACGGCCAGATGAAGAGGCGAAGATTTGTCGCAGCTTTGTGGTAAAGATGGACCAATCGCGGATGTCAGATTCGTGATTGAAATGCCACGTCTTGGCAACACTGGTGAGGTAAAATGGGACGTTGGTCAACTTCGGGGTGTCCGTCCACCGGTTGACTTAACTCACTCGGTTGTAAGTGTCGAGCCAATCGTCGACGTCATCACCGCGGAGGCCTGCAAAGCTAGGAGGGTCGCGTTGAGGGCTTGTGATGGTAGACTCAGGCGATGGAGCCGATATCGCCACTGTGGCAGCGTTAGGGCTAGCGGAAGGGCGAGGGTCCGATGTATCCAAAGCTGTAGGGGTGGCTGGGCGCAGACGGCGACCGGAACGGAGCTCCAGGGAGATCACGAACGCAGGCGGACGTCGGGATCTTGACGCACCTCCACCACTTTGGAAGACCGAGGAAGACCGGACCAGACAACGCCAGCAGACACGTTTATTCTGCAGGCACTGCCAGCATCAAAGCACGAAGAAGAGGAACAGGGATGATGATGGTTATGTACAGATGAGAACGATGAAGTACGTTAAATGTGCTCACTATATATATATATATATATATATATATATATATATATATATATATATATATATATATATGCGCCTTCCCATGCATGTAGCTTGTTATCAGTTCTCTCAAGTGTTCATGATGTTCAAACATGTCTTTCTATTTGTTGGCGAGGTTACATGTTCTCAGGAAAGCCGGCGACAACATATTTTCCAGTAAGAAAACACAGCGCTCAATAGCTCACCGAATTATCGCAGTAGTTAGGGTTTCCGCCTCGGTCGTGCACGTTTATCACTAACAAGTGTCTCTGCGAGCAAACCAGCCCTAGCACTCTCCATGTAAGTGGCGTTCCTTTCCTTTTTAAAAGCCTGCTGAGCTAGAATGAGCTAGCCCTTTCCTTGTTTCGTAGTGTTTAGCACTTTGCCCTATCCGTATACGTTGCTGAGGTCAGCATAGAAGGGGTCGTGCACACACTAGGAATTCCTATCCGATGCGTTCTCGAAAAGGCCGCTGATAGGTAGACTTATCGTTAACGTCTCTTCATGCAATTAAACTCTGCTTGGTTTGAATGCGCAGTTAATGAAAGGTTTTCAGTAGCAGTATCACGCCATTCGGTCATTGCTCTCTGTTATCTGCGCTCGCTACAGAGAATTCTTTGTCATTTAAAGTGGGAATGGGGTCGCCATGCGAGTTTTTACCGCCGTTGTTAAGGTCAAAATAGTATCTTTTACTGACTAACTCTTGTAGCCGGCGGTGTTCATGTTGCTCTACGAAAAAAAGAAGTCATCGTTGTAAGAGCAGTGCGTGCACACTTTTTTCTTCTAGCCGTCGAGTATCCAACCGCAAAGCGAGCGCACGTAGCACTTACATGCTCTTCAGTGTATGCTCGCCAGACGATTAAGGTTTCGACATAGCGGAGCAGTAAGGATCCTTCGGAATTTCTAAAAAAAGATTGAGTCAAACAAGAAATTCGCAATTAAAAGCAAGACCTGAAAGAGAAGAAGCCACGGATGAGGGAAATTCTTGGAGAAAAAGAAGGAAGGAAGGAAGAAAGAAAGAAGGATGCAAGGAAGGAAAGCAAAAGAAGAAAGAAATAAGTAAAGAAGACAAGAAGCATCTGCACACCATGCTTCACTTGCTCCCATTGTCTGGGTAGAGAATGGGCTCCTAATTTCTTTATTACTGTCTTCCGGTCACAAAAAGCTGTCGTCGTCTAGCTTCATGGAGGAATCTATGTGGTGGTAAACGTATGCAAAGAGATCTAATTATATAGTAAGAGGAAAGAAGGTGTTAGGGGGAAAAGGGTGATTCCTTGTGCTGAAATTTGTGTTATCATTTCAGTGACTCATGCTACAAATAGGGATTTCATAGCCTGACACCTAGAAGTAGATACCCATGGATGTTGTTTGCCGCTATTTTTGGTCTCACAAGATTGTTGGTCTATGTACAACATAGTGTACACAACGCGACGACGAAGGTAGCTCGCAGCATGGGTTCCGTGTCACGCAGCACTCAAAATAATTTTCTTAGGTGTGCGCATTAAACCGCTGAATTCTCTGCTGCGGTTCTAATACTGTGCAGAAGAACATAGCAAACTATCCCATGTTGGTTCTGCTTGCCTGTCAGAGGCAGATCTTGCCTGGTCAATCTTGCCTCTCATTGGCCTGATTCGTCAGTCTTGCGTCTGATCCGCAGAATTCCGGTCAAACGCAAGAATGACCACTCAAGGATGCGGTATTTTTCAGGTGCTCGTCAATTCTGCCTCTCTAGGCAGGCTTAAACAATGGGGGAGGACTGCCATGGAACAGTATTTCGTATTCTGCGGCAAAGCATACCGCCAGTAATGGCATATCTCTTAATTTGGAATCCTAGAACCCAGCTGAGTGAAGTAGTGTACCGTATGTTTTTCGCAATGTTCGGCTTCAGAGTTATGCTCCGACTTCTCGGTGTGTTCTGCGCATCTGCAGAAATTTTCGGGGTTTGTTTCTTCTTTCTTACGGGCTGCTGCTTAATGCCCAGAGTAAGCGAATCGAATACTCCACGTGCTCAAATTTGAAAAAGTTCGCGTTTGCTTGCACTTTTACACACATTTCCATTTTTTTTCGCTATATGTGCAATGAACAATTGCAGTAATATCAAGCGGCAAATACGCCTCGGTTGCACCAAGATGGTACTATTACAAAAAAAAAAAAAGAAACGTCAGCCTAGTGTTAATGCTGGACATTACTAACGGGTGTCAGTGCATGTGTTTCCGGAAACACATGCACCGTTGAGCTGACGTTGAAGGCGCATCTCCTTTTGTGGAATCCCGCCACGGTGGTCTAGGGGCTATGGTACTTGACTGCTGATCCGAGGGTCGCAGGATCGAATCCCGGCCGCGGCGGCTCCATTTCGATGGAGGCGAAATGTTGAGGCCCGTGTGCGGTGCGATGTCAGTGCAGTTTAAAGAACCCCAGGTGATCGAAATTTCCGGAGACCTCCACTACGGCGTCTCCCGTAATCACAGCTGGTTTTGGGACGTAAAACCCCGAAAATCATTCAATGATTCTTTTGCCGAAGCAAATCGACCCAGCACCTACACGCGCACATACGCGTGGATCATTGGGAACACTTTCCCGCTTAGTAAAGGGAAATGTTTCTGCGCTGTCTTAATGGAACAGAATTGAATAATTTATTATTATAAGCCCATGCGCTCTCAGGCGCTGTGATAAATCCCTGCTACTATTATAGTTGTTTCACTGTTCGCATTTGCTGCTGTGCTGTAAATAATGTAGCACTGAGTACTTTTCAGTAGGCGGAATTCTACGACAAGATAAGCGTCATCTTAGCTGACCATAGGGGCTCGAGCAATGTGAGGAAGCACGACCAGTACGCAGCATAATAAATAGTGCTGCGTACAAGCCGAGCTAGTACAACGAGATTTGCAGAATGCCATTCGGCCTATAGGATGGCATATTTATGCAGGTATACTTACCTTCAGCGAAATTATCGGCACAAAAATTCCTTCGCACACGCGTCCAGGATATCCAGAAACCTAGCATATAGTCGTAAGCTGCCAGCGTCTTTGTCAACTGTCGTTTGGGCGAGTAACACCGCCTGAATAATGTGCTACAGCATTGAAGAGCTATTAACCTGGTTCTAACTACGCGTTTCCCTTGCCTCACGTCAGCAATTTGAGGCCATATACCTTGTTGGCCTGATAAGGACGTCCCTTTGTTTAATAAACACAAGATATTGTCGTGTGCACCACACATCTACGAAGTTCATTGGGCCTTAACACCGACAACGTTTCTCTCGCAGTATTTTGGAGCAGCTTTTTGGTATCCGTATATGTCGTGTACATAAATATGGCGCATCCTACGTTTTCTTTTCCTAGGAGATCTCTCTGTAAATCACCCGCTGTATAAATTCGTTGTTTTCAGTCACTTATGTTCAATCAGTATGTTGAAATAATAGGCCTATATATCGTAGAAACTGAACAAACGGGGAATCTTTAAAACTCGCAGTGGAAAAAAGCGTTTGCAACATCACAAAATCAGTGTCCATTTCACAATGCACACCACGGGCGCTGGACACGAAATCATACTCTGACAAATTTGTTAAGTATTTTTCGCCCCAAAACGTAGCTTCCTTCAGAAAAATAAATTTTGTCTTACTAGCGCGGTGCAAATGCGAATTGATATCAATATATACAGTTTTATTGTATTCCATGGTGTCCATAAATATTACTTGCACAACAACAATACAAAGCTGGAATTTTCTTCAAGGTGACTCCTAGATGCATCTTACACTTCGGAGCGTTCGCGTAAACATTCAACATGCTTAGGAATTACGGGGTTCGTAAAAATTCTTTATAGGTTTCAAAGTGCAGGTTACCTTTAAGACTGATTTATGCACCAAGAGAAATGATTTGCTCACGCGACGTTTTGTTTGAATCATTGAAGCACTGTCTTTACCATTTTTGACTATGAATGAACAGTGACATCAGGTAATGCATGCCGAAACGGGTTACATTACCAGCACACTGTTATTTCCCTCTGAGTGATTTTGTGTTATTCAACCAAGAAGCTGATTTCTCTAAAGGAACTCACATCCTTGCCCACAGCCTACTGCTACATGATAATTAGTGTAATAATTGTGGTACTACATAAAAGTAGTAGTGAACTTGACACCGCTTTTTACTCAGAATTCAAAGGCGTGTAACTGGCTATTTCTATCATCTTTCTTTTTTGGCAGGTTCCTTTGTTCACTTTTCCTTCGGGGGATTGGGGAGAGCGTGTTATGCATGCCGAAAGAGACGTTGGGGAAGGCAGTCATTGACCTGATGAAGAAAGGTTCAATTTGCTTGACGTTGACTCCAGCGACATTTTCTGTTCCTAATAGTTTTCAGTAATCTCTTCATCAATTGCAGCCTGAACTTTCTTCTGAACTTTTATAATAGTTTGCATTTCACTGGCCCTATCAATTTACTGTGCTTAAAGGACAGAGTTCTTGTTCTTAAAGAACAAGAACAACCCATCCGTGGAAAATGCATTGTCATTTTGTTAATACTGCTTATGCCGAGCACAAAATTTTGAGTTGTTGGCAGTACACTTTCTAGGCAATAATAGCAACGCAACCTATAACTCATTACCTTTGTAGAAAGTAACGCTATAGAATGTTTAAGTTGTGAAAAATTGCATTGTCTTCCTGGAATTTCTATGCACCTTATTTATAGTACATAAACAATAATTGGAAGTAAAAAAAATTCCTGCATGCGTTCAAACCAACTGTTTAAAGTAGCCCTCACTCTATTTAATTCTTCGGGTAAAATAAAATAAACTGCATTAGTGTCCGTGGCTCTGTCGTCTTTTATATCTGAATGAGTGTTCGCAAATGTGACAGACTTCCAAAAAATCTTTCCATAGCACTCGATATTCCATTTTCGGGAAAAGAACACAGTGAGTGGGTGGAAGGACGGCCGGACGGACGGACTGGCTGGCTGGTTGGCTGGCTGGCTGGCTGGCTGCTATGAACATTACAGCTATAATTACATGAACTACTCTACACACTGGTCAGGGAACCACGTAAATGTTCTCACCTGCTTAATAGTCCGTGCTCAGTTACGAAAAAGGAAAGTGAAATTTGTGCACTCCTGTTCTGAAATTGTTTTGCTCGATGAGTGGGATCTTTCAAGGAAAGTATATAAAATACGATTTCAGTACCTTTATCGCACTCCGTCACCAGTCATATCTTTAGCCCACGAAATGAACATTCACATTCAGTCCTTCCGGAACCTCTAATGCAATGAGCGCTACCTCAGTCACACTTGCGGCAGCAGCCAGTATAAGCACCACTCGGTCGACGCCCTTCGGTGTCTTCGTTACTTGGGCACCTGTACAGGAATTTTTTCCTCAAATTCGGTGCTCCAAACAATCAAATCACATATGTTCATAAGACAAAAGCTCAATTTGGTAATAGCACAATGTTCTACAATGCAGACTATAGCACTGACCTGTCTTATTTTTTCCTGTTTTTCACTCGTTATTTGCAAGCATTAGTACTTATCGTGTTGCTTTCTGCAGCAATTACCAGGTCGCAGATAGCAGACTTTACTCTCATTTTCGAAAGTAAACATTGAAATGATAAATTAATTTTAATCATGATAGGTATTCAACCTTTCCTAATCTGGCCTGTGCTCGCTCACCTTCCTGAGAATGCTCAGTTCTAGAGCGTGAGTGTTCCTTTCTAGAGCGTGAATGTTCCCTTAGCCTTACATAACGTGCCCAATACGGCGGAGACGTAAGGCTGAACAAGAAAAATGGGCGTAGCTTGCCTTAACGGCGCAAAGCTGGACGCACTGGAGCGGACCAGCGCAGAGTTGCTCCGCGATCCTGTGCACGGACGAAGTGCGACAGTGACGCTTGATGTCAGGCTGCTGAAAGTCAGCGGCAATGACAGCCTTGACGCCGCCGCCTTCCTGCAGCGTAAACAGAAGCAAGAAACCTCGCATGTCTGAGAATTTCAATAAGCAAAAAGAAACACAGAAAGCTTCGTCAAGGCTGCGTAAACACCCAGCGGGGCGACGGGGCTCGAGTAGGGAGACAAATCGAGGGGAACGGGGCCTTAGTGGCGGAGTTGAAGAACGTCAATTACGGGTGCATGTGCTCCTACAACGTCGAAGTTCGTACAAGGAATGTTTGAGCTATTGTTATTTACGGCTCGCGTAATTAATAAAATAATGATTTACCTGCCCAAAATACAATCTCACCGTTGTACTGACATGTTTTGCAGGTAGTGTTAAAGACACCTACATAGACGAACTTCTCATCTAATTGGAAGACAGCCACTCAGTACGCGTTATCACTTGATTCGGGCTAGTTATGTATAACCAATATGTTTGCAATATAGTAGGCTGGCTTACTTAGTCTCTTCTTATTGTAATAAATTTTGAGCTGCAGGTCTATATATTATTGTATTTACTTAGTATGGTTTGGTGTTAAATAAAATATAATTACTAAAAGCCAATATATATGTTGGTATATATAATGATATGTTGCTATGGGCGAGAGAAGGAGAAATGAGAGCTAGCGACAGAGAAAGATAGAAAGAAACCTGTGGAGAGAGAGAGAGAGAGAGGAGCTAGGACAGGAGAAGAGGAGGTTGATGAATGGCGGCGCGTGCGACGAGCGCAGGGGATGGATCGATGGAGAGCGCAGCAAAGCACGTGTGTGTATATAGGGAGACCTTTGCAGCTAAAGTACGAGGAAGGCCATGATTATGGTTTGGTTAAGGAAAGGACACTAATTTCTGTAGCTCATATCGGGAGCACGGCTAAGCGCACGTGGGAAAGGGAATGAAGGTAATAGAAAGGAGAGAGAAGCCGTAGTGGAGGGCTCCGGAAATGTTGACCACCTGTCGTTCATTAACGTGCACTGACAACGCCCAGTACACGAGCCCTAACATTTCGCGTTCATCAAAATGCAGCCGCCAAGGCCGGGATTCGATCCTGCGACTCCGGAAAACTGCAACCTGGCTCGTTTCAACGGGTAGTTCTTGAGCTATTTACTTTTCTTTCAGGCACATCAACACGTCTTAATTTCGCAATGCTGAAGATTTCTTTAGGGCTCATTATGCTGTTGGCGTGTGTAAGCCTGCCGCTAGCAAGGCGCGTTTATTATTATTTTTTTTTATAACACTCGGCGACGGGCGACGTCGGTCAGTGGGGCGCGTTTCGCGGCATCGGCTTTTCGTTTGTCGTACCCCGGCCGTATCCGTTAATTTTCTTTACTTTCATCATATGTGTCCTCCGCGTCTTCTGGGGACTCGGGCACCCCGCTGCGGGGCTGTGAGGGGGGATGCTTGGACGGTGATCGCGGCAGGGACGCAGGCGGACCCCAGATGGCCTGGACCTTTAGGATGCCCCGCGGCGCTCCAGGTGTACGTGTATACACGACCTTGTGAGCGCCCGCGCGCGCATGGAGGAAGCGGGCGGTGGTTCGGAAGGCAGATCTTCCGAAATTGACGGACGAGCTGATATGGTAGCCCACTCCCAATGCTCCGCACCGCGGAGAGACAAAGCTTCCACCCCTCTTGCCTGAACGGAGGCCCGGGTGGGCCCCTTTTGTGCGTGAGCACGCAGCGATAGCGGCACTTCGGTCGTTCTGCTAACCGCACCTCGGGCGTCATTACGACGACCTGGGGCGGCTACGCTGAATGTGGCGTCGGCATGCAACATGCCGGTGGTGACAGCCACGGAGACGCGCGAGCCGTTTGTTGTTCGCTGTCGGAAACGCCTGTTTTTGGTCACTGGGCTGTGGCCCGCGCGTGCCGCGGGATGGCTTTGGTTCAAGCGTTCCTTCCTCGCACGCCGTGGGGTAGCATGCGTCTAAGCACAGCGGGGTGCCGATTAAACGGGTCTGAGTAAGAGCCAGTACGGCTCGGCTTGTTGGGATAACCAGAAGCAGGCGCGCGGACGGTCCAACTTCCCCATGGGAAGGTTTTCTTCAAATAATAACTCTTTCGGGCGAATCTTTTGGGCGCCTGCTTGTTTCCGGTAACAGCGCCCGAGCAGACGCGACACGTGCGCAAGTAACGCGTTTCACGTGCGCCATATCTTTACCATCGCCCTTCGACCTTGGGTGGCATGGTCTGCTTTTTATGTGTGTGTCTTGTTTAGTGCAGATGAATATGCTTTTTTTATTATTGTACAAACATACCCCTCTCACCGTCAACAGACTGGGTGGTGATTTCACCAATTGGACCGCCCCAATTGAGGAGGCGGGACAAAAGGTGGAATCGCTGCCCAATGCCAGAGCGAAGTGAATATGATTCGCCGGCTGAGACGTTAAGGCGGAGCGGTTGTGGTAATAAAGATGGCTCCGCCATGTGACGGGGGAGGCTGAACGGGTGGAAAAAGTGCTACGCACTGCCGGCTACGCCGGAGTAGGGTCGCCCTACGTGTTGTTCAGCTTCAACTTTATTTTTTATGTACCAGTCAACTCCCTGTATTCCCTTTTTGTATACTATACTGTAAATACAAGTTTTCATTTCCATTTCTTTAAACTGAAGTCTCTGAGCCCGTTCTTCATTCGCTTCACGTTTGCCCGCGAGCCTATCGCCGCCATACCAGCGGCAGCCAGCTCCTTCCCAACTCGCCCATGCCGTCTCGGACGGTGCGTTTAGGACGCCGAGCGGGGAGCTGGAATCTCGGAGGACCTTCGACACCACGGTCGCAACTTTACTGGCGCAGTCGACAAGGATAGGTTCGCGGGGCGAAGAAACGGCGAAGATTCAGAAGAAATCACCTCCGTAGAGGCCACCTGGCAGCACCTCCAGAGCAGTCGCAAGCACAGTCCCCGGAACAGAGGCCCGGGCAGCAACGGCAGCAAGTCGACGGCTACGACAAGAGCGACAACAGGGCAACACGACGACCAAACCAAGGTGACACCACGACGCCGGGGCCGTCAGCCACGAGCCAACACGCCGAAGCTGTGAGTTTTCTTTCCTATTACTGTATTGCCACTGCGGGGTATATAAGCTAACACAAAGCGCTGCGAAATGGAGGGTGGTGAGAGCGTGAGTGAGGTCGGGAGTGTGGTCTGGAGTAGCAACGGAAACGTTTTGTCAGAACGACAAATGGAGTACCATTTGAAGCTAGCGCAAGAACGTCGCCAAGCGCTCGAGCTTGAGGTAGAACTCGCCAGATTACATTCGACGGCTTCATCGAGCAGCCAGGAGCGCGTTGGCAGAGCGGGGGAGCACAGCGCAACTTCTGAGTGGCGTAAATACGCAAAAATCCTAATCGGAGCGTTTCCCAAATTTCCCGCGGACGCTGAGGTGCCAGTATGGTTTGAGTCAGTGGAACATACGCTAGAGGCCTACGAGGTGCCCCGAAGCTGTTGGGGTCAAATAATTTTCCCACTCTTAGCGGAGCGTGTGGAGTATTTGGCTACTCGTTTGACACCCGCGCAACACCGAGACTATGAGGCCTTAAAGGAGGTTGTCCTTGATGAGCTCAAGCTGTCGCCTCTGGAGTATCAGAAAAGATTCCTGGGAGCGCGCAAAAGGAAGTCGGAAACGTGGAAAAGCTTTGCAACGCGGTTAGGCAGCTACCTAAATTTTTACGTAGCGGCTAGAGATGTAGCCAATTTTGTTGATTTGATGGAACTCCTAGTTGCTGATCAGCTGAAGTCCGCGCTCTCGGAGGAGGCGTTGAGATACCTGAGACTGCGGGAAGGGGCTGCGTGGTACAGGACCGGCGAAATCGCGAGGCTGCTCCAAACTTTCGAGGACGCTCACGGTAGCGCGGAGGCAGCGAGGGGACAACAGACGCGTAACGCCGTAGGTAAAAACATGGAAAAGGCCGCCGATACCCGTACCGGGGGCGGCCTAGGGCAGAGTCAGGTGCAGAATACGAAGCCGAAAACGGCGTACACCCCTGGAAAGCCGCAGAGGCAGGCCGTCTGCTTTGAGTGTGGGTCGACCACGCACATTAGGCCGAATTGCCCGCGCGTTCGCGAGAGGTTGGCACAGGCACCCGCGACCTCCGGTCAAACTGAGAGACTCACGGCTCGAGTCTCCATCGATGAGGCAACGGCAGGAGACCGCTTGTGGAGAGTGGCCATCGACCATAAGGGCAGGACCCTGAATGCGATAGTCGACACGGGGGCCGAAATCACAGTGGTGCGGGAAAGCGCCCTGCCAGAGGAGGCTACCCTGTCACACGGGAGCGTGTGCCTGCGAGCCGCATTCGGGGAACGAGTTGAAGCTAAGCTGGTAGAGCTTCCATTGACACTGAAAGAAGGGAAGCCAGTGTTTACGAACGTTGCAGAGGCCACACCGGTGTTGTGCGCAGTAACCGATAGGTTGAGCATAAGCGATTGCCTGCTCTCGGCGGCGGATTGGGACGCGCTTCAGCAGGAGCAGGAAGAATTCCGCGAGCCACTAGCCGCTAAAGCTCCCGAATGCCTATCGGAGAAGCTAGAGACATCCGAGACGTTAGAAGAAGGGGTACCTAGCTTAATAAAGCCTGATACCGGCGGGGAAGGGACAGTTAGCACGAGCCGCGGGTTGCTAACCATTAGAGCTTCGCAGAACGAGGAAGAGGAGCTAGTGGCAGCCGTGGGAATAGAGGAAGGTGCACCAAACCCGATTAGCTCAGATACGCGCAGCGAGGGCACCTCTAGGACGGAGACGGAGCACGCAGAAATGGAGAATGGGGGCGCGGATACACCTGGTGGTTCGGGTGCAGTAAGGAGAGACGCCGCGGCTTTAATGGAAGAGCAAAGGAACGACCCGACACTCGCCCGTGCGTGGAAGGACGCAAAGGAGGGAAAAGGCGGTATGATAGTGGTGGAAGGGTTGCTATATCACCAAGACAGAGTGTTAGGGCAGCCGCTAAAACAACTTGTATTGCCCACGGAGCGTCGCGCCGATGTCCTCGGCCTTGCTCACGAATCGTACTGGGGCGGACACCTCGGGTGTCGCAAGACGAAAGCAAGGATCAAGCTTAGTTTCTTTTGGCCGGGCATCGAAAAGGACGTGCAGGAGTACTGTAATAGTTGTCACGCGTGCCAGATCAGGGCCGACAGCAGGCGGACCGACCGCGTGCCCATTACACCGCTTGTCAGGCCGCGATACCCATTTCAGAAAATAAATATTGATGTTATAGGGCCGATAGATCCCCCGACCAGCCGTGGCCACCGCTACGCGCTTTGCGTCATAGACCTGTGCACCCGCTGGCCTGAGGTCATATGCCTGAAATCGTTAACGGCCAGGGCTACGTGTGATGCACTGTTGGAGATTTTTAGCCGCACCGGGATACCAGAGGTGGTGTGCTCTGACTGCGGGACGAACTTCACCGCCGCGCTTACGAACGAGTTCCTCGCGCGCCTCGGCTGCTCCCCGCGTTTTTCAACACCTGACCATCCGGAAAGCAATGGGGCTGTAGAACGGTGGAATCGGGTGTTTAAGAACATGTTGTTCCACGTGATAGGCGAACACGGGCGGCAGTGGGATAAGTTCGTGCCATTCCTGTTGTGGGCGTATCGAGAAGTTCCCCACGATACGACAGGCGTGTCACCGTTTCATATGATGTACGGAAGGGAACCCGTCGGGCCGCTTGCGCTCTTAAAGCGGACTTGGTTGGGAGAACAGGAGATACCTGGGGCGGTCGCCGAAAAGCCCTCCGAATACATGAGGAAGCTTAAGAGACAGCTCGAGATTGCCGCGGAGGCCGCTGACGTAGTCGCGACGAAAAAGCAGAGAGCATACGCCACACAGTACAACTTGCGCGCTAAAGAAAAGGCGTTCGAGCGAGGAGATCAAGTGTTGGTGTTTGACAGCAGCCGCTCCGGTAAAATGCAGCCTAAGTGGGTGGGACCATGCACCATAACGGAGAAATACAGGTCGCATTCCTATTATGTAGAGTCCCCAGAAGGAAAGCGTATGCTCGTGCACGCCAACCACCTACGACCTTACAGGTGCCGCGTCGCCGGCATTGGCGTCATGTTTCATGATGACCATGACTTCGGCGAGGTAGAGTATACGCCGCGCCCATCCACTGCTCGCATCGACGTCTCCATCCTACCGGCTGAACGCCTGGCACATTTGACGCCGTCGGATGGTGCGCTGGTGCGGGCGGTGTTTGACCAGCACGCGGCCCTGTTTGCTGGCGATATAGGCATAGCGAAAGTAGGCGAGCACCGCATTAAATTGGTTGCCGGGGCCGTGCCGAGACGCTGTCGCCCTTATCGCATCCCTGTTGCATTGAAGGAGGAGGTGTCGAAGCAAATCTCCGAGTTATTGGCATTGGGATTGATCTACAGGTGCGAGAGCTCCTTCGCGCATCCGCTCGTGTGCGTGCCCAAGAAAGACGGCACAGTACGTTTGTGCGTCGATTACAGGAGCTTAAACGCGGTCACCGAGCCAGATGCGTTCCCGATGGGGTTTCCGCAAGAGATGATCATGAACGTGGGAAGTGCTAGCTACATAACTCTTATAGACCTCAGGCGCGGATACTGGCAAGTGCCCTTAGCTAAAGAATCGCAGGAGGCGGCGGCGTTTGTATCTCACCTCGGCCAGTTCGCGTGGAAAGTGATGCCCTTCGGGCTCAGAAACGCAGCGGCTAGCTTTCAGCGAAGCATGAACCAGCTGTTGTCCCCGCATGAGGAATACGCCTGCGCGTACTTAGATGACATCGCGGTGTTCAGTGGGTCACTGCAGGAACACCTTGAGCACCTTCACGCGGTCTTCACCACTCTAACTTCCGTTGGATTGGTAGCTAACTTGGAGAAATGCCAAGTGGCTGGCTCTTCTATCCGCTATCTCGGACATATTGTCGGATCGGGAAAGCATGGCCCAGACCCCACTAAGCTCGAAGCCATTAAAGGGCTACAGGTACCGCGGACGAAAAAGGAACTGAGAAGTGTCCTGGGTCTTTGCGGGTATTATCGGAGCTATGTTAGGGACTTTGCCGCTATCGCCAAGCCGTTGACCCAGCTGACCGGTAAACACGTGCCCAATCGCATCCCCTGGACAACAGAAGCCAACGAGGCGTTCGAAAACCTCAAAAGTGCCCTTTGCAGCGCAGTCGAGCTGAGCACTCCCGACACGACCAAACCATATTGGCTCTTCACCGATGCGTCCGCGATCGCTGTAGGCGCTTGCCTGGCCCAGATGGCCGACGATGGCACCGAGTGCCCAATTGCTTTTGCCAGTCACCGCTTCACGGCCGCGCAGATGAAGTGGTCAACTATCGAACGCGAAGCGTTTGGAGTCATTTGGGGACTAAAGAAATTTGACACATGGGTGTTCGGAGCCAAAATATTTGTCGTCTCTGACCACAACCCACTCGCGTACCTCACTCAGTCTGTGCCACAGGGGGCAAAACTGATACGCTGGGCTTTGGCTCTGCAGCGCTATGATGTAGTAGTGCAACATAGGAAGGGCACGGCGCACGCTAACGCCGATGCACTTTCCCGACTGTCGAATCTATGTTGGGGGGAGACATTGTCGGCCTAGCATCCCGGCTACCCCGCAGTGACGGTCAGTGTAGGAGAGGGGACAAATGTGATGTGCCGTGTGTGCAGTGACTATAGTGATTTTTCGGCGAACTTTCAGCCATGAACACTCACAGTCGGCGATCCTGGTGCCGTTACGAACAAATCTCAGTGGTATTTTGAGTGACTGTATTCCCTACGAGGCACAGCATATGAACATTTTTGTGTGACCACCAGTTAAGTTTTCTTTCTTTTCTCTTTTGCCGCCACAGTATGCCTTATATTCAGTGATCATTATAGCGTAGACCGGGATACTCCGTGGCGCTTATGTGTAGAGTGTCTACCCGTGTGCATGCCTTCTTTTTTATTCTTGACTGCATTACTGCAATGTGCATACCATGAAATATGTCGCGTGAATAACAGTATGATGAGAAGTGGGGCCCAGAGTTCTCGCGCTGGATTACCCCGTACAGTGAACTAGGCTGCTGATTTGTTTATATTTCTTTAGTTTTTTTTTCAATCTCAAGTTCTAGGGGAGCAACGAGAGTAGCTCTGGGGGACGGGAACCTCCTTGCAGCCTAAGCGCTCGGCGGGAATGTTAGCGGTTCTTGTGTTTGCCGCGCTCGGGTTACCACGCCTTCTCGCGATAACCGCGGCCGGCTTTTTCATCGTGTTCCCGCTTCGGCAACGCTGTAACCAAGTCGTTGCGAAGTCTTGGGTGGGGGGTGTAAGCCTGCCGCTAGCAAGGCGCGTTTATTATTATTTTTTTTATAACACTCGGCGACGGGCGACGTCGGTCAGTGGGGCGCGTTTCGCGGCATCGGCTTTTCGTTTGTCGTACCCCGGCCGTATCCGTTAATTTTCTTTACTTTCATCATATGTGTCCTCCGCGTCTTCTGGGGACTCGGGCACCCCGCTGCGGGGCTGTGAGGGGGGATGCTTGGACGGTGATCGCGGCAGGGACGCAGGCGGACCCCAGATGGCCTGGACCTTTAGGATGCCCCGCGGCGCTCCAGGTGTACGTGTATACACGACCTTGTGAGCGCCCGCGCGCGCATGGAGGAAGCGGGCGGTGGTTCGGAAGGCAGATCTTCCGAAATTGACGGACGAGCTGATATGGTAGCCCACTCCCAATGCTCCGCACCGCGGAGAGACAAAGCTTCCACCCCTCTTGCCTGAACGGAGGCCCGGGTGGGCCCCTTTTGTGCGTGAGCACGCAGCGATAGCGGCACTTCGGTCGTTCTGCTAACCGCACCTCGGGCGTCATTACGACGACCTGGGGCGGCTACGCTGAATGTGGCGTCGGCATGCAACATGCCGGTGGTGACAGCCACGGAGACGCGCGAGCCGTTTGTTGTTCGCTGTCGGAAACGCCTGTTTTTGGTCACTGGGCTGTGGCCCGCGCGTGCCGCGGGATGGCTTTGGTTCAAGCGTTCCTTCCTCGCACGCCGTGGGGTAGCATGCGTCTAAGCACAGCGGGGTGCCGATTAAACGGGTCTGAGTAAGAGCCAGTACGGCTCGGCTTGTTGGGATAACCAGAAGCAGGCGCGCGGACGGTCCAACTTCCCCATGGGAAGGTTTTCTTCAAATAATAACTCTTTCGGGCGAATCTTTTGGGCGCCTGCTTGTTTCCGGTAACAGCGCCCGAGCAGACGCGACACGTGCGCAAGTAACGCGTTTCACGTGCGCCATATCTTTACCATCGCCCTTCGACCTTGGGTGGCATGGTCTGCTTTTTATGTGTGTGTCTTGTTTAGTGCAGGTGAATATGCTTTTTTTATTATTGTACAAACATACCCCTCTCACCGTCAACAGACTGGGTGGTGATTTCACCAATTGGACCGCCCCAATTGAGGAGGCGGGACAAAAGGTGGAATCGCTGCCCAATGCCAGAGCGAAGTGAATATGATTCGCCGGCTGAGACGTTAAGGCGGAGCGGTTGTGGTAATAAAGATGGCTCCGCCATGTGACGGGGGAGGCTGAACGGGTGGAAAAAGTGCTACGCACTGCCGGCTACGCCGGAGTAGGGTCGCCCTACGTGTTGTTCAGCTTCAACTTTATTTTTTATGTACCAGTCAACTCCCTGTATTCCCTTTTTGTATACTATACTGTAAATACAAGTTTTCATTTCCATTTCTTTAAACTGAAGTCTCTGAGCCCGTTCTTCATTCGCTTCACGTTTGCCCGCGAGCCTATCGCCGCCATACCAGCGGCAGCCAGCTCCTTCCCAACTCGCCCATGCCGTCTCGGACGGTGCGTTTAGGACGCCGAGCGGGGAGCTGGAATCTCGGAGGACCTTCGACACCACGGTCGCAACTTTACTGCGTGTTTCGCAGATGTGAACTGCTTCTTTTGCCCAGTGAAGTTTCGAGACGGTGAGTCTTTTACGTTGCTTCCTATAAGTATTGTTCAAACACTACATTCTCTGTTTTCCACGAAAAGTTTGTTGTTCAGGATTACCATATCCCGACGGAAAAGGACCGACGCATAGACCACTAGTCACTTCAATAACGCGATAGTTTAAGTGATAGTCGCGCAAGCTGAATGTCACTGACAACAGACACACTGACAAAGCCACCGGATCTTCGCAGTTAATGGGCATGCCATACACGTACTATCGGCGTCAAATGAAACGGCGACAACCGAGCGCGAGTTTCCAGCATTAGCATGACCACAGTGCGCGCCGTCCATCAGCATTTACAGCTTGGCGGGCTTCCGGATGAAAACGCCAGAGCAAAGTGCGCCGTCATGCGGTGGTGAAGCGCGTGAACTTGTCTATATTTAATCGTGGTGGTAAAATCTCACCACCCGCTCCACTGGTCATGTTCATTTGGCCCACATATCATTCGCAGCTTTGCCGAAATGAGATACCATGCTGGCTGTCATCTGCAGTACATTTATGAATGCGAACCAATTCTTAGCGGACTTCGGCGACCTTGAGCGTATCTATCTATCTATCTATCTATCTATCTATCTATCTATCTATCTATCTATCTATCTATCTATCTATCTATCTATCTATCTATCTATCTATCTATCTATCTATCTAGCCGCCTGTAATTTAGTGCTCTAATGGCCGTTTCATTAATGGGATGTTTACGAAAGTTGGCATGCCACATGAGTGCATGAAGAATGTAAATGACAGGTAACAACATGAAAATCATGACATGCATGTCATGAGCAGCATGATTTATATGCCACGGTCTTGGTGCTCTCCTGACCGTTTTGCTAATGGGATGTATGCGAAAATTGATATGGCACAACAAGACTGTCTACGCGAACATAAATGGCAGGTCATAACACAAAGAGCATGACATGCATGTCATGAGCGGCATGATTTACGTGCCACGGTCTTGGTGCGCTGCTGGCCGTTTCGTTAATGGGACGCGTATGAAAATTGGTATGCCACAACATGACTGCATGACCAACATAAATGACAGGTCATAAATGACCGCTCATGACATGCATGTCATGAGCGGCATGGTTTATATGCCACAGTCTTGGTGTTCTTGTGGCCGTTTCGTCAATGGGATATATACGAAAATTGGTATGGCACAACATGACTGCATGATGATCACATTTGATAGGTCATAACATGAAAATCATGACATGCATATCATGGGCGGCATGATCGACATGCCGCGCGTTTCGTTAATGGGATGTATACCAAAATTGCTATGGCACAACACCACTGCATGAAGAACGTAAATGAGAGGTCATAACTTTAGAATCGTTAGGGAGCGCGTGAGCGCGTGCGAGCAGGGAACGTGAACCATTCGTTAACGTGAACGAAAGCCATTGGAACGTCCTGGGCTCAGATGAATGTCAATAAACGTCCATATGAGCGCACTCAGCTTTTCTGTTCACCACGTAAATTCTACATTTGTATTTGCCTGCTAGCACCACCACGAACGCTTCCAACCTTTATTTTTCTCTTCGCAGAAAAGGCAATGAATGATACAGAAGGGAGACACACCTCAAGCGCTATTTTTCTGCCCGTTCACGGCTCATATTTTCATTCGAGGCAGTGCTCCGCCGTTATCTCATCACCTCTGCCTATAGTGATCCCCTAAGTTTATATAACAAGCAAGAGTCGGCTCTCGTGCGAGTGTCATTTTCGCAGCGCTGTATCTAAGTAAGCGTCAGCCAACGCTTATCATCTTGTCGACGAAACAGTTGTTGATGCCTGCAGAGACGTAACGCCGAAGGTAACGGTCGTTTTTTTTAAGTAATTGGTTCACTTACCATCCTCAGCAATACATTTCGGTCGACGATGATGCTCGTTAAAGATTACCACACTCACGCGATCAAACAGTGCGGGTCACCGGGAGGTGATCGAAATTTACGGACCCTTCCACTACCCTAGCCAGCACAGAAAGGATTTATGAAGTCTTCGGAACGGATAGCCAGTATGTTGACACCGTCGCAGAAACCGAACGCGTAAGAAGCGTTAGTCCAGGATAAGTCATATTTCCCGTCTAATGTCCGGCTTCTTGTACATATAAGAGACGTTTCCTTAACGTCTTGTAAACGTCATCAAAAGTCTGGTCTTTTCGATGGCTTAGAAGAGACTCCAGTAATTCCATATCCCGGGATTTCTGAATCAATTTAAAGGCTTAACAAAGACGTCATCAAAAGCTGTTTTTGAAACGTTAGCCGTAATCTGAAAAAGAAGCAGGAATCGAGCTCGGGAACGGGACGTGCCTACCAAAATTTTTATTTAGTTGCCACCCTCAAAATATACTGACGCGTGCATTCTGTCTAGACATAAAGACGACGATGTCGATATGCATGCTTGTGAACTCCTTATGAACTTCTGTCTGTTCGCATGTAACATCTCCAAAGCAGTCGCCCTTACTGAAGATTTTCTCGACTCTTGTACCGCCTTACAGAGCAGAGGTTCGCTTGGTTTGGGCCCCTGGCAACACTGGCATTTTTGTGAATGAATCAGCTCACTCGCTGGCAACGTCATCATTAGATGGCCCAGTGTTAAATGTACTGCCGAATTTTTGTTCATCACAGCCGAGAGGTTTCAACGCTTTCTTCTACTGACATGCAATATGACATCTCTTCTAGATTTGGACTACTGTTCGCATGGAATACGGACAAGTGCCATTCACATCAGTGCGAAGTGACTATAACGAGTCTCAGATGTAGAGCTCCAAGTCTAAATTTCTATCTTAATGAATCTGGTTTCTGCTTAACTAACCTCTCTTTGGTAACGAATGGGCCAGAAACAATTGATCACTTCCTTGTGTCTTTGCCACCAATTTTCTTCACTCCGCCGAATATATCTAAATTCAATATTCTATAAACTACGTTTAAACAACACCATATCTTTTATCTTTTCGTGCCTCTCAGGATGGTGCAAGCCACCATGCTGTTTTGTCAGCATTACATAAGTTCATCGAAGCCTCCGGAAGATTTCGCTGCTATTGCTGTCGACCACAGAGTTTGTTTCCCAATGTTTCCTTTAGTAAATTCTAATTATTATTTCAATAAGAACTTTTTCTTCCTTTTTATGTTTTCTTAGATATTGCCCTTGGCATTTTAATTATCCTCCTCTCTGTATTATTACTCCTAGTGTGGCCAATCCCCCTCGTGGGTATGTGCCAACTATAGAGGCCACAACAACAACACCTGTAGGGGGTCAATGTGGAACTTGAGAATGAAGACGACGAAGACCTCTTTTCTGATTTGGTGGCTTCAACACGCTATTTTTGTTGTCTTGCTGAACGTGTTGTCTGTTGTTCGCGTTGTACCGCGACACTGGTGGAGGAGCTGGGTATCCACCCTGCCTGATGCTCCGCACTCCTCCTGGGAGCCATTGATTGCTCCTGAGCTCACACCCCATCAGGAAAGTTCATCCGCGCGCTGCCTACCTCTGTCAATGACGAGTGCTAGCCGCACGCAGGTTCCTCAAGTTCCACCTGCCAGCTCTACCGACAGTTTGTCGCAGGTAACCCTTCTTCAACCACTGGTTCCCGACCGCTTTCATGGTGGCGCGCATGGGGACGTCGAAGACTGGCTTGACCATTACGAACGTGTTGTCAGGGTCAGTGACTGGACTGAGGAAAAAAAGCTCGCACACGTGTATTTCCCCCTTGATGGCAGTGTTCGCACGTGGTTTGAGAATCGCCAAGGTGGCATCAGCACATGGGATGATTTACAACACCACTCCATGGAGACATTTGCTAGCGTCGACCGGCGGGACCATGCTCAGCAACTACTTGATGTGAGGGTGTAGAAACCCAACGAAACTCTAGCCATGTTTGCTGAAGATATGGCTCGCCTCTGTCGTCGAGCTGAGCCTAACATGACCGAGGACAAAAAGTGGCGCTACCTTACACTATAAGCCAAAATCGACGAAAAAGGGGTATGCTGTTCGTCCTTTCGGGGAGTAGGTGGGCTGCCACCAATTTTGAACCAATTTTGGAGTAAGTGCGAGGCTAGCAGCAGCGGTTCAAAATTTTAGTCCCTTGCAGTTTCCACTCGACCGTTTAAAATTTGCCCTCGGTAAAGCATTCCAGACAGACTAAGTGTGCAACCAGTTTCGACCAACCGGAAAAAAAGAAAAATTGAAGCTTCCCATTGCGATCACATTTTTACTCGATCTATCAGCATTTGTATCACACATACTTTACCAGCACTTAATATCGCATATACAGACTCCGATTTATTCAAAGGAACATCACGCAAACATACACGCAATCATATAAAAGTAATGCAGCACATAGACCACTGACCTCATGCAACCGTACACCGATGATCGGGTACATATGTCCACACATATTACCTTACACGTAGTGTCGGTGGTAAGTTCCTGTTCAGCGCAATTACAAAATAAATACTCGCAGAACAGCTGTGCGGTGAGCACCGGCTCTTAGATAACCCTGCACCACATAGAGCTGTAAACATAAAGCCGCCACATATTCAGCGCCTTTTTACTTAGCCAATCTAAATTAGTAGCTAGTACCTCATCGATTGAAGCGAACGCACATTCGCAATGTCATGCTCGAGCTTATAAAACGCCCCTGAGCACACACAAACACTATAACGGCAAGCATTCAGCCACGGCGGCGAAGAAACGCAATGCATATAGTTGCCCAGCCGGTATACCTCCTTGCGGAAGTCGCCCCTAGTCTTTTACGTAGAGCACGGCTGTACAACAAATGATCACCGGCGCTCACAAAATATCCAATACTGTGCTATTTCTGCGGTCGTTATTCAGCACACACATGAAGAACAAGTCTCATCATCCCTGTCGTGGCTAAGATGTGGTGTACTTACCCAACTCACTATGAACGCAAGTTCAGCCAGTGCTAAATCTGCCTCGAGAAATGTAGTCGGCGGCCTAGTAATATTTGTTGGAAAGAAGAGCGGGTGAATTACAGCTGTGTTTGAAAGCAAGCAAAGAAGTCCTGGTGCACGCTGCTCAATAATATTTGGCACACACGCTCACAATAACCTCCACCACAGTTCGCCATTGTTTGCTATGGACTCCGAAAGTTGCAGAGCACCTTTAGTAAAAGGGACCTTGCGCGATCGACGGGCTGCTCTACAGAGTCGCACCACAGCTGCGCATAGTGTCAACAAATTTTCGCTGCGGCTTCAATTTCGCCTACACAAACTGCCTTCCTCGAACCAGATGGAAAGGAGGGGAGAGAGAGAGAGAGAAAACATTTATTTGAATGAAAAGAGGGATCTTCCTCGTAGGGTGGAGCCCTTAGTTCAGGGCCCCATTGGCTCGCGCCACTCCACGTGCTCGAGAAAGCCGTAGTCATTTAGGTAGCCTCAACGTGGCTCCTTCGCAGCTGTGGCATGGCGCATGCGCGTTTTTGCTGACGTCATACCAGCTACTGCGGTTGCTAGGCGCGGTAGGCTACGTGTGTAAGCTGGCTTGGCGGCGGTTCCCGGTTCTCTGTTTCTTCTACTTCGGCGCATGCGCACATTCCCACGGCGTCACATCACCTTTCACGGTAGCGAGGCGAGGTTGGGTAGTGCGCAGCAGCGCGGCCACTTTTTTGCCGAGAGACAAGAGCTTTAATGCCATGCTGAACAGCCTCGATGTTAAAGAATTGGCAGATCCCATGTGCAGTGGGAATCAAGGAAATGCGAAGCACGCATCAGGAACGTAAAATGGATTTGCATTGTAGTCTCGCTATACCGAGTCTGGTACATATGAAGTTAACGAAACGGCTGCAAAAGCACCATGACTGTGGCATGTAAACCATGCAGCCCATAAACGCGTGTCGTGATTCTAATCTTATGACCTGTCATTTATGTTCGTCATGCGGTCGCGTTGAGCCATAGCAATTTTGGTATACAGCCCATTAACGAAACGCGCGGCATGTAGATCATGCCACCATGACATGCACATCATGATTTTCATGTTATGACCTGTCATTTCTCTTCGTCGTGCAGTCATGTTGTGGCATACCAATTTTCGTATACATCCCATTAACAAAACGGCCAGGAGAGCACAAAGACCGTCGCATGGAAATCATGTCGCTCATGACCTGCATGTCATGATTTTCATGTTACGACCTCTCATTTATGTTTGTCATGCAGTCATGTTGTGGCATGCCAGTATTCGTATACGTCCCATTAACGAAACGCGTGGCATGTAAATCATGTCGCTCGTGACATGCATACCACGATCTTCATGTTATGCCCTGTCATTTATGTTCGCCACGCAGTCATATTGTGGCATACCAATTTTCGTATACATCCCCTTAACCAAACGGCCAGGAGAGCACCAAGACTGTGGCATGGAAATCATGCCGCTCATGACATGCATGTCATGTTTTTCATGCTATGATCTGTTATGTTCGTCATCCAGTCATGTTGTGGCATACCAATTTTCCTATACATCCTATTAACGAAACGATCAGGAGAGCACCAAGACCGTGACATGTGAATCATGCCGCTCA
The DNA here is from genome assembly GCA_013339685.2 of Hyalomma asiaticum. Taxonomy (NCBI): domain Eukaryota; kingdom Metazoa; phylum Arthropoda; class Arachnida; order Ixodida; family Ixodidae; genus Hyalomma; species Hyalomma asiaticum. The sequence goes on from CM023490.1 coordinate 50,332,760, forward strand.
TGACATGCATCTCATAATTTTCATGTTATGATCTGCCATTTATGTTCATCAGGCAATCTTGTTGTGCCATACCAATTTTCGCATACATCCCATTAGCGAAACGGCCAGGAGAGCACAAAATCGTAGGCGGCTACATAGACAGATAGATAGATAGATAGATAGATAGATAGATAGATAGATAGATAGATAGATAGATAGATAGATAGATAGATAGATAGATAGATAGATAGATAGATAGATAGATAGATAGATACGCTCAAAGTCGCCGAAGTTCGCTAACAAATGCTTCGCATTTAAAATCGTAACGCTAAGGCAAGGCTTGCCCTCATATGAAATTTTTTGCTCTTTTATTCGTACGGTACGGAGTATGTATCACATGCGCTTGGTAACTGTGTTTGCCACTGCAATATCTCGAGGAAATTGCAACCCCATCTTCTAGGCGAGTTTCACAAAAGGCGCTGTGCAGTCATGGAAGCGACGGTTTGCGAGACACGCATTGTATGAAGTTAAGCTAGGGCCACTCCGCGTATGTCACAGTAGCAACGAAGCGTGTTTCTCTAGTACAGATTGTTACATTTGAAGATTGAAATGTCACAATGGCTTTCGCAGCCCTTAAGTGAGACCGTAGATCAGCATCGCAAGGGATAGGGGAAAGCGAGAGCAATGAAGAGGAAGGGTGCGTAATTTATTGCACGCCTCGTGGTAGCGCATATGGAGAGCCGGCAGGGTCTCGACGACGACGACGACAACGACGATGTTGCGCCTCAGCTGCTCTGCACGTTCGAGCTGAGCGCGAGAGTACAACGGGCAACACGGCGGCAAGACTGACAACGTCTCTTAGTGCAAAATAGGTGTGGGCAACCAAAGGCCTCGCGTCTTCCCACAAGTGGTCACCCCGGACTTCCAAAGGCAACGCGCCACCTGCTCGTCCCTTCGCCAAAGCACCTAGTGTCTTCCGTGACCACGCTAAACGCCTTCAGCCTCGTTCATTCCGGCTGACGATGGACACCACATCCAACAGCGACGCGGCGCCGAATCCAATGGTACCCAGCCCTGTCGTCGCTACCCTCAAGCTACCGGAGTTTTGGCAGTCGGACTCAGAAATCTGGTTTCTTAGCGTCGAGCCTCTCTTCCAACGACATCGAGTGACATCGCAAACAGCGACGTACGAGTGTGTCGTCAGTGCTTTACCACCTCCTGGCATCTCCATCGTAAGGGACATTCTGCGCTCTCCGCCCCCTGACACTCCCCACGGCACTGTTAAGGCAGAGCTCATACGCCGGACAACCGAGTCGGAACAGCGTAGGCTGCAGCCGCTAACTCACCGCGAAGGAGCTCGGTGACCGAGAGCCTACGGAGCTTCTGCGTCGCATGCGGCATCTGTCTGGGGATCACTCTGCTGTGCTGGACGCATCCATTCTACGAGAGCTCTTTCTCTAGTAACTGCCACAGCAGGTGGGTGATTTTGAACGTGTCCTCTACAGAAACCCTCGACTCACTGGCACAGATGGCCGATAAAATTATGGATGTCGGCACCCCGGCCATATCTGGAATCGAGAGACAACCAGACTCTTCCCTCTTTGCGCCGGCCCCCGGCGACCGCTTGGACCGTCTCCTTCAAGCTAACGAGGAGCTCAACTGCAAAGTGGAGTAGCTGGCCGCTGAACTGAGCTCGCTCAAATCGAGCCACCGATCCGATGCGTCCGACAACGACACAAAGCCACGACAGATCACCAAGTGTGCCTCGCAACGTGCGCTGGTAGCACCGCCGATACGGAGCACGCGCTCGTCAGTGCAATGAGCCAGGCTAGTTTGCGGGAAATGCACGGGCCACGCACTGACGGCAGCCAGTGTTTCAGGCCCGACATACAGCCGGCTATTCGACGTCACGTACCGCGTACGAAAGTCCGGTACCTCGTCGACACAGGTGCCGAAGTGTGTGTTGTTCCTCCTGCGCTGGAGGAACGACGACAACGTCAGGCCACGCCGCCTGTCACTGCTGTCAATCGTTAAACCTTAAGGACCTGCGCACATAAGCCTGTTACGCTTGACATCTGCCTGAGACGCGGGTTTCGCGAGTTGCTGACGTGCGTGTACCAATCATCAGTGCAGATTTTCTCTGGAATTTTAAGCTTATGGTAGGCCTACGACATAGCCGTCTCGTGGATTCTGAGACCGACCTAACAGTTCAGGGCGTGACATCAAGTTTACCATCCTTGCGTCTCGTGCAAGCTCATTCTAAAGTCTCTCCACCGTGGTCTCTGCTTCTGGAAGAATTTTCCGATTTCTTCTACCCTCCATCTTTCGAAGACCCGGTATGCCACAATGTCACTCACCACATTGTGACAGTAGGAGCACCGATGTTTGCACGTGCTCGTCGTCTCGCTCCTGACCGTTACAAGATTACAAGGCAAGAATTCGAGAACATGCTTGAGCTTCGATACGTCCGCCCCTCTTCTGGAGCTTGGTCATCACCGCTACACATGATCGCCAAGCCATCAGGTGACTGGAGCCCGTGCGCCGATTACCAAGCTCCCAAGAAAGTGACTGTACCGGACCGCTACCCGATACTACACATCCAGGACTTCACGGCATTGCTGCACGGTTGAACGTTATTCAGTAAAATCGACTTAGTAAAGGCATAGTCGACTTAGTCGAGCAAAAAGCGCCGCCCAGCGCATACAGAGAGAGCTACCAAGGAAGAAGTAGGAGGGAATAACTCTGACAGACGCGCGGTAAAGGAGGGGGATGCGGCGTCTATCGCATCGCCAAGGCAACGACAGCGATGTGCTCTGCAACGCACATGTAACGCAAGCAGCCGCACAACGACAACCCGCTGAACCAAGGTGGTCCGACGATTCCCATTGAGGAGCGAGCGTTTACACTGGCATTGAACAAAATAGAGGAGGCGCTGGTACTGTTGACGCGCATGACTCTGTCCCCCCCCCCCTGGGTTTTTTCTGGCTGTCTGGTTGACAAGCTTCTGGGATGACGGTTTGATCGAGGAACAGACTGAGAGACAGAAAGGCAACTTTTTTTCGCGTTTAGGTAGGCCCAAGAAAGAGTATCGTCTTAAAATATTTTCATTCCAATAAAAAATGGAATGTTTCCAGCTTTCGCGTCCCACATGCATCTAAAGAAATGCAACCAATATCGGACTAAATCAAGAATGGACACGAGTAGAAATTGTGAGCGTATGCATTCAGCCTTGTCTCTATGCCCTTGGAGAATTCACTCGCACTTGCGCTTAACTTAAATAGGGGCTCGTTTCTGTTCAAAGCGCAAGTGCCCTTTGCATGACGAACGCGTTGGTCCAAAGTGATAAAAATAAACATCTGCCCTGGTTAGACATCACAGAGCGTCTGAGGAGAGCTCATGTATGAACCACAAGTGAAAACAAGAACTTCCGAGACCCGCGAGACGGGCTTAGTTCTGTTCGCATGAAGGAGCCACAATGCGAAGAACACTGTCGTCTTAAAAATGCACAACAGTAAAATCGCAGCAGCATCTCGAAAGATCTGCTAGGGGTACTGCAGAGTACAGAGGCGCTCACATGCAGCACCGCAATTGAACCGTTTTTCGGCTATTTCCTCCGAGTAATGGTGTAATTTTTGCCTGTTTTCACCAGTTTTCACCACGTGGGGGTTCTTTAAGTGCGCTAACAAAGCTCAGTGCACAGGCGTCTGGCATTTCCGCCTCCATCTAAATCACGTGCGCGAACGAGCACAACCTATCGAAAATTATTCCCTGTACTTTAAGCGCTAAATGTGAGGAGATAAGTCTGGTAGACCTCGCCGGTCAGCGAGGAACAGGGGCCCCAAGGGGAGCTCCTCTACGAGGCATGGCGTGTTCCGCAGACCAGTGGAGGCCGCCCGGCTGCCTCCCCAAAAAGTAACTTTTTACTCTATTCAAAACTGCATCTAAGCAAAACTGTCTTTACCCACGAAAATCTTGGCTCTTGGCGTAGATTGTTTTCTATCATTGCAACCAACTTTGCAAAGCACATTCCCAGCAAGACAATTTCATTGTCTGAGAGTGGCCTTCCCAGGAGGTAGGTACGTGTGGCGACGGTTGCTGCAAGGGGTAGAGGAAAGAATATGCAACTGCCTAGTTGCGATTTTCACTGCGTCAACGCATTCGATTAGCTGAAGCGGAAATATCTGGTATCATTAGTCAGCATAGAATCAATGACTGCCCTATGGAATCATAATGTCCTTGAGCTCCGGAGTTGACCATGCAGCATCCCAGGCGCGCATAGGCACCATTTAGAGGCGTCACCCGCAGACATTTAACAAAGTAAGCATATCGTCGTTTCATTAGAAAGTGAACTAAACTATTAAAGCGCCAGAAGGCCATCAATTTTGAGCAATGACATTTACCATCGAGAATGCTGACGATATATCGGGGAGTCTTGTTGCAGCATTTAGGCGCAATGGCATGGGTCAGGCACAAACTTTTATATGATGTCCTAAGTCCAAAGATCTATTGCTACCTTTTACTGACAGGTGCATCGCAGTTAACCACATGCATTGATGCATGGGAGTAACTTTCTATTTGCACACTGGCAGCGCAGTGTCGTTATAACTACGCATTTGAAGACCGACATGGAAAGGGCCATATGAGTTGCGCGTTGACTAGCTTCGAAGTTGCGGCGGAATTGTCCGTAATATGTTCAGTGCTCCTTGAAAATATTTGCCTAGGAGCGTGGCTTTCTCTATTTCTTTGTCTCCGGATAATATGCTAAGGTCGATGAAAGACTTAAAGAGTCACTTTATTTTCCCTCAGTGTCATCCTACACAAAATTCAATTTTTCCAATCAAATGTAATATTAATGTAACGACACGTTCCAATTTTTGAAATGTAACTGGAACGTGTTCCTTTCTTATTAAACGAACTTCTAATGGGAACGCGTTAAAAAAATGTGGACAAACGAGGAACGAGTTTACGTTCCTGTTTTGGAGGAATGTGTACAACACTGATAAAATGTATCGCAGCATTTGGCGCCGAAATGTTCTAAACGGATCGCCATTTTCTGTGGATTGTCAGTTACTTCATTTATAGTCTCCCACATTTTTTGGCATTGCCCAGAGCTTGTATTAAGACAGCGTTGTATCTTTTTCCAGCTCCGTATAAGAGCTACTACGCGGTCACGAGGTATAAGAAAAATTTTCAAATAATCAGTGTAGCCTCTCTGGTCATTTTTAAATTTTCGGTACCCCAAGCCCTTTGCATTTATTGTTCTAAGGATGGCGCTTATCCACGGGCACAAAAGTTCTAGGTTTTTTTGTTCTGTTTATATGTCGTATACTGAGATATCATGTGCGTTTGCGCATTTGATATGAGTGTCCCCGCTGAATACATCTTGAAATGCCTTTTCCTTCATTCTTTCCCACATTTTATGTGTGTGTGCGCTCATTCCTTCGACTCGCCAGGTTGTTCATATTTGCAACAGTATTACTTTCGTTGAGCAAAAAAGCTAAAAAAAATCACAGCATATCCACGGGGTGAATGATGATGAGTGGGCGAAGCTCCGGAGGGAATCATCGGTATACCGTGAATCTTCCGTGTAATTCGCCCAGTCGATAATCATGTAAAGACGTGAGAAACACTGTATTCGAACGCTGGGATCTCGCGTTTAAGGGGACGCTAGCACAAACGCGCTAGAAACGTGCAGTACACTCTAGTAAGGGGGAGAGGCCACAGCGTCTTACGCAGCCCCTTACACAGGCCGGAACGTGCACCGCGTTTGCCGACGCCATCACATGACTGCTGAAAGAGTATAAGGCGGAGAGGCCACAGCGTCTTACACCAGCTTCTTACACGGGCCGTAACGCGCTAGCGCAAACGCGTTAGAAACGGGCAGTCTTTCGTTAATGTTGGGTATTTAGTGTCATCGTGGCGTAGTGGCTAGCGCCGCGCGTTCAGAAGTGAGAGGTCTACATACCTACTACTACTACGACGACGACTACTACTACATACTACAGAGGCGGGACAGACCCGCACCCTGAGCTTCGCCCCTAATATCATCCCTCAACTGCGGTTTGTATGTACTTCTATGAGACAGCGCCATCTATTATACTGTTCGGGAGATACTTCCGGTTACGCCACGCCTGACGCAGGACAGTGTTAGACTAAGAGGAGCTTCGCCCCTTATAAGGCAGTTGTCAGTGAGACTCGTTCATATACGATGAGAGGTATGTGACTACAGCCTATAGTTGTACGTGCACTTTGTGACAATCTAGTAGGTTCATAGATAGTATTTTTAGAAGTATAACTGCAGCAGGTGCAAGTATTCACTATTTATGCCTTTGCAAATATCAATGGTAATGTCGCCAACAACAGTGATGGCTACAGTACCATAGCTCTTAGTACTTAACGGGGAAAAGATAGGTTCCGACGACTGCTAAAAACTAGTCAGACTCGAGCTTGGCGGCCGGCATATTGTACCAACAGCTATTTATTTATTTATTTATTTATTTATTTATTTATTTATTTATTTATTTACCCCCAGTCCTCTCGCCTATAAAGAGCGCGAATCTAAAGAAATAAAGAGAGATTCCATGGTATTTCTACTAATGCCATTATCTGGGATTGCACTATACGGCAATGTCTGCTTCGTAAAGCCACCCTGCCACCACGCGATGCTGCATTCTTGCAGTGCTGACAAGGCTGTATGTCGGAATAGATGTGTTCATCTACTACGAGCCAACATAACAATGTTACGGACGGGAGGCGTTTTTCGACAAATGACAGGAGAGAGTCTGGGAAGAGAGGCGAGTCCTCGTTGTTCTGTGCTCCACACCAGAAAGTCTGTTGTCATCCTCGTTCGTTTCACCCCAACCATGGCGCGTTACATTCCCTGTTTCGCAGACAAAGACGAGCGTGGGGTGTCTTGGCTGAGCGGTTGAGGCGTGCGACATGAACAACTTGCGTAGTGCCAGATCAGCGTCCATGTGACCTTACACGTGCAACCGCGTATGTTAGATTAGTAATTCGGTCTATGATTATGAAAGGACTGATATATCGAGCAAATAATTTTTGGCATAACCCACGCTTCCGCTGTGGCGTCCACAGCCAGACCAAATCACCCTTTTAGAATGAGATCGCGTTGTGGCGACGGTCGTTACGCTCCTTGGAACGATTCTATGATGACAGAGTACATAGACGAGCAATTTGACGGGCTTCCCTCGCACGGCACAATGTTTCGGCAATGTATTCCTCCCTATGGAATATAAACGGGAAGATAATATCGAGGGAGCTCCTTCGAGATCTAGCGTGTAGCAGGTAGAAAGGGATAAAGTGCGTGGCTTCGTGTTTGCTGTATTGTAGGCATATGTAATAAATATCAGGACTTCATCCCAGTTCTCCTGGTTGGATAACACATACATACCCAGCATGTTAGTTAATGTATAATTTTTTTTTTCGTTAAACGAGGCTATTTTTCTGTGGATGCTGTGGTGTTGAGTGGTGGAACTGCGAGCTACAGAGACGGAGCAGTTCCTCAACAGCGTCGGCAAGAAATTGGCCACCGCAGTCGCTGATGATTACGCGAGGCGGACCATAGCGAAGAACTACGACACGTACCAATGATACAGCGTCTCAGGCAGCTGTAGGAGGGAGGAATCGCATCGGTTTCCTTTTATCTAGTCACGTTATCAACACAGACAATGACCCAACGGTTGTTGTTCGAGGAGCGGGCAAACGGTCCTGGCAGGTCGACACCAAATTGCTCGAAGGCAGTAGTGGGCGATGACACAGGACGAAGAAGGCCATGTCGAGTGCATGTAGGTCGCTTGTGTCACTGGAACTTAGTCCAGCTCGACACATTGTTTTGTATAGTGTCGCATATTAGGCCAGTAGAAATGTTATATTCGATGCAAGGTGCGAATGAAGCCGAGGTGTCCTAAAGTCCGATCATCATGCATGACATGCATAACGTCACATTGCAGAATTTCGAGAACAACGAGTAAATAACGGGCACCGCTCTTCGCGTGACCGTGGGGGCAAAGGATACGGCGTGGTTGTTTTCTATTAATCAACAAGCGATCATCTGTACGAGTAAGCAAGGCAGGTAGTACATGTTAATTTTTCAAATGTAGTGTAACCTTCCACTACCATGCCATAAAAACAAGGAACTGTTGTTCATGTTGTAAACATAAGTGCGCGTTCAAGAAGAGTGCGCAGCATCTAATATATTTCCTGCGCTTAGTATGTAATTTTTTGTTATGAACCACTGCTTCTTGTCCTACATTGCCACCAGGATCTGCCCATTGTAAATTTGTTCTTACGCAATGGGCCCTGATTTGTCCTTCAGCGCAATTCGCCAGAAACCTAGCTATAGGCAGCTTCGCTGCAAATGATTACGTCAAAATGGGCCGCACATATACCCGCAAGCGGGGTTCCTTTCCTGAACTTCAGCGAGAGCAGCACAAATCTTGTGGTTGTGATAGTGACTACCCTAACATGCTCTTGTTCCACAAATATTGTGTCCAAAAGTACTCATGGTTTGTTCGGGTATAGTGAATATGCAAGTGCAAGGCTTCTCTTCTAAAGAATGAAATAAAGATGGAAGAAAGAAGAATGTGAGGAAACATGAGGAAGGCACACAAGCTGCCTTTGTAAGATGGTGACGCTTTCTGTCCAGCTCCAGGGTTTACCCAAATTACACTGGCTTGGAAATGGCGTCATGTCTTCTCTTTTTTCTTGGACAAGGAAGCGTGGCATTTCAAGCATGGCGTTTCAGCATGAAGGCCAAGGAATTTTTATGCAAAGCATGACTACACATCTCAGACCACATGTTCAGCAGCCGAACGCTGCGAAACTCATGACAAATATGCAAATGAAAATTCCATCCATTAGTTACAATAGCTACAGGAGTTGCCTAGAGATGTTGGTAATTCTGGTCCGAAGTTCCATCTTACCTCCTGACACCCGACCACGTCCTAATCTTCTAAAATATTTTATCTTATAAGCACCATGAATTGCCTGGAGATTTAAACAACAAACGTTTTTTTGAAGTAGGTCACTCCAAATTAATAGCTCACTTGTAGAGAAGGCAAAATGGTGAAATAATCGACATGCGCATACGCTTTAAGAAACAACGAGCAAGAACACTTTACCAGCGTAATTCTTGCGTTATTATGTTCTCTCGTATTGCTTTCTCTTATACTGAAGTAAAGCACAGTCAAATCCCCGTGTATGTTCATATTATGCGAAGCAAATTTTGCATACTGTAACGACATTACCTTTTGCTTGAAAGCGAGATGAGTATTCCAGAGGCTTACATTATAACTGAAGAGACATGTCTTTTTATGCATGTGTTAAGTTATATCATCTATTTGAGAGAACCAACCTATATAAAGTCTTGATTTGTGCTTCAATGTGCTACGCTAAGGCATTCATAATTTAGCGATCACCGAAAAGGGCTGCTAGTGACGTGACTCACAAGGAGATCTAGAAGGCAAATTGCCGACACATCGGTTTTGCTGAATACAATCGCAATGAAAACTAAGTACCCGTCTTCCTGGAGACAGCCACACTGTACATGTTAGCCTTTATGTGATATGTTGTATCCTACAAGAACGTCTCGATGTATTTTGATTTACATTTAATACATTTAAATATGTTCGCTCATTCGTTCATGGGAATGAGTCCTTACACTACTAAGACAAACGTGTCTTCGTATGTCACGAAACTGTGTTCGCTGTTTAATATGCTACAACATAAAATTCCAGAGACTAAATGTCATTGGGCAGCAGTTGCGGCTTGTATATGACGAGAACGTATACATGCCGACTTCTCGTATTCCGTCATTGATGTTACATCCTAATAATCGGCGTGGAGAACGAGGCTCGAGGCGCAAACCTTGAAGGCGAAGTAAAAATTGTCCACGATACTATCCTTCGTGAACGGGCATTCACTACGGTAATGATACAATATTTCTGAGCCTGTGGACGCACATGAGGTGCGCTTGGGCCATGGCCAAAATACTAATCCAGCTCATAAAGCGATTTCACAATGGTAACCCCCTAGGCGCCGAGCTTGCTAAACCTAAAGGAATAGTAGACTGTAACACACCATCGTAACCTTGAAGACAGTATCCCAATGACAGCACTGCCCCTTTCCAAAAAATTGCCGCAGCTAGCTCTGTTATGGCATGGCTGGAGGGGGTACAATACATGATCAAGCCTTACTCCGTGGAGGATGACTCTCCACAGCTCCACACACAACTCTTATCGCGAAGAATATTCACTTTCCAAGTCTGCGGCATTATCAAATTACATAAATGTAGATTACGAAGGACGGATAGGCCATCTTGTCACGGAGCTGAGACAGTGAACGTGCAGTGGTGAAACCTCTGAAGAATGAAGAATTGTTCGGACACACTTCTGGCCAGAAAATAATGGAAAACTTGCTGTACTAGCAAGTACGACTCAGAGCACAGGATAGCGGGGAGCACGGGCGCCTGCCTTTATAATGTGGTATTCAGATTAACGCCTACATGTGTTCTAAGTGCGACGAGACACACTGCTGCGTTATCTTCTGGGCTTACTCAAGGTACAGAGTGTATAACACTTCACACGTGGCGCTTCCACAATGTGTAATAATAATCAATGGGGCATTACGTGCCGAAACGGGAAATGCGAGGCGCCTCGCGTGCTGGGGAGCTCCGCTGTAATGTTTGCCACCTAGGCTCCTTTACCGGTCACCTAAATCTAAGTACACGGGTGTTTTAAATGCGGAGCATTTCTTAGTCGCATGATGCCGCGCTTCGGTGGCGCCGTCCACACCCCCACTGCGCATGCTCGGCTCGTCTCGTGCAGGCCCACCGGGCGTTCAGCAAGCCGAGCATGCGCAGTGGGGGTGCGGACCTCCCCACGTACTCCTCTCCCTCGAACGCGGGCGGTGTGTATACAAGCGGCGGAGCGCGCGTTCGGAATTCAGTCAAGCGCGTCTTTGCGGACCTCTCCCCCGTACTCCTCTCCCTCGAACGCGGGCGGTGTGTATACAAGCGGCGGAGCGCGCGTTCGGAATTCAGTCAAGGGCGTCTTTACTTGGCTTTTGCTTGACTTGACGCTTTGCTTGACTCGAGTAGATGCGATGGAAGCAACAGTACCTTCAACCAGTAGTGGGTCACAACCCAACATCAGCGTCCCACCAATAAAGACACACTTTACACTCCTTGCCTTCGCTTCTCCTTCATTCAATAAATAAGAATAATAAAGACGAAATAACAATTAAGCATTCCCAAACCATACCCAATTACGCAACATTCACGCGATACCCCCACCAATCTGCGACGCATTTACTCGAGTTCCCCCCGTGGGAAGATGCGGGCGGCATTTTTTTTTGTTTTGTTGTACTTTTTAATGTTTTCCATTTCGTCAACATTGACATACGGCCGCCGGGATTCAATCCCGTGATCTCCAGCTTCGCAAGCCAACACCTAGTGGCTAACCTACCAAGGCGGGTTCCCCAATTGAGTGGAACATTTGTAAAGAACAGAGGAGGTTCACGAACATTCGTGACCCAGCTGCACCAAACGAGGGCCCGTAAGCACTGAGGAATGAAGTACTCTCGCTGTGGCAAACATCGCCGGAAAGTACACACGTGATCGCCCCGTCTTCGTCTCGCACGGTGGTACAGCGGTTATGGTGTATAACTGCTGACCCGGAGTACGCCTGATTGATGCCGGACGTGGTGGTCACATTTTCGCTGGAGGTGAAGAGGCCAGGGGCCTGTCCACTCTGCGATGTCAGTACGCGTCAAAGAAACCCGAGTGCTAAAATTTTCTGGAGCGCTCCACTACGCGTGCCTCATAGTGATACCATGTGTTTTACAACTGTAACCCCAGCGATGTATTATTATTTGTCCCTCTGATATCATTTTCCCGATGCTACGAGCGGTTCTCACAGGGGAAAAAACTTGCACAACGCGTACGGCAGCTTAAATGTATAGGCATCCAGAAGGCGGTGATTTGTCGTGTGTGGAAAACAATCCAGCTTTCTTTGTGGGAGCGGAGGTTAACTTTCTTCGGCGAAATCATCACAAAAAATTAACATCGATTATAGCGTCTTATTTCTTTTCATGTCTTTAACCCGACTACATGAGGCCTCTGTTCTTCTCCCGGCCGCATAAGACGAGCCACTAAAAAGAAATAAGATTATACAAGAAAATATAGCTATAGTACCAGTGCTATGGGGCGAAGCTACTGCCACACACTCTGAGGCCGGGCTTTTTGCTCACTTGCCTTTCTGCTCTGACTTGGAAAGAGCGATTGCGTCTGAGCTATACAAACATGTTGCACCGGCGAGCACTGATGATATTAAAAATGACGATAATTTGTACAAATAACTGCATCTGATAGCAAAATGTATGGATGACATTAACAGCCGATGTTGTCGCATTTCACTCTATATAGCGCCCTTTCCTACTAATTTGATAATGCGAAGGCATTCTTCATATCACGAAAGTCATACACGAGACTTAGTTTATTGTGATTTTGTCCTACGTCACTCCACCCCCTCCAGTAACCTACTCCTCTTTTGACATACCCATCACGTGACTTACGCGTCGTGTGTTCGCTTAGACGGACGGTATACTCGAACCTCTCATACCAAAGAAGCGGTTTAAGGAGGGGTGTATCTTCTACACCGTCGGTCAGGCGAAAGAAAAACAGCAAATTGGCAGGAGCAACAAAAAACTTGAATCTGTTGCGGCTGTTCGCAGTCCAAAAATTTTTAATGCTACTGGGTAGACGTGAGCCCCGCATTTATATCACAAGCTCACCCGGACGTCTAGTTGACGCGGTGTTCAGCTGCTGAAAATCAGAATATAACAGCGCTGAAGAATAGCAATCGCTCTTCTTTAACAAATCAGTCTACAGCTTTGTAAAGCAACAGGAGAAACTATTCCGACCTTTATTTTATTGGACTCGGTCACTTGCTGCTTCGTTGCTAGTCGCGAATGATTTAGTTTATCCTGTCCATTCAGCTCGTCCGCGGGAATGAAGTCTTCGTCAATCACAATAGGAGATTTTCCTAATTCAGTCTGGCCACACTGATTTTTTTGCCGTCCGCCATTAGTAGGGCGTCATTTCACGCAGTTTCACGGGCAGTGTCGGAGAGCCCATACTACAGCGTCTCGCTTACTGTTTTGGTGGTGATGTCGTGGTCGAAGAGTCTCGCAGTTATTCCGGAGACTCTTACGGAAGAAAAAGTGGAAGCCTACAGTGCCTCAAAAAGGTTAGCGAAGCACAACGATGAACGAAGTCACAAGTTTGCTGTGGAAAGCTACGTCCAAACCGCCTCTATCGAAACGTCTTCGTACACAGATAGGTAAGTCACTTCATTGAGCTGCCGCTCGCGTGGTAGTGTTCTGTATCAAGCTAAGTATACGGTGACACTAAATGCTAATACGAATGTTGGTGCGCGCGGTGTTCGCGAGCACTTGCTAGCATCGAACAGATCGCTCGGCACACGTGCGAGCAACGACTCTTCGGTGAACTGCGCTGTTATCTGGGGCGGTATTCTAGTGCGATCACTTTTGGCAATAATTTCGCTTTCGCGAAATCAGCATCGGATGCGTCGGCGTCTGCGAGTGACCAGGTTGCTGGCAGTAGCATGTTGGCACGGTGTCCGGACCGCGGTGACGGCCGAACGCATCAGTCGTGTGTCGTGAAAGTGATCCGCTGAGAATAGCCCCAGGTCGCACGATCTGCCGTTTGTGGTTCTTTTTAGCGTTCCTGTGCGTGAACAAGTGCTCTGCTGCAGTAGTGTTTGGTATTTCTCAACATAGGCCGTGCGCTGGGACCCCCAAGGGGGAGGAAGGGCAGCTTGGCATTGCTCTTACCTTCTCCTCTGGTGCGGGCTACACACACAGGCATGCACTCACAAAAAAGCTCATGCACAAGCTGCAAACCAGCCACGTGTTTTTCAGGTATGTGTGTGAGGTGCATCCACTTGTTGCATGGAAAGCAACCAACACATTCATTTCCCACTTGTACTATTTGAGCAAGTTATGTTCTCAGTGCTCTCTGTAGTCAGTTAATCTGTGGTATATGAACGTTCAGGTGCTGCTTGCAAAATAAACGTTACAATGAGCGAATTCCCCCCCCCCCCACCCTCTTATTATGTTCCTGCCTATGTTTGCAATTATTGCACTCTCTATTATCTACAGTGATATGTGAAAATGTCATCAGGAACAAGTACTACATATACCATGATAATGAATACCCTCTATTTTTTTTTCAGTGACTCAACGCTTACTCGTGTGCGCGCACTCTGCTACAGGAGCCAAAAAAAGACAGCTCCTGCGTACAAAGTGTCTGCTACTTTCTTCCGTGATGGGAGCATTCACGATTGCACGTGTGAATGTGCTGTAAGAGAAAATGGTGCCTGCCATCACATTCTGGGGCTACTTAAAGTGGTTTTGCTGCTCAAGGAGAATGGCTATAACGAAGCACCACCTGAGCTTTCTTGCACCGAATTGCCACAACAGTGGAGACGTCCACGAGGAGAAAAAATAATGGCGTGTGGTGTAGATGAACTTGACTGGAGGGCTCCGAGACCTGGTGGACTTGAGCGTCCCACTCCTTCAAGGCTCTATGAAGCACGCAAGAAACCAAGACTTGCACATGAAGTACAGCTGGCTGCTCTCAAATTTGGAGAGGCTTTAGAAACTCATGCACCGTCCCCATTTGCAAGACACCTGAGGAACATGAAGGCAGTGCCCGCAACGTCTACTTTTGGGGAAACTTGTGTGGGAAGTTTGCTGTGGTGCCAAAAGACGGTACTGCCTCACCACTTCACAACGTATTTAAGCCCGGACATTCAGTTGGGTGTGACAGCCCATCCTCATCACCCAACACCACCTGAACCTGACCTATTTACCTCAACAACAGTGTTTGCTTCATCATCTGTGAGCCTGCCAAGTAAAGAAAGAGCCATATTTGAGGTAAGTAAAGAATATATTGAAGCAGCATTTGAAAGTACTAAAAGTGCAACAAATTTCAATATCTGTAAAGCTAGGAAGATCAATAGTCATTTCCACGATGTGACTCTGTGTTGAATAAGCGAAGGTTACCAGTGGTCTGACTGTCAGCAAAATTTGCACACAAGTGATTAGCATCCCTTCAAGATCTCGCAAAAGTCATGGTATGTTTGTGTCTTTGGGCCTAACCTTTTTTCTCTGCAATGTGTACCACTTGGTGGTTGATGTTAGAATGGGTTTGTTTTGAGTTTTCATCAGTTTGTTTGAGGGTTCGAAGTCAACCATCAGACCAACTTGGCTGAACGCGTGTGTACTTGTCTTGGAAAACATAAAGAAATCTTTCAAGTTTGCCCAATGCTGAGCTTACTCATGCCTGCATCATATGTATCCAGACACATGCCACATAGACACATCGTGATGGTGCTGCTACATGGTGTAGCGTGTGGAGTTCGATTGCAGTAAAGACCTGAAACATGACTCATTTTGACTGTAGCAATATGGTGTCTTACTGATGTTAATATTTGAGTTTATTTCAACCACGTGACAAGTATCCTCAGACGATTGCTGCAAAAAAAAATTTGAGCTACCTAACGTTGTTGCATTTCAGTTGTCATTTAGGCAATTTTAGATCAAACGTTTTGTAAAAGTAATATAGCCCGCCTGTTAGCTTGGTTGGTCTAGGCACTTTGCCTGTACCTTTTCTCTTTTCGTTTTTTTACAGACATTGATCCAATCAATTCGAGATGCTCGTCTCCTGGAAAAGAGCAGCCGGCAGCAGAGCAAAAGTACTGAGTGGAAGAAGGCCCGAAAGTATCGCCTGACTGCCTCCAACTTTGGGACTGTTGTTGCCCGTGAGAAATGGACACCAAAAGGACTGCAGAACTTGACCAGTGAGAAGGACCTGTCACGGGTGAGGGCTGTACAGTAAGTATCAAAATCAATGGCACTATGAATGTTACAGACTAAATTGGTTTCAGGGGACATGCTGTTTAGTCAGAATATTGTGTGACGTGAATGAGTGCAGTGACAACAGTGCACAAACAAATGTAGCCAGAGAGGACGGAGGCCAAATATTTTTTAAACTTTTGCAGTTTGTGTGCATACATATGCACGTGCACATAGAAACGTGCATGCATTTTTTCTAAAATAATATCTTGCTTATGCTGGACGGTTAGGGTGGATAGTTTGGCCAGTTGGTATCAAGCATAGTGGGACATAATTACTAGTGTAAAGCAAAAGAAACCAAATAAAAGAACGTGAGACCATGCTATAGCACAATCTCCTGTTTTTTCATCTTTTTACTGTCCCCTTGACTCTATTATTCATGTCCTTTTTGCGTAATCCCCTGAGACTGTGTTTACCTTAGAAAAACAATGATAGCATATTTAGAAAGGAGTTATACTGCACTATCTTCAAATGCATCTGCAGCATGCGTTTATGTTCCAACTGTTGTTGGTGTAATGATGTGTTTCTAGAAGCAGAAATATAATTTGCGACACAATGTAATGTGCGCATTACTCCACCATTAGGTACGGCATCTCCAATGAGCGACAGGCAGTACGGCGGTACGAGGCGGCACTTCGCACTGCTTTGCATGACGTCCAGACCTTTCACTGTGGGCTGGTTGTAAGTCCAACAAGCCCATGGCTCGGAGCTTCACCAGACAGGGTTGTGTGGGACCCACAAGAGAACTCCCATGGCATCATTGAAGTGAAGTGTCCATATTCGATGAAGGACATGGATGAGCCAACCACTCAAGGGTCATGCCTGTACAAGGATGCTGACAATGTTTTCAGGCTTGATCGTCGGCACCAGTATTATTATCAGCTTCTTGGGCAAATGGCTATCTGTGGGCTTTCCTGGGCAGATTTTGTAGTGTACTCTCCCCAGTTTCTTGTGGTTGAGAGAATCAAGTACGATGATGCAGCTTGGCAGCAATGCAAAGTGAAACTGGACAGATTTTATTTCAGCACATTATTGCCATATTTTGCAAGCAGAGATCATCCATTGCAACCAAGCAACTCGTAATTTTCTGCGGCATAGTAAGGAAAGAAGCATTGCTTTTGTAGGGCTTTGTAGGTCAGAAGTGCTTTGACAATGTACCAAGACAAGTTAGACAGTGCAATTTACAATACAGTTGACCATCCTTCAAAGAGACATGTACCAGGGAGCAGTTTTTGCTTCTTATATGAGGGTCCTTCTATAAGCAGGGTACCATATTTTCATTTGCTGATCGACCGTTATATCGAGTTACGCACCCTATGAGTAAAATAAGAATGAGAGAAAGCTACAGCCTGTTCCAAAAATCCAATATGTACCATTTGCTTTATTGCTACGCAGTTTGTTTGGTGGACTGCTACACAGAGAAACTAATCCTTCATTTTTTTTTGCATTACTTATTTATTGTGGCATTTTCTTGGAAGTAGGCACGATGGCTTGTTTATGTCAGCAAATGTGCAGCTTACTGCTTTGCTTGCATTTGCAGGGTAGATTTGTCGTTGAAGGAAGGCTGTGTGAGGTGTAATGTCAGCCACGCACTGTGGTGCTTGTTCGTTGAGAGCAGCGCAAGTGGGCATATAGTTCCGATATCTCTTGTTTGTTTTCTCCTGGAATATCTTTGCGTACACTTAAAAGCATTTTATATAATTGAAGCGCTTTGTTATAATGACCTAAGTCCTAATATGTATTCTAAGAATAAAGCAGCTCTTGCAATTTCATGAACTTCTGCTAAGCGCCCCGTTGGTACCCGCTCAATTATTTTATCTAACGGCTCTTTTGGCATAACTGCAATCATTTCAGTATTTACATACCCAGGTGCTATTACATTTGCGACCGTAAAAATGTCATTCAAATACATAGTAAGCGGGTCAGTGATTTGCTCGTCAATAGCAAAAGCTTCTGAAGGAGCTGTTGGAATTAATATTCATCAATTTTTTCAAATGTGTCTGTAAAATCCTTTTGTAGCAGCCTTCCAACTTTTTGTGCCTTCAAATAATGTAAATCATATTGCGCAGAAGATAAAAGTGCCTATCATTAGCAGTCTTCTCACTTTTTTACCGAACCCTTGCCCCCTAGTTTTTGATACCATAACATTAATGTGATAACCTTCTTCTTCAACCCATGCACTCGTCTCATTCTTTTCCTCGCACCACCTGCACACAGTCACCCTCCTTCCCTTGATATTCTTGAAGTGCTTTTCTACACTGGATTTGCCTTGCAAAGTCTCCATGTTTTATAACTTACTGACCCACTTTGCTTTTTGCAGAAGTTAAAATAAACAGTGAGTGCATGTGTGTCATTTTCCATTGCTTTCCACAGTGGGTAAAACCGTGCTTAGCAGCTAATGGTGCATTTGTGTCATTTTTTCCATTGCTTTCCACGGTGGGTAAAACCCTGCTTAGCAGCTAATGGCGCTGCCTTTCATGTTAACATATCTGTTACTTGCAAGATTGCTGTCCAGAATTCAACAATAACCTGTCGCTTTACAGGCGATTGTCTCTTATCTCCAGTGTCTGTCACAAACAAAGAGTTCAAATGGATGGGGTAGGCAGGGTGGCCGATCGTGTGGATTAATGGTGCCTTATTTACAACTTCATCTTACATCCATGTCTAATATATAGGTATTCAAGTCTCATAATAATAACTTATAGGTCTTTATGTACAGGATGTATTTACAACTATATGATAATGAAGTATGGTGTAGTGGGGGACTCTGGATCATATTTGACTACTTCGGGTTTTTTACCGTTCATCTAAATATGGTACACAGATGTTCTTGCATTTGACCCACATGGCAAAGTGGTCACCTTGGCCCAAGATCTAGTCCACCTCCTTTAGATTAATAATGCAACATGTTGAGCTGCCATGGTGGGTCAAGCCAGTGTGATAAAATAGCTTATATTTAACACAATGGTAAATAACATATTGAGATGTGCTGGAATGCTTGTCTTATGTCATGAATGTTGCAACAGCTTGAAAAGTGAGACGCTTAGTAAGTGACTAACCAGTAGAAAGGAATGGTGAATTGCTTTTTCCTTAAAATAAGAATTCATACTCAGCGACACTGTTAACCAAGCGTGTGTGTTTGAAAATGTGTTCAGGAAATTGAATAAAAATGATTGTTTACTTTGTTAATTATCACCTGACACATTGTTTATGTGCTTTTTCATCTATGTAGGATATTTTTATGTAAAAGAAGCAGGGTATTAGGAGCTTGTTTGCAAGTGTCCAATGTCTGCTGTGTGAACGTGTTGAACTCTTATGGTACGTTAGTGCATTTTGGTTGTGTCAACATCTACAATGCAGTGAGACTTAGCATTTGAATGTCCAATAATGTGTCTATTCTTCTGATGAAATTTTTACAAGGGCAACATATCATTTAAGAGAATACATTTATTGAAAAATCCACCATTTTCCTTGTTCTGCCTTATGTTCATGGACTACATGTCTCAAGCAATTTCTTCGTATGTCTGAATAATTTGGACAGCTTGTACAAATTTGCATGTCACATAACTGTTACTGACACAGTGTGATGCAGATTCTTTTTTTATGCTTTTGATTACCTCTCAGTGGCTGTGCCTCTGAGAGCTTTACGAAGGACAAAGCCATTCGTTTAACATCACACAGGAAACTTTTAATTAGAAACTAAAACTACAATACTAACACTCAAGTAAACAATTAATAAAAAGTTCACTGCCCACGGTAAATCACTCTAAGAACACAAAGTGGAAGTTCAAAACCATATACTACAAAGTATAGTTCGTGCGCGGCGGAGTGGGCCATAACAGTGGCGAGTCTCACCCATGTCGTTGAGGCTTGGCGACGTTTAACAAAACAGGAACGCGGTGGCTACTGCTTGAGGAAGCAAGCTGGCTGGTGACGACACACAGTACAGTTTACCTGCTTGCAATAAGTGGGTTTTGCAAATTTGTAAGGAATGCACAAATCCCCCATATTTCATTCACAATGGGAGTAATCGTCAAAGGTATCGGTCGGTCAAATATGTGGAATGCCTTGATTCGCTGTATGCGCCTTTCAACATGAATCCTTAGTGATGCAATCTCTTCGGTCTCTGCTATTTCATCTGCAGTGAAACATTCTCTGTGCAAAAATGGGGGGCTATTCAAAGTGACACCTATCTTGCTGAGAAGTTCATCTATTTTGAAGCCTTTATCAGCCATGACTGAGTCTCCGGGTTCAAACTCGAGCTTCAAAAATCCACTTTTTTCAACCAACTCCTTGTCGGACAATGACCCAGCAAACAACTTGGACAAGAAGGTGATGGTTCCGTCAGGTGAAATGACAATCAGTGACTTCAATGTGTTCGCTGATTTGTAATTTGAATAAGTTTGCGACTGGAGCACAAGTGAGCTAGGCACCTCGCACCTGATCTCTGTGGCGTCTATTATAGCTCTTGTACTGGAATAGCCCTGTGCAATAAATGCAGGCGGCATGGCTTCATTAACTTCATCCCTTGTCCACCAAAGATTAAGCTGGCCTATCTGTAGGTATATAAAGCTGATCCAAGTTGTACACAGCCTGGACACCGTTGGCAGAGAAATTAAAAACCTGAAGGCAAGATCCTTCTCGAACAGTCCGAGGCGAAGCCTTACAAGTACTAAGAAAAGTTGCTCTCTGGCGGGCAACAGGTGAGGCCTTCCTGCATTGGTACAGCAGTCAGCATAATTTCTTGACCATGCCTTAATATTTTCGCAGTTTTCTCCTGGGTCAAGGAGCTCAAAAAGTTCCACGAAAGCTTTATAGTCTGGAAGGCCTGTATAGAACATCATGTCATCAGGGCTATCCCGAAAGCATTCAACGGAAAACTTTCGGCTCACGCGCTTCTCCAGCTGGATACGCTCTTGCGCTGCAATGTCGAGCGCTCGCTCTGCTTTGTACAACGAACTTTTAATGAGCTCCACTTCTTCGGCTTTTTTCTTTACTTCCGACTCTAACGCACGGACACGCGCCGTCATTACGTCGAGTTGTTCGGTCAGGTCGGAAATCTTTAGCGAGCACGCACAACCACACACCACGCCATCGTAGTTGCTCGTCACCGATGTAGGAGAGCAGATGTCTACGTCGCTCACATCGTCGCTCACATCCGCGGTAGTCGATAGCCCGTCTTCGGAAGGTGCTGTAGCGCTGACGAGGTTGAGTGGTTCTCGATTTCTTGGCTTTTTTCTTGGTGGAGGCCTCGGAGCACTAAACGCGAAGATGCTGGGCACGGCGTCTTGCTTCAAGAAACGACGGTTTCCGGCGACGTTTGGCAAATAGTTTGCTTCAGTAAAATGCCTTGAACAAACTTTTGTGAACTTCGTCACGGTGAAGAAAGGGCCTTCGTCACGCTTAATAGCTATAATCCACCTTTTCCTCCAGTCCGTATCCTTCGGAAAAGAAAAAAACGAGACCTGCAAGAAAAGGTAGGCATCAGCCGCGTACCGATTGTAAACAAAGCCGCGGGCAAGCGCGCTCCTGCTTACCTTCGACCCATCCTCGTCTCGAAATCCTCTTTGCGTGCACTGCGGTACACAGCAATGGGCTGGCATTACGCTGATCCCGTTCTATCGGAAACGGCAACTATTTGCGCAAACAGGATCGCACGCGAACGTTCAATCTGCAGCGCGCGCGCGTGTACTCTGAAGGCGCGCGACCTACTAATGGCCGCTGAGAAATGCTTCTCGTTGCTGCCGACAGGTGGCGCTGAATTAGGAAAATCTCCTATTACGGCAGCAGAACGGGTAGCGGTCGTTCAGCGGCTGTACTTGTTGAGCGCCCCTGTTGGGACATCTGCACATGAAAATCATTCCTGAAATTGCTGGCTCAAAGCATGGCAACTTGATTAGGAGCGCCTCATTTTCCCCCACGTAGGTAACACATTTGGAATGGGCACTGGGAGAAATGTGGAAAGGCTCGAAGTGCTTAGTTCTGGAGAAGTAAGAAATGGCACACTAACTTTACACGCCAGTTTCACGCACATACTTACTTTGCTGTCTTGCTCATCCCTTTGCATATTGAACGCGTAGGAGCGATTTGCGAATAAAAACGTTGCCTAAACCAGTCGAAGTAATCCAAGTGCTGTCGTTCTAGACAAAAGAGTAGTATATTATTGGCTAGTTATCCATACGGAAATGTGTGCGTGTTTTCATTTCTTTCATGGTGACATTCTTTTCCACTCTCTGTAACGCCTGTTAACATTCGGCGTAAACCACGCTTGCATATAGGTGAATGGCGAATATTACAAACTGCGCGACTACCTTTGCATGCACGACGGATATGTGAGAGTACGTTCCAGAGCTTCGGCGACCATAAGCCGCAACTGGATAGTTCACCACTGATCGGCGACTGTACTTGTTGTACAGTCTGACTGACTTCCTCTGATGGGGCTAAGTTCCCTCAATACTATATTCGATCTTTAACTTTTTTCGAATCTGCGACCTTCAGCGACACGTCCACGTCTCATTGTTATCTACTGATCTATTTTTGGGTCACGATTTTCCTCTTATAACGCATTCTACTCTTTTCTTGGAGAGCCAATTACGCTATCGCAATCACTTCATAGTTGTTCTTTAAGGTTGAGCTGCTTTGGCGTTAAATTGATAAAGGCAGCCTGGCTTGGGTGGCAAAAAATGCGTTCGTTATCAGCCTGCAGGAAGAAGGTCTTTCCCAGAGATTTCTTATAAGCCCTGTTCTGAGCTGCGAGTTGGTCCCACTTTATGTCGGCGAACTTCTTAATTTACTTGCTACATCTAACCTTTTGCCTGCACCTGTTGCGTTTTTTCTTCTCTTGGAATCCATGCCGTCGCTCTTAATGTCCATCTGTTAGCTGTCCGGCGTTAAACTTTCACAAATGAAAAGCCTCGCACAGAAAGATGAAACAAGACAAACGCGCCTCGTTATTAAACGATAAAATACGGGGTGATGCGATGCGCCTTCTGCAGTTGCGCGCCGCTATCAATCGCATTCCCCATCCTCTCAGTGCGCATGTCATATCGAGGAACGTTGTATGTACGAGAAAGTATAACAGGTAGTTAGGCATTCTGGCGACTTCACGTTTTCATATATTGACATTTTTTTCGTATAAGTATTCATATGTATCCTGCCCTATTTAGTTTGCGACATTACTTGTAAGCACAATACGCTTGATATAAAAACATCCGGTCAAATCCAATGTATAGATTTATAAGGAGGATTCTCGGAGGCAAAAAATATGCCATTTTGTGTTGTGCAGAAGTCATAATTATATGTGCAAAAGTAGGCTGTTCAACATTACCAGACAGCCAATACGCTGCTCCTTTGTCGTTGTAAGAACAATTAAGCTGTGTATATCATTGTAAGCAAATGATATGCTACAACCTCAAAAAAGATTCGGATTGTTGTATCGTTGTGTTTAGGCTAATTTAATGTAAGCCTGTGGAGATTTCCAGCAATTAAATGTTCCGTGATGACAATAGATAAAACAAAATAGCTTGCAAATAGTATCAGAGACCTCAGCGCACGCAACTTGGTATCTCTCTTGTGCGCGATAGAAACCGCGCGTAGCAGTTTATTCATTGATTCATTGTGACAGCTGTGCTTACCCTTGTACCACAACTTCCCTTGCCGCGTAGTTGCAGTAAGCGTGTACACATGGTTCGCGGAAATTCCATCCATGACGGTTCGGGAGCACTCTGTCTAAGAAATGGCATCGGCCAGCACAAAATAACGTGTTGATTGCAAGCATGATAGCGATATCATATGATATGTAATAAATTCGGTAGCTGTTGTTTGCCTCGTGTCATGTTATGGTTTCTCCGTATAGTGGCTATAACACTCGGCCGGTGATCGGGAGCTCGCGGGATCGAATCCCGACCCGAAGACTGCATTTTGATTGCAGCAAAGTGTTAAGACCTGTGTACTTTGTGATGTCAGTGCACGTTAAAGAACACCAGGTGGCCAAAATTTCCTAAGCCCTCCACTACGATTTCTCCGTAATCATGTTGTGGGTTTGGGATGCAAAACCCCAGAAATCAATCACTGAATAGTCATGTGGACTGTTCTCGGCTTTGTTAATAAAGATTCGGTAAAGCACTGCGCTCTCTGTTTCCAAGGCGGGTTCACTGGAAATCGTTTTCCACCTACCACTAAGACTTCAGGAGGCGCGTGTAGGTCATTACAATGACTCTCAAAGGGGGCGTAGCAATGCAGAATCGAGGCAACGTTAGGGTCAGCGAGTCGTACCCCTATTTCAGGCTGTTAGCCTGCGATGCAAGATACCTCTATTTCATATGGAACTCCCTCTCTTCCACGACGGCGCAACTGTGGCCACGCTTTGAGGGGCCCCAACAACCTACGAGTAGTTTGCGCGCGAAGTGTCATCGAGGATGTGATATGGAGCCTAATAAAACTACACAGGTCTAGATTAGTGTTCAGGGATCAGAGCTGGTATCTGGCGCAAAGCATGAATCCAGTACAAAGCTACTGACATTCATTTGGCCGCGTATTTCGGTGCACATGATTCTGGGAACGAGTACTTAGGCGGCTCTGCTGAGTGCGCAAGTCGACTTCGGATACGGTCATGCACTCCAAGGCGCCAGTTCGATACGTGACTAGGGCAATAAATTGCCATAAACGTCGCCAGTCATACCCGACAAGAATTTCTAGGAGTCGCTAGGTGCCACCTAAAATCGGCAAATGCGAAATTCAATACGCCTTTGGTTGTCCAACCTGGGCCCTAAAGGTTCTAAGCCAGAACTTTCTTCCCAAAAGTTTGGGCTTGAGTCGTCTTTTGCCTAGTCATTGCCATTTTCATTGATTCCATGATCTGTCAAGCTATCGTATATTGTTTCCTTTGCTCAGCTCTTGACCAATGTCTAGCTTTTGAGTGCTAACCATTTCCTCGATGAGCCATTTTTATTTTTGCTAGGTCACGCTCATGACTGCGAGTTCGACCACGGTGGTTAGTGTTTAACTTAGTTCCCATGACACAAGCCGTTATCCCTGTTTTTGAGTTTGAAGAAATTATTTGATTATTCGTCATTTTTTTTTCAATGTTCACGCCTGTGAGTTCTCTTGCCACACAAGTCCGAACTAATTTCATCCATTTTATGAGTCCCAATATTTTTCGCTCATTCATTCTCATCTTTATATACTCAAGGCTACTCAAGGCTATGACTTAAGTGTTTGGGTTTCACATAGCAATAACGGCGATATGATATTGAGGCATGACGTATTAGAAGGCTCCCGAAATTTTGATCCCCTGGTTTTGGTCGAAGTTTTTTGATCGCGCAATTGTAGTAATTTCTAAGGAACGTCATGGTTGTCCTGGATCTCATGCTGAGGATGGTAAGTGAACTAATCTACTTTAAAATCGTGAGGCGGCGTGTACACTACACTACGGTTGCACTCAACCGCTGGTGACTGGGCCATAACCCCCGTTGTCCTCAACTGTTAAGTCTGTGCCGGCAGCAACAATGATTTTGCAAGAAGCCCGGAAGCTCTGCAAAAGTGACACTTCTTCACGAGAACAGACCCTTGCTAGTTATTTACTCTTAGGGGATCACAACAGGCAGAGGTTATGAGGGAACGGCGGAGCACAAGTTCAGTGTGATATGCACAGTGCCCCCGATGACAATATGAGCCGTGAACAGGCAGAAATACAGGGCTTGTGTTATGTTTTAGGGGCGAAGCTCCTTAGGGCATAGGCTTATCTGGCGTCGTTGTCGTAGTAGCCACCTCTAGGTCTCAGAATGATCACGAGATGGCGCTGCGGTGCTGCGGTGCGGCGCGCCGGGAGGCTCACGCTCTCCCTCGGCGCGTGCCTCCCGGCGCGCGAGCTCTCTTACTCTTCCATCTGCTGTCTTGTGAGAGAGAGAGAGAGGGAGCGAAAGGCGCGCGTTGACTATGGAAACACTCTTTCTTCGATGAACGCTCTACCAGCTCGCAAAGAAGGAGAACGCGCCCTCACCCGCGAGAGACAACGTTGACGCAGGCAGCGTCTTCTAGCGAGTTTCTTGAGTGAAAAATACCGACTGCTCGCGCTGGAGAACCTTTCACCGGCCACCCATATATATACATATAGGCACTGGATCTTCACTTGTAATGAAGTGCCGGTGGGAGATTTCACTTGTGCGTAATTGAACCATAAGGATTCGTTGCGTGCGCGTTAACTAAATTAATCCGGAACTCGGCACGATCTACGACGTGGGAACGCAGGAATCTCATAAAGACCAGGAACATAAATGACATCGCGTGTGTGACATGCATGAGTGTAAAATGTCACGGGTGATTTACGGTAACACAGAACGACCTCCAGCTTCTTGTATATATACACGATTTCTTGTATATATACACACAGTGTTTGTCACGTCTTTGATGATGTACTGGGCAAGATTCACGGAAGATTCACGGTTTTTACCGATGAACCTCAGGAGCTTCGCCCACTCATCATCATTCACTCCATGGATATGCGTGGATTTTTTTTCTTCTTTGTCCCCTCCTTGACCAAGCTCAGCGGGCCGCAAGAACCAGTGGAGCCCTGGACACAGTGTGTCTCTTGTCTGTCACCTTCAGCTTGCGCTACTATCAGTTTTAATACCGCGTTATTGTTGCAACTGGTTATGTGTGCATCTCCCGTTGTTCGTCGAGACAGGGTAATCCTGAGTACCAAGCATTTCTTGGAGTATAGTGAATGTACTGTTTAAACAATACTTATAGGAAGTTACATAACACACTCATGTTGAGGCCCGTGTACTGTGCGGTGTCAGTCTACCTAACAGAACCTCAAGTGGTCAAAATTTCCAGAGCCCTCCACTACAGCGTCTGTCACAACCGGTGGGTTTTCGGACGTAAAACCCCAGACATCAGTCAATCCTTACCGTACACGCATCCTTTATACGATGCCCCCACATGATGTCTTAGGGGGGAAAAGTAAAATTTAAATGTATATGTTAAATGACTATAATAAGGTACACGTGAAATAAGATGCTAGGTAATGAATCACTCTAGGTCAAGCTACAAAAAATTTCACATCTCTCACTTGAAATTGCATGATCGCACTTTCTAACCTCGCTAATTTGCTGTTTTTCTGGCCAGTTTCCCTCTCCTTTTTGCCAACATTAGGTCACCGCTGCCAGCTTTACACGACAGCCATCGTCACCCTATGGCTCACCGGGAGGTCATGTGTCTTGCTTACACGCTATAGTTCAAACATCCATAACGGGCCAGTACATATACTTCTATGGTGATACAAGCGTTTGACTTTTGCAGCAACACTAATATAGCACATTCCGCTGACCTGTAGTACAAGACAACTGCTTTTGACAATTACAAAACGCGGATTTATCAAGTTACATAGCGCGGTAGAAAATGTATCCTCTGCGTATATCATTCCTTCCAAAAATCAAATGACCTTACGGGACAAGCCGGGGGCTCAGAGCCGAGCATAAATCGTGTTGCACTGGCTGTCCGCGTACGCAAATACCGTATGTCACTAGTATGCATGAAGCAGCACGGAAATTCCGCCATTTCATATTGAGCATTTCAGAATCGGGTGCTGCTATCACTGCTTGCAAAGCCGAAAACTAACCTGGTGCTATTCTTTTCCAAATATACACACTGTAAATAGCGAAGTCTTGCCACAAATAACTATGTGATGTTTTGAAGTAGGTTCTGTCTCCCGGAGAGATGTGTACGGTGGGCGTTATCCTTAATATGACAAGAAGCTCCAACCATCATATGAAGCAATGTTGTATTTGCGTAATGCCTCAGCCGGTATTACTAACGTGCCATATCTACATCACGTTCCTTCATGATGAAATGTACTACAATCCTCCACAATGAGTTTTCCTTTGCATTTTGCAGACGCGCTATCGGTCTTACAGAAACGTGTCAAGGGAAGTCTTATAACATATCACATATTGAAACCATAACTTTTGAGCAACTGCTTTTATTGTAGTCGGGCCTCGATCTATGGCGACTAAGATGGAGGGCGAGCCAAGCAACTGATGATGGTCCATATAGATGGGGGAAAATGTACAAGTGGTGATGATGTGCAGAGATGAAGAATAGCCAGTCGTATGTTGAGCTCACAATATATAATCAAGCAGGTGTAGGCACCACACAAAGTTACGCCTATTGCGTGCACAGAGCTGACTCTGTTCATTCTTGTAAACAACTTGTCACATATTGGTTTATAAGAGAGAAACTAGCAAAGACCACTTTTCTGTCACAAAACCAATAAAACGCATAGACACCACAAAACGCATAGACACCACGCATAGACACCACACCGCAACACAATTTATTTTAGTCAAATCAGTAGGAATCCATAATGTCGAAAGGTTGTTTTCAAACACAGAAGCGCGCTACTTGTTTTGCTCTATTTTCATGATACTGTCACGTGTTTCTGTGGGTGACGTAAAAGGAATCAAAACCGCTAAATGCCGAACTTTCACGGGGCGAAGGAAGAACATCAGGCTATTTCAAAAAAAAAAATTTGGGGACCCTTAAGCTTCGCCTTTAAGGGTTGAACGCGATAGCGAAATGCGGCCCCTAGTGTGGAATTCAACCCCTCAGTGCATACTTATTAATGTGTGTAGTTACACACACACGCGCGCACAGACACACACACGCGCGCGCGACGTATCTATAGTAATGGTAGAGGTTTTCGATCTATTTAACAGCACTTCTATATCAACTTCATGAAAATTTTGTACAGTGATGTAGTCACATGGTCCTGTATTATGAACTGCGCGTAGGCGTGGCACTTGTATTCGTAAATGGTCAAATTCCTTCGGTCTTCTTGCGGTAACTATCTGGCAGCTGTTCGATTTGTTCTTCTGGAGACTTCTTCCGGCCAACCGCAACAAGCATCGCCTTATGGTCAGTGAAATGGCAACTTCAGTACTTCACTTCTTTAATGGTGTCCTGAGAATGAAATGCTAAAAAAGCGGATACGAGACCGCATATAGGCTCCGATGTAGTCGCATCGCCTTCGAGATGACGGCCGCGCCTGCCGTCTCGGAGGCCATAGTAGTCGAGACATCGCTTGATATTTTCCGCTAGATGGACATAGTTGTCCATTTTCGGAGCTGTTATTTTTTTCGCTCACGGAGACGCCGTCACCGACGGCAGTATTTCTGCGGAACGAGCTCTCTAACGCTATCGCGTTAAAGGCGGCGAGCATAATCTTCGGCCGGATATTCAGCGGCTAAATGCCTCAGCTTTTGCACATGAGTCATAGAACCTGCCAGCTTTATCGTTAATCCTCACCCAAGATATGGAACGCACTAGCAGACTGATATTCTACTCAAATGTTATCTGTACAGTACTCAACATTAGGGAAGATCAGGTAACTTCAAACGCGCTACGTGCCTAATAACAACGGCCATATCACACACTACGAAACGTGGCCATCGTGAAAAAGAAGAAAACAAGTACACATGTTGTATGGCGCTCCATCTAGTGGTTGCGCCCCATCTAGTGATAATTGATGTATTAAAAAATCAGGGGCGGCTTTACTGACGTAACATCGCCATAAACGGTTAAACGGCGAACCTGGTGGCTCTTTCTGTCTAGAATAAAGCATGCGCAAAGTGACATCTGGGTTGAAACTCGTTTCTTTCTCTCCCTTGCTTTTACCCGAACAACGCTCCTCTTGGGCAGTCTCAACTCCTTCATCACTCTGGCTCGGCTCTTCACATTTCCCTCTCGCCGCTTCTTAACACGTCATGGGCTTGCCTCATCATTCTTAACTCTCGTCTTCGCCTTCGTTGTCTGCCGCGGTGGTGTAGTGGTTATGGTAATCGGTTGCCACCCAAAAAAAAAATAACGCGGGTTCGATCCCAGCCATGGCGGTCGCATTTTCGATGGAGGAGAAAATGCCAGAGGCCCGTGTAGTGCGCGATGTAAGCACACTTTAAAGAAGCCCAGGTCGTCAAAAAATTTTGGAACCCTCCACTACGGTGTTCCTCTCCTATCCATTTCAGTCCATTTCCCCTACCCGCGCGGACGCTTAGCCGTGCTCCCTACATGGGCTGCAGAAATTAGCATCCTTGCCTGACCGAACCACAATCGTCGCCTTCGTCCTACTTTTGCTGTAAAGGTCTCCCAATATCCACACATGTGTTTTTCCGCGCTCTCCCTCCATCCATCACTTGCTCTCGTCGCACATGCCGCCATTCATCAACCTCCACTCGTCCTGTCCTAGCTCCTCTCTCTCTCTCTCTCTCTCTCTCTCTCTCTCTCTGCAGGTTTCTTTCTATCTTTCGCTCGCTCTCATTTCTCCTTCTCTCGCTCATAGCAACATATGTTACAATCGTGACTACAACGCGATCATATGTGGTGAATAAGTGCAGGCGCTGCGAGTCTAGGCGTACGGCCTACTTTTTAAGACGCTTGCCGTCGCTCATTTTCAAGTCGGGTTCAAATGCCACCTCTCCAGTGAAGCTTCTTTTGTTTGATCTGTTTCTTTCTTTCTTTTGTTTTCTCTTCTTCTGTCTCCGCTTTTTTTTCTCTCACTGCAACGCCTCGGCTCATCGCACGATTTCATAACGTTGCTATCAACCTGGAACTTAAGAAGCTCTGCTGTGAAACACAAAAGACTTTTTGCCGTTCTACAGGAATTGCTCATAACATTTCAATAAAACGGCTCCTTAAAGAAGTAGTGCAGCGTTACTGAATGGTGGCAAACGCAGCGAGAATCACTACAGCATTTGCAACTCTCTTGGTGTCGTTGCTACGTCGTCAGAGAGAATGCTTAACTCAAACAACGCGGCGTAGCAGTTAATCAGGACAGAGCTGAGGAAGAAACAGACTAACCGTCACCTTGTAAACTAGTTTATTTAGTATTGGACACTGATTTACCGATATCGACCAGATTGAGATTTTTTCACGATTTAATGACACGGCTTTTTAACTTTGACGCTTTCACTGTCACGGATACAGAGTTCTTCGCAACGGCGTTATGAGCGTTCTTCCCGAAAATGGAATTCGGCATAGCAAACGAGCAAACATCCTTGCCTCCCTGCAGAAGTGAAAGATCTTGTTCGTTAAAGACCATAACGATGGCCCCCTAGACAGCTTCGGACGGTCATTACCACGTTATCTCAAGGTTCCGGCAATGTTGCACCACTAGAGCCAGTTGCAACACTGCTGCACCACTAGAGCCATCTTTGGCTCTAGTGGTGCGACAGTCTCTAGTGGTGCACTAGAGATCGCTCTAGCGTAGAACACTAGAGCCACCTTTTCAGTTGTGGTGAAGCCACCACTACGCCGACATCGCCTCTGTCAACAGGAAGGGTGTTGTCATTGTCACACACCGGCTGGAAGACTCGAGATCACATTGTGACCCTGGCGACAATCTTCAGACCCACCGTTCCACTTGGCTTGTCTAGCTTAGCGATCATCCAAAACCAGCTATGAGTATGAGAGTCACCTTGGTGGAGGGCTCCGGAAATTTCGACCACCTGGGTGGCACCGCCATGGTGGTTAAGCGGCTATGGCACGTAATCGCGGCCGCTGCGGCTGCGTTTCTATCGAGGGGAAATGCTGAGGCTCGTGTACTGTGCGATGTCAGCCTACGTAAGGAAACCGAAGGTGGTCTAAACTTCCGAAGCACTCCAATACGGCGTCTTTCATAATCATATGGTGGTTTTCAGACTTAAAGCTTAATAAATTATTGGTAATGCTTATTCGTATATATGCAGTTTATATATATGGAGGCTGGCTATATTCCACGCACATCTCTATCACCTGAAAGATAGTGCAAATACGGTCTGTTTTCGAATTTCGGCTTTAGGAGACCCAGTTTGTTGACCTGGTTGATAAGATGTCAGGTGGCACATAATTTTTTTGATGATTGCTTTTATGAACACTCTTTAGACAACTGAAAATAAGGGGATGGGCCTGTAATACAAGCCTTCGTGTCTCATTAATAATGAATGATGATGAATAATGTGGCGAGTTTGGCTAGTTAGCACATAACTAAGACAATGTAGTGTTAGGACACACTACTGGGTGCTTGCTTCCCCGAACCTACTACCTTGTTCAGAATTGTGAATTATGGTGATCCTAGTGTGCAGTGCTGTGAATACCTCGGTCATATTACGGCTATGTTCTTTACATAACAGCGACAACACAGCCTTGTCTGTCCATCAGCGCATACATGTGATTATTTCGTGTGAGCAGTCTGATTTTCACGACATTCAGGCTGTCTCTTTCTTTACAACACGCTCAGTTCTCTCCGCAAAGCAATTTCGCATTTCGGCTCACTTACCTTTATTTAAAAGCGTTGAAATCGCCCCCAGTTATATTTCTCAGTCGGATTAGTGACTTTCACGGTTTGCTGCGTCTTAATTGTATTTTGCGTCTCCTGGAAATGCAGCTCTCATATCTAGACATATTGCCTCCTACTTCCTGTGCATACTCCGAAACAATAAGGGTTTGACTATCGCTCACTTCCTGAATAGTGCGCTCTGCTTCCACGATTAGAGGCTATAATTATTGGTGTGCGAGAGTGATGTTAGTCCGAACTGATTATGAATATTTCACTGCGAATGTCAATTTCCATATGAAATATCAGTATATAAATGCTCCTTTAGTATATATATCATATTTAACACCGAATTATATTAAGTGAAGACACTACTATATAGACCCTTAGCACGAAATTTATTAGAATAACAAGAGGCTACGTAACCCAGCTTGTTATATTGTAAATGTACTGGTAAAACATAACTAGCACGAATCAAGTGATAAAAAGTACTGTCTTCTAATTAGTTTAGAAGTTCTATGTATGTAAGATGCCTGCACACACATAAAATACGAGAATACGCATTCAAAACCACAACTTTCGCCAACTCCTCCTTTTTAAAAACAATTAGAGACTGGAATGAACTTCCCGAAGATATCGTAAACCTCAGAGACAACAGCACTTTTTTTTCATCGTTGTGACATAGTGATATGCCTATTCACTTTTTGTAACTGTTTGCCACGTGCCATATTGTACGAAAATATTTTTGATTGCGTGCTGTAATTATTATATATTGTTATAATTTTCCAGAATGTTAAGGTGTACTATCGCAGAAATGTTAGCAACCATATTGGACTTTGTATGTATACCCCCTGCAGTAATGCCACTACGGCGTTGCAGGAACTCTGTAAATAAAATAAATAAATAAATAAATGTGTCCTTGGCTCTACCTGTAAAACACGTCAGAACGTTGGTTAGGTTGTATTTTCTGCAATTAAATCAGTAGTTCTTTAATTACGCGTGCCATAAATGAAAATAGCCCGCACATTCCTAGTGCATCTTTCGACGTTGGAGGAGCATATACAGCCCCAATTAAGGTCCTTAAACTCCACCACTAAGACCCGTTCCCCTCGATCTGCCACCCTACTAGAGCACCGTCATCGCGTTGGGTGTTTAACGCAGACTTTATGAAGCTTGCAGTGCCTCTTTGCGCTGTTTGTCTCGTTCAAATTCGCAGACCTGCGAGGTTTCTTGGTTCTGTTGTACGCTGAAGGAAGACGGCGCCGTCAAGGTTATCAGTGTAGCTGACTTTCAGCATCGTGACGTCAAGCCTCACTGTCGCAATTCGTCCGTGTACAGGCTTCAAGACCGTAATCTGAATTTTTCTTTGAATTTTTACTTCTGTCGTCGTTTCCAAAGGAAAGGTCACATACCAGCGTAGTAATTTAATGGTTTCGAGCGTAGCGCCTTTTATTGCGGCTCACGCTCCTCTATAGTGGGCGACCGTCCTATTTGGGCACTCGTTAAGGTTATCAACTAGCCGATTACGTGCACTCGCCACGTGCCAACTTGCGTTGGCATATTGTTGATGAGAGTATCTGCGGTGTAGGGCCACAGGGGAATGTTCTGTGCAAAGAATTTACTACTTCCACGGCGCTACCGTAAGTCAAGACTTTTTTGCTTTTGGACTGGGCAGCAAGGTTGCGCGTGGCTTCACCAATCCACTTGTTTCTCAGTGTCGCGTTGTTAAAAGAGCCGCATTATTCAATGCCGATTCAGTAGGACCAGCCGCTTCAGTAGGGTTTCGCAGCTTCACTAACATTGCGCGCATTGCCGGCATCCGGGAGTGCCCCCGCATGTCCTCGCCTAAGGAGCAGAATGGGGAGCTTTACATTTATACTTTCGTTGTGTGGTGGCTATCGCTCGAGAAAAAAACCAAGTGCGCCAAAGAACCAAGTGTGCCGTTAAATGACTGATTGATTTCTGGTGTTTTACGTCCGAAAACAACGATGTGATTATGAGACGGCGTAGTGGACGGCTCCGGAAATTTCGACCACCTGGGGACTTTTAACGCATACCGACATCGCACAGTAGACGGGCCTCAACATTTCGCCTCTATCGAAATTGCGACCGCCGCACAAGTTGGCCTTTGTTCTTACTTGGGAACTGAAGACGTACTTTCTATATGGTCGGACGATGAGGTGCAGGTTTCACCACGTAGTTACGCCGTGCGTACAGTAATAGCCACAGACATAACGAAAGCTTACGATAACATCTACCACAAAATTATCATCGCCAACCTCCTCGAATTGGGACTTCCACGAAGGGTGATAAACTGCATTTATTCCTTCCTTCGCAATCGCACCTTTGCGATAAAGGTAGATGGAAGGCAAGAAGGGTGCTTCATATTGAACAGAGAAGTCCCACAAGGTTCAGTCTTACCTCCCGTCCTATTCAATATTGCTCTCGTACCTCTTGCTTGGCAACTACACGAAATTCCGGATGTTAAGTTTTTAATATACGCGGACGATATTACTTTGTGGTCCGTACATAAAGACATTTCAAGGCAATCTCGGGAGCTTCAAGAGGCCCTTGATGTCGTGCACAACTACGCTCGGAAAACTGGGCTTGACATCTCCGCCCAAAAATCTAGCTACGTTGTGGTAGCCAATAAAGCAGGACGCAGAAAGCTCACTCATTGCCCATTTTCACATAGAGTTGGCGTAGATACAATTTCTGAAGCTCCAGAGATCCGCGTACTGGACCTTCATATTCACCGGTTCGGCAGTGCTGCACACTGGCTCCGCAAAATTAGACAGAGTTCCACACAAACGCTCCTTCTCATTCAACGCATTGCTTCAAAATCAGCTAGCTCGTACTGACGTAGCTCGACGAATCGCACGTCCAGTCTTGCAGCCACGGATTTTGTACCAAGCGCAATTTGAACACCTCATTTTGGCCCACTTGGAACAACTAGCGACAATAAATCATGATGCTATGAGCACAATTACTTCTCTACCTCGAATCACACCAGTGCCACTTCTGCAGGAACATGCTCAGCTGAACACAATTGCAGAAATAATGTCGCAGCGTGAACAAGCACGTAAAATAAAAATGCAGCTGGTTCCGGTTTTCGCCGCTTTGCGTGCTCATTTTCAGCCTGGCTCTCGAATAGAAACTGCGACTGAACCAATGCCTCCCTGAGAATTTACTCACATCACGACTAATAAAACAACGAGGTTACGGCGAAGTGACGCCGAAAATATTGGTGCGACCAAGGCTTTAGTAAACTCAAGATGCGCTGACACTTGTACATTATATAAAAGTGCTGCTATTCTACCTGACGGCGGTACGACGTCCTTCCTCAGTTCTACGCATTCCTTCATCAGTGGTTACCAGTGTTGTACGTCTAAAGAAACCAGTGCTCTAGTAGTGGGACTTCAAGGCATTCATAACGCCATGCACGATGCCATCTCTAAGCTACCTACACTTGAGCTACTAGATACATTCACCGACTCTATAGCAGCTATACACGAACTTAGAAAACTGCACAAGGCACTGCAAATCTGCCAAGCCATACACGCAATAAATCGCACAACAATTGCGTGCGTCATGGGTACAAGGACATCCTGGGTACAAGGACATGCTGGGTACAAGCACATGCTGCGATCCCTCACAACATTGCTGCCGACCAGGCGCCACACTTTCCTCCTAATCCACATTCCCCATCCATTCCCTTCCCACCCCAACCCCTCACCTCCCTTTGCGCCCGTAACAACTTTCTCCGCCAGGACACACGTGCTCTTATCCCACCGTGTGTGTGCTCAATCGCCCGTCACCTTACTAGGGCGGAGGAAGTTGTGCTTAAGAGACTTCGGGCCAGGGTGGCCCTTACACTGGCAGTAATCTCTGCGCGAAATTGGCGCGCGATAGCACTTGATGATAAGTGTCCGTATTGTTCTGTCTCCGTGACGGACGCAGATGTACAGCATCTCAAATGGACATGCAGAGGACTCCATCGGGAGCGCTTTCGTCTCCTTCAACAAGCCTATCTCCACTACAGTGACTCGACCAGTTATGATCATTGCGTACATGACAACAGATATTACAAAACGCTACTTCTGTTCATACACAACACATCACGCCATAAACTATGCCTTAAGGGCAAGCCCACTTCGCAATAAAAGAAAGAAAGCACTTGCCTAACACCCAGCCATCTTGAACTGGTAGCTGCGTTCATACTCGTGAACATTCTCGATCAAAAAGCAAATACTGCACATATCTGAGGTGCAACATCAATACGTAACTATTAGGTGGTGTGTTCCTTCACTAGAAAATACATGGATGCGTGATTCTAAAGATACTACTGTTTGTTAGGCTGCGCTAAAAATGCCGCGCTATGCACTGAAAAGGCCTCCACCGACGATTTGGTGCTGCACCTGCCAGTTTCAGAGGGATTCTGCACAAGCTCATGTTTCTCCACGGCACTGCCAGATGGTGTCCATATCTTGTGCAGCGCAGTACGGCCGGCAGAACACTATCGTCTTTCGACAACATTTGCGGCGAAGCACGCATACATGCGGCCAATTTTTTTCAGTGTGCGTGTAACTACATCTTGCAATGTCGAAGACAGGGTGATTAAACCCTTTTCAGGTTCACATGCTCTTTACTAAAAGTGTGCTTTCCGCGCCAAATGACGCCAAATTGCGGCTGAACTTCTCGGAAATGCGTCGGTATATAACCTTCAGAGTATTGGGCTAGACCAATCAGCGTCGCCTCGTCTCACTTCTGCTCAGGGAAATTTTATCGGTCCTCTTTCATTGGGTGGCCCCGCCAGGTGGTCTAGTGATTATGACACTCGGCTGCTCATCCGAAGGTCGCGGGATCGAATCCCGGCCGCGGTGGCTGCATTTCCATGGAGGCGAAATGTTGAGGTCCGTGTGCTGTGCGATGTCAATGCACATTAAAGAACCCTAGGTGGTCGAAATTTCCGGAGCCCTCCACTACCCCATGTCTCATAATCACAGATTGTTTTTGGACGTTAAACACCACAAATTAATCAAATCATCATTAAATCTTTAATTGTGCGCCCTAAACACACGGATTCGATCATGCGCCAGCCGTCGTATTTTCGATGGACGCGAGCACGCTGGAGGCCCGTGTACGGTTCCTTGCAAGCACGCATGTAAGTACCCAAGGTGTTCTAAATTTCCGTAGCCTTCCTCTGCGGCGTGCCTCATGGTCACATAGCGATGGCGACTTGGCACCCTTGCCAGTTGTGTCACGATTAATGACAAAAGAGGTTCGCGGTTCCGACGGCGTGAAACAGGCTTCGATATTTTTTTTTTTTTTTTGCAGGCATGCGCTCAGTGGCAGCGAACACCCGAACACGTGGCCTGCGCTCTGAGGTGACTGATTTGAGGGCCAGAAGGAGCATCAGTGGGATGTACTTCTTTTGGAGCAATCTGCTGGCGCGCAGACTAACCACGCATGGCTGATCGGCACTGCGAATCTCTGCAACGACAGATAGTTGCTACTGCCGCTCAGAAACGACGCCTGAATTGGGAGGGATTTCCTTCGGTTTGGCTGGCTGGCTCATGATGCAGTAGCGGTAGAGCAAATGCTACCTGCTCGTACGGTCCTTTTCAAAAAGCAGCACACACAACAACACAAAAGGAAGATGACGCTGGATCGATTATTGTGGGCGTCGGGGGAACACGCCTTCAGCATGATTGTGCCTAGGCAAGGCTTGTACACAACGGTGGCATAAGATTCGTGAAGTGGGTGGCTGCATCGAGCAACGTGACGTCGAGACACCTTCGCCACCTCCCCCCCACCCCCAACGGAAGCATGCTCCTCACTTACTACGTGGATGGACTAGTACACCTAGCGAACATTTGAGCACCCTCTAGCGCGCAGGACATGGATATGATGGCGAGCCCTATTCCCCTAATGCCGCGAAAGAAATCGCTCCACTTTCCAGGACATCGGCGTAGGACAAACGACGGATCTTTGACGTCTGTCTTTTTCTTTACTAAAATGATGTTGGTGCCATTTCGCAGCAACTGCGTCAGTTCCGGGAAGCTGCGCTAATTGCGCCGATCCCGGGATCTGCGATTCAGGGAATCTGCTCGAGCGTATGGTTCCTAGGCATATATATAACAGATATCTCGATCGAATAAGCTTGAACAACATACAACAAAGATGTCGTCGTGGTTTTAAAAAAGTCAAAGAGCTGATGGAATTTTCATGTGGCCCTGCTGGGCGGTACGCGTTCCGCATACGAAACCGCTGCATTACATACATTTCCGAAGGCTGTTCACACACTTATACAGAACAACCTTCTAAGTAAACTAAACAAAAGCAACTTTACATAATCATCCACTGATCGACTGCATATCTACCTTTAAGCCACGCTCTGCGTTCTCATTTCATTTCTACTCATACCCAGCTGTACAAGTAACATTACGTGTCCGACAGGGCTCCGTTGTGAGGCCCTTCCTATATCTAATGAGGTTCCAAGCTATAGTAACTCCAGAGACCATCCCAATTGATGTTTCCGGGCTATTCAGGTGTTGTGTGAAAGCACCTAAAGTATTCTTTTAGAGTACGCAGAAGCAATCGTCGACGTAACGGAGGAATGCCTTTAGGCGTGGATCCAACGTAGCCAGTGCACGAGATTCTAATGCTTCCATAGTAAGATTGGCTGTTGTGACCGATATAGATGCGCCAATGGCGGTGACATGGACGTCTTCGTATGCTATCTCCTAGAGGAGGAAGTACGTGTTTTCGAGGCAAAACTGCAACAACTTCAGACGATCATCTGCTTCGATAGGGGTTCTTTCCCCCAGACCGCTGTCTTCTTGCGACACCGACCGGCACACCTCTACCGCAAGATACACAGCAACGCTCGTGAACAACGTCTTCACACCTAACTACACCATAATTTCATTGTCGTTGACCCTGGCCGCACGCATCTCTTCAATAAAATCGAATGATTTGTGTATAACGGTGTAGCTGCTTCCAACCAGAGCTACAAAATTCTTGTGCAAGTAGCCCAACCGCCGGCATAAGGGTGACCGTGCGAAGTCGACAATCGGTCGCATTGGGACGTTTCGTTTATGAATCTTCGGGAGGCTGTATAAAGTGGGTGCTGATCCATTGTGGCGTAGAAGCTTGAAGTACAGCGACATGTTTTTCGGTGGAACATATCGGAAGACGTTTGTCAGAGGCACCTCCAGGCTTCTTTCCATCTTGAGCACAGGGTCCCGTTTCAGTGGTACGTACGCGCTGTCGTCCTGCCGTAGTTCTGTCATTTTTTAGGGGCGAAGCTCCTTAAAGCGGCACCCGTTCGTCCCTCGTCGTAGTCGTAGTAGTGCGTAACCAGTCTTACGCTTTGACCTCCAAGGTGGTGCCGGTGGGAGATTTCTCCTGTGCGTTGTTGAACAATAAAAAATTCGCAGCGTTCGCGTTAACTAAAAGCCGAATTCTTCTGTCTCTCATTCCCCATTAGCAGCCATTTCGTGCGTCCCGATGTATGTAGTAGTAGTAGTTAGTAGTAGGTAGCCACCGGCGCGTGCCTGCTGGAGCGCACGCACGCGCCGAGGGCGAGCGCGTGGCACCTGGCGCTCGCCCTCGCCGCGAGCGCCGGGAGCCACGCGCTCCCCGGCAAACTCGACACTGCCCGGCAAACGCGAGAGACAACGTTGGCGCAGGCAGCGTCTCCTAGCGAGTTTCTTGATTGAGAAATACCGACTGCTCGCGTTGGAGAAGCGTTCACCGGCAAAACCCATATATATATATATATATATATATATATATATATATATATATATATATATATATATATATATATATATATATATATATATATATATATATATATACACACTGGATCTTGACTTGCAATGAAGTGCCGGTGGGAGATTTCACTTGTGCATTGTGCATAGTTGAACCGTGAGGATTCGTAGCATGCGCGTTAACTAAATTAATCCGGAACTCGGCACGATCTACGATGCACATCCCGAGCTTCGCCCACTCATCATCATTCACTCCGTGGATATGCTGTAATTTTTTCAACGTAGTCGATCTTGGTGATCCCATCCTTTTCAATCATTTTACAACCTGACCAGACGAATTTTCATCGAACCTTCGATTTTAATTTCATAAGCTGCGCTTCTAGAGAATAAGACACACCCGAATTCCATGATGGGCCGCACATATATTTTTAAACCATTACCGCGTTGTTTCTTCATCATCCCGTTCTACAGTTTCCAACATTACGTAACCATCCCACTGCACGTGTTTCTTTAAACGCCATTACGTTCAATATGAGGTTTCCAATTGAGTGTCCCATTATATATGATGTACCGTAAAATGGGGTTACTTTGTGACTGCAGGGGTTACTTTGTGACACAAGCTCGTTTTTCTGTATTTGAAATCTCGCGCCACGACCAAGCACCGCCGAAAAGCTATGAGCCACACAAAAAGCTCGCCTGACGTGCCGGGCCACCTAGAGGGCAGCCTGCCGACGTTTCCGCGCTCCGGAGCCACTCTAGACAACGACATGTTGAACCGTGTTTTGGGACGCATTGTTGAAGCGCCGTAAACTTTGTGTGCTCGACCCGTCTGCACGACAAAAATAGCGAAATCAGGTATGACCTTCTGATTGTTAACATGTAGGCTAAAAGAAACTGTAATATAAATTTAATCAGGTCATGTTTGTTTAAGGTTATGAAAATGAAACTGAAATGTTGATACTTCGCGGGGTAACTTTGTGACACGCCATCTGTGTTTGTGGCAAGCCAGCAGGACGGGAAAACCGACAACCGGAAGGAAGGGCAGCTGTTCCTCTAGTATCAGAGCTGGACGACCTATAGGAAGAGGTCTTCCCTTGAGGACGACAGCGCAGAAGATCGCAGTGACAGCGAATCGTCTTCAGATGGTCAGCGTGGCGACAAGAAAAGGCGGTCGGAAGGAGATACAAGTGAGTCCGAGGTACTCTCCGGAAGTCTTGACAACCTATCGGAAACTGACACTCCTACCACCTCCACGATTCCAAATAGCAACGTCCCGAGGCTCCGCAGTACGGGTTCCGGGGAAAGCACCTTCAAGGTGGATGACTATGTCGTAGTAAACTTCGAAAGACAACTTTTCCAGGGAAGATTGACGGAAGCCAAACCTGAGGAGTACATCGTCTGTCCAAAAAGAATTGGAGATGGCCCGACCGCGAAGACGCCATTTTGTACTCAAAAGAAGAAATTTTGTACACAATTGAATCCCCTGGGCCGGTAGGTAAGCGAGGCATCTTTGAGGTAAAAGATCTTGATTGAGGAGGTACACGTACGAATAATTTGTAATACCATTGTAACATTGCCAGAGCAGAAACCAATTGTACATAACACAAATAAACTTTTGGTGGCGTAACTTCATGCCAGCCCTTTTTTCCCCAATCACATTCAGCCAAAAACAACGTTGTCACAAAGTTGCCCCACACGACGGGGCAACATTGCGACAGCTTTTAACCTGAATATAGCCGTTTGTGTTAAAGACGCGGATTTGTAGAGCACACCGTTGTGTGAGGGAAGGCTTTAGCAACGTTATGCTACTATTCATTCGCCTTTATGTTGATAATTGTTCAGCGAGAGAAAGAAAACGTACGAAACCTGTCACAATGTAACCCCATTTTACGGTATATATGATGTCCAAGTATTTCAAAAAATCTACCTGGGGAATAAACTTTTGACGATATATCAGTGACATGTTCACATGCCCATTAACGGAGAAATTAAGAAGCGCACTTTGAGTAACATTCGGCTAAATGTGTATAATCTGAAACCATATATATATATATATATATATATATATATATATATATATATATATAGTGCAGCGAAGAGGATTGGTGAACCCTACGAACGCTCTATCATCATCGGCTCACCGACGAAGAGGAGCTCGCGCTCTTGGTGTCCGACGCTCGCCTGAGACGGTCGCTTCGCTGCTTCGGCAATAAACCACCTTACATCCGTCAGGTATGATGGCTGGCAGCCTCCGAGTACGCAGTTCCAGGTTTGGGGAAAACCCAGCACAAGCTCCACCAAATATGTAAGGCGGTTTCGAAGCAGCGAAGCGACCGTCTCAGGCGAGCGTCGGACAGCAAGAGCGCGAGCTCCTCTTCGTCGGTGAGCCGATGATGATAGAGCGTTCGTAGGGTTCACCAATCCTCTTCGCTACAGTAGTAAATTCTGATACTTCTGTAGTGTGGTGGTGGTGGCGGTAAAAACGTTTATTGTAAGGGATTAGACAGGAGGTATGCTGGGACCAGGCCGTAAAAGGCTGGCCCTCACAAACACTAGGTGGAGCTCCCTAGTTCGGGACTCCAGTGGCGGTAGCCGCCGCCCGTGCGCGCCTGACTAAGGCTTGTTGCGCCTGTAAGTCGTGGCAGCCGAGCAAGGTCGCCTCCCAGTCCTCCCGTGTTATAGTGCATTTAAATCATTATCGGCCGCAAATAAAGCAATGTCATCCGCATATATATATATACCTGTACATGCTGCTGGAGAGGGATGGAGCTCAGAAATATATTGAACAAAACCGGAGATAGCACGGCTCCTTGGGGTGCACCATATTCCTGCTTATATTTCCGGGATGAACAGCCACGATGAAAGCAATAGAATTCTCTTTCTCTCAAAAATTCTGCAACCCAACTTATTATATAATTTCGTAATACGTAATGTTCCATCTATTCCGATAAAATTGCATGTTCAACGTTCTCATATACTTTAGACAAATCAAGTCACTGAACCCGGATATTGCCTTGGCTGACGAGCCAGGTGTATGCGACTCTCTAAATCAACTTGCGCACACCATATCGAGCACCCAGATCTAAAGCCGATTTCGCAAGGACTAAGGATTGAGTTACCAATATATTTTGCTATTGGTATATACAAAACCGTTTCTACGACCTTACCTGCGCTAGAAGTCAGTGAAATGGGTCTTATGCTGTCTAGAACAAGTCTCAATCCCTGTTTTTAAGTAGCGGAACCGCTCTAGCGAGTTTCCATTCAGCAGGCACCCAGGCATATTTCAAAGAGTAGTTAACGAAATTTAGAATTTCGCTTGGTGATATTTCATAACCAACTTTTATCATTGCTGAAGTTACTCTGTCCGGTCCAGGCGCTGAAGAAGGCAAATTCCGGATGACATCTGTAGGTCCTTCTAAAGTAACCTGCTTAACTCCTCGACTCGTGTAGGACTAGGTATATGCTGTCGCATAGTCGACATAAACCCCTCTCTTAGTTCTTCTGCAATAATTTCTTATACATATGACAACTCACGTAGCGAAAAAACCACAGAATCAATATTTGGTGACGGTGGTATCATCTTTCTTGAACGTAAAAATCTAAACGCGCTTTTGTATTTTGAGATTGAGAAAGATAATTGAACCTACCTATATCATAACCATCTTTTGCTTTACTTATTGTACGTTTCAAGACTGCCGCAACAAATGTGTAATGGCTCTAATTTGTGGGGTATTGATTGGTAAGGAGCTCTTTCTGAGCAGTTTTTCTCTTTCTATACGTACGTGCACAATCATCGTT
The DNA here is from genome assembly GCA_013339685.2 of Hyalomma asiaticum. Lineage (NCBI taxonomy): Eukaryota > Metazoa > Arthropoda > Arachnida > Ixodida > Ixodidae > Hyalomma > Hyalomma asiaticum. Next base: position 50,376,578 of record CM023490.1, read on the forward strand.
CCACCATGGACTAAAAGATCTCCTAGTAGCGGATGTTATTGAAAAAGTGGAATTCTTTAATGTCAGCTTTCAGGCAGCACTAACACTGATAGCCCTACCATCCTCCTGCATGTCTTTAGGAGAAACCAGAGAGGTTCTTAATTCTTTCTGGAATTTAGTATAATTTAAAAATATGCCGATTCTGCGTTCCAAAGGAGTCACCGGCAGATTAACCGCAAAAGTGATAGGGTTGTGGTCACTGCTTGTAGCGGAGTCTAAGTTGGTCCACGAAGATGCACTTAAAAATGGACTGGAAAAAATGAGATCTATAACTGATGGAGGTGAGGCAAATGTATGAACGACCGAATTTAGACAAAGTAGATTATTATCATAAGCCCATTCCCGTAAGCGTCTTCCATATAAATCAGTCCTGAAACCTCAACACATGGTGCTAATGAAAGTCCCCTGTCATCAAAATATCTTTTATGCGAGCAGCTAACATAACATCTAGGCACCTAGAATGCTGCAACCCTGCAGGAAAGTATACGTTACTAAGAGGGAAAGGTGGGTAGTCTGGAAGAGTTAAATCTAATGCTAAAATGTCAGTTATTCGACATGCTGGTAACATATCCGTGCCCTATGAATTAATTTAGTTGATACAAAGAACGCAAGACCACCACCCTTAGGTCTGTCCAAACGAAACAGTATATAATTTCTTAGGAATAATTTTTGTCCATTTGAAAGCCAAGTTTCTTGAATTGCAATTATACCTGGACTGGAAGAGAAGCTCAGGGGAAGATGGATGCTTGAATCGATGAAAAGATCGCAAAATACCATTTAGAACAGGGAATGTCGCAGGAGCCAACGTTTCGACAAGGGGACTTGTCTTCGTCAGGACGGCGACTGCATTCTCCGACGTTCAAGGTTAGTTCTGGGGTGCACTAACCTGGTCTTGCGGTTCAGTTGCAGGGGCGATGCTACCTTGCCTTTGTTGCTGCCTGGCGATCAGAACGTTCTCTCGTAAACGTGTCGCTGCAGTTCATAGACTCTTGCAGCTGAGAAAGGAAGAACTAGGCATCAGCAATCGCAAACAAGATTCTCTCGCTGTAATCCGCAGCACTCTCAAGCTTTTCATCCATCGCTTCATCTTCAATCACATCGAGGATCACCTTGTCCATCTGGTGGAGCTCATCTTGCTTCGCCTTCAAAAAGTTGACGTGCATGTTGACTTCGCGCGCCTCGCATCGCTGTTCCGAAGCAGTTCAGTGAGTAGCGTAGTATTTCGTGAGACGCTGGCCCTGACAGTTCCACGCACCTTCATAATGCGCTCTGTCACAGTCGTCCTTCACAGGCGGCATACTCCCGGGTTTCGCGGCCCCAAAGAAAGTAGAAGACAAGAGTACCCGTGGCCGTGATTCTGGAACGCGTCTTTTACTCTTCTAGGACTAGCTCCGATCACTTCACTCCCTCTTCTTACGCGCGCGCTTTCCCCAAGCCCATGCCCCACATCTTTACTTTCAACAGATCATTCGAGTGGTGTTGCGCGCATGTACGCATCTTTTGTTGGCAAATGAGCTGTCGTTTAAATTGTGCGTGTAGTAGAGCACTAGCTTCGGGACTTTGTGAGCTGTCAGGACAGCGCGTCGCAACCGGAGTATTGCTTAGCGCCCTCATAGACAATGCCACGATTGTACAGTGCACTGTCGCGGAGTGATTCATTCGAAAAGCAAGGTGATATGTGTGATATCACTCTTCTTGCGTGATGCCTTGGCGTCGCTCAATTCCTTGACGTCCTCTTTGCGAAGGCAAAGTTCCTTGGCGTCGCTCAATTCGTGTGTCACAAGTACGCTATCAGACATCGAGCGTGCATGGACAGGCCAGCCACATTCATTTCCGGTGTGTCCAGCATACGTCAATAGTGAGCGTGCATCTTGTAAGCTACCAGTTTTACAGACACCTGAGTTGTACTCTTCGAAGTACAGAGGCCACAGACGACACCAACAAGAAGGTTGTTTCCAACACAAAAGAAAGCAGATACAGCAATGATCGGTGACAATGTTAACTAAACGGAAGTTAACACGGCCAGTGCCCCCACTCAAGCAAAAGCCACGTATTCTTCTTTAGTCATCTTATACGTGCCCTCAACATGGTTAAAGATGGCAACTCACATAGGCAGCAACACTCGTCTGTATCTGCTGTTTATGGGAAAATACAGCTCCAATTATGTGTACTAGCACAGTTGCGGGCTTTTCCTCTGTATGTCGTATGTGTCACGCACGATAATGCAGCGAAAACAAAGCGGTAAATTCAGATTCAAGACGCAGCTCGTGACCCCGTAATAATAAAATCTCTTTCGTTGGGAGCAGTCCCAGGGGCTGCGAAAATTCTGCAAACGTTCTGCACTTTTGTTAAAGTAGGAACCGAAGCCCTAAAGCCACTGACCATTTTTCGAGTTTATTTGCATAAAATATATTGCGCACCAACCTATAGACTCGCGCACAGGTCGTTCAAGACGGTTTACTAACAAGCGAATAAATATTACGTCTCTCAGGACGCGACAGCAGATAGACCGCATTGAACCGTGCAGGATAGAGTCCATTGTGCGTCGAAGTGTGACTGTGATGAGTGAATTGCGCATATTTTGAAGTGCATGCCATTAAACCGAGGGCTTGACGAAGACGACGTTGGCACGAGTGCTTGGAAAACGAAAGCGAAAAGAAGCACCAACCGGAGAAGACGACGAATATAAATCGAGGCAATCATAAGGCAACACAAATGGAGAAGTACCAATAATCGAGGTCCCCGATGCACATGGGAAAGCAAAAGGGCCAAGCGAACTGGTGAGGCGAGAGAAAAGGGAAGCAGCAGCTAACAGGAGCAGCCACGATACTCGGCTCTCGGATTCTGGGCACGAGCCACAGCGCCCACCTTAGGCCGGCACGATCTACGGCATACGAGGCCGAGCCTATTCGACGTACTGCTGCGGCAAGGCGTTCCTGTTGCCGTGGACAGGGGCTGAGCTGTCCAGCTTCGAGCGCGAGCGTAGGTGTAGCTGTCTGGCCCGGATGCGCCTTCAGTATCGGCGCGGCGTCTTCCTCCCTCCAGTCTTGAGAGCCTGCTCGAGCCATCTATCCCCAGAATTCAAGACGCCGACTGGGGCGGCATTCCTCAGCAGGGTGCGCTCAGCGTACACAGTGGCAAATGGCAGGGCTGTCGTGGATTCCCATTGTCACGGGGTACGTGACGATCGGAACGCGCAGGTCCTTTTCTCTTTAAAGTGTCCGAGGCTTTGCCGGGGAGCTCAAAGAACGACGAGGCCATTTTCACACCACCTTTAATATACACACCCGAAACCAACACGTATGACACAAGTACACAGCGAAAGAGACAGCACATGCGTTCGTGACTCAAGCTCTATGCTATGTTACATAGCAGAGGTTAAGTCAAATAAAGTCCTTAAGAATAAGCTCTTAGTTACAGCCCTACCGCAGAGGTAAGAGATGGAAGGAGCACTTGTTTCACCAAAGTCAGAGTTGGTAGACAACTCTCGGCTTGGGGCATGGCAGCTGCCCAGAAACAATAGCCTTTCAAATGTTGCAAACAATCTCGTGCTGCCACGGACGCCAAATGTCACCGGGTGTGTTCCATTTTTCCCAACGTGAAGGTTCTTTCATCTCTGAAGTGCACTAGGTAGGACCTGAAAACACTCACAGAAGGACGAGGCCGCTTCCGCACCACACCTGTTATTATAAAGTTGACTCATTAAAGCTCGTACAGCGGGAGCCATTTGAAGAATCCGCTCAGCAGTGTCTCCTAGCTCGAGCCCACAATGAATCGACTAAACACAACGTAAACTGGACAGCGGGTAATGTGTTAGAGATAGTACTAAAGTCAGCCTCTCTCTGTCCTTGAAACAGTAACCATGAAATAGTGATATATCCCGCCAGAACTCCTGAAAAACATTTGCAATGTAGCTACCTGAATGTACTACACGCCTGGATACATTATGGCACCGAAGTATATACTGTAGCACAGATAAATGGGCGAGTACTTGTTGGAGTATATACTTGAAGTATAAACAAGAAGTATATACTGCGTGACACAACTGCTTCAACGAGTGTCGACCCGAGCGAGACGGTATTCATTATTCGTGATTACGTTGAGGCAATAATATTCCACATAGCCAGCCTTGCTTGTTTTACTACAGCCATCCTCGAAGTGTAGAGTTGCTGGCCATTTCTGACACAGCGTGCTATGATCATTCACTTGCTTCACTATAGCTCCTCGTCCCTTTGCTCAAACTTCGTGCATGCGCAGCGCCGCCTTCGTAAAATACGCACACGTCGGCATTTCCTTCCAACGTACTCATGTATTCGTGACAACGTCTCAATGGACACTATTACATCGTTTTTGTAGGGCTGAACTTTCGACCTGCGGTGCAACAATCTGTTCAATAAAAGATAAATATGTCCCAGTAGTTTTATTTCAAAGGACATGAAGCCGTACTGTTAATAGACCGATGCTGCTGAAACTACCGTATTCTCTGTCAACAGCAAGTAGGCAAACATAACGATGCCTGACCTTTCTAGCTTTCATTCAAGAGCTCTTGCTCTCGCTTTCTCTCTCTCTCAATCAAAATACCATTTGCGCATGAAACCGACTCATACGATGTCTCAATTAGCCTCTCCACCGCGGATGCTGAATTCATCTTAGGGCCTGTTCTCCTTCAGTCCGCACTCCGCTCGGCACTCCCTCCGCAAGCGTGCGTATGGGTAAAAATTGCAATGACAAGGGACAGATCGCCACATATCGAGCTTGGAGGAGCTAGCGCAGTCCCACCGCGATTCGAAATTTCGGCATTTCCCAAATCGTTTCCTGTGGCAGTAGCTCTTACCCTTCCGCACAACGAGAGTGTACGGAAATGAGTGCGGAATGAACGTGAACAAGATCTTGTGTGACTGCGTCCGGATACCCTGTTCCGCAGTATCTTTATACGAAGCAAAACGGCTAGCCGGCCTAGTTGGAACGATTTCATGGTGGTACTGCGCGAAACAAACTTCCTTCCTTCGTCCCCGTTTGTTTCGCGCTGTACCACCATGAAATCTTTATTCGTATATATTTTTCAAATGAAAAAAGGCGCTCGTGAGTAGCCACTCTTAGAAAAACGCTCTATATGGCGATATCAGGAATTGGCCATATCTGGCTATATGGCACGTGTCCGTATGTAGCCGCATTTGCCTGAATCGCGATAGAAGCATATGTAGCAATGAAAGACCAACTCGAGGAATGTCATGTAAGACCCTGATACGTATTGGGCAAATACAGCCACGTAGGGACACGTGCCATACATAGCCAGATATGCGTATGTGGCCACATACGCATATCTGGCTATATATGGCACGTGTCCATACGTGGCCGTGTTTGTGCAATACGTATCAGGGACTTAGATGACATTCCTCGAGTCGGTCTTTTATTGCCACATATGCTTCTATCACGATTTGGTCAAGTAAGGCCACGTACGGGCATGTGC
>CM023490.1:50382186-50466697 GCA_013339685.2 Hyalomma asiaticum
CATATATTATTTTAGGATATTTAATTCCCCATCATGTTTCTTGTTGTCTTTGTCCCATTTTTATCTGGTATATTTCACTCAGATCGCGGCGCGCGCGCAAGGTACAGATATGCATTGTGTCCCCTTTGCTGAGCATCGCGCACTTTGGCTAGAGAACGGGTTCCACGGAGTATGACTCGTCAGACTAAACGACTCTCCTTTCTGTGTGTTTTCTCTTCTATTATTCTTTTTTATTTTTCTCTCTTTTTTTGTTTGTGTGTCTGTGTGTACGTGCCTTTAACGAACCAAACCATTCAAGGTTGTTCGCGAATGCACTACGTTTCTTTTTCTATCCTCCATTTCCCGCGAAACACGGCGCGGGGACGATCCTGCGGACGCAGACGTCATCTTGGACTGGCCTTTGCTTCTTGGACACACATCTGTATCCCAACCCTCCCCCTCCCCCCTTTTTTTGTGAGCTCTCCCCTTTCCACCCCCCATTATGCATGTTCGTGAAGTGTACTTAAAGACCATGCGCCCATGAGAAACTTGCATCTTCGCAGCCGAAACGTCAGAATATATCCTATGTTTGTGACTGTGTGTTTCTGATAGTGTATATATATATATATATATATATATATATATAATTTTGCGAGGTAGGTAGCCTGGGCTGCCGCATGAATATACGTGTGAGATGTATCGCTTAAATGATATTCCGTTTATTGGTGGACGTTTCAGTCAGAGCCTGACCTTTATCAAGGTCTTGATTCTTGCTGTAGTAGTCTCCACGTTGGGCGTGCAATAAGCTCAAGTCTATGAATGAAACTGACCACGTGGTTCGGTGAGGAACACTTTTCGAGTGGAACGCAATCGCGTCACAATCGGATCGCCTTCTCATTCGCTCGCGTCCTCTAGAGTCAGATATCTACGTGGCTGCCATGGCGCAACGTTCCGTTATTAATTGACAATTTGGCTCCATTTTGCGTGGCCTACCTCGGGATCTGGTACTAGCTGACAGAGATGCCGCGTCGGTACAGCTCGATCCGTGAGTGCGCCCGGCACCAGAACCTGGATTCGAATTCAAGACACCAATGTGAAGAACCACCGCACACTCCGGCGCATTTTACGCTACTGCTGACTTGTAATCGCCTTTTGTGGACTTCGCGTGCAGCGGAGTGACTTGCACGAATATGAAATTGTCACGCGCACAGTCGTCTTCTCTGTATACTACAGAGATTGAGTTTCGTCGTACTGCAATTACGTTTCCTTGTAACAGAATTTCTGAGTTTTCTGAAGGCATCGTCACGTGTTCAGAAAACTGTCAAATGACCAGGACTACATAAATTTAGCACCCCAGTCAATGAGGAGGAGCCATCAGAACTTAAACTTGAAGCGTTATTATGCTCGAACTAACATGTTCAAGTTCATGTATCTGCAACCTACCTTCGTCTATTTTGACATTTGTCATTGGTATCAGTTATTATGTTGCATCGTTCGATTGCCTGGCATTCCTTTGTTTTATGTTTGACCTTGTATAACACACAACTGCATTATTTTGCCTGTTTGTATAATTTTCACTGCTGTTTGTTAACATTTCGCGCTTCGCTTGCTTTGTAACCACACTCCTGCCATAGCGCATTTCTGCGCTGCAGTATTTATAAATAAGTAAATAAATTACAGACCTTGCTCGTGGGCGTGAGTGAAATCATAGCATAAAATTTTTCGACTGACTGTGTAGGAGAAATTGGATTTTATTCATTGAAGTATCAGAGCTATGGCGGAAGCCTTTTGTGGTGCGTGTCAGGTCACTACGGCGGTACCGGTACGTCGGGAATATTATTGATGCTGGACGCCAAAGGCAACACCGGAGTTTCTGCAACACTGCCTCCTTAACGCCATCACGCTAAGAAGGCACACGAAAATTCGGGTAGTCAGCGTGCCTACGATGGCGTTTCTACCCTCATACCATTGAGCGGGAAAGAAGCGATTGAGCAAAAAATGGTTGCACTCGCTCGGCACATATCGGTGAAGCCGAAAGGTGCTTCTGGGAAGCTGACTGAAGGGTTGTGACAAAAAAGAGCCAGGCCTGCGCGGAACCGCAGGACAGTGACAGCGTAAGCTGGAGGAGCTACTTTCTTAATAATAATAATAATAATAATAATAATACCTTTTATTTTTTCAAATAAAGCAGTAAATATGGCTAGGCCTGCCAAAGCCACTTGGAGGCTTGAGCGGCAGAGCCTGGCAGACAGAAAACAAAACCGAAAGCGTTACATGATTGTAGTTAATGACACAAGAGAAGTGATATAACATAATAACGTGCACATTAGATTAGAAGCAACAGGGCATATAAACGGCAGTCATCCTCATTATACATTAGTTACAAAAATTGAAAGTGAAACAAACAGCAGAAAGACAGCGATGTTTCACAAGCAAAGTGCCACACTAAATAATTGCTGAGAAATGTCCTTGCAAATGAGTGCATATATAAAAGAACACCAGATGCACATTACACATATAGACAAATACGCCTTAGCAGTTTCTTTAATTTGTATTTTGTTTTTACGCGAAAAATGCTGGGGGGCAGTACATTGAAATAAGTTGGAACATAGTGTGCTCGTGTCCTAGTTCCATACCTTGTTGAACACCGTGGTCTCCAATAACGGACTTTGGGCCTTAGTGAGCGGGAAGGGACATAAGGAACCAAGAATTCTTCTGACCAGAAATGTTTTAAGACAACCGTTTGTATTAAAAGATCATTAAAATTCGGCATTAACAGCATTTTGAAAATGTCTCTCTCAGAATTCATGTTGAGGTCATAAGATATATTTTTTAAGATCGAACGCAATATACTATCTAATCTGTTGTGCCATCGGACAGCACAGTGTCCGTAAATGGTTATTCCATAACGCAGTATACTGTATCCTAGAGCGTGTGTTATCTTTCGTACTGAAAACGGCATATAGTATCTTATATTATATAGCAAACATGACACGGCGCGAAGTCTTTTGCAAACATAGGCGAGATGACTATTCCAAGAAAGGTCGCTATCAATGTACAAGCCGAGGTACTTCACAACAGATGAATACTGCAATGGTTTACAAGAGCAGGATGAACAATCGGAACAATGCAAAATGAAAGGATAGTCAAGGGTTACTTTCTTCAATGGATTATGAAAGCTGATTAGATTAGTTTTCGAAACATTTATATTAATAAGGTTCTCTCGAAACCAATCCATGGCCTTAGTAGCAGCTGACTGCAGGAGAATAGTGGCCTCATAGCAGTTGTTGGCAGACGTCAAGATCACTGTATCATCGGCATATTGATATAAAGAAACCGGTATCGTACTAGGAAGGTCATTTACAAAATATTAAACAATAACGGACTAAGAATCGATCCCTGCGGAACGCCGGTATTGATGGCTTGGAACGCGCTACGAGATTGCCCAACGGATACTAGTTGACGCCTGCCTTGTAGGAAATTAGCCAGCAAACACCAGAAAGCACCCCTAAATCCTAATTGGTAAAGTTTGTCCAGTAACAAGGTATGATGGACGCTATCAAAGGCCTTGCTGCAATCAAGAAGGAGCGCACAAGCAACCTTGTTGTTATCGAACACAGAATTCAACTGATCAGAAAAATCTTCCAAGAGTGTTTGAGTGCTTTTCCCCTGCCGAAAACCATACTGACAGGGCGATAAAATGTTGTGGCTGTCGAGAAAGCTTGTCATCGTTAATAACAAATGTTTTTCTAGTATTTGTGCTATAGAAGGAAGAATTGATATCGGTCGATAATTTTCAATTTTATCACGCGCACCGCTTTTGTGTAGAGGTATAACTATTGCTGTTTTCAAATTTATAGGAATTTCCCCACTAGAAATAATGCGATTTAGTAGTGCTAGCAGAACTTCATAAGTATATTCAAAGGTACGGCGCAAGTCAGTTATAGAAATACCATCGATACCAGCAGATTTGTTACACTTTAAACTGAAGATGATACATCGTAAGTCCTCTTTAGAAATTGAAGGCAGATAGGCCGAATCATTGACACTGTGATGTAATGTGCACGGGCCTACCTGGGAGTTTGCGTTTTTAATTGTCCGAGAGAAAAAGCTGTTAAATTCATCAGCAATGTCCTGTGCGTTATTGGCTAGACCTGGAAAAACGATATTCGAAATATTGACACCTGTGTTTACGCCTCTAAAGGTGTTAATTAACGACCAGGTTTTTTTACTGTTGTTCCTGGCATCCCTAAATTTAGCTCGGAAATGAAATCGTTTAGCCGATCGAATCATGGCATTAACCTTATTTCTACTTTGCTTAAATTTCACTCGCAAGTCTGAACAATTAGGATAACGTTTACATTGTGTCCAAAGCAGATCTTTTCTTTTATTGCCGCGAGTGCATGTGATGACATCCATTTATTATCCAAGTTGCGTTGTTTAATATGTATTGTTCGTGTAGAACTTTTTTTTAAGCTTATTAGAGCTTCTACTAGCTTATCATAGAGATCAACAGGAGACATTATTGACAAGAAAGAATTCCAGTCATAATGAGCTACCAGTCTATCAAATTTTTTTTGATCAAGCACCGAAATTAGTTCTTTTGCATCGGTTGAAATCGTCGCCGTATGTGGACAGCTGATTGAGCCGCAAACAAAATAATGGTCAGCAAGCTTCATCTGTATTATTGCGGTTTTTGTGAACAGGTTTTGCGCGCGCACGAAAACGTGGTCAATGCATGACAGGACAAGCCTGCCAGCCAAAAATTCCTCCCGAGTCGCCTGAGTTATTCCGCATTCTAAGCCCCATTTCGAAAGGCTGTCAAGATAATCAGCAACGATGCCTACAGTGGGACGCAAAAGGTCAATATTGACGTCACCTATGATGCACACATGCTCTTCTAGCGATAAGTATGATAGTGTGGACTCAAGTTCGGATAAGAAAAGCCGCGCATTGAAGCTGGGAGGCCGGTACACCGATAAAAGGATCACCGAAAAAGAGGGCGTGTTCAATCGCAGCGCTAACACTTCGGCTTGTGAAAAGGAAAATGATAACTGTGATGCTGCCCATCTGTTACTTATAAAAACTGCAATGCCTCCTCCTTTTCTTGTTGGCCGTGTGCAGAAAAAGGCTTGGTAACCCGGCAGAGCAAACTGTGCAACAAGTTCGGATGGAAGGTTGATTTCCGTAAGGACGAAAGCATCAAAAAGTAGGCGAGATGATGAAGTGATGGCACGGAACTGATCCCAATGTTTCCGAAGACTACGAATATTGACGTGCGCTACTTTAAAGCCGTCAGATGAGGTATCGGAAAAGAATTTGGCTGCACTCGAAAAGTCGGTGCAGGTGATACTTTCAACGTTCACCATGACTATGCAAGCCTATCCAAGTCCGATAGTTTTTCGATCCGAATGGTAGGTGCTCCTTCAGCTTTTCTTGCGAGCACCTTTCCGTCTCTCGTCCACACAAAGCTATAACCATTTTCCTTTCCTTTCGAGCGGGCCACTCGAAACAGCTCTCGGTTCATACGTGTCAAGTTTTCATTAATGAACAATCGAGGAAACTGATCCGACTGGGCAAGATTACGGAGGCCCTTTCGAGCTCGAAGCCATTTTTCTTTTACTGAAGTATTCTGCACTTGTACAAGAATGGGCGGGCTTGGGCTAGACTTATCGTGGGTCGGCAAACGATGTATCTTGCATATTTCATCTTCTTGAAAGTTTGCTAGGTTCAGACGTTCAGCTAAGTTACTAATGAAAGACCTCAGGTTTTCACCTGGTTTAGAAGGGAGACCATGAATTTCAAAGTTGCAACGTCTGCCGTACTGTTCGAGTTCATTTATTTGCACCGTCGCTCTGTCAAGGACTTCAGCTTGTCGGGCAACTGTAATGGAAACAGTTTCCACCTGAGTTCTTAGATGAGATACTTCAGCTTGGTTAGAAGTCATAGTAGAGAGCATGGAATCGTATTTTTCCGACAGGAAGTCAATAGACGTTTGAATTTCTGTCACTGTGTCTGCCATCTTTTCACAGGTTTCCTTGAAAGAGAGCAGTTCCTCAACTTTTGACACAAGCATCTCAACAGTGCTAGTTAACTGGTCCAATTTGGTATTAACAGTAGAAAACTGGGGTCCAAGTGAGCCATCGCTGTCACTCGAACCAATGCCAGACTTGCACGTCTGACACGCCCATGTTTCACGCTTAACCGTAGACATTTTGATATAAGCACTGTCTGTTATCGCGGAACCGTTTTTCCCTAAGTGAAAGCTTCCCTTGCACCTCGAACACACCAGGAATTTGCCTTCGACGGGCTTGGTACATGATGAACACAAAGTAGGCATCGCAGTGCAGTCAGCGGCAACAACCAAAAAACTAAGTACAAGGTGAAGTTCAATAACCCACCTGCCAAGAATGAAGCAAACGATTCAGTGATGCTGGCCGGCTTTGCCGCTGACTGCAATGCAGAGCCAGGAACACAGGCTTTTTATACGTTGCTAGTGGCGCGCAGCGACCGACACCAAGCGGGCCAGGTTGCATTGATGCGAAGCCATGAACGGGCGTGACCAGCCGCATGCGTCGAAGAGCGTCTGTGATGTCAGCGCTTGACACAAGTCACGCAAAATTCCCAGGCTTGTCACTGTGTCCTTGAGATATCTGCCAAGAATGAAGCAAACGATTCAGTGATGCTGGCCGGCTTTGCCGCTGACTGCTAAAGCGCGCACTGGCGCCACAAGCCTCAGGTAACGACCGCTTCCGGCGGTTGGCAGCCGCTTCGCAGCGCTTTGAGAACCCGCGCCGCCGCGATGCGATCTTCATTCGTCGAAGCGCACTCCATGACAGCTGCTGTAGAAGAGAGCGCGCCAGGGGAGAGCGAGCGCTTTAATTTATTAGATGGATGGATGGATATTAGGAGCGTCCCCTTTATAACGGGGCGGTGGTCGGGCCACCAAGCTCTGGCTTCACTGTGTCCTTGAGATATCTGCCAAGAATGAAGCAAACGATTCAGTGATGCTGGCCGGCTTTGCCGCTGACTGCCATCTTAGAGGCCATTTTAAACGCTTGAGGAAACTAGTGCAAGTAGAAGGGGTAGGTATCTCCTGCGCCATAACTTACCATTTTGCCAAGTAGGGAAGTACCCACTACGCCATAATTACAAGTGCCTCCGTATAATGGGTTCAGAGCTACAAAGCATGCAGCCCTGTGTTCTTTCAAATGATTGCTCGACCTCGTTATACAATCCATTTTCGCGTCGTGTAGCGGTGTATTACTATTTTTCAACGTAACACCACGTTGAACACTCCACTGCCACGCAGAGAGCGTGGGTTCGAATCCAAGCAGAGGCCAAGTTGGAATACTCGTCGGTCCTGGTTATTTTTTCTAAAATTTGCAGCGATAGTGGTTACGGACACCGGCGGCGGCGGACAACTACGGCGCAAAAACGAACTTTGTTGTGATCTCATAACAGCTTACGCTGTAAAAATGGCCGCGTATCTGCTTGCTTCGCTGCAAATGTCGTCGCAAGACCATAGTCTTCTGCCGGCCGTACTATGCTGCGTGAGATATATGGACGCCACCTGGCAGCTCCGTCGGGAAACATGAGCTTGTGCAGAATGCCTGGGCAACTGCCAGGTGGTAGCACCAGAGAACACCTATATACCCGTTTTAGAGAACGGAAACTGTACCTTCCACTGTAGAACACAAATAAGAGTAGCGGCGGCGTAGTGAAGTGCATTAGGGCGAACGGAGATGGCGCTGCAAGTACTATCATCATCATCGGGGAAAGCCGCGTTTTTGCTGGTTCGCGCCCTGCTGCACCCTCCCCCCCCCCCCCCCCCTCCCATACTTAGCCCCGCTGTTGTATTTTGCTTGTTCCTCTCGCTAAACCGCAGCTCGCGTGTGTACTTTTCGTACACAGGTACTGTAGTTTATCGCCAGGTGACCATACAGGCCTCGACTGGCAAAAACAACGCCAATCAAGTAAGGTTTGCATCGTTTATTGCGGCACCACAGCTGGTACAAACAACGTACAGTACAGTGCACACATGGGCCAACACTTTGCAGTCGCGTCCAAACAAAACACATTCATACTGAGTGCGCTCCAACTTGTGCATAACCACGCTAAACGCTGACAAAATATGCATGGATAAACGGGATACCAGAGTAGTCGAACGAATGTTGCTCTCTCATTGCGTTGCGCCGTCCCATTCTGTTAGCGTTAATTTTCAGACAGCGAGCGCGGGTAAATCCACGATGCAGAATCAGACACGTGCGCAACGTTGGCAGATGTCACAGTAACACCGATTTAGCTTCGCTTAGTTAACGTTACATGGACGATCGCGGATGCACCGTCTCTGTGTAAAGATAAATGAATGAGTTACAAACAAGAAGCGTCGCGCTGTGCCCAATAGGATAGGCACGAATTTCAACTATCAGCTGTGAACCCATACCGTAGGTGTGTAGGTAATGAGCGAAAAAAACATTCACTTTTCTTTCAAGCGCTAACTGCGATAAAGCCCGTCTATGAATGCACCAAATCTTCACACACAATTTTCGAAGCACTGCACATTCAATAGCAAGAAAGAAAACTCGGTTGTGTGTTGAACTGTTTGTGACCCAGTAAATAAATGTAATTAGAGCATAATTCAATGTAAGTTTCTTCTAAGGCCAGGCAGCTTTTATCTTTGCCATAAAATTAATCAGAAGCAGACTTGAAACGCGAGTGCAGTTTGTTATTGGCTAGTTCATTATGAGCCAACGAAAATCATATTTTTGATGTCGCTCCCTGAACATCCCACGTCAAACCCCTTTTAAAATATCGTAATACCTTCACAAAACTGTCTGCAGGAATACACAGCACACTGTAGCAAACTGATGACACACTGAATACATCAATTCATCCAAAGCTGTCTTTCTTGTACTTTCTTAGCCGCTTGTCCACTGAACTGCCAAAGAACAAGTTGCCGAAAACAAGTGCACAATTGTGTACGCTGTCGTCAAATGGGTTATTATGGTTCATTTATTCAGTTCGTGTAGAGCAAGAATGCTGTGGCACCAATATCTGCACCAATAAGCCGAAGTGTGCTGTGAAGGCGGTATAACTGACAGCAGATGCATGGACAAAATATGAATACTATAGAAAGACAGAGATGCTAGGATAATGCAGGCTGATTAGAGAAGCACAATTATGGGCAGAATAGCTTTAGGAATACATTACACATCTAGGTTGGTGTATGCGGCAAAGAATCGCTCAGCCATGAGCATGTCGGCGTTGCATGGACATGCCAACAGAAATTATGCACTCTCGTGCAAAACACACACATGCACACAAATTGAACTGGAGGAACATTACGTGAATGGTGGCAGTGCCGGAAGAAATAAAGGTCATGCTTATTGTACATGTGCTTGTTGTTGTTGGATTATTCACTTTTTAAACTTGTGCTTCGAAAATAAACCGTATTCTTGCTAATTGTAAAACCTCAACATCAAAGTATCGATAATGTTGCACTGTAGCTGCACATGTGCTGTATGTACACTCAACAGCAAAAGTTTGCGGGATAAAAAACTTTGTAAACGCCTATATTACCCGGTAGCTTAGCCTCTGATCATAGCCTCGAATTAAATGTTTCAATGGGTAGAGGTTGTTGCGATGTACAGGCAAACAAATTAGAGGCTATGTTATGAGGCTAAGCCATAATGTGCATTTCTTGCGACTTTTGCATCCAGCAAAGTTTTGCTGTTGATTGTGCCCCTTTAATATCTTCAATTTCCTAGGCTTTGTTCGCGGCAACATTGTGAAGTCTTTTCATAGGCAGTGCAGTAGGACAGTGCAAAGCATACCAAAAAGAAAAAAAGAAAAGGGGTGGCATGTTAATGGGCGTCACAGCCACCTGAAGTAGGCATGTTCAGCCACAAATTATGGATATTTCTGTGCTATATAAAAAGAAAATGAGCAAATCCCTTGAACACAATTTGGCCTATAACATAAATATCCTTTACACTCATATGCTGCAACTAGTGCTTGCACCACTTAATATCTGTTGTTTTTTAGCTGTTTACAACTTAATAAAATGTGTTGTATATATATTCAAAGGCTAATTGAACTGACTAGCTTGTCGAAGCTACAGCATTCTTTGTTTTTTGTAGACTGTTACAATTCAATGCATTAAGAAAAAAGAACGTTTCAGACAAACTTTGTAAACCATCTCATAAAGTATGACTAAATGCCAGAACAATGTCCGTTCACTGCCCTGATGTTTGTTTTGCTGTAATATGACTAATAATACCTGGAACTTTACGTGCCCAAACATTTTGGATTGATGTTGATGATGTGGGACACAACTAAGTAGCGTAGGAACCACTCATGCATTCCCTTGTGTTGCCTTTGTGCTAATTAGTTGTGCCTCAAATTAGTATGCATCTACTAGCCCAACTATCATCCTTAATGGTGCAATCTGGGGCCTCTTGAGACGTACGTAAACCTAAATACATGGGGTGATGTTGCATTTAGCCGCCATAGAAATGCGACCACCATGGCCTTGAATCAAATGCATATTGTCAGACTTACAAGTCTGACGTGATGTAACTATTGTATAGAGCTTGTGTTAAATTTCATCATTACTGTACTGTAGATTATATAACACAATGGACACCTGACACCTATGGACAACAACTATCGGTAACATATTTCCATGGCATGCCTACCAAGTACAAATTACAGCATCACAAAGATGAAGTTTCAGGTGACCTGCTGTAGTAGACGTTCAGTTGTTCCACTGTGCTTGCAGGTTGCGTTTTCGAGGGCAGTTAACCTGACGTTGCATGGCAGCCCTGAAAAAAAAGAAAAAAAAAGAGCAAGCTATGAAATCATCATGCATTCAGAAACATAATGTATGAAGACAAAATGTAGCAGTATACAAAGTGAGCGAGTAAACTGCAGCATGTTATGCATGTATGAACATATACCTTGTAAGGCTTGTGCTCTAACGTAGCATGTGCCTTGCCCATGGTGTCGAGGTGCATCCACAATGAATGTTGACTGCAGGCGTCAGCCAGGAGGCTGTGACAGAAAAAGAATATATCCATGATTAAAATGCCGGTTTCTGTGTGACACTAAATGAAAGTAAGCCTATAAGTGAAACTGCTGTCATAAGATAAACAACAAGGCAACAAGGAGATCCCCAGCTTTGCTGTTTACTCAGATTTCACAACATGGAACTAGCTTTAGTTTTTTTTTTCTCTCTCTCTCTCTCAGGCATTTTTAAAAAAAATTTTTAACGCGAATGTAGCAAACTTGATAACACACTTTGTACTAATACATGGTGAGTTACGGACGTGCGTGCGGGGGCGATAGAAGTGTATTCGAACACGTCCAGGCTGCATTATAAACTTCAGAAATGCATTTCTATTGACTCAGCAGCTCGCTCCTGCGTGAAGCCACGTCGCTCAAGAGAACGCGGATTCCGTCGGTGGAGGGATATGAGACGTTGAAAATTTTCGAGTTGCTGTGTGTCGCTTGACTGTCGCAAAAACAAAACCAACCGTAATAAACAAAAGCAATGGGTTTGTACTTACCGGTCCATGCACGCTGGGGCTTGAAACGAACTTCGTTGCTTTGAAGGACGAGGCGCAGGGGAAGGCGCTCTGTGGAAGCATTTCAACATGCTTTGAACGAACAAGAACAGCAAGCCGAGATCACCGACTACAAGAGCAATCCTTAGTTTCACGAAATATTTACAGCAAAACGAAACACCGCGAGCTTGCGTCGCTGCCCGAACGCGTTGCAAACGGTTAACGTGACTCCGGCCGCCGCGTAGTTTGAATTTAAAAAAAAAAACGAGCATGACTTAGTATCGATGTCGGTAGACTGCTGAATCAGCCGAAGCAAAAAATATTTAGTGAAATGAGGATGGCGTAATATCTGAAAGGTACGCTCACTATAAGCAGCAGTTTGTTGTATGCAAGTGTAATATCAGGCAAAGAAAAAGTCTTCGCCTTGTTCAAAATATTCTGCTTCAAAATTAGGCACCGATGCGGGCGCCCCTACATAAAAGTGCAATAGGGCGAATGGCGGCCTCCATAGCGCGAGCTAAGAGAGGGGTCAGTAGATCCACTCCCCGCGGTTGAAGCTGGAACGCGCCGCGGTTGATTTTTTCGCCATCTATGGCGATTTCTGGCATATCGAGCTTTCACCCCCCTGGTAGCACCAAATCGTCGGCAGAGACCGTTTTCGTGCATAGCGCCGCATTTTCAGCGCAGCCTAACAAACAGCAGTATCTTTATATTCACGTATCCATGTAATTTCTAGTAAAGGAACACACCACCTAATATTTGCGTATTGATGTTCCGCTTCAGATATGCGTAATATTTGTTTTTTGATCAACAATATTCACAAGTATGAACGCAGCTACCAGTTCAAGATGGTTGGGCAAGCGGCGCCAAAGAACTTTGCCTTGGCAAAGAGGACACCGATGAATTGAGCGGCGCCATGGCATCACGCAAGAACAGCGATATCAGGCACCTGACCTTGTTTTCCGAGCGACTCGCTCGGCGACAGTGCAATGTAGAATTGTAGCATTGTCTATGAGTGCGCTAAGCGATACTCCGGTTGCGCCACGCGTTCTGACAGCTTATAAGGTGCGACACTAGTGCTCTACTACATGCACAACCTAAACTACAGCTCATTTGCCAAGAAATGATGTGTACATGCGCTCAACACCACTCGAATGATCTGTTAATTATAAAGATGTGGGGCATGGGCTTGGGAAAAGCGCGCGCCTAAGAGGAGGGAGTGAAGGGATCGGAGCTAGCCCTAGAAGAGTGAAAGACGTGTTCTAGAACCGCGGCCACGGGTCCTCTCATTTTCTATTTTGTTCGGTGCCGCGAAACCCGGGAGTATGCCGCTTGTGAAGGACGACTGCAACGGAGCGTATCAAGAAGGTACGTGGAACTGTCAGGGCAAGTGTCTCACGAAATACTACGCTGCTGACGGAACTGGTTCGGAACACCGATGCGAGGCGCGAGAAGTCAACAAGCACGTAAACTTTTTGAAGGTGAAGCAAGCTGAGCTCCACCAGATGGACAAGGCGATCCTCGATGTGATTGAAGACGAAGCGATGGATGAAAAGCTTGAGAGTGCTGTGGACTACAACGAGAGAGTCTTGTTTGCGATTGCTGATGCCGAGTTCTTCCTTTCTCAGTGACAGGAGTCCACGAACTGCAGCGACATGTTTACAAGCAGACGTTCTGATCGCCAGGCAGGAACAAAGGCAAGGTAGCATCGCCCCTACAACTGCCTCGCAAGACCAGATTAGTGCACCCCGTCATCGATCAGTTGTCCTACCAAGTCACACACGTGCGCCGGTGATTTTTGCCAGTGGCAAGATTTCTGGGACCATTATAGTGCCACTATTCATCAACACCCCGAGCTGCATCCTAATGAGAACTTGAAGCACTTGCTTGCGTACCTGACTAGAGCTGCCAAGCGACCGACTGAAGGCATCAGACTATCCGATAGTAACTACTACGTTGCCATCAATACGTTGCGCGAGCGCTTCGACGGGCATGAACGAGCACATTGACCAGCTCCTTGTGCTCTCGCCTGGTAAAGACTTCGAAGGACGTGGAAAAGCTTCGCCAGTTACACGACAGCCTGCACTTTCACGTTGGCGCGCTTGAGGGTCTTGGTGTATCCCGCGATCGGCGCACAGTGGTGCTAAACAGGGTGTTTATGAAGTGTCTCCCAGGAGACCTGGCCATATTATACCGACAAAAGAAGCAGAAAGCCGGTGCATCCGCTGAGGACACGGATCGAGAGGCAAGAACGAGACGGGTGAAGGATATATTACAGGTTGTGAAGATCCCGGATGAAGTGAGGGAGGAAGGAAAGCAGGACCAGTCCGCGTCGCAACCCCACCACTCGTCCAAAGAACCTGAGGACATAACGTCTCGGACGACAGCTGCACCGGCAGTACCATCGGCTTCTGCTTTAGCCGTAACAGTGTCGTGACAGCTGCGTACTCCTTCGTGTCATTTGTGCAACAGCACAGACCTCCACGCTGCACAATGCACAGCCAACAGACCAGACTACGAGAAGCGAACCAGGTTACGCAATGCGCGCTGTTGCTATCGATGTGGAACGCGCAATCACATCGCTCACTTTGGCAAAGTCTCCGGTAGTCTCAAGTGCAACAAGTGTCAACGCCGACACGTTACGGTGCTTCGCGAGCTGTCACGCGCCGTTGCAAGAATCGTTAATCCAGGAGCTACTGAACACCATGTCTCCGAAAGTGACTACGGCCTCAGCGGGTGATAAAAGAGCGAGGTCTGTGCTGCTTCAGACTGGCCGCGTTTGGGCGAAATGTGGTGAATGGCTCCTTGTGCGTGTAATGCTCGACAGTGGCAGCCAGCACTCGTTCATCCGCACCGACGTTACGAAGATATTGTAGTGCAGAGCGCTCGGGACGGAAGAGTTATCATTGGTAACATGCGGAGATGCAATGCCGTGGCATCAATGGCGTTCTCGACGCTTTCAGTCACATTCTGTGGACGATTGCAAGACAGCACGGTTACATTGGAGGCTTTATAAGTGCCTGAAGTGTGTACCGTTACGAGCCTATTCCTGAGCAACGACCTGCTTCGACTTCTTGGTGTTAGGGGATACGATGCGGTGGATATCTTCAATCCGGAAACATGGAGCCAGAGGACGTTAGGATCTTGAGTGCCTCCGACGCCTACTGGAAGGTTGCTACCGGAAGGATTGATCGCCTTAACGAGCATCCTACACCAGTGAAAACATCCTTCGGGTGTACTGTGCAAGGAACGAGCTCGAACTTCGCCTCCATAGAAACTTGTGGCCTGCTACTCCCGACAGGTGTCTCTCACGAATACAAAGAGTATGTTAGGTACCCCCCACGTGATCGGTGTTGACAATAGCACGCCAAGTATACTGCAAGACTACCCAAACCTTGACGACTTTGAACACCGCTTAGGCAGACAAGGCGGGCGGTATCAGGTACCACTGATCGTTAAGAGCCTGGGATCTCTTCCGGCAGCGACGACAGGTAGATTGCAGCACGGCTATTAAACCTGCACGTGAACAGACTTAAGGAGCAACCTGCACTACTGTAGTATTGTGGTGAGGACATCAGAGCGTATTTCAGAGAGGGAGACGCCGAAAGGGTCGAACAGGAGCTGCTTCCCGGCCCTGACAACATGCCACATCATTCTGTGATACGGCGAGACTCATCGACGACAAAACTCCGCGTCGTTTCTGACGCATCATCGCACGCCGGTGGGCAACCTTGTCTCAGTGACATCTTATTCAAGGCGATGAAGCTTGACACTGATGTTGTGCAGTTACTGCAGTTAAAGCGCGCGCGTAAGAAGAACAAATGAAAGGATCGGAGCTAGCCCCAGCGCAGGCAGAGAGGAGAGCCGTCAAGCCATCGGCCCCTGCTCCCGAGTCCTTAAGACTGTGGTCAGGACGGTAAGGAGCGCGCCGATCTAGTCTGAGCAAGGGTGGATCTGGCTTACAATCGGGCGGTAGTACTCCAATCCTAGCCTTCCGGCTCTTTTGGTTTTCCGTCATTTGTTTGGTTGCCCTTTTCTAGTTCACTTATTCTGATTTTCAGCTAGTCAGACTAACCTGATGTCTGTTTCTTCCTCTGGTCAAAGGAATTTCCCTTGGGTAGCTTCTACGGCGGCCAAGGACTGGCCAATCGACATTCTTCTACGCAGCGGAGTCAACAGCATCCCCGTTGCTGTAGTGCCCACAAATGGGGTTGTTATTCCCTTGAAGAACCCGAAAGATATTCAAGTGGAGCTTCGGAAAGCTACAGACCACTTCCAGATCTCTGAAGTGCGGCAGTTCGCGAGTCGTCGCATGTCGTGCTGCACATCAGACCAAGATTGCGTTGAAAACCTGCTCGAATGTTCTCAATTCACAGGAAATCTGGTGAGCCCGTTTATTCTAGCACATCTTGCTTATTCAAAAGGCGTAGTCCGCTGTACAGACACAAGTCTCACACCTGCAGAAATATTGGAGCTGTTGTTCGTTGCAGGCGCGATATCAGTTTATCCATGTACCAGAACGATAATCAGCAAGCAATCGCCTACAGAATCGGTAATTTTACATTCGCTGGAACAATCAGGCCTTCTGACGTAAAGGCATATTACAAAGTGGAACCACTTTCCTTGAGGCCGCTGCAGTGCTTGAAATGTTGCAGATACGGCCATAGCATAAAAGAATGCAGGTCGATTACTTGTTGCCGTCTATGAGGAGGTAATAATGATAGCCGAGATTGCACATTTCAAAAAGAAAGATCCTGTTTCTGCGGTGGAGTCCTCCCTGCAGATTACGTTAAATGTTCAGCGAAAGAGCGAGAACTTAGTGTTCTTGAAGTGGTACAATGCAGGTGCTGCTCCCTTAGAGAAGCTGTTGCAGAAGTGCAGGAGCGCACAAAAGGCTATGAAAGGGTTACAGCCCATCATTCCCAAGTCAAGGATGCCCCTTTATCAAAAAATATAGGAGATGCAACAGAGAAAGCCACAGAAAAGGCCATGGAACGACTTTCGATGAAGCTTTTTGAGTCCTTGGCACAAATGCTATCCATTCAGCTCACACACATCGTTAACGCAACTACATCACATAATAGCCTCTTTCAAGATTTGGTTATCCAAACGAACAAAAAAATCAAATAACAACAAATCATGGATCTGATTCTCCTTGTGCAGGACCTACTAAACAAGTCGAGCACAGTCCACCAGAACTTCGTTTAGATGACTCGGAAGAGATGAGCATTGAACTGCTCAAGACTATAAAGTTCACTAGGTCTCATCTGTCCCATAGAATTTCTGCACGTAACACTAAATGCAAGAAGCACCTCTAAAATCGAATTTTTTGAGAAACTGTCGAAGAGGAATCCTTGAAAGATGATATTTTAGATCAAGCGGTCTCTGCTACAGGTACAAAAGAAAAATAGGTTCCTTGAAAATATTACAGTGGGATGGCCGTTCGATCATATCAACAGCAGCAGACTTATATTTTTGTTCGCAACTGTCTCCAGATATAATTGCAATTCAAAGAACTCGACCTTCAAATGGACAAAAATTATTCCTAATAAATTACAGACTATTTGGTTTGGACAGATCTTCTAAGGGTGGTGGTATTGCGTTCTTTGTGTCAAGTAAATTTAGTCAGAGAGCAAGGATATGTTACCAGTATATGTCTAATGACTGGCATATTAGTATTAGATTTAACTCGTCCGGACTACCCACCTTTCTCCCTTTGTAAGGTATACTCTCCTGCAGGGGTCCAGCATTCCAGGTGCCTAGATGATGTCTTAGCTGCTCGAAGAAAAGATATTTTGCTGACAGGGGACTTTAATTCTCACCATGTGTATTGGGGTTTCAGGATTGATTCATATAGAAGACGCTTATGGAATGGCCTCATTGATAATAATCTTTGTTTGAATTCGAGCATTCCTACATGTGTTAGAGGTATACCTCCATCATAGCTGCAGGTATACCTCTAACACATGGTACCTCTAACACCACGGTATACCTCCATCATAGATTGTGGAATACCATGGTGGTATAGTGGCTATGGCACTCGGCTGCTGATCCGATGGTGGCGGGACGGTATCGCGGCGGCGGCTGCAGCATTTCCACGGAGGCGAAAAGACCCGTGTACTGTGCGATGTCAATGTACGTTAAAGGTCCCCAGGTGGTGGAAATCTCCGGAACCCCCTCCCCCCCCCCTTCCCCCACTACGTCGCCTCATAATGATATCGTGGTTTTCCGTCGTAAACTCAATCATCTAACGGAACACTGGTTTCTTCGGCGCATTGTCTTTTTTTCTCCGAGCTGTTACGAGCCCACAACGAAAGTATAAATGTCATTGTAAAGCACCCCATTCTACTCATTAGACGAAGATATGCTGAGACACTCACCGATGCCGTCTTTGCCGGCATCGGTGAGTGTTAGTGAGGCTGCGAAACCCTACTAAAGCAGCTTGTCCTAATCCGATCGGCATTGTATAATGCGGCCTTTTTAACAAAGTGACACTGAGAAACAAGTGGATTGCTGAAGCCACGCACAACCTTGCCGCGCCTGCCAGAGTAAAAATAATCTTGACTTACGGTAGCGCCGTGGAAGTAGTAAAATGTTTGCACAGAACATTCCGCTGTGGCCCTACGCCACCCATACTCTTGTCAAAGGAGCATGCGCAGATAATTCTACAATACGCCAGTGCAAGTTTCCACGCACTGAGTGCATATAATCGGCAAGCTAACAAACTTATTGAGCGTCCAAATGGGACGTCGCCCATTATGGATGAGCGTGAGCCGCAATAAAAGGCGCTACGTTCGAAACCATTAAATTACTACGTTGGTACGTGACCTTTGCTTAGAAAACGAAAACAGAAGGACAAATTTAAAGAAAAAGTCGGATGACGGTTTTCGAGCCTGTGCACAGGCGAAGTGCGACAATGAGGCTTGACGTCACGCTTCTGAAAGTCAGCGACAATGACAACCTTGACGCTGCCGCCTTCCTTCAGCGTACAATAGAAGCAAGAAATCTCGCAGGTCTGGGAATTTAAGCGAGCAAAACAGCAGCAAGAGGCACTGCAAGCTTCGTGAAGGCTGATTAAACACTCAGCACGATGACGGGGCTCGAGTAGGGAGGCAGATCGAGGGGAACGGGTCTTAGTGGTGGAGTTTAAGGACCTCAGTTGGGGCTGTATGTCTGAGGTATTGTTATCTATGGCACGCGTAAAAAAAAGAAATATTGATTTAATTGGAGAAAATTCAACCTAACCGATGTTCTGACGTGTTTTGCAGGTAGGGCCAAGAACACGTATATAGACGAACTACTCAACTAATTAGAAGGCAGCCACTCAGTACTTGTTATCACTTGATTCACGCTAGTTATGTTCTTGCAATGCATTCGCAATATAGCAGGCTGGCTTACATGGTCTCTTCTTATTGTAATAAATTCGGTGTAAATAAAATGTAATTACTAAAAGCGAATATATATACTGGTATATACTGGTGTGTTGCTATGAGCGAGAGAAGAAGAAATGAGAGCCAGCGAAAGATAGAAAGAAACCTGCAGAGAGAGAGAGGAGCAACGACAGGAGAAGAGGAGCTTGATCAATGGCGGCGAGTGCGACGAGCGCCGGTCATGGATCGCTGGAGAGCGCGGCAAAGCACGTCTGTGGATATAGGGAGTCCTTTACAGGTAAAGTACGAAGAAGACCATGATTGCGGTTCGGTTAAGGAAAAGACGCTAAATGCTGCAGCCCAAGTCGGAAGCACGGCTAAGTGCACGGGGGGGGGGGGGGGGTTAGGGGAAAGGGAATGAAAGTGATAGACAGGATAAAAAGCCGCAGTGGAGGGCTCCGGAAATGTTGACCACGTTGATCTCATCACCTTTGCCTATCGTGATCCTTTTACTTTATATAACAAGCAGGAGTCGGCTCTCGTGCCAGTGTCACTTTCGCCGCGCTGTATCTAAGCTAGCGTTAGCCAACTCTTGTCACCTTCTCGAGGAAACCGTTGTTGATACCTGCAGGGGCATAACGCAGGAGGCAACGGTGGTCATTGCCCTGAGACGTGCGATTGAGTGTAACGGGAGCCTAGCGTATGTGCCACCTGATGTTTTTTTTTTAAAAACTAAGCGGTTCACTTACTATCCTCAGCAACCGATCTCTGTCGACAATGATGCTCGTTACAAATACCACAGTCACCCGATCGAGCACTCCGGGTCACCGGTAGGTGACCAAAATTTGCGGACCCCTCCACTACTCCAGCCAGCACACAGGATTTATCTGGAACGGATATCCGAGACGACGTCGCAGAAACGGCATGCGTAAGAAGCGTTAGTCCAGGATAAGTTGTATTTCCCGCCTAATGTCTGACTTGTTGTACATATTAAAGACCTTTCCTTAACGTCTTCTAAACGTAATTAAAAATCTGGTCTTTTCGAAGGCTTAGAGAGGAAACTCCAATAATTACATTTCCCGGGATTTCTGGATCCGTTTAAAGGCTTACCAAAGACGTCATCAAAAAGCTGTTCTTGAAACTTTAGCCGTAATCTGAAAAAGAAGCAGGAATCGTGCTCGGGGACGGGGCGTGCCCACCAATATTTTGATCTGGTTGCCACCCTCAGAATATATTGACGTGTGCATTCTGTCTAGACATAAAAGACGACGATGGCGATATGCATGCTTATGAACTCCGGGTAGTTGGTCAAGAGGAAAATTGAGGACGAAGAAGACGAAGACCACTTTTCAGCTCTGGTAGCTTCAACACGCTGTTTTTCTTGTCTTGCTGAACGTGTTGTCTTGATCGAGGCCATCTCTTCTCACAACTCCTGTACGTCGCTACAGCCGGCCGCTGCTAGGCCTCACTCCTGAGCTCACACCCCATCAGGAAAGTTCGTTCAGGCACTGCCTACCTCTCCCAATGGCGAGTACTAGCCACACGTAGGCTCCTCAAGCTCCAGCAGCCAGCTCTACCGAAAGTTCATCCCAGGTAACCCTTCATCAACCGCTGATTAACAACCGCTTTCACGGTGACGCACATGAGGACGTTGAAGGCTGGCTTGACCAGTAGGAATGTGTTGCCAGGGTAAATGGCTGGACAGAGGAAAAAAAATCCACGCATATCCACGGAGTGAATGATGATGAGTGGGCGAAGCTCCGGAAGTTCATCGGTAAAAGCCGTGAATCTTCCGTGAATCTTACCCAGTACATAATCAAAGAAGTGACAAACACTGTGTCGCCATCTAGCGCTCTCCTATAACACTAGAGCACGCAGCGAGCGCCTCCGCGCCATCTATTGATCAATTCACGTACTAGCTAAGCAGCACCGCAGTGCTTCGACGGACGGACGGACAGACGGACAGACTCCCATACTACGCGTTCCCACATATCTGAATGAAGCGAGCACCGCAGCGCCATCAGTAGAGGTGGCTGCTACAAACGGAGGATGGACCGACCCACGGCATAAGGAGCTTCGCCCCTAAAAAGGCTCGCCCGCGTGTATTTCGCCCTTGACGGCAGTGCTCGCACGTGCTTTAAGGGGGTCCTGAACCACCACTCGGGCTTGGTTTTGGAAACGGCTGGGTGTGTATTGAAGGCCTCTCAGAAATTCACAGCCGAAAGAATTTTTCAAAACGGTTTGTTAGGAGCGAAGATATTGCGACCGGAAAACCTCCCTTTCCAGTCCTGTCTCAACTCTGCGGAATAGAGGGTACAGAGCTCCTTAGGGCGGTGTCGAAGGAGGTGCCCCGCCCACCACGTTACGTCACCAGACTTCAGCGACGTGTCAGAGTGGCTGACGAAAAGCGCGCGACTGTTTGTCCGCAGCGCGCTTGTGGACGCCTGCTCGCTCCGCGCCTGGGCTCGGTCGCGTGCCCTCGCGATCACGGCATTTTTTCGATCCTCCGAAGCTTTGTTTTCATTCGTCACAAACGCTTAGGCTCGCAGGTGTGCGCGCTTACTTTGTCAATGGGCTGCTTGTCGCCGATATTGCGCATAAGACGGCCTCAGAACAAACAGCGCAACTACCAACGGTGCTCCACCTTGTGCTGCATAACCCGAAGTTAGTTAATTGTTGATTAGTGATTGTCGACGGGTCAATCATCCTGTCGGGCTCGAACGGGTGACTACTATGACTCGAAAGGAAGACCTTCACAACTCGAACCCCTGCAGACAGATTAATGTGGAATAAGGTGCGTTGACATGTGGAAAGAAGGATGGATTAATTTTGTGCGTGAATACACTAGTTAAACAGCCTCACTAACAGTGAGGCTGTTTAAGCTATTGGTGAAACTGGGAAATGTGCACGAAACTCAGCTAAGCTATGTAATGATAACATAACAATGCCACACTGTAATAAATACAAAGCTTCCTAGGACTGGTTAGGTAAGGCTAGGTTTAATTCAATGGAGCCTAATCAAGATTCCAAAGACTAGTTAGGTAAGGCCAAGTCTAATTCAAAGAAGCCTAATTAGAAATAATTAATGGAAGCTTAGTTCAGACTGCTAATCCAACTAAGCCAAACCAAGCCAAACTGAACTAATTCAAGCTTAATTCAGCTATGACAAGTAAGTCACACCTAATTAGGCGGTACTAATGCTTTACAGTTCATTAAGCCACGGTACTAATTAACCAGTCTAATGAGGTAAGACTATTTATGCGAAGCCTAATTTAGCTGATATGAAGAAACCTAGTGTAAGCCAGCTTCGAATTAGACCGTGCCTAATTAACTATGACTAATTAAACCTCGCATAGCTAGGTTATTACTAGTTAAGTCAAACCTAAGCTTATTCATTCCAGGTAAATTATAGTAAGACTTCAAGGTCAAGTCTCATTAATGTTGTTTTGTGGGGTTTAACGTCCCAAAACCAGTTCTGATTATGAGAGACGCCGTAGTGGAGGTCTCCGGAAATTTCGACCACCTGGAGTTCTTTAACGTGCACTGACATCGCACAGCACACGGGCCTCAACATTTCGCCTCCATCGAAATTCAGCCGCCGCGGCCGGGATTCGATCCCGCGACCCTCGGATCAGCAGCCGACTACCATAGCCACTAGACCACCGTGGCGGGGCCAAGTCTCATTAAGCTGAGACTAAATATTTCAGGGCTAATTAGGCTAGCACTGACTAAATCAGTCATAATTAAGGTATACTCATCAAGCGACACCTAATTAAGCGAATATATCAGCGTACAGCGTAACTAGACCTAAAGTAAATAGGCCATATATAACTAATACAGTACTAAACACAAGCATAATTATATCATGACGAACGAAGCCCAGCTTATTAAGCCATGTGTGATTAGATTGAAGTTAATTAGACCGTGTCTAATTAGTGTAACTAATTATGTACTGACCAATTAAGTTAAGGCTATGTCAAGTGTCAATATGCTCATACTATTAAGTTACGCCAAACTAAACCAAGCATTACAGGCGTAATGATTTTAATCCATGCTAATTTACCGTAGCTAGCCCTAATCTGCTGTCATCCTTAATTCACCCTAATCTAAGTCTAGCGTAATCCGCTCTATAATATGCCATAGTCAACCTTCTCTCTTAATCTACCCTAATGTGCCCTAATGAACTTTAATCCACCCCAATACACCCTAGTCAGACCTAGTCCTTTAATCCACCTTATAAAAGAAACATATTGGCTCGACTCCAGCCGTGTTACTGAGTACAAGTACTAGAAGGTGGTGCATAGGAGTACCATAGGGAATAAACCCATCTACAATCACAGATGAATTGTTAATTAAAGTTGGGAATAATTTGTGATTTATTACAGGCTGCTGGCATGCATTTGTTGGCTTCCTGGAAAACTATATTTATGGTGACTTTTGCACCGCACCGTTCGCGTCCTCGCCGATGTAGCATACGAACGCCTTCCAATGGCATCTATGAGACTTGCGCCATTAACAAATATATTTTTACATATTTCAGCAACTATTTTCCCTATATAGGTGCTCACAACGCAAGGAAAAGCGAGCGCACGACACGCAAGCGCTTACGGTTTTAAAAAAACGCACGCTGTGAAGGGCCCGCACACAGGCGCGGAGGGCGTGTCTGCCATCGGCCAATAGCAGCGACGCTCCTTGTAAATGCTTTATGACGAAACAAAGCATATACAAGGAGCGTGAGGAGAAGCCGCTTTTTGAGTTGAGGGCTCCTGAGGAAATGGAAGCTTTGTGCTCCGCTTGTGAACGCTATGCTTCGCGGATGACTACAGCATTTGGCCGAGATGTCCATTACAGCGTAGGCAAGCCGTTGAATGTTTTTTCACCAAGCCCGGAGGGTGGGTGGTTCGGGACCCCTTTAAGAATCGCCAAGGTGGCATCAACACATGGAACGATTTCCAACGTCAACTCATTGAGACATGCAAGCGTCGACCGGCGGGACGTGCTCAGCAACTACTTAATATGAGGGTGCAGAAACCCGACGAAACTGTAGCCATGTTTGCTGAAGGTATGGCTCGCCTCTGTCGTCGAGCTGAGCCTAACATGACGGAGGACAAAAAGTTGCGCTACATTAAACTCTGAGCCAAAATGGACAAAAATGGGGTATGCTGTTCGTACTTTCGGGGAGTAAGTAGGCTGCCACAAATTTTGAACCAGTTTTGCAGTAACTGCGAGACTGACTGCAGCGGTTCAAGTTTTTAGTCCCCTGTAGTTCTCACTCGATGGTCTAAAAGTGGCCCTTGGTAGAGCATTCCAGGGAGACTAACTGTTGAACCAGTTCCGACAAGGCGGCAAAAAGAAGAATGGAGGCTTCCCCCTGCGATCACATTTCCACTCAATTTATCAGCATTTAATACTGCATATACAGGCTGCCATGAGTTCCTTCTTCATGTTTCCTGATATTCTTCATTCTTCCATGTTAATTTCTTTCTTTAGAAGAGCGGCCGTTCACTTCCATATCCACTATATCCGAATAAACCATGAGTACGTTTCGACACAATATTTGTGGAACAAGAGCTCACTAGGTCAGTCACTATCACATCCAATAGATTTGTGCTGATCTCGCTGAAGTTTAGAAAATGAACCCTGCCTGCGCGGATATGTGCAGCCCATTCTGAAGTAATCATTGCAGCGACGCTGCTTTTAGCTAGGTTTCTGGCGGATCGCGATGAAGTACAAATGAGCGCCCATTGCGTAAGAACAAATTTACAGCAATGGGCAGATCCTGGTGGCAATGTAGGAAAAGAAGCAGTGGTTCATAAAAGAAAATACATATTAAGTGCAGGAAACATATTAGATGCTGCCTACTCTTCTTCATCGCACACTTATAGTTACAACATCAACAACAGTTCCTTGGTTTTATGGCGTGGTGGTGGAAGCTTACGCTACATTTGAAAAATTAACATGTACTACCTGCCTTGCTTACTCGTACAGATTAATCGAAAACCTGTTGATTAATAGAAAACAACAACGGCGTATCCTTTGCCCCCGCGGTCACGCGGAGAGCGGTGCGCGTTATTTACTCGTTGTTCTCGAAATTCTGCAATGCGATGTTATGCGTGTCGGGCATGATGATCGGACCCTAGGATAACTCGGCTTCATTCGCACCTTGCGTCGAATATAGCAACATTTCTACCGGCCTAAGATGCGACACTCTATAAAACAATATGTGTCGAGCTGCAATAAGTTCCAGCGCCACAAGCAAAGTACATGCGCTCCACATGGCCTCCTTCATCCTGTGCCACCGCCCACTACTCCCTTCGAGCAAGCTGGTGTTGACTTGCCAGGACCGTTTGCCCGCTGCTCGAACAACAACCGTTGGGTCATTGTCTGCGTTGATAACGCGACTAGATACAAGGAAACCGCTGCGATTCCTTCCTCTACAGCTACCTGCGACGCTGTATCATTTAAACGTGTCGTAGTTCTTCGCTATGGTCCGCCTCGCGTAATCATCAGCGACCGCGGTGGCCAATTTCTTGCCGACGCTGTTGGGGAACTGCTCCGTCTCTGTAACTCGCAGTTCCGCCACTCAACGCCACACCATCCACAGACAAATGGCCTCGTTTAACGAAAAAACTGCGTTAACTAACATTCTGGGTGCGTATGTGTCATCCAACCACAAGAACTGGGATGAAGCCTTGCCTTTTATTACATATGCCTATAATACAGCAAATACGAAGCCACGGACTTTACCCCTTCTCTCTGCTACACGCTGGATCGCCAAGGAGATCCCTCGATACTATCTTCCTGCTTACATTCCATACGGAGGACTCCGTTGCCGAAACATTGTACCGTGCGAGGGAAGCCCGTCAAATTGGTCGTCTACGTACTCTGTCATCACAGAATCGTTCCAAGGAGCGTAATGACCGTCGCCATAACGCGATCTCATTCTAAAAGGGTGATTTGGTCTGGCTGTGGACCCCAAAGCGGAAGCGTGGATTATTCCAAAAATTATTGGCTCAGTATATCAGTCGTTTCACAATCAGAGACCCAATTACTAATCTAACATACGCGGTCGCACGTGTAAGGTCACAAGGACGCTGATATGACACTACCCAAGTTGCGCACGTCGCACGCCTCAAGCGGTATCATCCTACCGCTCAGCCATATGACACCCTACGCTTGTCTTCGTCTGCAAAACGGGGGATGTAACGCGCCATGGTTGGGGCGAAACAAACGTTGAGGACAACAGATCTTTCTGGTGTGGAGCACAGAACTACAAGGACTCGCCAGTCTTCCCAGACTCTCGCCTATCATTTGTCTATAAACGCGTCCCGTCCGTAACAATATGTTACGTTGGCTCGTAGTAGATGAACACATCTATTCCCTACATACAGCCTTGTCAGCAATGCAGGAATGCAGCATTGCGTGGTGGTAGGGTGGCTTTACGAAGCAGACGTTGCCCTTTAGAGCAATCCCAGAGAGTGACACTAGTAAAAATACCGTGGAATCTCTCTTTATTCCTTTAGATTCGCGCTCTTTAATGCCGAAAGGCCCCAGGGGTAACTAACTAACTAACTAACTAACTAACTAACTAACTAACTAACTAACTAACTAACTAACTAACTAACTAAATAAATAAATAAATAAACGCCCTGTAACTAAATAAATAAACGCCCTAAACGCCCTGTTTCAAAATAAATAAATAAATAAATAAATAAATAAATAAATAAATAAATAAAGAGCTGTTGGTACAATATACCGGCCGCCAAGCCCGAGTCTGACTAGTTTTTAGGAGTCGTCGGAACCTATCTTTTCCCCGTTAAGTACTAAGAGCTACGGTACTGTAGCCATCACTGTTGTTGGTGACTTTACCATTGACATTTGCAAAGGCATAAATAGTGAATACTTGCACCTGCTGCAGTTATACACCATCTATGAACCTACTAGATTGTCACAAAGTGCACGTACAACTATAGGCTGTAGTCACATACCTTCCATCGTATATGATACGAGTCTCACTGACAGCTGCCTTATTTTAGCTTTATTGCTCAACGAAAGTAGTATTATTGTAAATATGAACAACCTGGCGAGTCGAAGGAATAAGCGCACACACACACACAAAATGTGGGAAAGAATGAAGGAAAAGGGATTTCAAGATGTATTCAGCTGGGACACTCATATCAAATGCGCAAACTTTGCAAATGCCTTAACGCACATGATATCTCAGAGTACGACATATAAACAGAACAAATAACCTAGAACTTTTGTGCCCGTGGATAAGCACCATCCTTAGAACAATAAATGCAAAGGACTTGGGGTACCGAAAATTTAAAAATGGCCACAGAGGCTACACTGATTATTTGAAAAATTTTCGTATACCTCGTGACCGCGTAGTAGCTCTTATACGGAGCTGGAAAAAAATACAACGCTGTCTTAATACAAGCTCTGGGCAATACCAAAAAATGTGGGAGACTATAAATGAAGTAACTGACAACCCAAAGAAAATGGCAATCCCTTTAGAATATTTCGGCGCCAAATACTGCGATACATTTTATCAGTGTTGTACAGATTCCTCCAAAACAGGAACGTAAACTCGTTCCTCGTTCCTCTACATTTTTTAACGCGTTCCCGTTAGAAGTTTGTTTAATAAGAAAGGAACGCGTTCCAGTTACATTTCAAAAAATGGAACGTGTCGTTACATTAATATTACATTTGATTTCAAAAATTGAAATTAGTGTAGGATGACACTGAGGCAAAATAAAGTGACCCTTTTAAGTCTTTCATCGACCTTAGCATATTTCACGAATTTTTAAGTCACCGGCAGCATATCATCTGGAGACAAAGAAATAGAGTAAGCCACGCTCCTTGGCAAATATTTTCAAGGAGCACTGAACATATTACGGACAACTTCGAAGCTAGTCAAAGCGCAACTCATATGGCCCTTTCCATGTCGGCCTTCAAATGCGTAGTTATAACGACACTGCGCAGCCAGTGTGCAAATAGAAAGTTACTCCCATGCACCAATGCATGTGGTTAGCTGCGATGCACCTGTCAGTAAAAGGTAGAAATAGACCTTTGGACTTAGGACATCATATAAAAGTTTGTGCCCGACCCATGCCATTGCGCGTAAATGCTGCAACAAGACTTCCCGATATATCGTCAGCATTCTCGATCGTAAATGTCTTTGCTCAAGATTGATAGCCTTCTAGCGCTTTAATAGTTTAGTTCACTTTCTAAGGAAACGAAGATATGCTTACTTTGTTAAATGTCTGGAGGTGACGCCTCTAAATGGTGCCTATGCGCGCCTGCGATGCTGCATGGTCAACTCGGGAGCTCAAGGACATTAGGATTCCAAAGGGCAGTTATTAATTGTATGCTGACTAATGATACCAGATATTTCCGCTTCAGCTAATCGAATGCAACCAGGCAGCGGCATATTCCTTCCTCGACCCCTTTCAGCAACCGTCGACAGACGTCGGCTACATAGGCTGCTTATTTATTGTTCTCCTACCTCCTGGGAAGGTCACTCTCAGACAATGAAATTGTCTTGCTGGGAATGTGCTTTGCAAAGTTGGTTGCAATGATAGAAAACAATCTACGCCAAGAGCCAAGAGTTTCGTGGGAAAAGACAGTTTTCTTAGATGCAGCTTTGAATAGAGTAAAAAGGGACGTTTTGAGGCGGCAGCAGGGCGGCCTCCACGGGTCTGCGGAACACGCCATGCTTGCAGGTCAAGGAGCTCCACTTGGGCCCTCTGTTCCTCGCTGACCAGCGAGGTCTACCAGATTTTTGTCCTCAAATTCAGCGCTTAAAATACAGGGAATGATTTTGTATAGGCTGCGCTCGTTCGCGCACGTGATTTCGCTGGAGGCGAAAATGCCAGGGGCCCGTGTACTGTGCGATGTCAGGGCACGTTAATGAACCCCAGGTGGTGAAAATTTCCGGAGACCCCGACTACAGCCTTCCCCTTCATTCTATATCTTTCATTCCCTTTCATTCCTCCATGTACTGTTATGCTAAAGAACAAAGTGCGTGTGTGTGTAGACGGTGTAAATACAACAGCTCTTGTGGACCCTGGTGCAGTAACCTCAGTTATCTTTAAGCCTTCGCTTCAAGGATCGGTTTTTAGGACATAAATTCATGTTCGCGTGGGATCGCAAGGAAACTTTTCGCGGAGTTGGGGGTGAAACGTTGCGTCCTGTAGGTGTGTTCTGTTTTAATCACGACTGGAGGGCATATTTTCAGCGCAGCAGAGTTCACAGTATTGACCCGCACCACTCATGACATTATTTTGGGCATACACCTACTTCATGAATGTGGTGCTATGCTTGACTGCGGGACTGGAGAGGTGCTTCTGCGATTTCACCTGGGGATATTCAGACTCATCAACCCGAGGTATTCTCGCTGTGTCAAGATGTGTTCCTACCCGGTCGGACAGGCATGTTTGTTCCTGTGTGTTCTTCGTGAGTCCGGAGGGGACCCTGCAGCGGCCTCGTCGAACCCGATCATAATAATGCGAATAAGAAGAATGTGCTGGTTCCGCGATCAGTCGTTCAAGCCATTGACGGACGCGATTTTTTGTGGACAGTCAACCCGTAGGCCGAGTCCGTAGTTCTACCAGCTGGACTTAAACGGGGCACATTTGAGGAGCAAGAAGAACTTGACGTACGGATCATTGCAGGGTCCTCAGAAGTTAATCGACCACCATCCGACCACTCGGATGAATTGCGACGAATGATAAACAAGTCACTGTCTTCTCCTGAGCAAGACTCGCTACAAGAAGTACTTTCTCGATACGCGTCAGTAGTTGATTTTGCTCAGAGGGAACGCCCCGTTGTGTTACCGGAAACTCGTACGCAGCATCGTATCAACACGGAACAAGCCACACCAATCCGCCAGAAACCTTATCGCGTATCTCCATCGGAGAGGGAAGTGATCGCCGATCAGGTGAACGACATGCTCCAGAAGGGCAATATTCAAGGGTCATGTAGTCCCTGGGCAGCTCCTGTTCTATTGGTTAAAAAGAAAGACAATTCATAGAGATTTCGTGTAGATTACCGTCGTCTCAATACCGTCAAAACGAAGGACGCGTATCCTCTACCGTGCATCGACGACGCCGTTGACTGCCTTCATTCCGCCTCGTACTTCTCGTCGGTCGATTTGCGGTCAGGGTATTGGCAGATACCAATGAACCCATCCAACAAAGAGAACACCGCCTTTGTTACGCCTGACGGACTCTTCGAGTTTAACGTGATGCCGTTTGGCTTATGCAATGCGCCAGCAGCCTTCGAACGATTTATGGACTCTGTACTTCGTGGTCTCTACTGGGAGTCTTGCATGTGTATTTGCCCGACGTGATTATTTTTGGCAAGACTTTTCACGAGCACAACCAGCGGCTTGCCGTGGTTCTAAATTGCATTGGCGAGCGTCAAGCCCTTGTGCTTGGATATCTGGTCGACAAGGACGGCATACGGACTGACCCCGAGAAGATTGCCGCTGTTAGCGACTTTAAACAGCCGAAAACCGTGAAGAATCTCCGAAGCTTCCTGGGTCTAGCTTTATATTGTTGCAGATTTATCAAAGACTTCGCTCAGATCTCTCATCCATTGACATGCCTCCTTCGCAAAGACACTCGCTACCTGTGGACTGCACAGTGTGACGCTGCTTTCGAGCAGTTGAAGTGCCTGCTCACTTCCGGCCCACTCCTACGTCACTTTGATCTGACGGCGTTCACAGAACTCCATACGGATGCAAGTTGTGTGGGCGTTGGTGCCGTGCTCGTTCAACTGCAGGAAGGACGCCAACACGCCGTTGCGTAGGCAAGTCGCAAGGCTGAGAACAAGTATACCGTGACAGAATCGGAATGTCTTGCAGTTGTGTTCGCCGTCCACAAGTTCAGACCATATCTGTACGGCCGACATTTCAAGATCGTTACAGACCATCATTCCCTCTGCTGGCTTGTTGGCTTGCGCGACCCAGCTGGCCGATCGGCACGTTGGGCATTAAGGCTTCAAGAGTACGACTTGCCGTGGCCTACAAGAGCGGTCGCTGTCACGCAGATGCCGACTGTCTATCTCGTATCCCCTCTCAAAATAGCAGCACCGATGACGACGATTTCGACAATCACTTTTCTGTTGTCTCCTCCGAGTTTCCCAATTCTGACATCTTCAGGAATGAGCAACAACGTGATCCTTCACTAAGGCCACTTATTTATGCTGCCCACAGATCTGTACGGGAAACGCCGTTTGTTATTCGCGATGTTCTGCTATGTTGCAAGAATTATTCTGGCAGCGGAGCTCCGCTGCTTCTCGTTGTTCCGGGGTGCCCGCGCCTTGCGGTTCTCAGGGCCATGCACGACGACATTACGGCCGGACACCTCGGATTTGCTCGGACACTTCACCGCATTCGACAACGCTTCTATTGGCCACAACAGTGGAAGACGACCAAGCAGTACGTGGCCAGTTGCGATATGTGCCAGCGTCACAAACACCCGACTACCTCTCCTGCGGGCACGCTGCAGCCAGTGAAGCCGCCGACGTCACCATTTGAAAATGTGGGCATAGGTTTACTCGGCCGTTTCCCTAAATCTTCAAGTGGCCGCCGCTGGATAATCTTATGTGTAGACTATAAGACGCGTTATACGGAGACTGTGGCACTTGTTTCAGCCACAGCCTCTGATGTTTCGTGATTTCTGCTGCATTCGATTATCCTCCGCCACGGAGCCCCCCGTGTGGTGATAAGTGATCGCGGTCCGCAGTTCACTGCTGACGTTGTAGAATCACTGCGGCTCGGCGGATCTCTATATCGGCATTCCACGCCTTACCATCCGCTAACGAATGGTCTAACGGAGAGCACCAATCGCACTATTATTAACATGATCTCCATGTACGTCTCAGCTGACCATAAGAACTGGGATGCTGTACTACCTTTCATTAGCAACAACTTGATGAGGGCTAGTTGGTGCATATCCACAGCAAAGAAGTAACAGCGCAAAGGAACACAGACGACGAAGAAACGAAGACCACAGGACAAGCGCTGACTGCCAACTGAATGTTTATTGCGTGAAGACCAGCCTATTTATACATTCTCAGAAGAACACGCGCACATCAAAACACTCACAATCACAAATACAATCGTTCTTTTATGAAGTCTATCTCCTTCTGTGATAGTACAAGTGAGGGCGAACTAACACAATTATCTCCTTCTTGGTTGATAAAGAACGCCTCTAAAATTTCTCTTTCTTTCTTACATTTTTCTTTACCAATAAATTTTGTTTTTTTAAACATGGGAACGCATGTGCACTTCTTACAATGGTCAACTAAATGGCTACCATATCCATTTCTTACATTATTTGCGTGTCGACGTGCGCGATCATTAAAGCATTGTCCTGTCTGACCAATATACACTTTCCCACAGCTCATGGGAATTCGATAGACTACCTTGCTCATGCAATCAGTGTAACGGGTTGTGTGATTAGTGGAGAATGGCGATCGCAACCATTTTCTAGACCAAGTCGACAAAATACTAAACATATTCATAAAGTCATCTGGAGGACTCAAGTTCACGCATGAATTGCCGATCAATAACCGAATTCAGTTTCTTGACATCAACTTATGTTTTTCATCAAGTAAGCAGATATGCTGGGCCTATCAGCCTAGGTCAAAGAAAACCTTGCTGCCGTATGACAGCTCGCAGACCAAACTGGTTAAGAGGGGCATAGCTACCACCTGTATTAAGGCAGCATTAAATAAGTCATGTGAGCACGAATGTGAACGTAGTCTGATGAATCAGCTAGCCCGGTTACGAGACGCAGGGTTTCCCCAATCTGTCATTACATCCGTGTGCGAAACGATTTTGCAGAGAACAAAAGCAGAGCAGGGCAACAAAGGTAAGGGGAAAGACAAGAGGCCTGTGCACGTAGTTCCATACTTGCACAAGTTGTCTCACAATCTTAAAAAGTTTCAAATAGGCACAATGTTAACTTGATTTTCAATGCTCCTTGCAAGCTGTCATCGATAAGTGCGCTCATGAATTCGAATAACAGGACCTCCGTGTGCACCACTAATCACACAACCCGTTACACTGATTGCATGAGCAAGGTAGTCTATCGAATTCCCATGAGCTGTGGGAAAGTGTATATTGGTCAGACAGGACAATGCTTTAATGATCGCGCACGTCGACACGCAAATAATGTAAGAAATGGATATGGTAGCCATTTAGTTGACCATTGTAAGAAGTGCACATGCGTTCCCATGTTTAAAAAAACAAAATTTATTGGTAAAGAAAAATGTAAGAAAGAAAGAGAAATTTTAGAGGCGTTCTTTATCAACCAAGAAGGAGATAATTGTGTTAGTTCGCCCTCACTTGTACTATCACAGAAGGAGATAAACTTCATAAAAGAACGATTGTATTTGTGATTGTGAGTGTTTTGATGTGCGCGTGTTCTTCTGAGAATGTATAAATAGGCTGGTCTTCACGCAATAAACATTCAGTTGGCAGTCAGCGCTTGTCCTGTGGTCTTCGTTTCTTCGTCGTCTGTGTTCCTTTGCGCTGTTACTTCTTTGCTGTGGACCTTTCATTACGTACGCTTTTAACACTGCTAAACATGAAGTCACGGGGTATGCTCCTTTCTTTCTGCTCTGCGCTCGTCATGCTTCCTCGATACCATGCTTCCATTCTCGACTAACGAAGACATTAGTGTCGCTCAGACTTTGTGTCGTACCGAGGAAGCGCCCCGACTTGCTCGGCTCCGAACCCTCTCGTCAAATGCCCATGCCAAGGCTCGTTACGACGCAAGACACCTTCCACTTACTTTCGGCAAAGGCGCTTTTGTTTGGCTATGGACACAGTTCGAAGAAAGGGACTACGCCAACAGCTTCTCTCCAAATATTCAGGCCCATTTGTCAAACTGAGCTGCTTTAATGATGTGACTTATGTCGTTGCCATGGTCACGGCTAACAACCGCTGTTCCCGCAAGACGCAAGTTGTGCACGTCGCGCGGCTGAAGCCCTGTGGTAGACGAGTGTGCCTTGGTGCATATTTTGTGTGGAGGTTTTATGAGTATTTAAAAAGAAGGTTTTCTTAGAACATTACAATTTTTTAATTGAACTCGTTCCAGTCCGAAAAACACGCATAGGGGATTTCAAAAAGTGGACCACACGCCGGGTGTATCTTTAAAATGGCGTATTTTATTATTTCTGGAAGTTGCATCCTTACGCTTTTTAACCTCGAGGCTGTTTATTCTTACGCTTTTTAACCTCGAGGCTGTTCAGCATGGCATAAAAAACGGCTGTCCTTCCTCAAAAAAAAAAAAAAAATCGCCGCGCTGCTGCGCACTACCTTACCTTGCCTCGCTACCGAGAAAGGTGGTGTGACGTCATGGCAATGTGCGCATGCGCCGAAGCAGTAGAAACAGAGAACTGCCGCCAAGCCGCGCTCGCAAACGGAGCCTGCCGCGCCTAGCAACCGCAACAGCTTGTGCAACGTCAGCAAAAACGAGCATGCGCCGTGCCACGGCTGTGAAGGAGCCACGTTGAGCTACCGAAATCACTACGGCCTTCGCCTCCTTTCTATCTATTTCGTGGAAGGCAGTTGGTGTAGGCGAAATTGACGCCGTAGCGAAAATTTGTTGACGCTGTGCGCAGCTGTGGTGCGCAGTCTGTACAGCAGTGCGTCGATAGCTTAAGGTCTCTTTTATTAAAGGTGCCCTGTAACATTCGGAATACCGATAGAAAACGATGCCGAACTGTGGGGGAGGTTATTGTGAGCGCGTGCGTCAAATATTATTAGATGCGAAGCAGCTCTTTGACTAGCCTGTGTAACGCTGTCCCTCCGTGAGTCCGTACGAACGCGCCGCAACGCGCTCCCCTCGCCGCAGGTGTTGGAGCCGGTGCCAGGTAGGTCACGCCGCAGCTGCGCGTTGACGTCACGCTCCTCTCGCAGTGCGCGCTGACGTCACTCTCTGCCTCGCCTGTCGCGCGCTCACCGCAGCGCCCGCAGCTGCCGCCTCCTCCGTTCGCCCGCAACACCTGCCGCTACCGCCGCTCGCTCCGCTACCGCGACCGCCGCTCGCTATACCGCCGACTCGTCGTTTCACGCGCAAAAAATTAACATCATCTTCCCAAAAGGAACCCTGATGGGATGCGAAGCACCCGCGTTAGCGCCGTTCAACCCGTGACGCCACCGGTGCGCAACGCTGCTGCTTCGCATCCCATCAGGGTTCCCTTTGGGAAGATGGTGTTAATTTTATTGAGCTGCGTGCACCAGGAAATTTTTTATTTGGTTTCAAATTCACCTGCTCTTCTTCCCAACAAATACTGCTAGGCCGCCGACTACATTACTCGAGGCAGATGTAGCATTGGTTGAACTTGCGTTCATAGTGAGTGGGGTAAGTACACCACATCTTAGCCGCGACAGGGACGATGAGGCTTGTTCTTCATTTGTGTGCTGAACAACGACCGTAGAAATAGCACAGTATTGGGTATTTTGGTGAGCGCCGGTGATTGTTTGTTGTACAGCCGTGCTCTGCGGAAAAGGTCTTGGGGAGACTTCGACAAGTAGGTATACCGGCTGGGCAACTATATTCATCGCGTTTCGTCGCCGCCGCGCCTGAATGCTTGCCGTTACAGTGCTTATGTGTGCTCAGGGGCGTTTAATGAGCTCGAGCATGACACTGCAAATGCGCGTTCGCTTCAATCGATGAGGTGCTAGCTACTAAATTGGATTCGCCAATTCAAAGGCGCTAAATAAGCGGCGGGTTTATGTTCACAGCTCTGTGTCGTGCAGGATTATCTAAGAGCCGGCGCTAACCGCAGAGCTGTTCTGCAAGTATTAATTTTGTAATTGTGCTGAAGAGGAACTTACCACTGGCAGTACGTGTGAGGTAATATGTGTGGGTATATGTACCCGATCGTCGGCGTACGGTTGCGTGAGGTGATTGGTCTATGTGCTTCATTACTTTGATATGCTTACTTTTGTGGTTGCGTGTCTACGTGTGTGATGTTCCTTTGAATTCATGGCAAATTTTATATGCGATATTAAATGCTGATAAAGTGTGTGTTTATACAAATGCTGATAAATCTAGTGAAAATGTGGTCGCAGGGGGAAGCCTCCATTCTTCTTTTTTTTCCGGCTTGTCGGAACTGGTTCAACAGTTAGTGTGCCTGGAATGGTCTACCGAGGGCAACCTTTAAACCATCGAGTGGGAGCTGCAGGGGACTAAAAACTTGAACCGCTGCTGTTAGTCTCGCAGTTACTCCATAATTGGTCAAAAATCTGTGGCAGTCCACTTCCCGAAAGGACGAACAGCATATCCCATTTTCGCCCATTGTGGCTTAGAGTGCAAGGTAGCGCCACTTTTGTCCTCGGTCATATTAGGCTCAGCTCGACGACAGAGGCGGGCCATATCTTCAGCAAACATGGCTACAGTGTCGTCGGGTTTCTGCACCCTCATATCAAGTAGTTGCTGAGCACGGTCCCGCCGATCGACGCCCGCAAATGTCTCAATGAGCTGATGTTGGAAATCATTCCATGTGTTGATGCCACCTTCGCGATTGTCAAAATAGGTGCGAGCACTGCCGTCAAGGGCGAAATACACGTGGGCGAGCTTTTTTTGCTCAGTCCAGCCATTGATCCTGGCAACACCTTCGTACTGCTCATGCCAATCTTCAACGTCCTCATGTGCGCCACCATGAAAGCGATCGGGAACCAGTGGCTGAAGAAGGGTTACCTGGGACTAACTGTTGGTAGAGCCGGCTGGTGGAACCTGAGGAACCTCTCGTGTGACTAGCACTCGACATTGGCAGAGGTAGGAACCGCCTGGACGAATTTTGCTGATGGGGTGTGAGCTCTGGAGCGAGGCCTAGCTGCCTGCAGCAATGTACATGTGTTGTCAGAGGAGATGGGCTAGATGGACGGCTCCTAGGAGGAGTGCGGAGCATCAGGCAGGGTGGATACCCAGCACCTCCACCAGTGTCGCGGTACAAAGCGAACAGGAGACAACACGTTCAGCAAGAAAACAAAACCGGCGTGTCGAAGCCACCAGACGAGAAACGGGGTTCTCGTTTTCTTCGTTCTCAAATTCCCTCTTGATCCACTATCGGAGTTCACAAGAAAGCATATCGCCATCGTCGTCTTTATGTCTAGACAGAATGCACGCGTCAATAAATTCAGAGGGTGTCAACCAGATCAAAATTTTGGTGGGCACTTCCCGTTCCCGGGCACGATTCCTGCTTCTTTTCCAGATTACGGCTAACATTCGAGGAACAGCTTTTTGATGACGTGTTTGATAAGTGTTTAAACGGATTCAGAAATCCCGGGAAATGGAATTACTGGAGTCTTCTCTAAGCCGTCGAAAAGATCTATTTTTGATGACGTTTAGCAGATGTTAAGGAAACGTCTTTTATATTTGCAACATGCCGGACAGTAGACGGGATATGCGACTTATCCTACAGTAACCCTTCTTAAGCGTGCCGTTTCTGCGACGTCGTTAACGTCTTGGATATCCGTTCCGAAGACGTCATAAATCTTTTCTTTGCTGGCTGGGGTAGTTCAAGGGTACGTAAATATTGATCAACTACCAGTGACCCGTAGTGTTTGATCGGGTGAGTGTGGTAATTTGTAAGGAGAATTATCATCGAACGAGATCTGTTGCTGAGAATGGTAAGTGAACTAATTAGTTTAAAAAAAAACGCCAGGTGGCACATACGCTAGGCTCCCGTTACACTCAATCGCACGTCTCAGGGCAATGACCACCGTTGCCTCCGGCGTTATGTCCCTGCAGGTATCAACAACTGTTTCGTCGAGAAAGTGACAAGGGCTGGCTGACGCTAGCTCTCTTTTGTTTGTTGAATTTGCGCCCTGTAAGCATTTGCAATTTATAAAGAACAATAGCTCACACATTCCTTGTACGTCCTTCGCCATTAGAAGAGAACATGCACCCCCAACTGACGTTTTTGAACACCGACACTAAGGCCCCGTTAGCATCGATCTGTCTCCCTATTGAATCCCCGTCGCCGCGCTGAGTGTTTAACGCAGCCTTGACGAAGCTTTCAGTGTCTCTTTTTGCTTGTTTAAATTCGCAGACCTGCGAGGTTTCTTGCTTCTGTTGTACGCTGCAGGAAGGTCAAGGTTGTCATTGCCGCTAACTTTCAGCAGCGTGACATCAAGCCTCACTGTCGCACTTCGTCCATGCACAGGCTCGAAGATCATCATCTGACCTTTTTTTTTAAATTTTTTACTTCTATTGTCCTTTTCAAAGCAAGTGTCACATGCCAGTGTACTAATTGAATGCTTTCGAACTTAGCGCAGTTTACTGCGGCTCACGCTCCTCCATATAAATGGACGACCGTCTTATTTGGACGCCCTTTAAGGTTGTTAGCTTGTGATTATGTGACTCACCGCATGGCAACTCGCGTGTGCATATATCTTAGGACTGTCTGCGAATGCTCCTTTGACAAGAGTATCTGCGGCGTAGAACAACAGGGGAATGTTCTCTGTCAAGAATTTACCACTTCCACGGCGCTACCGTAAGTCAAGACTTTTTGCGTTTGCCAGGAGCGGCAAGGTTTCACGTGGCCTAAAGAATCCACTTGTTTCTCAGTGTCACGTTATTAAAGGGCCGCATTATTCAATGTGGATCGGATTACGACGAGCCTCTTCAGTAGGGTTTCGCCGCCTCACTAACACTGCCGGCATTGCCGGCATCGGTGAGTGTCTCAGCACGTCTTCGCCTAGTGAGCAGAATGGGGAGCTTTACAGTGACATTTAAATTTTCGTTGTGTGCTCGTTATCACTCGGAAAAAAAAAATCAAGCGCGCCGAAGAACCAAGCGTGTCGTTAAAGGGACTCTATACCGTCCTTCACCGCTCTCACTTTTTTGCCTGAACAGAAAGCGTACCCTTCGAAGTGTCCCAGCGTGCATGGTTTCTATAAAAACTGAGTATAAATTATCAAAACACAATTTCTTTATCTACGATGTCACTCGGCTGCTATATACAGATTCCGGCAACAATGATTACCGCACACGTTGTGTCGTCGTCGCCGTGGCAGTTCTTTCGGGTGCGGGAGCCATCTCAACAGGAATGGGTTCCAAGGTCGACATTCCAGAGTTGAAGAAGGGAGGCGAGGCGAAGTCGGCGCGCCGGGGTGCGCCTCGGACATGCAGTGCCGCGTGCGTGACAA
The DNA here is from genome assembly GCA_013339685.2 of Hyalomma asiaticum. Taxonomy (NCBI): domain Eukaryota; kingdom Metazoa; phylum Arthropoda; class Arachnida; order Ixodida; family Ixodidae; genus Hyalomma; species Hyalomma asiaticum. The sequence continues at coordinate 50,421,279 of CM023490.1, forward strand.
GCGCAGTACTACGCGCCTGTACACGCAGACGAATTCGAAAGCAGCACCGCCTGCGCCACCCCAAAAGCAGCGAAAAAAGAACGTATTGCTCTTGCACGCTATAAAAAGGTGTTTCATAGGGCGAAGTACGCTTGTAAGAAATACATAAATATGTTTCAGCAGGTTATGTATCCCTACATGGGCTGCTTCTCGCAAACTTGGACATTGACAATAACACTGCTGGGTGTCGCTAGCGGTGGTTTTTGCACCACTTTCAGAGCAAAATTAAATACATAGTTCCCTTTCTTTTGTGGGGTGAAACCGTGCTCATTCCCGTAAGCATGACGCACTATCTACCGATTTTTACCACAATCTTAAAAGATTTTCTGAGCGCTAGACAGTCCCTTTAAATGATTGATTGATTTCTGGTGTTTTACGACCAAAGACCACGGCATGATGTAAGACAGCGTAGTGGAGGGCTCCCGAAAGTTCGTCCACTTGGGGACCTTTGACGTGCGCTGACATCGCACAGTAGACAGACCTCAACGTTTCGCCTCCATCGAAATGCAGCAGCCGCTGCCGCGATACCGTTCCGCCACCATCGGATCAGCATCCGAGCGCCGTAGCCACTAGACGACCAAGGTGAGGCAAGTGGGCCGACGTGGGATCCTTATTCATTGTGCGTGTAACTACTCCTTGCATTCTCAAAGATAGGGTGATTAATCCCTTTTGAGTTTCATACGTTCTTTACTAAAAATGTGCTTTCAGCTCCAAATGACGCGAAGCCACTGCTAAACTTCTCGGAAAGGCGTCGGTATAGTCTTGATAGTATTCGGCTAGACCCAATCAGCATCGCCTCGTCTCACTTCTGTTCATCGAAATTTTAGTGGTCCTCTTTCGTTGGGTTGGCCCCGCCACGGTGGTCTAGTGGTTATGGCCCTCGGCTGCTGGTCCGAAGGTCGCGGGATCGAATCCCGGCCACGGCGGCTGCATTTCGATGGAGGCCAAATGTCGATGTCCGTGTGCTGTACGGTGGGAGTGCACGTTAAAGAACCCCAGGTGGTCAAAATTTCCGCAGCCCTCCACTGTGGCGTATCTCACAATCACAGTGGGTTTTGGGACGTTAAACCCCACAAATCAATCAAATCATCTTCAAATCTTTCATTGGGCAGACTAAACGCCCGGGTTTGATCTACGCGCCGGTGGTCGTATTTTCGATGTTCGCGAAAACGCTGGAGGCCCGTGTACGGTGCCTTGCAATCACGCATCCAAGAACTCAATGTGGTCTAAATTTCCCTAGCCTTCCTACGTGGCGTGCCTCGCGAACACATAGCGATTGCGACTTGACACCTTGGCCAGTTGCGTGACGATTAATGACAAAATAGGTTTGCCGTTGCGACGGTATTCACGGCGTGAGACAGGCCTCGATTTTTTTTTTTTTTTGCAGGCATGGCGCTCCGTGACAGCGAACACATGTCCTGGGCTCTGAGGCGGCTGCTTGTAGGGCCAGAGGTGACATCAGTGGGATACACTTGCTTTGGAGTAATCCGCTCGCGCGCAGACTAACCGAATATAGTCGACCGGTACTGCGAATCTCCGCAACGACAGATAGTTGTTACCGACTCTAGTACACGACGCCAAAATTAGGAGGGATTTCCTTCGGTTTCACTGGCTGGCGCACGATGCCGTGGCCATGGAGCAGACGCCGCCTGCTCGCGCAGTCGCTTTCATAAAGGAGTGCAAACTCAACAACACAAAAGGAAGATTGCACTGGACCGATAAATCAAGGCGCTGGAGGAATACGCCTTCAGCATGAGTGTACTTAGGCGAATACTTGTACACGGTGGTGACATAAAATTCGTGAAGTGGATGACTGCATCGAGCAACGTGACATCAAAACACATTCAGCCCCCCCCTCCCCCGCCCTCCTCCTTCCGGCGGAAGCATGGTCTTCACTTACGGCGTGGAACGACTGATTTTATATCTAGGGAACGTTTGAGCACCCTCTAGCGCGCAGGAAGAAGGGTGGATATGATGGCGAGCCTTATTCCCCTAATGGCGCGAAGAAAACAACCGCTCCACTTTCCCGGACGTCAGCGTAGCACTAACCACGGATCTTTGACGTCTGTCCTTTTTTTCACTACAATGGTGTTGGTGCCATTTCGCAGCAACTGCATCCGTTGCGGGAAGCTGCGCTAATTGCGCCTATCCCGGGAGCTGCGATTCCGAGAATCTGCTCGAGCGTATCGTTCATAGGCAGATTCATAGGCAGATAAGAGATATATCGATCATACAAGCTGGACGAACATACGACGCAGATATCCTAATGATTTTAACAAGGTCAAAGAGCTGATGGAATTTTCATGTGGCCCTGCTGGGCGGTATGCGTTCCGCATATGAAATCGATGCATTACACATGTTTTCTGAAGGCTGTTCACACACTTATACACAACAACCTACGATGCAAACTAAACAAAAGCAGCTTTGCATAATCATCCCATGATCGACTGCATATCTACCCTTAAGCCGCGCTCTGAGTTCTCATTTCATTTCTATTCATACTAAGCTGTACATGTAAGTAACATTACGTGTCCAACAGGGCTCCGCTTTGAGACCCTTCCTATATTATAATGAGGTTCTAAGCTGTAGTAAGTCCAGAGACCATCCCTATGCCGATCACAACATGTTTATTGATCATCGCTGTTTTTTATCCGTTTACATACACGTCATTGCAACAGCGATAATTCCGTTGCAAATGAGAACGCTATGTAAAGTCATGATTGAGACTCGTCTTGTTCTGGTCCACATATGCCAACAATTTTACGTAAACCAGGTTGGAATTCCCATTGCGTTTCTTCTCAGGCGACAGTAATTCGAGCCATTGTTGGCATAAGTCGAGCTTAAAGTTGCAGCACAACAAACGTAACAAGCGTGCACGCGATTCAAACAAGAGCTTGTCAATTCTGTGGTTCGGAAAAAAAATGTCCCATGAACCATAAATCTCGCGTATAGTCCAATCACCGTGATGATGATGATGATGATTTTTGGGGTTTAACGTCCCAAAACCAGTTCTGATTATGAGAGACGCCGTAGTGGAGGGCTCCGGAAATTTCGACCACCTGGGGCTCTTTAACGTGCACTGACATCGCACAGCTCACGGGCCTCAACATTTCGCCTCCATCGAAATGCAGCCGCCGCGGCCGGGATTCGATCCCGCGACCTTCGGATCTGCAGCCGAGTGCCATAACCACTAGACCACCGTGGCGGGGCAGTCCAATCACCGTGACTATGGGCCACTCCCAACGTGCCTTTTTTAATGTGACAAGAGCGTGTGCGGTAGTGTGTACGCAAACTAATTATGAAAAAAAAAATGACTACAGCAGCCCACGCTAACACACGCTCCGAGATGTTAAAATAGTTGTATCACACGGCCACTGGTCCTAACATGGACGAAACATGCTTTTCCAACGAGGAGATTAACGCAGATGGCAAAGGAAAGGGTAAAGTTCAATAATTTTTTGCTGCTTCCATTGATGTGTCTCGGCTCTAACAGAAAAGGCTTGGGCATGTTGCGTGCGGCCAAACTGAAGAACACCCCTCTATTAAATCTAGGTGCCCGTTAAGAAACTCCCGTTTTTGAACTTAATCTGGGGAATTCTACTACTTCGTGTGTAATAATCATTTCGTGGGTATAGGACTAAGCCTTATTGCTGCATTGTTACATACCGGTGGCTCTGGCGATTCTTCCTCTGAGTCAGTCGACTTCCTTAGAAGTTTGCGGCAGCGCTGTTCAACTTCGCCAGAACAGTCGCGGCTTTCGCATTATCGCCTACGACCTGGGGGAGAGAGCACGGGCTTTCGCTGCAGCGGTTTTCTTTCACGCAAAACAAGTGGCACGGTGTTTGCATAGCAATGCCATCGATCCACTAAGAGAAAGGAAGAAAGGAAACAAGAGTTTCGGGTTTTGCAGTTCTTGTTCATATATTATCAGGTGAACAAGAAGGAGAAACCTAGACACGTACTTGCCCTGGAGCGACTAACGGAAAGAAAGAAGAAAGGAATGGAACCAAATAATGTTTTCTGAACCCTGGGGACCATGGTCCGAAGTGGAACACCAAAACCGCTGTGGTACACACCAACCACTGAGCATCACACATATAGGCGAACCTTAGGATTGGTTTGTACCGACTTTTCTAACACAACTCCTCATAGGCGAGAGTAATAGAAACTGAGGTGGAGGGAGAAAGCGAAAGAAATTAAGAATGAGGATTATCTCTCTCTCGTAGTATTCGGCATATAACTCTAAAGCGAGACCTCTCTTGGCGAAGCGGTAGAACACATAAGCGGCAATGCGGCGAATCGAAGGCCCGTGGTGGGATAAGTAGTGTGGACATGCATATGAACGCGTTGCGTGCAGACATCAGTGGCACCTCGACAGTGCACAGGGAACGTTGACAGTTCTCCACGAGTGATTATTTCCGTAATGTCGTTATGTCCCCTATGATAACTAGTCTTGATATGCCTGTCCTTTCATCAAGAAGGAAGCTGGTCCGTTTATCTCTGTTACATAAAACTTATTTTGTCAATGCAGATGTGAAAAAAAAGACCTCATCACAACACTTAAGTACGTGTCCACGCGATTTGACCGCAGCCACAATATCCAAGAGTGAGGTTGCCAGACAAACATCTTCTTTAACTCATTTCTGCCAAAAACAGCATCCGAATGGAACCGCCTCCCCGCTTTGGTCACAAGCAATCGACTGATCTTTCGATTGATCTTTCGAATCTACAGAAACTGGCGATAACACACGTCTTCATTTAGACTACTTTCACAGAGACTCCAGGAGGCTACACCTGCTGCAATGCTGACAATTAATGTTCCCTTCACTGCTCCCACAAATATATATGGTCTCGTTTTTACTCGGTATCCGATAGGTTCACTGAAACTGTCGCTAACACTTCTGTGGGACAATGTCATTCAAGGTGTCCACAATATTACGCACACGCCCTCAGCGTGCGATAAAAATACCTCGAAAGGTAGGCGGCGTAATTTTGCTCTTGCCACCGAAGGTTGCCACTGTTCTATACCTATATATTCTTCAATAAATCATTCTGCGAAGGCAGGATAGAAATATTTGAAATTGAAGAAGTTCAAATAAATTGAAATTGAAGGCAGATGTGAAATAATTCTGCGAAGGCAGAATTATTTCACATCTGCCTTTCATACTTGCCATGCTTGATGGCTACACTCATGTGTTCATATTTACGCACGCGCACAAGAAGCTAGACATGTATTTTATAAGCGTGCGTGTCACAAAGGAAATGCTCGGAAAATATGAGCCTGCTAAGTTTAAACATTGTGTCCACAAGGGCTTTCATGTGGGAGATGGTTACGAAAAGGGAATCTGCGGGAATTAGACAAATATGAAAGCCACGCAATTAAGTCATTACGAGCATGTGCCAGGTTATATGCGATAGCAATTGACTGCTCTGTCCTGGTGTCAAGATGAGCTGGTGTTGTTTTACTTTTTTTTGACAACAAGCAAAGCCCACATTGAACGTTAACATCTGCCAGAAATCTGTCTGGTTAAGCAAAATAGTGTGAGTGTTGAAACGAGATGACACCAGTGTAGGCCCTTGCTTTCTTTCCTTTTTTTTACTTGAAACACAAAAAACAATGTTTTGGGGTCAGCTCGGACGCTTTTGGGGTGAGTGCTAGTCTTTGAAGTTTCGTGCAATATGGCTGTATCAGAGAAGTGTCTCTGTTAGTTTGAACTGCAGGCCAAAAAGAGTATACGTCAAGGTGAAAGTCTGGAAAGACGTTAGAAGTGCCCACTAGAAAAGTGCCTGCGGGCTCTCTCAATTTTACGAGTTATCTTGACAAATGGAAGTTCGATTACAAACAGTCATGTAATTTCTAAGTGCAAAAGCAGCTTACACTACGCGCTGCGAACAAGTTAGCTTAGGTGCACTTGTAGGTGACATATACTTTGTGTTGAGGTAATATGCAGGTAAAATCATCAACGCGTCCAGCGGGAAAGATCAAAGAATCGCCCACTGTAGAGGTTAAACGATCTGCGACTTCTGAATTTCAGATAAAGAACGTTTTTTATCTAAATGTCGGAAGGAAGTAATTTGATGGTGTGCTTAAATTATTTATACAAAAATAAGAATGAAGACATTTGGCGGTGCATTAAAACAGTGATTATATAGAAAGAAGAACGAAGCCATTTGACGATGTATTTAACATGTTCTTTAAACAAAATTAACAGGGAAGTGTTTGTATGTGGTGGCTAAAAATTCTTTATACAGGAGTAAGAAGGAAGCCTGTAGACAGTGTAGATAGAATATTGTTTTTACAGAAGAAAGGTCTTTAGACGTTTCAGCTAAAAAAATTCTCTATACAGTAATAAGGAGCAAGGCGTTCTACAAACAAGTGTTACTACAACACAAATCTCTGTAGGCTGTCAGTACGGTCAAAGAAAAATAATAGCTGGTCTACTCTATGTTAACTGGCTGTATTGTAAGGGATGGACAGATGCTATGAAGGCTGGTAGCCAGAGGAAAGGTCTTATACAGAACAAAATGCGTGAGTGCATTTAATTACCCGTATTGGTTGAACATGACACAAAAATAGGACCACCAGTAACAAATTTCCCGTCTTTATAATTCATATGCAGGATGCTGGAACGAAGTATACAAGTCGTGTGTCAGCGAAACCTGCAGTGAATGGAAGTGTGGATAACTCACCACAGGATGGCCTGTCGGATGTACCACGGACGGCGTGAGCGGCTGTTTCTGCAAGGACGGTTATTCCCGCAACAGACGTGGCAATTATGTTCGCGGTTACCGATGCTGCGGAGAGCCTATTCCAGTGCCTGCTCGACCACTGCCGAATTCGCGATGGATGGATGGATGCTATGAGCAAAGCTCTTGGCACCGAAGGTTGCCACTGTGCGGGAATATTTACCCTTTGTAACGGGGCGGTGACATGTAGGCCACCAGGCTCGTAAGAAGACTTAAGAACATTTTTTTTTCTCTCTCTCTCTTTAAATTTTCCTCATGCCTTTTAAATATACTTCACTCAAATCGATCGTACTATAGGAAAAAACGGAAATTCATAGCCGCGTTCCCTGCCCCTTATGGCAGAAAGACCATATTTTTCCCTATAATTATTTTTGTCCGTGCTCTCTAGTTTTCTGCCACCAGTATTCTAACCGTCTCTTACTTATTTCAATCGCGGCTATGTTCAGCTTCCCGTTGTTCGCCCTAAAACCCAAGGCTTCCTGTAGGGTGGTGTCCAAACGTACACCTGGGTGGATATTTCCGCATTCAATCAGAACATGCTCCGTCGTTTCCCTATCTTCCTCACAGCATGTGCATTTTTCTTCTTCTTTACTGAATTTCGCTTTATAACTACGCGTTCTAAGGCAGCCCGATCTCGCTTCAAACAATAAAGCGCTTCCTCTTGAATTATCATAAAATGCCTCCCTCTTTATTTCATTTTTGCCCTCTCGGTAGTTATTCAGAGTCGGTTTTTTTTTCCATCGCTGCCCTCCAGTAAATCTTCTCCGCCTCTCTGACTTTTCCTTTTACGCTCTTTGTTGTCAGTTCTCTTAGAGCGGTATATTTACTGGTGAGCCCCCTAGTTCTCTTTCTCCACTGAGTGTCAATGCTCTTTCTATATAAATAGCGGAACACCTTCACTGCCCACCTACTATCTTTCATATTCCTTAGCCTCTCTTCAAACCTTATTTTGCTCTGCGCTTCCCTTGCCTCAAAACTCGCCCATCCCATATCGCCCTTTACAGCCTTGTTTGTCGTTTTCCCGTGAGCACCCAACGCGAGGCGTCCCACAGTTCTTTGATTCACATCCATTCCTGATTGTATCTCTGGCCTCATGCACACCACTGAGTTCCCAAATGTAAGCCCAGGTATCATTACCCCTTTCCAGACACCCCTAAGCACCTCGTAGCTATTTAGTCCCCATAACGCTCTGTGCTTCATTATTCCTGCGTTCCTCTTTCCCTATGCTGCCAAGGCTTTTTCGTGTACCTTCATGTATCTATCACCCTCATTTACCCATACGTCAAGGTACTTGTACTCGCTTATTCTCGGTATTTCTTGGCCCTGCATGGATACCGCCTGGTCGTTGGGGTCATTGAATACCATCAATCCGCATTTTGTTACACTAAATCCTAGTCCTAGAGCCTCGCCTTCCTTCCCGCATATATTCACCAGCCGTTGTATATCATCTCGACTGTCCGCGAATAAGACAATATCATCAGTATAAAAAAAACCCGGAAGCATCTGCTCAATCATCACGCCGCCCTGTTTGTGTGACAGATTAAAACCAATGTTGCTATCTCCTAGCGCTTTTTCCATTCTAACCATGTACAGCATGAACAGCTCTATAGTTCCTTAATCGGCACCATGCCACCTCGAAGCAGCCCGAAAAAGAAAGAAAAAAGACTTTTGTTGCGTGCCTCAGTGCGTGTCATCGCGATGCAAAGGCAGCAACACGTCATTTCATCGGTTCCCCAAAAAAGCAGATGACGCTTCGCGCAGGGCAACATGGATTAGGAACTTGCGCATCCGCAAAAAGTTGACGGGAACTATGCTAGCTTGGCGCAGGCACTTCACTCGCGACGATTTCTTCCTCCCCGCTGAGTACGCAGATTGTGTGTGCGCGCGTTTATTATCATGCGCGCTTTTCGAAGACCCGCGGAGTGCAGTTTAGTTTAGGCAAACGCGTGAACAAAATAGCGACATCGTTTATACGTGTATATCTGGTAACGTTTTGTGAGCGTGCCTATGCTCAACTTGAACCGCCGTAACATTATTGCTGACGTACCCTTGCGCGCATGCGTTGTAGTGAGTAGATATAAAGCGAGCGCGTTCGCCGCCTTCGTCCCATGCGCGCGCTGCGCCTCGTTATTTGTTTGGTGGTTATATGGAAGTAATGTGTGATCGTTTAACGTAGCGCGTTTGCATTTCGAGTTCATCTAGTGGAAATTGAGCATTTGTTGCGTTCGTCCCAACTTTTGAGCCCTCGACCTGTTCAGCACCTCTAAGTTTGTCTTCTGGCACTGCGCATAACTGAACTCTTTTAACACGTTCATAAGTGACGCATCTGTACTCAATGGAGCAATGCCGCACACAAGTGCTTGCATCTTTCGGAGAGGCGTGCTACCCTTGAACACGTACCTGCCTTCTTCAACTTGAGGCTTGCTGGAAAGGCTCTTTATCCTTAAGAAAATCTGATGCGGGTGTCCGAACAAGTGCGATGTTTCAATGCACAGCGCATTTTTTTCCGCGGTTTCGCCGCTCAAATCTTTTAGACCAATTAATATCAGATGTTCGGCAGCAAGAACCCTTTCGCATTCGACGAAGCATCGTGATTCGAACCCGCAATCAAGGAACTTTAGTACAGCGCTAAGCGGAAGCGCGGCCGGGACCCTGGATATAGAAGCCATCTTTGTTTTTCTCATCAACGTTGCCAGATGAACCACGTTTTCTGGAGTTGCGAATAGTAATCCTGCCGACGCTTTAACCACAGCAATTTTCTGAAGAATCTGTGTTGTCCCTGTATGTTTAGTAGAGGTAAAATATTCTGAACATTGAAAAAAAATGCTGTAAAGCAGGCTTATTGGTACTTGTGTATTCTGCTTCATTATGTCTTGTAATAAGGTGACAGGTGCGCATGACATGTGACTTTGTGTACACGGCCGACTTGCGTTCCATTGCATGGTGACAAAAGCTGTCCGTGGCAAAAGGAGTTCGGCAGAATTCCTATGGTGGACTAACGATTACAAAAGGCATAAGCGGCACTCACCTATTTAATCACAAGGCCACCAGGAAACCCTTACGGGTCTCTCGGAAATGAATGCTTTTTAGTTTATAAAAAATCACCGCGGTACTGAGTTCGAGGCTCGGACAAGGAAAAGTGCTTGGTCATCTCAAAAGCGTTCTTTTCTAAAACGTACGGATAGACTTCCTTATAGCTTTTTGCTACAAACGGGCGGGGGCTAATTTTCATGTTCACAAACGTTGAATATGGTAGCTGCTAGAACGCTTCGTAGTTGCTGCAAGAGGAATCTCAAAGTACAAGACTGGTCCTCAAGATGGACATCAAGAATGGCCTTCAGGATATGGGGGTGGCTATATGACAGTGCCACGTCTTGCCCAGGCGTCGAGGCGCTCATGCTGTGATCAGCGAGTGCTGTTCGTTTGCGCAGCGCCTTTTATGAATGCCCTTGGTAGGCCTTTGATAGGCCTTTTGGAAATTGCGCGTGGAGCGGTGAGCCCGAAAATGAGCTAGGGGGTGTGGCTGGTATGAAGCTTGTGTACTTTCGCTTCTACTTGAACGCCATGTCCGGAAAGGATGTGACCTGCGCCAGTAAAGGCTGCAGAAAGGACTTTTCCCAGATGGTTTTGGAGATGGACTCGGCAAACCGAACCGCAGTAGCAGGAGCTGTTGCTTCCCAGCTGGGACGTCATTCTGCAGCCAGACCGTGATGGAGCGTGTGGAGAACAAGCGGGTCTCTTACCGATATGAGACCACAAGGACGGTAAGTGAGGTAAACGAGCTAATATAATAGGAAGAGTTCGACCTCCATGAGCTCCATAGCAGTTTAGAGGCGGTGAAGGCTGAATTATCTGCGCTAAATGTTCAGCTGGAAACCTTCATGACGGATGAACAGGTGGTAGAACCGGCCCGTGTGCTGAGCGATATCAGTGTACATTAAAGAAGCCCAGGCGGTCAAAATTTCCGATGCGCTTCACAAATGCGTCTCTCATAATCAGAGCTTGTTTTGGAACGTTAAACTCCATATGACAACAACGACAGCAGGTGGTAGAACACTACGATTCCATTCTGAAACACGAAGACGATGCTATCAGAGCACTGGCCCTGCTCGAGCATTACATAGACCGGATCAATGCTTCAGGTCCGCCTTCGATGACGCAGCCGCCTGAAGTACCTGATAGGAGCCAGCCAGCAACATTAGATACGGTACCGACGCGACCCAAACGTGAGCTGGTGCACAACTGCTAAAGCTAAAGCTTCAAACCAAGGCTGGTTATTCAGTGCAATGCGGGCATGTTCAGTTTCGTACTATGAAGTAGAGCGCCTCAGAAAGCACCGAGGTGAACTTCGCGGGCTTTATTTACAATGAAGAGGACGATGAATCGTTCCTAACGACAGTGGAGAACAGTAAGCAAGTGAAGGAAGAAATCCTCGAAGAACATGACGCACGTAATTTACTGGTCAGGCCCAGGTTTGAATTGCAGATACCGATGTTAAGAGAGATGTGGACATTCAGAAGCATGAATGATGCATGATTGTCGCATTCAGCAATGACTGCTTAGTGAAGATGTAGGGAAGTTGAAGCTGGAGGAATCTTCGGCTGAGGCAATGGGATTGGACGATTGGGACCAGCGGCAGAGTGGTGAAGGTAATGAAGGGTGAGAGAAGGAACCAGATTTGACAGAAAACTGCAACGACACCTGGCTTGGATACTATAATGATGTAGAAAAACAATTTTATTCAAAGACGAACTGCAGATATAATAGTTCGAAACGAACCTATTCTAGTGGTGCTTTCGTCAGGAAGAGCACTGTGCCCGACCAGAGCAAGGCACGTGAGGGATCCATTTACGAGTTCTGCAGGCTGGACTTTCAGGACACCATTGGAGGAATGACAACTCGTTTTTGAGACCGCTCTGTAATCGACAACAAATTTCGCTTGACTACAGAAGCTGTTCTTTCAGCGAAAGGCACGAAACTGAATCGATGCTGTTCGGTGATGAACGTGTTTCTGTAGGGGGGTGGGAAGCAAGACACGCAAGATTGACTCACGTTACAGAGCGCCACTAAAGAAGCCCTGGCGCGAAACATCTTCGCCAGCTATGCAGAACCTGCTTAAACAGTGCCTGAGCTACGTACTTGGGGTGAACAAAAAAAAAAGAAAATCTGGAAGAGATGGAGAAAGGAAGAAGATCTGCGGGCTTGTCAGCGGAGTTGCTGCGACGACGGGGTATGGCGGATGCTATTTGTAAAAATAACAGAAGAGGCCCATAAAATTTCTTCTTGTGCCACAACCAGACTTGTGCATTTGAAGGGGTGGAGGATGTTGGAAATCGTGCGCGGCGCGATGAGGTGAAATTTGAAGAAGAGGTTGAAACGGGTGGGAGGCCTGTAGGCTTTCACTTCTGCTTGAACGCCAGGTTCGGACCGGATTGTGCACAGCACCGAAAAGGGCTTGGGGAGGGAATTTTCCCAGAAGGTCTTGATGCACCGAGGTTTCTACTATCCTACCAAAGTTTCTAGGAAGGTTCCTACCCAGGTTCCGACACTTACGTCTTACAAAATGCAATATTGCAGCTACATGTGATTTGCCAACAAACGGTTTATACATGCCCTTAGCACAACTATTATCGATATGTCCTAAAATGCATACCTCCGGTATATGTCCAGCTGGGACGTTGGGTTGCCAAATGTCGCAGATGCTTGGGTCGCAGCGTTAGCAATGGAGTCTCCGTTTTTCCTTTCGCTTCAACAGGCACGGTGCCTGATTACCTGACAGTATACCTGAATACAAATCATCAATACAATCTTCCTAAACACAAGAACTCGTCCCAAAGGGGCTGCCATATAGCCTAAGGGCTCGTGTAGTGGACCCGCAGGAATATAAGTGGCGCCAACAAGGCACATAGATTCGTCGATACCTGGGGTCTTACGTCCCAAAATCAGCTATAATTATGAGTGACGCCTTAGTGGAGTGCTACGGAAATTTCGACCACCTGGGGCTCTTTAACACATCGCACAGTACACAGCCATCAAGATTTCTCCTCAATCGAAATGCAACCGACGCGGCTGGGATTCGATTCGGCGACCTTCGGATCTGCGGCCGAGTACTGTGGCCACTAGACCACCGAGGCGGGGCAAGGGCACATTGCGTCTTCGCATAAACACCAGGGAGCACTTTCGTTTTGACACTCATCGAGGTGCGCTAGTCTTTCGGGGAAACAAAAGGAGCACAACCGTGAGCCTCGCTACACTCCGAGACCTGTAAACGACGCCATTTACGAAGGTACGCCTATCGATAACACCGTAGCTAGGCCTGTTGTGGCAAACTGCGTGTCGGGTACTTGTGTAGTGACTACCATGTGAACCGCTGAAAAATATAGAAGAGCATAAACCATATATTTCTGTGCTTAAACAGCTAAGCGCCACTTTTCGCGCCACAATGTTATTGTGCCTGTTTAGCACACAATTGATATCGTGCTTATAGAAAAATATCTAAGTTTTTATGCACATTATCGTTTTGTGATAGGGGAAGAATAATAATTTCTGAGTGTTGCGTGGCAAAACAATTGTATAAATATGAAACATGCCGTAGCCGAAGGCTCTGTGAAGTTCGAGTAGGTGAGATTTTTTAAATTGCAGTGTGAGTAGACTCTAGCATTTTCACTAATTTGGAAAAAGGGACAGCTGCAGGAGGGATTTAACCAGAGTCCTTCAGACTAACTATTTAACACCATAACCATTGTACCAACACAGCCTAGAATAAGAAAACAAAAGACAGCAACGCTATTGAGACGATCTATAATGCCATTCGCAAGGGAGCGTGATTGCTGTCAAATAAGCCTCGTTATAGAGCCGCAAATGTCAGCGAAGAATTCTTCAATTAACGAGGTTACGTTCGGCTACAGAGAATGACGATTACGGTACGCAAAGCCTGCATAAATATCTTTTATTCTTCCTCCTCGAGGCAATACGGTGAGTATCGGACGTAGAGCGGATCTTTGCAGAGAGTTTTGAAATAATCCATTGTCTCAGAACGTGCAACTTTATTTAGGTATTGTGCCTTGACCCACAGAGAACACGCTGGTGTATCTGTAAGACGAATTCAAGAAATATTGACGTAATTACACATTCATTCAACTCTATGAGACAATCGCTACGTTCCCGTGTTATAAGGGGGGGGTCGCTATGAATGCCTTTGGGGAGTGCATATATGTGTGTGCAAATATCCTGCCAGTTCGCACGATACAGGTCACTGCAGTTCGGCAGGGAAATGCTACACCTGTTGTGGGCGAGCCTGTTCCTGGACCAATGAGGCACTCACGCGAAAGCGGCGAACAAGGCAATTCGTGGCTATTGCCAACCTTTGCTCTCCCTTGGTGTCATACTGCAACAAATGGCTCTTGTGATGCCTCCGTAGCGTTCATTCCTCTTCAACAGAACACACGTGTGTGCACTAACAAAGACGGCACTCTGTACCATTGTGCATTAGAGTACTGCCAACGAACCTGGTGAGCAAACGCTACGCATAGAATAATTAAACTTGCAAGAGCACGTCGATCGTATACTCATAAAGCTTCGCTTAATGCCAAACAGTTCGCATAGCAAGCTCCTCGCTAACTTCAACTCATCACATGGATTTCCATAAAGAGTCGCACCTGTCGGTTCTTTATTTTTAAATGAAGCGCTCATTGACACCTCAAAGCAAGCTGCGCAACGCCACTAAGATTAAAAATAGTGTGGCGCAATGCCACTGGATTTGCAAAATCACTAGTGATGCGTTCCGTAGGCAGAAGCTAAGTGAGCCATAAGAACTATGAAGCTATTTTTATCGGGTAACGAGCTGGAATGTATAGACGGAGATTCGCAGCGTCCGTAACTTCTTTGACTGTACGTATATGCATATGAAGACACTCACCGAGTGCGGTTTTCAGAACATCCGACAAAAGCATGGAATTCCAATTGTAATACAGCAACTGATACCGTGGCTTTGCATGAGTCCAGTTGAAAAGTTCACCTGAACGAAGCAACGAATTTCTTATACGATACCATTGAAATGTACGACGGTTAGAGAGAAGAAAGAAACAAGGTTCAAGAGCGCTCAAAAACTAGGATACGATAATGAGGTGTATTTTGTAGTGGAGAGCTGCGTAGTAATTTTGTCCAGCTGGGGCTCTTGAATGTGAGCCTATATTTATGTATATGGTCATGTTTCTTCCATTTTTCCTTCATCGATACTTGGCCATCGTGGCGGAGTCAGCTATAATTACATTATAGCTGCTTATACATATCTACGTTATCAGGAAACATTAACTAGCGATTCAAGTGGCACTGCCAGTTCTGCAGCTTTCCACAATAAGCACGTGAAAGGGTGTCTTCACTTTAGTTCCAAGTATTGGCGATCTTCAGCAAGCCTGACAGCATCAATCAATCAATCAATCAATCAATCAATCAATCAATCAATCAATCAATTAAATAATTACTCATTAGTTATTTAGTCAACCAATCAGTCAATGAATTAATAATTTATCTATCTATCAATCAATCGATGAATGAATGAACGAATCAATGCCCCTACATCCCGGTACTCTTCCAGTCCGCTAGTTTACCTGTTATACACTAAAATTTGGACGGTAGGGTATAAGTTTATGACAGACATGAATGATTGATCTCTATGCGACTAACACGACATACTCCTCAGGCACGTCATGATTAACAATACTGTAATCGCGTGTGGCAAATACCCGTAGTACAGCCTATGCCAGTCAAGGGCCGAATAAAATAGACAAGAAAGTACATAATTACAACAAGAAAGGCACGCCATTTTTTGTAGCTTCCTATTGAAGTATAAACAGAGCAAGCACAGGGGCACACGCACCCTACTAGCGGAGGGGGGTATCGCATTCGAATCCCCGAGGTGCCAAGGAAGCAGGCTATCAATAAGCTATGGCGGCTTTTCGCACACAGAATACGTAGATAAACCGATGGGACGGGCACTTGTGATGATGGCGTTTGTCTATCGCCTACTGAGGTTCTAACTTTCATGTGCTAAGCGCTGTCATAGCAATGTAAGAAGCAGTAAATATGTTCTACGATCGATCGACATGGTTTTCTCCGACTTTCCTCAAGCCTGTAGGAATAATTCAATCAGCCATATATATGATGCCCTCGTGAGCGCACAGTTGGGTGCATTTAACTTCGATATAACTGACGCCTCTGCTGTGCACCAAGAGAAACGCTACCTCGTAATACGACCTGAGATTCAGCCGCCCCTATGCGTTGCTGGTTAGCGCCTAATGCTCTTGTTCCTACTCGTAACACTTGGGGGAAGGACAAACAATTCGTCATGCGCAAGTTCATCGCGGACTGCTTCGTAAGACGGTAATTCCCACAATGGGTGGGATCTGCAAGATTTTTCATCTTTCAATCCACCAAGCAGTTTTTTCATGAACTTTGTTTCGTTCTTCGTGGCACTGTCACCACAGGTCGTCCACAGATGCAGAGGAAAGAGATTGGAGATCGGTAGCGACAAAGCAGCAGATAGCAACCAAGATGATGAGGGGTGACTGGCGCCGAAATCCCGCGCTCAATATCAAATTGGAGACGGCGCTTGAGTGGTTCTCTAAGGACGACTTTGTGCATTGTAAGTGTCCGCAATTGAATACTTATGCCAAATTTCCCATTCGCAGAACAAATTTTTAAAGAAAGTATTGAGGTTAGTTATGTGAAAGCTAGTGCTACATTGTAACACACAGTTTAAGAAAACTGATAAATTAACGTAAATTGGACGAACTTGTGTCCATGAAGCAAATGGCTCAGCAAGCGTCCTCCTAGTCTCTACCGAGAACACTATCTGCGCGATTATGATGATGATTGTGGTTTGGTTAGGAAAGGACGCTGCTTTCTGCAGCCCATGTAGGGAGCACGGCTAAGCGTCCGTGGGGGTAGGAGAAAGGAGGTGAAAGAGATAGAGACGAGAGAAAGGCCGTGTGGTGGAGGTCTCCGGAAATTTTGGCCTCATGGGGTTCTTTAGCGTGTACTGACCACGCGCGGCACACGGGCCTCTGGCTTTTCCTCTCTACGAAAATGCCACAGCCGCTGTCGGGATCGAACTCGCGTTTTTTGGGTGGCAGCCGAGTACCGCATCCACTACACCACTGCGGCGGGCACTTGCTATAAGTAAAGATGTTGCTCTGTACTGTGCGTTGTCAGTGCAGGTTAACCCCAGGTGGTCAGAAATTTCTGGAGCCCTCCCTCTCCTTTCGATCTCTCTCAGTCCCTTTCCCCAAGCCCCACAGACGCTTAACCGTGCTCCCGACATGGACTGCAGAAATTACTGTCCTTTCCTTAAAGGGCCCCTAAACTACCCCCGACATTTTTTTGAACATTTCAAGTTTACACGCGCATCAAGTTGAGAATGCCGTCACGATGAACGGTGTCAAATGCGGCAGCGCTACGCGCCGTGGCTGCGCCACAAACTTGAAAAACAAACCCGTTCGCCTCTCCGGCCATTTCCGGCACACCGAAGTTAGCCGTGACGACATTGTGGGTTTTGGTGACGTCAAAAGAGTCCGAGCTCGGCTGATTGGTCGAAGGAGAACTTCGACTTCCGGTTAGTCTGCTAGCAAATGCACGCGCTCCCTGCTTCCTTCTGCACGGCGTGTCACCGGTTCATGCCACTGATGAGTCTTTCGAGACGCAACGCAGGGTCCATAGCGACGCAGTTTGCTCGAGCACAAGTCAGGTACGGCCGACTAGAAACTGCAGCAGCTCTCAGAACACGACAGATACCGCTAGCACAGAGCGTTGGCGCAGCACCAACAAATACCTTGCGCGAACGCGGGAACCCGGCGGAGAGGCGGAGGCGCGTCAACCGGATACGCGTCATCGGCGAAGTATGTCACGTGACATTCGGAGGAGCACTCGGCACACACGGCGAGGAGGTGGCACCCGCAAGCGGCCGGTGCGTGGCGCAGGAGAGAGCGAAACAAGAAAGCGCCGCGTTTTAATAATCAAACGCGTGTAACTCCGCTATTTCGGCACCGTTTCGAAAAATTCTTGCGGCTACGTGTTCGTTGCGGACACCGGCACAAAAGCAACACCAAAGCTAAATTTCGACCTCTGGGTGGTTTAGGGGCCCTTTAAGCGAATCACTATCATCATAATCTTTGCACGTACGCCGCAGACGAGTGGGACGGCTTCGGAAACGGCCGGGGCGAATAGTTTGAAAGAGGCTTGTGTCAGCATAGAACGCCTTGCTTCCCAACCGTCTTACATTTCGTATTCCGTAGCATTAGTCGCATTTCATAATGGACGTAAATGACGCCTCGAATTTTCATACTAAAGCTACAAAAAGATTCGGTGTAGAATGCTTGAAGAAATATTCGGAATCATAGGCTGTGTTCCAATTCTCGACAGCTTCGTAGACAGCCTACCTTGGCAGCTTCAAAGACAGCTCCGCGTCGTTGTCGTCCGAGTAATGGAACGCGCCCGTATGACGTTTGCGCGACGAGGCGTCATCTCGCGTCGACAAAAGAAAGCTAAAAAAACGCTCACAATTTTCGTCAATTGTGCTTATTTCGTGTTCTAATCTACGAAAAACTCAATGCAGCTCACATAAATTGCATAAGAAAGCGCCTATTTGCGAGCAGACGACCGCTCCGGCAAGGTTCGTGGATATTCAAGCATTCCTCGCAGCCGCCATCTTGTTTGGACAGCAAAGTAGCCTGCATCGTTTTTGTCTTCGTATACCGTCTTCGCGAAGCTGTCTATTTTGCCGTCTACGTGAGAAATGGAATGGGACTTAAGATGGCCGCTGTTACGTAGCCATCTATTTAGCCGTCTACCGTGAGTATTGGAACACACCCATAGAAGGAATTTCGGCGGCTTGGACGGCGGTTTCTTTGCTTCCCTTTCAATTATGTTTCTATCTGGCATTTTAATGCATAGTTCCCTGACGGAATACGTCCTTGAGAAACCGTGAATATTCGTGATTCAAATGAACGGAAGAAACACTCCTTGCAAATAGGTTAGTATCATTTGGCAGTGTATGTACGGACGTATGAATAGCACTACATACTTACATGTAGGAAAGACAGTCAGCAGCACAGAGCAAGCCTCAATTTTCAAGTTCATCAGTATGTCCCTAAAAGCGGAATAAATGAACACTCTTATCAGGCAATGGAGTGCGCGAAAGTAACAATTAGTAACTAAAAGTTAAATCAAAGAGAACCTTTGAAAACATGCACTCGTGTATTAGATCTCACGTCGCAAAAAAAAGTTGCAAAAGCGACCGCGATGTTCATAAATATATCTCGAATTGCGCTAGCGGCTAAAGTCTGGACTGCTGGTTGACTGGAGTAGACATCAAGTAAAAAAATTACAGCATATCCACGGCGTGAACTGATGATGAGTGGGCGAAGCTCGGGAGGTTCATCGTAGATCGTGCCGAGTTCCGGATTAATTTAGGTAATGCGCACGCTACGAATCCTGATGGTTAAACTATGCACAAGTGAAATCTCCCACCGGCACTTCATTGCAAGTCAATCAAGATCCAGTGCCTATATATATATATATATATATATATATATATATATATATATATATATATATATATATATATATATATATATATATGTATATATATATATATATGTATATGTGTGTGTGTGTGTGTGTGTGTGCGTGTGTGTGTGTGTTGCCGATGAACGCTTCTCCAACGCGAGCAGTCGGTATTTATCAAGAAACTAGCTTGATTGATTTTGACTGATTGTGTTTCCGTTAGGAAAGGACGCTAATTTCTGCAGCCCATGTAGGGAGCACGGCTAAGCGTCCGTGGGTGCGGGGGAGAGGGAGTGAAAGAGATAGAAAGGAGAGAAAGGCCGCAGTGGAGGGCTCCGGAAATTTAGACCACCTGGAGTTCTTTAACGTGCACTCACAACGCAGAGTACACGGGCCCCTGGCATTTTCGCCTCCATCGAAAATGCGACCGCCGCGGCCGGGATCGAACCCGCGTATTTTGGGTGGCAGCCGAGTACCGTAACCACTACACCACCGCGTCGGACGAAACTCGCTAGGAGACGCTGCTTGCGCCAACGTTGTCTTTCGCGGGTGAGGGCGCGTTCTCCTCCTTTGCGAGCTGGTAGCGTTCCTCTAAGAAAGAGCGTTTCCATAGCCAACGCGCGCCTTTCGCTCTCGAGCGCGTGCCTCCCGGCACGCGGGTTACGCCTGACGCCTGACGCCTGACGCGTGACAAGGTTAGACTAAGAGGAGCTTCGCCCCTAAAATGAGCGTCGACCAGCTAAATTCGCATATGCGATGGAAATATAAGCCTAATGTGACCTAGCAGAGGAGAGGCGGCCTCCAGGCTCCGGTGACGAGGGACACTTGCGAGGCTTTACGAAGGAGGAGAAGCGTTTAATTACATATTTACAGAGATGTAAGAAACTATACTCCATCTCAGAAGTACCTTGCAGCACTGTGGAAGCTGCAGGGCTTTTTAGCCAATGGGAAACGCGAAAGATCCTCAAGATGTATTCAAGATGTATTCATCCGCGTCGCGTCGTCTGCTTGGCGTCTTTTTGGCATCGGCTCGCCTGCGAGAACCTCTTCGGGGACGCCACCTCGCCGTTTCTCCCATGTTCAGAAACCTATTTGTAGACGGAGGGTTCGCTGACATTTCTGAGGAACGCCGTTATTTTTATGCCAGCGTTCGTACTTGCGCTTTCACCAAGTTCTTTTTTCACCGCACCAAACACATTAAGCACTACTAACCTTGCTTCTTTTTTAAGTGCGAATGCACTTTATAAGCGACCCTGAATCCGCCGTCCCATAGCAACGGCGCGAGGAGCGGAGAGGAGCGTCTGTAGCAACGGCGCAGCGACTTCACACCCCACGTGACTGCGCGCGCTCCGCCTCCTCACCGCGGTTTGCGCGGGCGCACCGCTCTCCGCGGTGACGTCACGGCGCGCTGTGCAGCTGGCGTCCCTGTGCAGCTGTGTGTGTGGCGCCGGCGCGTCAGTCCGTATATAAACGTCTGCCGGCTGCCGCTCGCTCTCTTCTCGCTCGGCTCCGCGGTCGGTGAAGTCTTTCGCAGTATGGATCCATCGCAGGTTGGATCCATCGCGGTAGGAGTTTCCGACCACGATCAACGGTGGCTTCATAGACTTGGCGTTCAGTAGGAACTGTACGGTCCGCGCCGTCTTGCCGGATCCGCTCACCGTACATTTCTCGGATCACAAAGCGCTGGTGCTAACCGTGAGCTACAACGATAACACCAATAGGTGCTGATCTGTAGTGACGTGTGTAGAGTGTGTGTGACGTTCTCGGCGATGTGTGCATTTATGCATCTACGAAATTGCGAGGTGTAAATAAATAATACTTCGTGTATAAATGTGTGTGTGCGTACAATGCATCATGACAACACTTTAAATTCATTAATTACACTTTAATCATAACTTTACTCCCCCTCATAGCATCACCCCGTGCATTCGCACTTAACCATGTTCACCCTCGGGGAAATGCTTTCTTTTTTTTGTAAAATTGTTTGTCCTGTAGGGATCTGCTGAATCATTTGACGCACCTTCAGAGACCATCGCGCACTGGTCTTGAGCGGAAGACCAAATTATCGGCGCAGCAAACAATTTTAGGCATTCGGGGCGTCTCTCATCGTGGACTCGTGGATGCATCACCAACGCTAATGTTGTGGCGCCATCTGCTATGTTTACATCAAACTAATTTTACGGTTCGGCACCACCTTGGTAGTCCTAGCAGCATGTAAACGAAGGAGCGATCTAAGTAATAGCAACAAAATATACCTGATGCCTTGCCTTCAGCGTTAGATGAGACTAAGCGATGACAGGTTATAACATTTATTTTTTGCTGCCTGTGTAGAGAACCAGTAAAAAGCACGAATTCGGATGGAAGCGGGCGGTCTGGGCTGTATGGGGGCTTCCATGTTCCCGTACGTCATCGTGGTTAGGGAGGTTATTACTATTGCCCGCTGGTAACTGCTACAATAATTGAGAGTTTGCGAAGTACGTGCCTAAAGTACTTCGTATCGCTGTAACGCGTCATGCAAGAAGCACAGCTAAAGCCCCTTGTATATGATTAATAATGAAACAGTTATGCCCGGAACTATATTATATGCTGCGCAAGAGTAATGCCTGTGTACTCCTCGTAGCTTCGGCAGTGCTGCAAGGTAATTGTGAGATGGAGTATAGGCGTAGAGTCTCGCCTCTACATCAGAGGGCCCAGACACACCACCACCCGTGGGCCAGAGGAAGTCGGAAAAACCCCCCGCGCACTCCCGACACCCTCCTTTTATTGATTGATTGATTTGTGGGGTTTAACGTCCCAAAACCACTTCTGATTATGAGAGACGCCGTAGTGGAGGGCTCCGGAAATTTCGACCACCTGGGGTTCTTTAACATGCACTGACATCGCACAGCACACGGGCCTCAACATTTCGCCTCCATCGAAATGCAGCCGCCGCGGCCGGGATTCGATCCCGCGACCTTCGGATCAGCAGCCGAGTGCCATAACCACTAGACCACCGTGGCGGGGCCCCTCCTTTTATAGCCGTGGCGGGAACGCGCTTCTTGTCCAGCGTTCGTCGCTGGACGCGGACTGCGTCTAGTAGCGACGCCGATGCGCGTTCCTAGCAGCGCACTAGAAGAGTGTTCGCGTTCATGTGGAACGCGGACCGCGTACGGCCGGCACGCCACTGAGCGTCCCTTGTCAGTTATAACAAGCCACACATGATGCCTTTCCACCTTTTATTTTCTCTCTTTCTACTTTTCCGTTTCTTTCTTCTTTTCCTTTCTACTGACTTTCGTTCTCTGTTGTTAAAATCGCTAATATGGCTCGGATGTGTTCTCACCAGCGTTTTCTGTTTTTACCGAGCGTGAACTGAGCAACACTGCCAACACTTGTGAGATCGCCCAAGGTTCGCCTCTTCTGCGAGCCACCCATTGATCTAAGAATTGCGTGAGCTAAGAATTGCCCTATAGAGAAGAGGAATGATTGCTGAAGGTGGAAGATCACTCTCAGCCTGTGTTGGCCGTAGTGCCTCACCTTCTTTTGGCAATGTAGTAAAGTACTCTTTACAACTCGACAACGGGGACGAATAACATACTCCTGCGAACATTTTTCGGTAACAGGAGGTCTCACAGTACTCGTCACTCTTGATGACGCTGGCCATAATTTGTATAGTAGCAGGGTCGATCAGAAGGATCGAAAAAGCTCGGTGAAAGAATCGAAAAGTCGCATCTCGTTATTAACCTGACCGATGATTGATTTCTGGGATTTCACGTCTGAAAAATACCACATGATTGCGAAAGACCGCGTAGCGCAGATGACCGCAAATATTTCGACCACCTGAGGTTCTTTCACCTGCACCGACATCGCAGAGTACTCGGACTCCGACTTTTCACCTCCACTGAAATCTCTTCACCTAGATATACGTCGAAAGGGACATTGAGCACCGCCAAGGTGGTCTAGTGGCTATGGTACTCGGCTGCTGATCCGAGGGTCGCGGGATCGAGTCCCGGCCGCGGCGGCTGCATTTCGATGGAGTCGAAATGTTGAGGCCCGTGTGCTGTCCGATGTCAGTGCACGTTAAAGAACCCCGGGTGGTGTAAATTTCCGGAGCCCTCCACTACGGCGTCTCTCATAATCAGAGCTGGTTTTGCGACGTTAAACCCCACAAATCAATCGAAAGGGGCATTGAAGCGTACAGATGTGTTAGTGATATCAGGTATCGATCATGACATAAATCACATGACATGCTGGTTAGTTGCGTCAGGATAACCATAAAGAAATCATGTGTGGCACATACCAGATTGCCCATCGAGGGATAAAAGCAGTGAAGAAAAAGATTTATGAAATCACGGAGTGGTGCTAGTTGATAGTTTTACAACGTTGAGGATAATAATTGGATCTTAAAAAGCTTTAGTTAGCTTTAATAATTATTCGAGCCAAGTATTTCATATTAATTAATTCACAGTTCATTGCTAGACCGATGGGCCACAGGAAGTGGCCATAGCTCCGCGGTAAATGCCTGTAGCATGGTGGCGTTTGCAAGGGGGGTAGATAGAAGCCTAAAATCAGAACTGTCGCGAATCAGGGACACAAACCCGAAATAAATGAAAGTAGGCAGAGAGAAATAGCGCCAAAACGTTACTTCAGAGTACAATAAAGACAGCTGCAGTTTTTGCTCCACTTATCCAGACATTCCACCGCTTCCTTTTCCAGAAACAAAAATAGATGTAGAGCATCTGAAATGCTGCAGTGAAGTAGCAAAACACAAAGTGTACTAGTGTTCTGAACAAGCGTTGTCGCGCCTCGCATGCAAGCCGTTGAATGATAATTTAAAAAAGATATCTGTGGGGACGAGTCGCACGCACATTGCTGACGCCTGCGTATTAACAGAAACCGTCTATGTATGCACATACTCACCGATTACAGCACCGATGGTATCCCTTTGTGAAAACATCACGATTTAAACTGCACAATGCGCACACTAACTGGGAACTGTCATCTTAAGACGTCCTCCTGCATCTGATGTGACGCTGGAACAAGCTAGCTTCAGCATGGGACAGAACTTGAAGCCATCCCTTGTAGATCTAATGGTACCTTCAGGCCGCTATTATTTGTTGAGGACAGGCACGGTGGCGCATAGTAGTATCGTTTAATCAGCACTTCGGATAGAACCGCTGCTTAGGCTATACGTTTGATGAGAAATATAATAATAAGCTTTCTGAAGTTGTTAGTGTAGACCTCCACTGGTAATACGGACTCAGCGCCATTTCCGACCTAGGAGTAACATCAGAAGTAACTTGCATTACTTTTTTCGGGAACGGTAACCTGTCACATTTTTTGTAGGTAACGCGGGTCAGTAACGTTTCTTCTACTGTGATGTGTAATGGGCGTGCCTTCCGTTAGAACCCCGACATTACTGCTCTCAGCAGCCTTGGTCTCTATAGTATACGGGAAGTCTTACATCCTTGCGAGACCTACAGCCTCTACAGTTCCTTTGGAGTCTCCCAACAACGATCACCGAAGCATCGCTGAATAGACTACCATACTGAACTGCATCTAGAAATTTTTATACGGGGCAAGCTAGGCTAGAAGTCTTTTTGCTATGTCTGCAATGAACTGGAGACAAATTAACAGTTTTTCCTGAATTGGTCACTTTTCTTTCTTCCTTAGAAACAGAAACCTGGAAATTTTTATTCGTAAGCCCAGTACGCCAATAACCTTTACTGTACCGCTGTAGCTTGGGGCTTGTGTGCTCAGACACTTCGGACGCAGTGTGCGACGCGCGATTATAGGACAGCATCTACATAGCCTCGTCTTTTGTCAACGGAAGAGCCCTTCACATGAAGCCACGGTCATTAACAGTTTCTGAGGTAATATGTGCCGAAGCCACACTTCAACTATGAGTCACGTCATATGGCATAGTCTGGATTGATTGGAAACACCTCATCCTAAATCTATGTGCACGTGCATTCTTCTACGGCATAGCGTTGATGTGTGGCTACCGTAGGCGGGAATCGAACCCCTGGAGCATAGTTGCGCCAGGCTTTAGCTACTTAGGCACCCCGATGGCAATATTTCCGTTCAACGTCGGCTACAAAAAAAAAAAAAAGCGGTCGCAGCGTGATAACCTACACAACTGGCTTTTACCGGCATTACCGAGTATTGGCTAGCAGTATATCTGAGAGCTTGAGTACGCTGAATTTGTGACTGTTCATTGTTACGCGAATGTTTCAATCATGGCAAATGTGAGTCGAGAGTCATTGTCATAGTTTTGATCCGCCCATTGCGTGTAAGCAGAAATGTTACACCGTGACGCACAAGTCAAGTTATTCAATCTTTGCCTATTCCTTCGCTTCAAGAGAGATGAGACAAGTGTTAACAGATGTTCGCGTTATGATGCTCCTGTATGCGACTGCTTTAAGTGTAGTTCTAGCTGAGAAAGTTTATGCCGGTTCCACAGTTTTGCTATATCCACTCCAATCCTTATTTTAAAGCTTTCAACAGATATTGAAAATACGTACTTTTTGTGCGTTTTCCCTTCCTTCTAGAAGGAAAAAAATGACACATTAGGAAGCGTGGCAATGGAAATTTTTGCTTAAGTTTGTATAGCACGTCATTATCAATTTTAAACAACTTCAGTACAAGTCAGCGTTCATAATATGCCCATACTTCAATAGTTAGCCTGAACAACAAAGATAGAAATTCGTATAACAGCAACAGATAAGCAAAGACCTCTTAGTCTGTGGGGTATTAGTGCATGGGGAGACCGTAAGCCTGATATTTTGGTATGATAAATGACGCTAGGGGGAGCCTGCATAATTGTACGGGAATTTTTACTGTCTCTGTGAGGTACATACAGAAATGCTACTGCAGTACGCGCATTCGTAACGCACGGAAGGGAATGCAAGGGAAAGAATAGAGCGCCAACTACAACATAGCGCACCGACTGAAACATTCTGGAGTGTACATCAAGAGATCATCAGGACTGATTTCCAGGTAGATTTTCGTAGGGCAAGCTTGAAAATTAATTGTACTTCGTAATTTTCGAAGGAACCTGTCTAATAGCGCAAAACTCTGAGAAAAAAATTGGCAGATCCCACGTGCAGTGGGAATCAAGGAAATGCGAAGCACGCATAAGGAACGTAAAATGAATTTGCATTGTTGTCTTGCTATACCGAGTTTGGTGCATATGAAGTTAAAGAAACGGCCGCAAGAGCACCATGACTGTGGTATGTAAACCATGCCGCTCATACATGCATGTCATAATGACATGCGTGTATACGATGACATGCATGATGACATGCGTGTGATGACATGCGTGATGACGAACGTTATGACCTGTCATTTACGTTCGTCATGTAGTTGTGTTGTGCCATAGCAATTATGGTATACACCCCATTAAGGAAACGAGTGGGATGTAGATCATGCCGCTCGTGACATGCACGTCACGATTTTCATGTTATGACCTGTCAATTATGATCGTCATGCAGTCATGTTTTGCCAAACCAATTTTCGTATGCATGCCATTAACGAAACGGCAGGATAGTGCCAGGACCATGGCATGTAAATCATGCCGGTCATGACACGCGTGTCATGATTCTAATGTTATGACCTGTCATTTAAGTTTGTCATGCAGTCATGTTGTGGCATGCCAATTTCCGTATACGTCCCATTAACGAAAAGCGTGGCATGTAAATCATGTCGCTCATGACATGCATATCATGATTTTCATGTTGTGACCTCTCAGTCATGTTCGCCATGCAGTCATGTTGTGGCATACCAATTGTTTTACACATCCCAATAACGAGACGACCAGGAGAGCACCAAGACTGTGACATGTAAACCACGCCGCTCATGACATGCATGTCATGATTTTCATGTTATGACCTGTCATCTATGTTCGCCATGTAGTCATGATGTGGCATACCAATTTTCGTAAACATCCGATCAGCGAAACGGCCTGGAGACCACAAAATCTTAGGCGGCTAGATAGATAGATAGATAGATAGATAGATAGATAGATAGATAGATAGATAGATAGATAGATAGATAGATAGATAGATAGATAGATACGCTCAAGCTCGCCGAAGTTGGCTAAGAAATGCTTCGCATTTAAAAGCAGATGCAGACGCTAGAGGAAAAGAAACGTACGGCCAAATTTAGCACTTTTTAATCTTGAAGCGTGCAGCAAATACACCAGAAACACCCTTGCTACAACACGGAACGGAACAGAGAAATTGTCAAGTCATGTGGTTCGGGGTCAGCTTAGCTGTCTCATTTAAAGTTTGACAAAGGTATTTTCCAGCAATGATATGAATTGGGTGGTTCTTACGCGGATTTGTTTCTGCGTGTACCCAGAATGTTCGCTTGTACGCTTAGCAGGTTGCGTAAATGATATGATATTGCGGCGGCATTGTGTCGCGAAATGATATTTTGTCGAAGTTGCAGAACACTAATTTACAAGAAGTTTTATAAACAGTAGAATACGTGTAAAGATGAAATAAAATAACGCTGAAGCCATCATCCCGTTCAGCTATGGCAACACCTGACGTTTGCTCTTTAGGAATCTATAACTTTGCTTTTTCACGGGCAAAACAAAGCGATCCCCTCTGGAGGAGGTCTTCAGCGAACGCAGTCAGCCGACTGAAGTGGGTACCTTGTGTCGACTTCAACATAACTGAGAGTGGTGGATGCGGTCTTGCAGTGTGGAGTTAGAAGGACAAATGATCGCTGTAGTCACCTGAGCAACAGTAAGTCCATGTAATGGACCTCGCCGACATGTGCCGCCGCTTGCGGGAAAAGTACTTGCCTTGATTGTGTCTTCCTTCCACTTATTAAAAAGTGCTATAGAATTATTCGAGGATACAGTCAAAAACTGAAAATTTTTTGAGTGATATGATGTTTAGCCACGTCCCTATTGCCCAAGCAGCAAATCAAGCAAGGGTGTATGTAAGTTTGCATAATTACTACGCATTTGTGTAGTCGCTTGTAGGAGATCATATAGAAGTATTAGTATCCCACCTGGAGACTTCACGGCATAAGTTGACGTCGGCTTAGAATGGCGGAGCTTGCTTGCGATGGTGTCCGAAACAGTTGCCGATTTCCGTGACCGTTATCAGGTAGAATGGGTCAGCTTTATGCATGCTAGGATTTGAACCCAGCTCAATCTGAGCGAGGACAAGAAGCCAAGAGGAGAAGGCGAGGACAAAGACGAGGATGAAGAACTCGAGTAATGGACTAATATAGGGCGCATGCTAGAGCTTTTGTACATATGCGTTGATAGCGCAGTTGGTAGTGTGGTTGGCTTCGCCGGAATGGAGAAGGTGTACCACCATGCGCGCCTACCGCATGGTGGTACACTTTCTCGCACCCTACCATGTGTTGCAACTCGTGAGGTGACCCCACCGCGGTAGTCTCCCTGCGATTTGTCGGCAGCATTCACCGGCTTACTGCTGGTGCGTTTCAGAGCGAGGTTGGTGGGGCGACCATTGACGCAACGGAGCCCGGGCTTGGTTTAGGACCCGCGGAATGTGCGACACATCAAAGGTTTAGGACCAGCGGAATCCTAGAAGACCTTAAGGCCTGAGTTGCACTACCTGGTCTCGTGTTCGCTCTTCCTCATTATGCGCACCAGCTTCCCCTCCGGCAGGGGTGAACGTCATGCAATTGTCGCAGACCATTACGGGCTTGTCCACCGCCTCCGCAAAGGGAGGGAGCTTGTGGGGATCAGCCACTGACCAGCAGAGCCGATGACGAGGAGCCCGTGTGGTGCGGGGCCAGTCCCGGGACTGGCCCCACACCAAGGCCCAGCAGCGGGTCGAGCCCAGTCCCGGGAATGTTCCGGGACTGGGCTGGACCCGCTGCTGGACGCATCGGTTCTGGACTCGGTGACTGCAGGCCGAGCTTGCTTCTTGTAAGCCGATTGACAAATAATTAAATGCAAAGCATTTCTTGGCGCACATGAGCAAGTTTGAATATATTTATGTATCTATCCATTCATTTATCTAACTGCTCACGTCCGTGCGCTCTCCTGGTCTCCTTGACCACTTGGTACCGTCCAGCAGGATTAGAAGGTTGTCGTGCGAGCGTCGACCGCCCTAGCGTCTCTGGGCCTTAGCAGCTAGTTTGGGAACACTGAACACTGAGGTTTTGCGTTCTTCTTACGCTTATTTTATTTTTTCTGCTCTCTATCTTCCAGAATGTTCCCTCCCTTTCCCCCTTCCCCAGCGCAGGGTAGCCCACCAGGCTCAGCCCAGGTTAACCTCCCTGCCTTTCTTCTTCCTTGCTTCTCATCCTCCTTGCGCTTCTTGACTGTCCCATGCTACATCCATCAACCGATTGAAGATCTCCAAACCCGTTATATTTCAATCCTTGAATGAAGCGTAGGCCGGGTTGAATCTCATATTCGCGGTAGCGGAAGGGGGTGACACCTTCAACAGGAACCGCAAAACAAAAGTGTGGGAAATTGGTCAGGTACCGCCCTTCCCTCGAAAGAGGATTGTGGGCTGTGGCGCCGTTCTCTTGTCTGGTCGAGGCTGCCATGAGGACTTTTAAATCGCGCTCGCCTGTACATGCAGAGATTTTAATGGTGGGGTATCAATGTACGACGAGCATGCATGATCGGTATAGAAAGCATTAAAGTTATATACTCGTCAGGTACCTAACCTAAAACGATAAAGCGATCACGTGCTGCTCATACTCGCAGTGTTTGGCCCGGGTCATGTGGGTATGTGCTGCAGGTGAGTGACTGTTAGCATCGCAGCTTACGGTAATCAGAGGCAAACCAGAATAGATTTTCAGAAATAAATGATAACGCACTTCGCGTGTCCCAAGAGAATCACGCGATTTCCTGTAGCTTGTCATCGGAATGTCGACATATCAGATAGATACAAGCCAGCGTCAACCTGCCACATGTTCAGGAGCAGAAATCGAACCCGGGACACGGAGATACCGAGAATGCACACTAACACTAGTCCACCACGGCTCATTCCACGCTTTACATACTGTGAATATGGCTACCGCTTCAGCAGGTTTGGCGAAGGCGCTTGAGCTCCGTTTCCACATCGACGTTGACGATCCTGCTCCTAATATATCCCTCAATTACAAATAGCTCGGCATAGGAGATTTCGCCGCTGATTGCATTCGCGTGACATCGAATACAAGAATGTGTGGAATCCGCCGCATTCTTTAAATGCAAATAATTTTTTGGCGAATTTGAGGAACTTACACCTTATGTAGCTATCCATCTATATAGTTGCCTGCGTCTCGGTCCTCTCCTGGTCCTCTCGTTGACTCGGCACGTACCAAAACTGCCATATAAGGGTATCGAACATTTACGAACAGGAATAATGGACTTCAACGACGCTAAGATGATATACCCGCCATGTACACCACAATTAACGATGGCACAATCACGTGGGGTTTATACCGATATTGGTTGACAGGGCCACGCGGGTGTGCACCACAGGTGATTGAATTTCAACACATCAGCCTATGTAAACCAAGGACCAACGAAAGCATGCATTGAATTTTATCAGAACACACTTTGGGTGGGTAAACAAGAGAAAGACGCACCATTTGTCGCAGTTTGCAAATGAAATGTGCACGCAACGAGGAGATAAACAGGCCAGCGCCTACTTTATTGTGCACAGGGAAACCTGCTGCAACGACAGAAGGCAACCAACCGCGTCTTTGGTGGCTAGAACATGGATATTTTTGTACGATACAGATGTATGTCATCAATGTGCAGGTTAGGTCGCATCATGGTCCTTGTCGCCAAATCGCTTTGGGCGTGGCTTTGAAGTCCACGTTGCCCGCTTAGCCACTTAGCCATCAATCTACTCAACGGGCGCTTATTCCTACTCTTGATACTCGCCTAAATGAGAAAAATTTCGGCATAGGCGACTTTCCCTTCGGCAGCTTTGCACGGCATCGATTCCCGCAGTGCGTGGGATGTGAAGCATTTCCTTCTTTCTTTTTGCATCTCTGTTAGTCTCTTTCGCAGCGCTGTATTTCCTGTATTGCTTTAGCTGCACTGCCGTATGAAAAAAAAAAAGATTTGTTCTCCCGTTTTTCAGACACGCCGCTTCTCCTTCCATGAGCACACGTCGCGCTGGTAACCCGTGGGTGGCAGACCGCAACAAATGAGACGAACATCGGTCAGGGGAGTAAGTTCATTGAGTAGGGGAATTATTCCTTTTCCGTAGCAGTTCCTGCTTACATTGCTCATGTGTTCAGTGAAAGCAAAGCGATTGACCTAACATGCTAACCTTACGGCCTCAAGCTACAAGTACTAATAATTCTATCAAGAATTGCAGCCTAGCCAAGAAAAGGTCAGAGCGGTTGGTGGTTATGCTGGCATATGAGAAACAGTAGTTTGCACGGGAAAAAAACGTGAATGAAGCTGGCAAGGAATAGGATCAACCGGAGAACTGCGGGAGATGATTTTGCCTTATGGAGGGTATCTATGTCGCTGACGAATTTGATCGGAAATTCTAATACAGAAACAACATTCACAATTTCAGATATACTGAAATAAAAAAAAAACGCTCATTGAAAGTGTGAATTTGAGTTAGTAGTTACACTATCAATTTAACTACGTTGTGTCCGACTTAGAGAGTTCGTGAGCCGGAAATGCGGGTAACAAATATTATGGAAAACACTCACCTCATACTCAAACAACAGAAAGCGGCGCACCGAACTGCCTTGCCTCGATCTGAAAACTGTCCTTATGCATTTGTACCCTGGTATGACAAGGCCTTCGGTGTAACCTACGAGGTAAAATTTATTTTCGGAGTAGATGGGCTGCGCAAAAATAACATATTTATTTTGGTCAGTAATCCTACAAGAAAACATAGGAAGGGAAAAGTAAAGGACGGAAGCATTGCTTACATAATAGGGGTCACGTAATGGGAATGTACGCGACGCAGTATGAACCATTTTTAATCACAACTTTCACTGGGGTTAGTTCTTCATGTTTGACCGAGTGAAACAGCACGAACAGCGAAGCCACTTGGAACACAACAGACAGCGCTCGTCCTGTCTTCTGTGCTTCTTGTGCCTTCTTTCTTCGAGCTATTTCACTAAGTTAAGGAGTATGAACAACGTTGAGCTAAGAATCCGTGGTCTGACGTCAATTTTACGTTACCGGTGGTGAAACGTTGCTCGGAATTAGGGACCTTAGGTGAAGGGCCAAGCCCTGAGCATGTCATAGCCACCTGTGTCACTAATTTTCTTAATGACAGCATGAACTATGGCTAAAGCAAAACCAATAAACATAGTCGGAGGTTGGCGCCCGTCCTGTGCTCTTTCTATGTCCGTGTGTTTCCTCGCGCTACAATTTTTTCAAGAAAAAAAGCATGAACCAGCCTTTTTGGAGAGAAAATCTAGGAAAGCTGTTTCAGCTGTCACTCAAGCGGCCTTATCCGTAACTACGGACTTTTACATCTGCTCCAGCAAATGTTGCCAGATTGATTTTAAGTTTGTATGCTTTAGCAGAGAGTTTTATGCACTTCGCTCTATAAGCATACCTTCCGGCGTCTCGTTGTGCGTGTTTCTGGTGCGATTGTAGACTGGGTACATGCCTACATCTGACATCTAACACAGTTTATCGAAATAAGCGGCCACTACTCATTGAAGCATCGCATTCATAAGGTGATCCTGGGGGCTGAGGTTTAGTACGAGCGTTTCTTAAAAAAATGTATAAATCATGCGGTTAAGTAGTCCGAGAACTGGTGGAACGAGACTACTCACTGATGATTATTTCTTTTTTAAGAAAATTGATAGCGTAAACAACCAGATCATTTGAAACACGTGCCTTAGTGGCGTTTTTTATTACTGCAATCGATTGGATAAGAAACTGGATATAAACAAAAAATGCAATGCTGTACCATTCAGCAGCGGTCAATACTGGAAATCCCGGTTATTTATATATAACTGATTAGCTTATTTGAGCCTGAGGCACACACGAGGCTATATCCAAAGAACCGGTGACTTTTCTTAGCTCCCGAACAGCCTGTGTAGAGTCTGTGTACAAGTTCATTCTGTTCGTTGACAGGCAAATTAGCTTGGGTAAAATTGCTCTTAAACCCTCCCGTATAGCAGCAAGCTCTGCCGATCAAGATCGTAGTGGTTCCTCCGTAGCATAGGAGCATGTCTGTTGGTCATCGGGCTAGTTGGGTGCCCACACAAGCCTGGCGTACAAGACGCATGCATCGATACCTGAATCTACAGACACCTCTAGAGGGCCACCGCTGGCTGTGACGGCTGGCTCCACGCGCATGCGGTTTGTATTGACCCCTGAGTGGACCAAGCTCCAACAGCATTGTTGGAATACATTGCTGTAATTATCCCACCTCTATCTACACGGCAGTTGAAATGTAACCTAGCGGAGGAGCTATTCGTCAATAAATGTTTTATTTGGGGCGTACAAAAAATATGTGATCTTTATGGGGGAAACTCTAATTCAGACTTTTCATTTTCATCCATCTCGGGCTGAAGAATATCCTAAAATACAGGGCCTGATTACGCAAAGTTGATTAAACTCGAAAGTATTTTGAGGCGGGAGCAGTGTAAGCGACTATTTTAGCTGTTTTCATCAGAGAGGTGCTTACAGAGTGCACCCAACTGCTAAAAACCAAAAAAGCCGGATCGGTTAACTTCAGCCTAAACAGGTGCTTTGTAGCCCTTGACCTGTGCAGAAGACATGAAGATGAAGCATTTCTCGGGAAATTGTCCAAACAAAGTCATCCATCCATCCACAGACCATTCGCTCAATCTAGAAGCCCCATGTGTTGTTGCTCTCCTCGTCATTTCGCTTACTTGGCACAAACTGAAACTTCAATGGTAGAGCTTGAATATATCGCGAATATATCGCAATTAGCTTTGATAGGACAACGTGGGACTCATAGGCCCAATGCTCAGCCCGGGGCAGACGGGCATTTGCCAGAGTAGATTCAGCGCTATCATTGAAAGCTGCGTCAGCCTAGGATAGAGCAACCAATATAGAGACTGAAGAATTGTACGAGAGCGCAATCTGCGTGAGGTAAGCGAGCAAAAGTTAGCAAGCGTGTGGTGTAGCGCGCGCTTTAAATGTTGACAAGAGAAGTAAACGGACGGGTAAAAGAGTGTTGTGACCGAAGGCAGCAAACCAGAAGGTACGGGGGTAGAAATCACACCCGTGCCCACGAGTTGCCAAGCAAGCACGCGGCTGCTTCCGTGCCGCAGCTTTTGCCAAGCGGTACACGTCGTGCACTAACGTACTGCATCATCACTTGTAAGAGACGGTTTTACAACCGCAGTCGTGGTGTTCGTGCTTGTTGTAATGTCTATTGCGGTTGTAGTATGCGCGGAGCGATCTGGGAGCAATGTAAGTGCGCGTATTTACTACGGCCAATCAGCCCTTACTTGGGTAGCTTCCTTCGACTACGTAGAAATACTCTAATAAGAGACGCTTGCGAGAAGAGCGCCACTGCGCCGTAGCCTGCATTCCTTTACAAAAACAGACGTCAGAGCGCGAGCGTGAATTCCGCAGGGATGCCTCGTGAGCCCACGCTAAGCATAGAGTTACACAATGCGAACAGAACGTTGATGCTAGTGTCAACACTTCGCTCTGTACCATGCAATTCGGCATGGGTAGTTTTGTCGCCGAATGATGCCCATGATACTGAAGCCCGTAATGTTTAGGATCTGCCGGATTTATTCACTCGGGGGTGCAATTTGTAAATCGCTAACTTTCAGCACAAATGTTTTTAGAAATAAATAAATCTGCATGCGCTTCAAGCCACCGAAGAGGTCTGCGTCGTCGCTGGATTCGCTATGTTTTGTAAAAAAACTGCCCGTATGAGAAGTTGCGGAAATATATTATTCTCAGGGGTAACTGCAACGAGCGTGAAGAATGAATCCGTCAATTAGGCGTTATTGGATATACATATGAGCGCCATTAACGTAACTAAAGAACGAATTACTGCACACGCAACCAGTGCGACGCAAACTATGGTTCTTGTGTTTTCTAAAAGGATGGAATTAGGACGCGAAACATGCGACCTTGCTCATATTTACAGCCCGCCTGCCGCACTCGTCTCATATCTCTTTGTGGTACACGAGCGCCCCGGAAGTATTTCTCAGCGTACGTAAAGTGAGAGTTAGCGACAAACACGGACTACAAGAACAAACCAAGAATTTGGGTAATACCAGAGAGGCTAGAGTCCACGCCTGTTCTAGAAATACATATCGGTATGATCCGCTCATAAGAGTCCTTTTGAATTTGCTCGATATTTCATCGATAAAAATTATCCAATCCTGTGACAATTTCTATAAGGCTACGTATCGCGAGAAACATTTGCGTAGGCATCCTTACCATTTCAATACCACGGCTGAGGCCCCGCAATTCTTCGCGAACCAGGGAATATGAAGAGGAGGCAAAAATAAGTTATCGTTAGTCAACATGCACAGTAGTACGAGATAACATTTCAAAAGATAGGCTTAGGTATCAGTAAACATTCCGTCGCTTAATTCAGTGAAACTTTCGAAAGGTGCATCAAACGCAGAGAAGAGTGAGAGGCGATAATAACAAAAGATGTTTTAGCTTCCTCAGTAATGGAACGATCTCTTATCATTGATGCTCTATGCAAACCTCCATTTATATTTATCTTTTTACATATTTATTTCTATGCTTTTTACAGAACGAGGAAAGCTTGTTAAGCCATGCAGGTGTCAGCGTCGTGCCGGGTACGTGAAAAAAAAACATCATCGTGAAACCATGCCCGCGCAACTCTTCACCTGCGCTTGCATATCCAAGGCGCCCGGCAGTCACATCAGCGCGCTCTTAAAACACGCGCGGCCAACGAAGGCGTGAACCTATCCAGGCCATATGAATCCTTTACATCTTCTACGAAACACGACGACAAAGTGTTTCTGTTGTAGAACACATTTGGCTAGTCTCTCTGCTTTTCTGAACTTCTCGCTGCGTTTGCGGGGTCCACCGCCCCCTACATCGCGCTGATGGACGTACAACTTCCCGAGGCACCATCCGGTTCCGGTTCTTCTGCGGGAATCGCTTCGAGGAAGCGTGGAAGCACATCGAGCGACAGCGAGGACACGGAGCTGTACTCCGCCTCACGTGACGAGTCCTCGGAAGACGGCTTTGAACCTGTCTTGCACCGCAAGGCCAAACGAAGAGCTGTTAACATATCTTCGGCGTCAAGTTCGGCTACTGTGAAAACTAGGCCTCAGCGATGGCCTCACTCCATTCTGTTCGTGCCAGAGAACGCTGCTGACAATCTGCGCGTCCTGAACAGGTAAGAACTTTCCTTATATCTTGAAAACACCGTACCCAACGAGATCAAGGCCGTCCGACTAAGCACAAAGAGGAACATCTTGGCCATCGATGTGATGAACCCGTCCGCGCTGAACACCTTGCAGCGTGTGACGCAGCTGGGTAACATCAAGGTACGCTCTATCGTGCCAGCGGGGGGAGCCCCGGTGACAGCGTCATTGACGCTGAAATACGCCGACCTTCCGCTTCTCATCAAACCAGCCAGTGAACACAACGTCATTGTGCGGGTCGGCGGCCTCGGTAACACAAGCTGTGTGAGGATAACGTTCAAAGGTGACTGTCTTCCTTCCTACGTGAAGGTTGGCCACTTTCGCCATCAGGTACGAGCCTTTTTTCCGAGGCCTGTGCTGTGCTTCAACTGCCAGAAGATTGGCCACGTGAAAGGTGTTTGCACAAATGCCGCGGTGTGCCCACGATGCGCCGAGCCTCACTCAGAAGGCAACTGTAGTGCAACTACGATGAAGTGTCCCAACTGTGAGAGAGATCACTGTGCCTCCTCCAAGGACTGCCCCCTCATCAAGAGATCACAGTCCTCAAACAAATGGTCAGAGACAGCTCGACCCACACAGAAGCTGCTGAAAAAGTCCGGCGAGGAAGACGTCGACGTCGCAGATCACCACGACGAAAATCATCACCTCTTCAAGAGAACCGCCAAACAGACCCGTCATCAGAAGCACGCCAGACGCACGTTTCCAGCACCCCAAAGACCGATATTGGAAAGGGAAGATCTGGTAGGCCTCTGTCTACAACGGAATGGCCACCGTTCGCGCCTCTACAACCTGCAGCAGAGCTACCGCAGAGGTCGCCAACAGTGCAACACGGCGTGGCATCTGAGAAGTCGCAGGAATACAGATAAGCAAGTTATCGCTCTTCTAAGACCCCTAATTAATGCCATTCGCGTGTTGCTGAGCAACATGCATACCGCGTCTGCCAGAAGTGCTCTTCAAGTGCTGGTCGCTCTGAGTCCGGTGCTAGCAGCCCTTGAATAGACCCATCATGGCCCATCAGCCACTGTTCTTCAGGAATGAGGTCCGAAATGCAGCAATTTTTCAGTGGAATGCCCGCGGTCTGAGATCGCGCATTTCAGACTTCCGTCGCTATGTGTATGTCAATATGTTTCCCATTATAGTCATTTGCGAACCGAACCTAACGAACTCGATAAGGCTCTCTGGATATGAATCATTCTCTTCGTCGACTGTCGACGAAAACAGCAAGGTTTTGGTGTTTATGCGACGTGATCTCACCTATATTCATCACCCAGTACCAGCTAACGATGAAAATCAATACGTATGCTTAACAGTAAAGAAGAATTTTACATTCACTGTTGTGGGCGCCTACTTATCGCCGTCAAGTCGATTTGACTACAAACGACTACGTGATAGTCTGTCCATATCCTCTGGTCCGTGGGTCGTCAGAATCGGAGATTTCAACGCACATCATACACTCTGGGGAAGTTCGAAGACAAACGAGAGAGGGAGAGCTCTGGTATCTTTCGCATCCAGTAAGGAGCTATGGCTGTTGAACAACGGAAGTCTTACGTTCCTACGTGGCGCCACGTACAGCAGCTGTCTTGACTTGGCATTTGTCTCACGAAGCCTTGTCAGACGTGTTAGGTGGTTTGCGGACATAGAGACGCACGGAAGTGACCATATCCCGACATATATGACGATCAAAGGATTGGCTCCTACTAAAATACGAGATACAATTCAAAGAGTGGACTAGACCAAATTGCAATCCGTCATGGAAGAACGCTGCGAAGCCAATACACCATTTGCCTTGGAGGAGGAAATAAGAACCGCAATGCACGACAATGTGCGTACTCTCGCATGCTGCTTAAAACCGACGCAGTTCGATTTTGAATTGGAAAGACTTCGAGCAATCCGGCGGCGTGCTGAGAGAAGGTACCGACGTACGAAAGCAATAGAGGATTCACGTACCCCCAGACGCGCGCAACAGAAGATCCAGCGGCGGTTAGACAAGCTCGAATTGCAACGTTGGACTGCCTTCTGTGAGTCGCTAGATCCTCGCAAACCTTTGTCCCAGCTGTGGAGGACAGTGCGAGGTCTTCGGACACCACCCGTGCAGCGGTTCCCATTCAAGGCCCTAGCCCTCTCACAAAAGAGACTAGATACTGACGTGGCAGAAGAGTTTTGTACCAGATTAGCTGGCCAACCTCTAGTTCCCAGCAATATACCGCCTTTGAGGAGCTGTCCCCCCCCAGGTGGTCACCGCATGGACCTACCGTTCTCAATGCACGAACTTCAGGCTGCCTTATCATCAGCGCCTGGACCTGACGGCATTTCCTACCGAGCTCTCTGTCATTTAGGTGAGCGAGCGAGACTTGCTCTCCTTGACCTGTACAATAGCTCCTGGAGAGATGGTACTCTTCCCATCAGCTAGAAGAAAAGCCGCCTTGTGCCACTGCTGAAGCCTACCAAGTCACCACTAGAACTCTCATCCTACCGCCCGATCGCTTTGGCAAGTTGCGTGGGCAAAGTCATGGAGAGGATGGTCCTAGGATGCCTGGAGTGGTACTTGGAGTACAACAACTGCTACCCAGATGCCATGGCGGGTTTTCGTCGAGGGCGATCGTCGATAGATAACGTCGTAGATCTGGTCACACACGTTCGGCATGAGAAAAGCCGTAAGCGTCTCTGCGCTTCCTTATTCCTCGACGTCAAAGGGGCATATGACAATGTTACCCATGAAGCAATACTCTCTGCTCTCGAAGAGGTAGGAGTGGGTGGTCGGACGTTTCGCTGGATACGGAGCTATCTCTCTATGCGTTCCTTTTTTGTAAGCACCGAAGACGGCCGCACTTCTCTGCATTATAGCTGCCGCGGTGTTCCCCAGGGCGGTGTACTTAGCCCTGTGCTATTTAATATCACCTTAATTGCTTTGCTTCAGCACGTTCCAAGCACGGTCAGGCTGTCAATGTACGCTGATGACATCTGCGAATGGACGTCATCAGTGACGCGGTTACAATTGCGAGCAAGAATTCAAAGAGCTGCTAATGAAGCTGCTATCTACCTCCGTAGTCGAGGCCTAGAAATTTTCTCCGAGGAATGTGCACTGATGCCCTTTACGCGCAAATCTATGACTCACTACACCGTAATGATAAGTGGCCAAATCATACCCTACGTTCGAACACATAAATTTCTCGGTGTTATAATTGACAGAGATTTGTCATGGAGCCCTCATGTAGCGTACATGAAAAAGCGGTTGACGGGCATCTGTCACTTGTTCAAGTTCTTCTGTGGGAAAGCATGGGGAATGTCGACATGTGCTATGCTGCAGCTATACAGGGCACTTTTTCTCGGCTTTCTGCGAGGCAGCTTCCCAGCTATAACGAACACGGGAAAAACAAGTCTACATACAATACATAGTGTACAGGCTCAGGCGCTCCGGATCTGCCTAGGCCTACCACAGAGTACATCAAAAGTGGCGACAATAGGAATCGCTAGAGACCACCTTATCAAGACCCAAATTGACATGGAAGCGCTGAGGACACATATCAGGCATCTTGCCAAGACCCCTCGGCTTCACCTCTCTTCTTTGCCAGTGGACAGACCACGCACCTCTTTCAGCCAAACGATAACCGCACATGGTGACTCGTTACCAACTTCTTTTACCCCTGCTGCGAGACCTTCAATTCCTCCATGGTGTCTCGCTCAGGAGGAAATGAACCTGACAATTCCTGGAATTAAGAAAAAAGCCGCTTTATCCTCACC
This sequence comes from Hyalomma asiaticum, assembly GCA_013339685.2. NCBI lineage: Eukaryota > Metazoa > Arthropoda > Arachnida > Ixodida > Ixodidae > Hyalomma > Hyalomma asiaticum. The sequence goes on from CM023490.1 coordinate 50,461,671, forward strand.
AGCGCTTAAACAGCTCACGTTACTTCTATTGTACGAGAAGTACCGGGACTCTACGCATATCTACACGGACGGATTAGTGCTCCCAGACAGTTCCGCTGTAGCAGTCGCGATACCCGCGAAAGTTACTAACTTAAAATTTAAGACGACTCATCCGCCATCATCGACGGCAGCAGAGCGCGCAGCGATCCTTCCTGGGTGCTTACTGCCCTTGATTTCATCAGAGATGAAGCGCCACATAAATGGACGCTTTTCTGCGACTCCAAGTCGGCATTGCAGTCCCTATTGTCTCCTCTACGCCGCGGACAACATGAACAGCTGTTGTTCCAGGTTACAGAGATGCTTCAGCATACAGGGAAAGCAGGCCACAAAATATCTTTTCAGTGGCTTCCAAGTCACTGCGGAATTGTAGGCAATGAACGCGTCGATCAAGCCTCCCGTTCTGCTCATGATATGGACCGACAAGTACCGATACCATTGTCGAGGACGGACGCGGCACGAATGCTTCATCTGCTTGCTCGCAAGTGTCTGTATGGCAATGGGGTGGCACACATTTCACACATTCCCGATTTCACACTCTCGATCCGACGTTAAGCCTTCGAGTCCCACCCAAGACTTGCCGAGGAGAAGCCACGCTCTTATACCGACTATGGTTGGGCGTCGCTTTCACAAAGGCATATGCGTTCCGCATAGGGATGGCCGACACCGTAGCCTGTGACCACTGCGGTCACGAAGAGTCAATTGGGCACATCTTATGTGACTGCCCACGGTACAGTGGCGAGAGGCAATTCCTTCAGCATGCACTGAACAAGCTGGACGACCAACCACTATCGGAAGAAGGCATCCTACGTAATCGTCTAGATCTCACGTCGCAGAAGAAGGCCGTGCAAGCGCTCCTTGACATCTACCGGCCTTCGTGAACGTCTCTAAGTGGAACGTTCTTTGTGCGTGTGTGTGTGTGTGTGTGTGTGTGTGTGTGTGCGTGTTTTATTTGTTGTGCTGGTCTGGAATCTTGTACCCTCTCGCGCTGTCATCTTTCTAACCCCCTCCCCCCTTCTCCCCAGTGCAGGGTAGGAAACCGGAGTCTAATATCTGGTTAACCTCCCTGCCTTTCTCTTCATCTCTCTCTTTTTCTCTCTACGATACAAAGAAGGAAACAATGAAAGAAAGGTACACACACACACACACACACACACACACACACACACACACACACACACACACACACACACACACACACACACACACACACACACACACACACACACACACACACACACACACACACACACACAGGCGGACGGACGGACAGATGGTGAGACAGACCAAAGGAAGGAAAAATGAGTGAAAGAAAAAAATTGTCTAACTCGCCCCCATTTTCCCGATTCGGAAACAGCATCTCAGTTTCGAAAAAGGACTCAATCGTTATTGCAGCGTCAAAGGCGCAGCGTTCGCGACCCCGACCATTAACAGCACTACCAGCTACGGCGCTCAGTTTAACACAAAGCCGGTGAAAATTGTAGTATCTGCTTGCGCAAGTGGTAGATCTGACGGATCCTTGGTAGGCCTTGTACGGTTGTACTACGCGCGTAAAAAAGAGTAACCTCTGAAAAGGTCCTTTCGGAAAGGACCTCTTCAGAGGTTCTTCAAAGGCGTCGTCCAGGGAATAATTCCCCCCAAAACAGGAATTGTGCAGTTGCTCTCAATTTGCATTGTGCTGTTGAGTTTCGTGCATCTCTTCTTTGTTTTCCGACTGTGCTATGCAGGCGTATTGCTTTGACTTGCCTGAAATATGCGTACATATTTGCAATGGCCGTCCGATGAGATTTAGCGGCCATGTATGGCTAGGTTTTATACCGTAACTTGTCAGTTTTGGTAGCACTCACAAATTCTTTTTATGGCTATCGTTATTTTAGCTAATTTTGCGACCAATACATCGGTCACTTGTACGCGGTACCCCTATAAGGCACGTCTCACGAAACGTAGCGGACCACGCGAGCACGTGGTTCAGCGTGTTTTCTTGGCGGGCACTTTGGCGCGGGGTCGCTCGGTGTGCACTTACATGCCCGCGTCAAGTTCGCTGAGATGCGTCAAGCACGGTAAAAATATTTGTGCCAATTGTTCACAGATGTTATCATAACTGCGTACTAATCGGTGTTCGCTTTCGCTGTGGGTAAAAATAATGGAGCACTCAAGTAACTCTAGGGAAACACAAACGTTACTAATTTACACAGTATAATAGTATAATAATAATAATAACTATCGAAGGTATCGCAATTTTTTCTGCATTGGCTGCTGATCGCCCATAGTTGCACTGGACAACTCACCTTTGCAAGTTTTACTATAATAACTATCGGCTCTTTAATGCTAGAATTACGATGTGTGAGGTACGCCCCGCTATGGAGAGGTCGGAAATAATTTTGAGCACCCAGTGTTCGTTACACCGCACCCCGAGGTAAATATACAGTTTTCTTTGAGCATTTTACGTTGCCAGGAATGCGAGCCAGCATGGCCGGGATTCCATCTCGGAACCTTGGGCGTTGGAGGCCAACAATCCAGGTGCTAGGATACCACGGAGATGCCCCATCATAATGTGACTTTACAAAGAGACGAGGGAATTTAAACTGAGGATTTTGACATGTCTGAGCGCGTTTGGTTTTTCAAAGAAGGGGCTCAAATCATGAGCGAAAAGCTAACTATAGTGCCTCCCACGCACAGCGCATGATAATGTCGAATGTATCACAATCTTTTCTGCATTGGCTGCCGATCGCCTAGTTACACTGGAGAACTCACCTTTGCAAGTTTGCCAATCGACGGTGACATTCGGACGGAGTACGTATGAGCCGTTCACAACTGAAAAAAACAAAACAAAAAGAAATGCTTGGAAAACAATTCGTAACAATGCACGTATTCGGTAATACGCCACAAACATGCTGGTAAGGACTAACGCAAAACGTATTTATATCTACGAACACATGTAAATTTGATTGAGTCTTTCGCGGCAAAGCGTTTCTGAGTCTTGGGAATTCTTTTTCAAAGCGCATTGAATCGTTGGCTATGTCCCCCACACAATGATGCCCGCATGTTATCAAGGTTTAAAGGACAATTCCAGCGATTTTTTATTTTCCACTGGCCTCAGTGCAATTTGCCCTGTATGTTCTCCTTGGCACTGTAACAAATTATTGCAAGCCACGCGGCTGCATGTCATTTAGTTTTCCTGAAAATATATATTAAAAATTTTTAGCGGGTTCCCAGTGGGCCATGCTGTGTTTTTGACGTCACTACCTCCAACACTGCCTGCCTGAGCAGGTGGGCGGTGATCAGCGAAACGCTGATACTGCAGCGCTCAAACTGACGCTGCCAAGTTCAGAAAAGCTGGCATAGCTCAATACACTGTTTAGATGACTTGGACATTTTCATTTTTGTGGCACCAGCTCCATATTTAAGATGGCGGGAAGGTTGTCACGTAATCGCATACGCTAGACAACGCGTCTCCGCATTTTGGTTTCGGTTTCAGTTTGAACGTTCATTCGGTAATGTTAAAATATTGGCGAGTTCCGGGGCGAACTGAATCATCCTGGCTGCTACACGACTACCAGTGCCTATGGAAAACAGATATCTGAGTGCGACGAAAAAAGCCGCCAGAGTCCTCGTTCAAAGGGACCCTGAAAGGCGAATTGCGCACGTTGCTGCTATAGTACGTTTGCTCGATCTGGGGCACAACGATGACAGTAGCACCAGTGTGAGCTGTGAAAGCAGATCGCATCATATTTAATTGCTACCTAAATCGACTTCCGCGCCGACTGCAGCGTCTTACATTGAACAGTTTCTGCGAGCGAATGTGACATTATTATGCTAGTTGATCTGTTGGTTCTAATTGGCTGGGAACAATCGGGCCAAAAAAATACTTGCTACAGGATTAAAATACACCGACGAAAATGAATTTGAAGACCAAAGCATGTTTTATGCTCGCTAGAGCTACTGAAGGACATATTTGTCCATTAGAACTTGATTTTGTATGCAACAGACATAAGGAACGCTGTGCAGTCTACGTGACTGCTGTAGCCCTTGGCCACGACGCCTTCAAAACGCGCGGTAACCTATCGTGGATAGGCAGACCACAAGGTACAGCACGGTTCCGGTACCGCGAAATGTAAGGCGCTTTTTGATTGGAAAGAGCGAACACGTCTCTGGGTGAATGAAACGCGAAAACAGGTGCGAATATGTGTTGTCTGCTTTTATTTTCACCTCCTCAGTCGAATAACATCTAGTTGTCCGCGTCAAACTTCAAAATTCCTTTTTGCATTTATTTTTCTTATGGCTATGCGAGGAGCCCGTTTCCATGGAGAACTCGACGAGTAAAATTTGGTTCTAGGGCCCCTTTGAGTCCAAAGCATCATGGGGAAACTGCGAAGCACTCACTTGGTGTTCCGCAATTTTCGATGTTTAGTACAACCAGAGAGGAAAACCTCAAGAAGAGCTTTCAGAGCTCAGCTAAACTCTGAAAACCTTTTGCTACAAATGAACCTGAAGAAATTCCTCACACCGGGAGGCCAATTAAATAAAGAAAGGCCTTCAAGGATGGGTCCTGCACGTATGTGTCGCTAATATAACGGCAGCATTATGCCGAGGATCTGCCAAACAGCAATACTGTCGCTTTTCTCGTTGAAGTATTTTACTTATTTTCTAAGTTACGAGCGCGGGTGTATTGCCTAGCGGTAACAGACTTGGCTTCGAAGGACGGGGCCCCGCTTTGAAATTCGTTACTGGCAAATGGTTTTCTCTCTACCGGCCTTTCTTCGTTTTCCTTCGTTCTTTGATGGAAGAAGAAGGACGGCAAAGAGAGCGGCTAGATTTGAAACGCGTCCTTGCATGCACTTGGATGGCCAAAGCAAGATCGAGTGAAATGGTTGCTCAGCTAATAGGGACCCTAGGGACTACATCTATTAAAACACCGACACCGGGAACCGGCGAAGAAAGGCGGCCATTACTGTAAATGATTGCAACAATATATACAAATGGAGGCGTAT